>JAWZYU010000005.1:74670000-75357500 GCA_038380435.1 Ryuthela nishihirai | reverse complement strand
TGCATCGTCACAGGGGATTGGTGCATGGCTCTCCTTCCAGTGACTACCTAACTACCATTTATATATATATCACATTTATATACCAACATATATATATATCACCGTATAGTGTCACTTCACTGAAGACGGAGCACTGTCCTTGCTCCGGAAAGCTTTTGAGTTTTCTCCTAAAAACTTTAACATAGAAACAGTTTGTGGGATAAACTTACAAATTCTATTGCTCAACGACAGAGAATATTAAGTTATTTAAAGTGAATATTAGACATACATTTAGATTATATATAATACAGGTAGTCAAAAATATCCAATCAACACTACTGACTTGTACAATGGATCTTCAAATTTTAAAATTTTGCCTTTCAAGTCTATATTCAATTAGTGGATTAAAATTTTGACTTAGTACACAACAAATTTTTTCAACTTGAAAACAATAATGTACAACATGCAGTTTTAGCAATTTGAATTTCACTTTTTTTTATACTGAAAAAAAATTGCCTTCGTGTAGAATAATTCCTGGTTAAGCAGCAAAACGTGTAAACGTTTCCATGTGGGAGGACTAGCTTTATAAATTTACCTTGACATTACTAATTTCATTCACATCATTAGTTATTGGTTGACGAGAAATAATCCACTTTACAGAATCTGTGATGTATTAAAATGAAATATAAACTTTAGAATAAAAAAATTTAAAAGAATCATTTTCTCAAAAGGGTAAAAAGGGGCCAATGCCCAATGTTGCCCTTTATAGCAGGCTTCCAGAGTCGTAGTGGCTATTCAAGTGTTGGTTGAAAGTTCCATCTTTGAAATTTATTTTATCTAAGAGAAATTTTGTCAAAATAAACTTTGAAAATCCTATAAATAATTTAAAAAAATATCTCCTCAAGCAGCTGCTTGCCACAGAGGTCATAGTAGAAGGAATTTGTGAGGATGGCGGGTCCTCAGCAGATTTTTTGCCAACTGCACGCGGTGTTCCCCAGGTGGTCACCCTCCCAGGTACTGACCGCGTAACTTCGGTGATCGGACGAGAACCTGTGTTTTCAGCTTGGTACTGCCGTTGGCTCTATTAATAATACGGTTAAATAAAACATTGTAGTTCTAGCGCAAATTTTGCATTGTTTATTTTTATAAGTTTGTTTCGTTCTAGTTCTTTATTATTGTTATTTTACGTTTTTTTATTTCATTTTCAATCTTTCTTAACAAAAACAATTTTAAGAAAAATGCTAAAATTTAGTTCGGTTTATTTCATTTCGAGGTAATCATAAATATCTTGCAATTCTGATGAACGGTGTTTCGCTATTCATCATTATGCATCATACACCTGCAGGAGGATGCCAGTGTTATAAAAACTGGAAATAACAGTAAAATATGGCCGTTATTAAAAGTTTCCTTCTCAAACAATGTGAAATAAACATCTTATTCTTTTTTTCCTTCCTCTCGACTCAATCCGGAAATCCTGTTTCTTGAGCTATATAAGGTTATTCATTCAGATCGTGTTTCTTCGTATATTTTTACGTTAAAAGACATTAATACTTTTTTCATAGCCTCATATAAAAAAGGAAATACTAAACAGAGCCGTAACAACGGTGAATGAAGCACTAGCCTTGGGCGCATAAGGTGAGGAGGCGCAGGAAAAGACAAGATGAATGGGCGCAGAAAAGTCTGCTAAGAAACTACATCGGGGGCGCAATTTTCTATTCTTCCCTCGGGCGCAAAAAGAGCTAGTTACGGCTCTGATACTAATAAACGCAGGGTTATCCAATTTCTGGTTCATACTTTGCTTACTTTCGGCCTTGTTCTGAGGTAGATAAACATGAGCAATGAGACAAATTTCGCTCATACAGCAAAACAGCAAAGGTGGTGCCATCTATGGGTATAATGTGAAAATAGACATTTTTGAAAGAAATAATGAATAGAGGCCCGGGCTCGTGATAGCATAGACCGACTTCTGGAGGCGTTCAAGGGCGTAGCCATGGGGGGATGGGGGGAGGCTCCCCCCCCCCGCATAGTAACTTGGAATTGGCAAAATTGGAAGCGACTTCGTAAAATCTAGGTGAGTTGTGAAAATTTGTAATTTTTTTTGGAAAAATTTGGACAACTCCCCTTTGGGGAGTTGTCAAAATCGAGGCAACTTGGCAACTAGGGCAGTTTGGAAAATGGAGCGACGGCAAAATTTAGAGCAGTTGGCAAAATTCGAAGCCACTTGGTAAAATACAGGTGAGTTGGCAAAATTGGGACAACTTGGGAAAATCTTGGGGAGTTGGCAAAATTCGGAGTGACTTGGCAAAATCGTGAGGAGTTGGGAAAATTCAGGTGAGATGTAAAAATTGGTATTTTTTTCTGTAAAATTATAGCGAGTTGGCAAAATCTAGGGGAAGTTGGCAAAATTCGGAGTGACTTGGCAAAATCGTGGGGAGTTGGCAAAATTCAGATGAGACGTAAAAATTGGGATTTTTTTCTGTAAAATTATGGCGAGTTGGCAAAACTTAGGGAGTTGGCAAAATCTAGGGGAAGTTGGCAAAATTCAGAGTGACTTGGCAAAATCGTGAGGAGTTGACAAAATTCATGTGAGATGTAAAAATTTGGATTTTTTTCTGTAAAATTATGGTGAGTTGACAAAAATCTAGGGGCAGTTGGCAAAATTCGGAGTGACTTGGCAAAATCGTGGAGAGTTGACAAAATTCGGAGTGACTTGGCAAAATCGTGGAGAGTTGACAAAATTCAGGTGAGATGTAAAAATTGCAATCTTTTTTCTGTAAAATTATGGCGTGTTGGCAAAATCGTGGCAACTTCGCAATATTTAGGAGAGTTGGCAAATCTTGGGGGAGCTGGCAAAATTCAGAGTGACTGCAAAAATCAAGTGAGATGTAAAAATTGGTATATTTTTCTTTAAAATTACGGCGAGTTGGCAAAATCTAGGAGAGCTGGCAAAATTCGAATCCACTTGGTAAAATATAGACGAGTTGTGATAATTGGGATTGGGTTTGTGAAATTAAGGAGAGTTGACAAAATCGAGAAAACTTGGCAAAATTTTGGGGAGTTTGAAAAATTTGAAGTGACTTGGCAAATTCAGGAGAGATGTAAAAATTTGGATTGTTCTGCGAAATTAAGGAGAGGTGGTAAAAACGTGGCAACTTGGTAAAATCTAAGGAAGTTGGCAAAACTGAAAACCACTTGGTAAAGTACAGGTGAGTTGTAAAAATTGGGATTGGTTTTGTAAAATTAAGGAGAATTGGAAAAACCGAGAACACTTGGCAAAATTCGAATCCACTTGGTAAAATATAGGCTATTTGTGAAAATTGGGATTTATTTTGTGAAATTAAGGAGAGTTGGACAAATCGAGGAAACTTAACAAAATGTAGGGCAGTTGGCAAAATTCGAAGCCACTTGGTAAAATACAGGGGAGTTGTGGAAATTGTGCCTTTCTTGTGCAATTAAGGAGAGTTGATAAAATTCGAAGTGACTTGGAAAATTCAGGAAAGATGTAAAAATTGCGATTTTTTCTGTAAAATTATGGCGAGTTGGCAAAATGTAGGATATTGGCAAAATTCGAATCCACTTGGTGAAATATAGGCGAGGTGTGATAATTGGGATTGGATTTGTGAAATTAAGGAGAGTCGACAAAATCGAGAAACTTGGCAAAATATTGGGGAGTTTGAAAATTCTGAAGTGACTTGACAAATAAGGAGAGATGTAAAGATTGTATTGGGATTGGTTTTGTGAAATTAAGGAGAGTTGGCCAAATCAAGGGAAAATTCACACTGACTTGCTACAATTCAGACAAGATGTAAATATTGAGATTGGGATAATTTCTGTGAAAATATGGCTATTTGGTAAAATTGGAAGTCAAATGGCAAAATGCAAGAGAATTGTGAAAAAACGGAGCTAAAATCTAGACATTATTTGCTCAGTTGGCAAAATTTGATTTTCGAGCTGGCAAATTTTGAATTTCTCCCCCCCCCCCACACAAAACCATAGTCCTTCGCTACGCCCTTGGAGGCGTCAGTCATAATTTCAATTTCCAAAATAAGAAAAATTAGTTTGATTACGATTTCAATCTTTTAATCAGTCTTTAGTAATTAAATTTAAAAATACTATTCAGCCTCTGACATTTTTTCAGATATTCTCTCTCTTTCGTTAATAAATAGCTCTTAACATTTATAATGAGGTTGCTATAAATTATTTCTTTTTCTTTTACTTACAAAGGACATTATTAAGATGTGAATTTCCTCTTCAAACAGTTGTCATTATTTCAGAGTTTCTAATAACCTCAAATATGAATTAAAAAAAGGTTTAGCGGTAAGCATTTTGATATATAATATATAAAGAAAATATTCTGGCACATCGTCAAATATTTCACAATGTGTCAAAATATTTTCTTTCTCAAATTCATTTCGGATAAGCTCGTGCTTGGTAATTAGCGAATTTCTTCGTACAGAGGCTAGTTCGGACTCGAAAATTTCAGCTTTTCATTGTATCGGTAATTTGGAAAAGTTCTTTAGTCAAATGCTAATTTTACAAGATATTGTTTTCCTTTATACAATATGCAGCGATTTAAGTTCTATGTAAGATTTTTAAACTTCATGAATAAAAATTAAACAATATAAGTTCGCATAAACTGGAGTATTAACCGTTTGCGTTTCGTTTAATTTTAACATAGTACCAATAAAATCATTACTTTCGAGTTAGTACGTCAATTAGCGGCTAATGATTTTCAAAATATTATTTCAGGTGCTTCTAATGAGCAGAATAACTTGTTATGCATTGTTTTAAACAAATAGCGGAAGTAACTGAAACAACATTCCTGCAACAAAAATAAATAAATATCATTGGGTTGAAACGCTTAGAAGTTTGTTATTTAGTTTCATCAGAAAACCTGAAAATTTCTTGCTTTCACTGGCAGTTAGACAAGATTTTACTTGATACCAATACACATTAAAAGACAGAATGAGATTTCTACCTCTGAATTATAGAAATATTTGAGCGACCTGCAGAGGCAGTCCCCCCCCCCCTCCTCCTTGTAAAAATTATGATGATGAATAACATACATACATACATACATACATACATACATACATACATACAGAGTCCTCAAGAAGCCACGGGCTACGGAGGTCCAACCAGACTGCGCAATTTGTATCTCCAAAATGTCTGTCGTGAGCTACAGCTGTTGCATTTGGCCACTGTAGAAGAAGTCTCACGAGGTCCTGTTTGACATTGTCTGCCCATCACATCTTAGGTCTCTCTTTATTCCTCTTTCTGAGGCCTTTAGGCCCACTGTTCATAACCCTATTTGCTAATCTGCAGCTATTCATACAGGCAACATGGCCAAACCAACACAGTTCCTCTCTACACATTATGCTACTCAAAGGTAGTTGCTGACTCCTTTGCCAAATGGCATCATTACTTACAAAATGAACCACCTAATGCTCAAGATATATGTAAGCATCAAGAATCAGAGACATCCAGTTTCCTGTTATCCTGTTTACAAACGATCCATGTTTCACTCCATAACTAATTTTAGAAAGGTATAATCCAATTAACGAGACTAATCAATCAGTTGGAGATCAGTAGTATAAATCGTTATGTTCCTAGAAAACCATTTTTCTTTTATATTTAGAAGGAAAAAAAACATAAATACTGCTCAAGCATCGACTTGCGACGGGAGTCTAATAGGCTCCTATCAGCATAATATGTTATAGATAATTTCTGAGAGGAAAGCGAGACATCAGCAGAAACACAATACAAGAAAAAAGTTTCAGACTTATTTAAAAAATAGAACTCAAATGGTTAAAATAAGGAAATATTACAGTAATGAAAAGAAAATTAAATATGGTGTTCCGCAAGGGTCAGTATTAGGTCCAATATTATGTAATATTTTTATAAATGATCTTTGTAACCTGGAACTAAAAGGAGAATTAATAGCATTTGCTGATGATACTGTTCTTATACATACAGCAACTACTCAAAATATTTTGATTGAAAAAATCAAGATTTACGGAATATCAGAAATTGGTTTATGAAAAATAAGTTGTTTCTAAATGTAGAAAAAACAAAATATATATATTTTCGATTGAGAAAAAATCGTAGAGATAATTTGAAAAGGAAATTATTTTATCATACCCTTAAATGCATCGGTATTGGTTGTTCATGAAAACCACTAGAAAGTGTTGAGTGCTTTAAATACTTAGGAGTACATATTGATAGTAAACTAACTTGGAATAAACACATTGATTCTTTAATAAAAAAAATTTAACAATAATACCACGATTATTTTATATCAGAAATTTTCTAAATATTACACTTTTAAAACTAATTTATAATGCATGGGTTAAATCTCATTTAACATATGGATTACTTTCTTGGGGTGGAATATATCACAACAATATTAAACCATTAATTAAAACTCAAAATAGAATAATTAGATACATTTTAAGGAAAAGAAGATATGATAGTGTTAGACACTTTTATAGTGAATTGCATATATTACCTTTAAGAAAATTATACATATACAATATCATTATATAACTTAAAAAGCACTGGATTGAAAATAATATTAGACATATAAATTATAACACAAGAATAGCTAAACACATAAATATACTTTACCTCTTCCTAAAAAAACCATTGTACAAAAACATTATATATATTTAACACCAAAAATATTTAATATTCTACCTGGAAATCTTAGAGATGAAACAAACTTTCACTCTTTTAAAAAGAAGTTGAAAATCTCGATTTTTCGAATATAAAGATACTGAAAGACTTCTTTAAAAATTGTTAATAATCATTATTTTGGTAGGTATACGTTTTGTGTTTTTAAATTTCTGTCTTTCATTATTTTAAAATAGAATGGAAAATTATATCACATCTACAAAATTTGTATTAAATTTGTTACCTATTTCAAAATGTTTTGTCAAATTGTACAAACCCACATGCGAGTTACTTGAACTCTTCTGGTTATTTTCAATGTTCCTAAAATTGAACATAATTTTAGAAAATATGTCATACAAAATTCTTTATATGAAATGTATAACTTGTTTGTTCAATGGGAATAAATGGCCAAAGTTCGTAACCAGATCTTGTTAATTTGATTCCAACCACACTAATCAATTGGTCACCAATCTTTTAATTGTTACACTCTGCCTTGATATTATGAAAGGCTTTTAACCATTATTTATATCAGCTTGCACCTATTTAATTGTTTACTTATTTTTTATATGCAGGTTTAATTTGCAGATTTAGATATACATTTGCTTTTTAATTATACTGCACCCAGGGGCGTAGCGAAGGCCTATGGTTGGGAGGGGGGAGAAATCGAAAATTTTCCAACTTGAAAATCAGATTTTGCCAACTGAGAAAATAATGTCTCTGTCCGGTTCGTACCTAGACTTTCGTTCCGTGGGAGGCGGGGGGAGTTGAGATAATTTTCACAATTCTCCTGCATTTTGCCATGAAACTTCCAATTTTTCCAACTAGTCATAATTTCACAGAAATAATCCTAATATTTACATCTCGCCTAAATTGTAGCAAGTCAGTGTGAATTTTCCCAACTTCCCTTGATTTGGCTAACTCTCCTTAATTTCACAAAACCAATCACAATCTTTACATCTCTCCTGAATTTGCCAAGTCACTTCAAATTTTTCAAACTCCCAAAAATTTTGCCAAGTTTTCTCGATTTTTGTCAACTTTCTTTAATTTCACAAAAACATTCCCAATTTTCACAGCTCGCCCTTATTTTATCAAGTGGATTCGAATTTTGCCAACTCGCCACAATTTTACAGAAAAAAATCCCAATTTTTACATCTCAGCTGATTTTTGCCAACTCCCCACGATTTTGTCAAGTCATTCCGAATTTTGCCAACTCCCCTAGATTTTCCAAGTTTCCTCAATTTTGCCAACTCGTCATAATTTTACAGAAAAAAATCCCAATTTTTACATCTCACTAGATTTTTTGCAAAGTCACTCAGAATTTTGCAACTCGCCATAATTTTACAGAAAAAAAAATCCAAATTTTTGCATCTCACTTGAATTTTCTCCCCACGATTTTGCCAAGTCACTCTGAATTTTTCAACTCCCCAAGATTTTGCCAAGTCACTCCGAATTTTACCAACTCCCCATGATTTTGCCGTCTCTATTTTCCCAACTGCCCTAGATTTGCCAAGTTGCCCCGATTTTGACAACTACCTTAGATTTTTGCCAAGTTGTCTAGTATTTGCTAACTCCCCTTAATTTTACAAAAAAAAAGTTACAAATTTTCACAACTCACTTAGATTTTACGAAGTCGCTGCGAATTTTACCAACTCAGGTTACTTTAGGGGGAACTGCCACTGACTGCACCGATTTATAACCTATATGAGGGGTCTCAAACACGGCCTTCGAAATCATGGTGCGAGATCCGCAAGAAATAAATTCTATCATAATCATAGTAGCAAATTGTAGCTTACTAGCTGGGCTCAACTGAGATAATCTCACGCGAGTATGAAAAATATGGTCGAGTTCAGGAAGTCCCTTTCAAATAAATTTATGTGTATCTTTTGCTATTAAACGTATGCGACATTTAAATAATAAAATAATAATATAAGTAATTATGTTTTGTTTATTATTGCTCAAAATAAATTTATGGCCCTTAACATATTTAGAAGTAAGGTAATTGATTGGCTCCATATGATTCGAGTTTGAAATCACCTGACCTATTTGGCTCAGTCGGTAGCGCGCCTAACTCATAATCTGCAGTTCCTAGGTTCGAATTCTAACTGTGCCTGCGTTAAGATTTATATCCGCTAACTCTCGTTCTGCCTTCAATCAGAAAAGGAACACCGATTGGCTTGGAAAGGCCGACGTCAATCTGGTGGGACGTGTGCAGGAGAGCCATACGGTGTTGACCATGCCCTGTGCACGTTAAAGAACATGCTGCGTGGCCTTGATGACAGTCTACTATCTGTCTCCTAACATTAAAAGCTGTTTAGTGGATCGCCTTTCCCAACTTTCTCTAAGCTCTTGGGGTCCATGTGACGTGGCCATTTAGCCCATTATGTGCAAAAACAGTGCCACTCACAGGTGAAACAACAGAACCCAACCCTGACCTAAATTAGTGAAAAATTTCACTTTAAACAATAAATCTTTCCAAGATATCTAAATATACTTTACTGTTTATCTCGCAGAGATAACTTGTATCAGTAGTTTTCCAGTTCTACAGTCATAAAAAACGATGAATATGGATCACATCCAACAGCATTTTTGAATCACATCCAAACAGCCTTTGGCCTTCTTGATATTCAGTTACAGATGCAGTTTACAGATGCAGATTTGCAGTTTACAGATGTACAACAGCTATGCATTTTGTTCGATGCAACGCAAATGTAACATTAATGACACTAAATTTCAAATTTTTAATCTTATGGCTAATGCTGTTAAATAGTTTCCAGTGAGAAAATGTACACGCAAGCAAAAACAATTGAGAAAATTATCTTTATTTACCCAAAAAGCAAACGAAAACTTTATTTAGCACGAAAAACGAATTTAATGCACTCTAGGTAGCAAAATGTATCTTTCATATGCTAAGTTTCCTATGGAGCCCACGGGGGTGGCTCAGTTGGTAGCGTGCCATGCTCGTAATCGGCAGTTCCCAGGTTCGAGTCTCAGCTTGGTCAGCGATGAGATTTATCTCCTCAAAACTCTCCGTCCTGCCCATGGTCAGTAGGGGACACCTCTCATTCATAGGGGGCGGGTCCCGGAGCACCCCCTCCCCCTTGAGAACCCGATTGGCTTAGATAAGGAAGCCGTCTTTCGGATGGGACGTTAAGACGTGGTCCGTATGCGGGAAAAAAAACACACTGGATGGCCTTGACGGAAGGCTACCATCTGTCTCTCAGCAGCTGTCCAGTAGGTTCCCTCCCCCAACCTTCTCTGAGACTTCGAGGTCCTTGTGGCCTGGCCATTTAGCCCATTATTTGCAAAAAAGTGCCGCTCAGAGGTAAAACACCCAACCAAGCTCACGACACTGGAAGTTTGAACAAATGTGACTGACATTGGAATTGACTAATGAAGTTGAATCGTTGTGTTATCATTATTAGTTTCTAATTAACTTGTCAAACAGGACCTTGTTAGAATTGGTGTGCAATGGACAGATGCAGCAGATGTAGCTCAGGACAGATATGCTTGGAGAACTAAATTTAACAGTCTGGTTGGACCTCCGTAGCCCATGGCTGCTTGAGGATGATGATGATGATGATTACCATTAATTAGAACTTTCTTCGTCAGATTACTAATAAGCAATACAGTGAAACCTAGATTCTGCGTATAAAAGTGGAGGGAAGACTAAAAATAGGCGACCTGAAATCAAGGTTTCTTTTCTATTAAAACGGCTGTATTGCTCATACGCATGCACTGCAGTTTATTATACAGTCAAGTAATACGATAATAAAATGATATCATAGATATAACAATATAACCTATAATAAATAAAAGATACTTGTGTCTCAGTGGCAGTCATAACTCATCTGCTAATCATGGTAGATGCTTCGAAATTTCGCAGAGTGTTTCTGGTTGTCGTCCGAGTTGCAGTAAAGATTCTCAAGTGGAAGTTCCAGATGGAGGGCTCGCTACAAGAAAAAATATTAACCATGCTGTTCCTACGGGAAACCAAAGTCGCTGCTAATTCCATTGTTGGGTTTGCTTCTCCCTAAATGTGAACGTAAAAGTCATAACAACATTTAAAGCATTTAAATCTGCTGCCGTTGCCAGATCCCCCACATTCCCAAAGACATGTTTATATCAAAATGTCCGATTGCAGGAAGCAACCTTAATTTTTAACCCAACAAAGGGGCAAAGACGGACCCAAGGAGGGATTCCAGACCTCCCCCCGCTCTCGAAATCCCGTCGTCTTAAACGAACTCTCGAACTTGCGAATCTGCTTTTAAATTCAAAACTGGCGTCTTTCTACAATTTTTTTCTTTGGCCCCATGTTATACGGCCGACACTAAAAATAGATTTAAAAAGTAAACGACTATAAAAGTTAATTCCATATAGAATGTCATTTTAACCTATCCTGTCCGATGAACTATTTCAGTAATTGGGAATGCTATGGCAAATTTAAGAGGCCCCAAAAATTCGAAATATATATACATTATTATGATGAAGGGAACATTGAAAAATAAACAGGATATTGATGTTGTGAAAACTTTATTCTTAGCAATGGTAAGTTAAGATGTAGAGTATTTGCACAATAGATTAATTGAAATATAAATTTTTTTTCGTAATAATAAAACTTGAAATGCATTTTTTTAGACCCCTCATATTGCGAGGCCCTAAGCTGTAGCTTAACTTATGCGTAAGTCTGGCCTTGCGTAGAAACGAAGCCACGGGTTATGAGAGAAAGTGCTGACACCAACAACGACATGAGCAACGAGAGGTAATTCGTGTTTTAACTGGGCTAAAGGAATGAGGGAGGGAGTACAGTACTCACAAAACTAA
This sequence comes from Ryuthela nishihirai, assembly GCA_038380435.1. NCBI lineage: Eukaryota > Metazoa > Arthropoda > Arachnida > Araneae > Heptathelidae > Ryuthela > Ryuthela nishihirai. Next base: position 75,346,028 of record JAWZYU010000005.1, on the reverse strand, counting down.
CCTAAAGTGTAGTGAAAATCAGAATATGCAGATTAAAAGTGAGACCCAAGTAGCGCCGAGTGCCATTCAGCTAATACAGAACAAAAATCAATGTGAATAAAGTATTAAAATCAAATGCTGAAGGTATGTCTTTCCTTCTAGTTGTTAAAGTTTCATCTACAAATTTTGAATGTTCTCGGATAGAGATCTGCAGAATATTTCAGTGTTATCTGCTTTGTACTTATACAATAAACAAATATCGATTCATTTATGAAGAAATTCAGAATCGTTCTGAAGGTTTCTACATTTTGAACATCAGCATTCAAAGCTACACCACAGGTTTCTCTATAGAAATATTGTACCTTAGAAAGAATCACAACCAATCATTACCAGCAGTAAAATTGCAACATCCATATTTTTGGGTGTTTTCCAGCAGCAGTTCTGAAGCTCAGTACTGTTTGATCTCTGTTGTCTCACTAGTAAAACGTTTCTTTCAGGATTTTATCTTTAGATAAATTTGAATTTTTCCTCAGCAACACTTCTTCCACTTGCAGAAGACCCAACTTCATATTTAAAGCGAAGTGGTTATCTCGTGTGTATTTTTAATCAATCACAGTTTGTTTCGCTACATGAAATTCTCCCAGCTGGGTCAGCGTTGAGACATATCTCCGAAAAACTCCCCGCCTGTCCACGGTCAGTAGGGGACACCGATGGGCTTGGAAAAACCGCCGTCCGTCGGATGGGACGTTAAGCCGTGGCCCCGTGTGCGGGAGAGCCATACACTATGTACATTAAAATATGGGAGAGCCATACCCTGTGCACGTTAAAGAACACACTGGATGGCCTTGACGGGAGGCACCATCTTTCTCACAGCAGCCGTTCCAGTGGGTCCCCTCCCACAACCTTCTCTGAGCCTTCGGGGTCCTTGTGACCTGGCCATTTAGCCCATGGTGTGCAAAAAAGTGCCGCTCAGAGGTAAAACAACCCAACCCAAGCTACATTAAATTCATCACAGATTTTAGCAACAGATACTGTAGCCTGCACCGGACGGCATTTATGCAGATACACTAACGACCACTGCTGCAGTAAGGTTGATGGAAGTAAGTACGATCTATTTTCAACAAATAATTTTCAATTGCTTTCAAAAATGACAAAGAATTTAGTTAAATTAATCATTAAGATCTAAGATCTGACTTGGAGAAAGAGCCGGCAGAGTCCGAGTTCGCTCCGGGAAGCAGATATCCAAGTTCACTCCGGGCAGTAAAATAGCTAGTTCCGACCCTGACAGCAGTTTTTTATCTTGTCAATTATCTTTACTTTGCAACGTGTTTCTTTTTCTATCCACTTTTCTGTACGGCTTTTATGAGCACACATAACTAACTGGTTTCCACAAATTTAGGAAAATCCCTATGTTAAGTCGATGGGAAGCTAACGTCAAAGCTCTATAACTTCTAAAATAATTTTTTTTTTGTTTTGAAAAATGTGATTGCTGATAAAGATATCAATCATATAAATCAATAACTCGATTTTCAACAATATTCGTTCAGTATTTAATGAGTTATGGAAGTTTGAATATTTAGCGATAACAATGCCAGCAACAAAAATTGACTTCATAAGTTAATTAAAACTTATTGATAAGTTTAGTATCAAAGTGTTTAATAAAATAAGTTTGTATTTTAGAACTTTGTGTAAAGAATTCTTTCACTATTCTTCAGTTTTGTATAAGTTTCTTAAGACTGGCATTGCTGTTGTTAAATATTCAAACTTCCGTAGCTCATTAAATACTGAACGAATATCGTTGAAAAATCGAAATATTGATTTATTGATTGAGATCTATATCTGCCATCACATTTTAAAAAAAACTTATTATTAGAAATTATAGAGCTTTGACGTTAGCTTCCCATTGACTGAACACAGGGATTTTCCTTAATTTATGGAAAGCAGTGTATTTGCTATATTGTTTTATATTAACACAGACAGATACACAAAGCCAATATCCTGGAACAGGACCGGATCTAGTTGGTGGGGCAAGGGGACATGCTCCCCCCCCCCCGCCTTGAGAATGCTAATAAGGGTAATACAGGCAAAAAAATGTTTAAAAAAGTTGTTTATAACGGAGAGAGAAATGCTACACTGCAATGGTAGAAACGCCGATTGATTATTATCCTTTTATTATTTACTTCTTTTATTGATTACTCCCCCTTTATTTATTCATTTTTTTTCTAGATCCGGGCCTATCCTGGAGAACAGTCGACCATAACTCAGCAATTGTAACCGAACTAAAATGAATTTTGCGCGGAGCAGATGATGTTCGTAATATACGAAGTCCGTTAAATCAGGATCCGTAGAATCAAAGTTTTACTCTATATAAAATTAATTTCCATTCTTAATTAATTAACCATTATCAGGAATTATTATTCTTCAATCATAAAACTTTCAGATAACTAAAATTTTAAGAAGAAAACTGAAAATGCAGAGAAAAGGAAGTCAGTTTAAATTACACTTAAAAAAACTATTAACAAAACGAAAAAAAAAACGGATTGAGTTTACATTTCTTTACGTCCTTTTCTATTTTCATAGTACATACAGGCAACATGCAAAAGTTTTATGGGGCAGCCGTAAGTTTCTCCCCATCTGGAGAAGGTCGTTATTGGTGTTACATAGGGACGAATGTTTATGTGATGTTACGAAAATCAAGCCATGATTAGTGATGTGAAATTTCTTTCCAATCAATTAATACAATTCAGTTTGAGTTAGAGATGATACTACGAGTAGGCCTGTTCAATATATTCTAAATTGAAATGAACGGTATATAAATAAATGTATTACATAAAAATGGAAAAGAAAAGGGTGGGTCCAGTCAACACCTCCTATAGGCCCAGTTGAACTAGGGACGTACCCAGAGAGGGAGAGGAGGATCCGGACCCACCCAGCCCCCGAAAATCACTTCATCTTATACTAAATCTCAAATTTGTCTACTGCTTTGAAATACAAAACAGTTGTCTTTGTGTAATTTTATTTTAGCCCATATTTTATGTCCGACACTAAAAATAGATTTTAAAAAACAACTGTAAAATCTCATTCCATATAGAATATCATTTTAACATTTCCTGTTCGGTGAAATATTTTAGTAATTGGAAAACCTTACTAAAGTCTTATTCTCAAACCCCATCCCACCCACCCACCCCGAAACTAAATTCTGGGAGCCTCCCTGAAATTAAATTTCTGGGACCCCCCAAAATAAAATTCTCGGACTACCCCCGAAACTAAATCCTGGGTACCTGCTTCAATTGAACATTCCCTAGTGTTACAGGGAATGAAAAAAAAATACCCCCTCAAGCAGCTGCTTGCCACAGAGGTCTGACAGGAGCCTGTCAGTTTATATGCCATAGTAGAAGGTCTGAGAGGATGGCAGGACCTCAGCAGAAAAACGACACAAACAGCCATGCCTTACCCGGGGCTCGAACCCAGGTCCCTTAGATCCGTAGCCAAGCGCGCTAACCACTCGACCATGGGACGGCTTACAGGGAATGAGGAGATAAAAATTGTCTAAAAAGTACTATTTAATATGTATTTGGACATTCTCTGTAAAGCATTCAGTATAAAACTTAGAAAAGTCAGATTTGCATTTTTATAATCTTTATCAGTCAGTTATCACCTCCGTAGCCCATGGATGCTTGAGGATGATGATGATTATCAGTCATTTAGTTACTAAGTACTGATGATAGAAACATTCTGTTGAAACTTGTTATATTCTTCAACACATTCACCAGAAGGAAGCGTGTCTTTCTTTCTCCCTAATATTTATCTGAGTCAGTTCCTAAAGACAGTTTCAAAAAAAAAATTATCTGCTTGCACAGCTTATTGACTGGGACAGGCTCGTAGCCAGGAAATATTTTCGGAAATGAGGAAGGAGAACTGAAAAAAAAGCAATGGCGAAGGAAAGAAAAAAATATACAGGGGCAATATTGTTATATTGTTTTATTTACTGCAGGAAAAGTATATACATCATCTCGGTGGCTGAGTGGTTAGCGTGCTTGGCTACTGATCAAATGAATCTTGAGTTCGAGCCGTATATACTTCTTTTCTGAGCTTTCTTCTGAAGGTTTGTCTTCCTAATAGATCTTCTCTATGGTGTATTAATCTGAGAGGTTCCCTTCAGACCTCTGTGGCAAACAACTGCTTGAGGGATAATTTATTACAATTTTATATAAGACATATATCAGAAATCAAATATCAGAAACCTTTCCACAAAATCGTGTAGACCTCCCATGCACCTTCAAAATAGCTTGAATTCAAAGGTTGGATTGGGTTGTTTACCTCTGAGCGGCACGTTTTTGCACACAATGGGCTAAATGGCCAGTTCACAAGGACCCGAAGGCTCGGAGAAGGTTGGGGGAGGGGACCCACTGGAACAGCTATTAGGAGACAGATGGTGGCCTCCCGTCAAAGCCATCCAGTGTGCTCTTTAACGTGCACAGGGTATGGCTCTCCCGCATATGGAGCCACGGCTTAACGTCCCATCCGACGGACGACGGCCATTCTAAGCCCATCCGTGTCCCCTACTGACTGTGGGCAGGGCGGTGAGTTATGCGGAGATAAATCTCAACGCTAACCCAGCTGGTACTCGAACCTAGGAACTGCAGATTACGAGCCTGGCGCGCTACCGACTGAGCCTCCCCCCCCCCCCCCCGCCCCGTTTAAATACGAAGTGGTATAGATTCGGTATTAGAATAGAAATGATCAAAAATGCTGCTCCGTGGAGCAAGTTCAAGGGCACGGCTGAACGGATTTGGTCCCTAGTAGGCACGAGCCCTTTCAAAGTCTTGGCCTCACTAAGTCTCTCCACCCCAGGTGCCGAGCGAACTTGGATTTACATATCCTTGTTCATGGCTAACCGGGGAACAGATTAAATTTTAGGTTTCTACCGATGGTTAGCTTTCCTTCTGTAGCCATGCTGCCATGTGAGGTCGGGGATGAGATGCATCAATATGGTGTATTCTTGCCCCCGACTCTAGATAGTCACGGCTTTCCGTTAACTTGGTAGTGTCGTGAGACGGAACCAGGGATTGCCGTGGTTGCTGAACATCTGGCAACAAATAGTACACATTTTCAATTGCGGTAAAAGGCCCAATATGTCGGAACACACAGTTCATCGTAAGTCGTTCACCGTCATCAACGCTTGCGCTGGGCACGTAATCATCGACATTGACCATAGAAGACTGGAAAAGAGTCGCAAGGTCAGACGAATCCCGTTTTCTGTTACACCACGTGGACGGACGAGCTCATGTGCGACGTTTACCCACAGAAGCCTTCTCATTTGGATGCACTTTGGGACGGATCCAGGCAGCTGGAGTGGTAGCTGGGCAATATATTTTCGGGGAACACTTGAACCAATTATCCCTGTAGAGCAAACTCTGACATTTGTCACCTACCTGAACATCGTGGCTGACCAAGTACACTCCTTTATGGCGATTGTATTTCCTGCCGGAGATGGCGTCTTTCAACAAGATAATGCCCTATGTCACATTGTGAAGAAGCTTCAGGGATGGTTTCTAGTACATGATTAGGAAGTCCATTTATTGTCATGGCCCCCAAATTCGCCGGACATGAATCATATCGAGCATTTGTGGTTTGAGATGGAGAAACGGGTACGAGCAGCATTACCCCAACCACATAATATACGGGAATTACGGGATCTTCTGTTGCAGTCATGGTACCAAATATCAAGCAACACCTACCAACATCTCGTTGAATCTATACCTCATCAGGTGAGAGCTCATTTGGCGCCGAGAGGAGGATCTACATCATATTAGGTTGGTGGTTTTAATATCATATTATGGTATTGCTGATCGGTGCATAGTGGTATACATAAATCAAAACCATGTGTTTTAAATATTTTTCTACCTCGTTTTATTTATGAATAAACAAATTAAAATCCACCTAACAAGAAAGTACTTGTACAGATAGGAAAAATTGGTGCCTAGGGATAATTCGGGTAGGAGAAATCAGGAAAAAAAACGAAATTTTTAATCCGATATTGTGCATCAAGTCAAAAAAGGATCAGAGTGAAATTGATAAATCAAGAGCTGCTTAAGTGGAGACTGAGTTCCTGATTTTTCGCTACATACATGCTGATCCAAAAGTTCGCTTAGAAAATTTTGCAGCTTGTCCGGGGAACTAAAGATATAAAAAACCTATTTTCTATAATTTATTAAAGTAATTTTTTTAAATATCTAATTAACGTTTTTATTCCGTTTTCTGAGCGAAAATATTTTGTGCTCTTGATATAAGTCATATTAAATTTTTAAAAGGAAAAAAAGATGTTATGGCTGTCTCACCCACAGAAAAAGGACTCCTATAGGCAAAAACTTTCGCCCATATGACGGTTAATAAAAAAACACACTTTCGGACTCGAGTATCGAATAAATGAAATTTATTAACAATACGTAAAATTTACGTATTACGTTTTCAATATTGAAATCTTTAAATTCAGGGATAATACTATTTTTTCAGAGCGACATTAGAAATGGGTTGGGTTGTTTTAACTCTGATCGGCACTTTTTTTCGCACAAGTGGTTAAATGGCCAGGTCACATGACTCTGAGGGCTGAGAGAAAGTTGAGGGAAGGGGATCCACTGGACAGCTGTTGGGAGACAGATGGTAGTCGCCGTCAAGGTCATCCACTATATACTTTAACGTGCACAGGGTATGTCTCTCCCACACATGGTTGGTCTTGTCCCATCAGACGGATAGTCTTTTCCAAGCCCATTGGTGTCCGCTACTGACTGAGGGCACAGCGGGAAATTTTAAGGAGATAAATCTCAACACTGGCCATGGTGGGACTCGAACCTGGGAACTGTAGATTATGAGTCTGGCACGCTACCTTCTGAGTCTCTCCCCCCCCCCCCATACACACACACACACACACACCAATTGGAAGTGAAGTATTCTTAAAATTCAACAAAGATCAAACATTTGACATATCTACCCGTGGGCTGAAAAAGATTTTGGAATTGCAGACATCCCAAATAAGAATATTCAACCTAATACACACAGCATTGAGCACGTTCCTAAAACGATGCTTGAAACGGGCTAGGACACCCTTGGTGGTGAATTTCCCATTCTCAAAACCTGTGCCATTCCTGCACAGCCAGATCCTATATCTGGCTTCTGCAAGAATTAGGTTGCATTGGGGACAGGGAACTTTATTATTACCGAAACTGGCCTTAATAGGTATATTAGAATGGTACTTCTCTGACAAAATTCCAATCTTCGGTTTTGAATTACCAGTAGCGTACCGGAAACTTTTTTTTGGGCGGGGGGGGGAGGGGGAGAGTTTTTATGAATTTTCCAATTGCTGAAATTTTATAATCAGATTTCATATTAATACCTTAATTTTAAGTTCTTCTCGAGTTTTTAAAATTTATAGTTAGAGAAACCACATATATTTAAAAAAAATTAATACATTTTGCTGCATAAAATAGTGTGGGTTATGATAAAATTGATGAATAAATTTGATAAATATATGTGGGTTTGACTAATATCTATAAAACACCCAAAGGTAACACATAAGGTGTAAATTCTATTCGTTAGAAAACCGAGAAAAGGCTTTAAGGCAAATTATTCTGGCCCACTGGCGGCAAGAAATTTCTATTAGGAAAAACGAAACGGATTCTTCATCATCTCTCAATTTATTGATACTTTAATTTGCATGCTTCAGTAAAATCTTATCCAAACTTGAGCGAAATTATTGTGTAGCATGAAAAGAGTTGGGTTGTTTTACCTCTAAGCGGCACTTTTTTGCACACCATGGGCTAAATGACCAGGTCACATGGACCCCAAAGGCTCAGAGAAGGTTGGGGGGAGGGGACCCACTGGAACAGCTGTTGGGAGACAGATGGTAATCTCCCATCAAGGCCATCCAGTGTGTTCTTTAACGTGCACAGTTGTGTTCTTTCTCCCGCATATGGGGCCACGGCTTAACGTCCCATCCGACGGACGGCGACCTTTCCAAGCCCATCGGTGTCCCCTACTGACCATGGGAAGGGCGGGGAAGCACGAAAAGAACTATTAGAAATAGTGAAAGATATAGAACATTTCTATCATTATTCGCACTAACCACGCACTCTCAGGTAGTTACTAAACTTCAAAAATTCTGAAGGACAGATTGCCAGGTGGATTCAGTATTTGTAAGAGTATAACTTTTCCACTGATCATCGTAGTGGAATTTACACAGGAATGCAGATGCACTTTCTAGACGCCCATGTGTTGATGACTACAAGCACTGCTGTAATGTGTAGATGAGGTATAGTACTCACGAAATAATGTCTATTTAACAGATAAGAAACAGTGATACACCTGACACCTAGAGCCCTTAGATTTGATTGAAACATCTGGTACAAAAACCTAATTGGGAGCGAATATCAAGATTTACCCCAACTACCAAAAGTTATTGGGCACAATTCGACTCCTTACAAGTGATTGATGTATTATATAGAAGATGGGAGAATCCCACTGGACGACTGATTCACTGATATATGAAGCCCCTAGATTTGATTGAAACATCTGCTACACAACCTAATTGGGAGCAAATATCAAGATATAACCCAACTACCAAACGTTATGGGTCAGAATGGGACTCCTTACAAGTTAGAGACGGTGTATTGTACAGAAGATGGGAGAATCCCACTATACGACTGATTCACTGGCAAATTGTCCTTCCTCGCACGAAAGTAGAATTAAAGGAAAGATGCACGATAATGCCACTGGGGGAAATTTCAGTGTTAACAAAATATTAAATCCTGGGAACGATTTCATTGGGTGAAAGGTAGGGCAAACGTTGAAAAATGGTGTAAGCAATATGAGGCCTGTGCAGCAAAGAACAGCCCTAAAACTAGGCGTAGGGGGAAGATGCAAACATAATGATGGCACCCCGTTTGAAAAAATAGCGATAGATTTTATGGATCCATTCCTTAGGACTGATGATGGAGACCTGAAGTTTATCCTATCAAGAGGTAACAACAGTTGCAGAGATGTTGGTCAATAACCTGATCAGCAGGTATGGAGTACCTTTACAACTCCACTCGGATCAAGAATGGAATTCTAATTCCAATGTGTTTCAAGTTATATGTCAGCTGCTAGGCATTCAGAAAGCCAGAATGACCCCCCCCCCCCCTCCACCCTCAATCGGATGGGATGGTTGAAAGATTCAACATAAGCATTGCTCAACATCTAGCATTGTTTGTCGACCATCATGGCTGGGTCGCCATATACCATCTTTTTTGTTGACATACAGGACAGCAGTGCACGAAACCGTACATGTTCCACAACGCTCTTTGGAAGAGAATTACGTCTTCCCTGTGACATCTTATATGGTTGACCTAAAGCAATGCCTATATCCCCACCACAATATGTACAAGATCTGTAACATGACTAACAGATTGAGAAGAAATTCATCACCTGACGAGCGATAGGGCTAAAACGAGTAAAGCAAATAGACTGTCTTCAACAAAGGTACTGTCTGGTTATACAATCCACACAGAAGGAAGACTTTCGCATAGTCTTCAGAAACCTTGGGAGAGTCAGACTACTATACTATAGTATACTATAGCTATCAGGATTGGCGTAGTGTATCACATTCGTCGATCCCCGACTACAAAGTGTAAGGTAGTTCTCATGGATCGTTTGACCTCGTTTCGTGGAAGAAATCACGAACTTTCAGATTCGAATTCCGTTTGGGATGAACAAAACCTGAGGGCACTGAGGCAAACTGCTCTTACAACAATGGTAGCAAGACTTTTATTACGAGATAAGCGAGATATGTCATCATATACTCTGAACAGAATATGATGTAACCTAAGGGGGGTGGGTCAGGAGGTCCTGACTCCCACCCTCAAAATCGGTCATGTTATACGAAATCTTAAACTTGTCTGCCTACTTTCAAATCCAGAACAGTTGTCTTTGGATAATTCTATTTTAGCTACACTATATGAATGCAGTCGACAGTAAAAAATAGAATTTAAAAATAATTTTATTCCAGGTTGAATATCATTTTCTTTCTTATCGGGTGGAATATTTTAATTAGTAAACTCTATTGAAAAAATAATTGTTTAAAACAAATTATTTTTTTAAGCAGCATAATTCCACAGCTTTTAACTTAATATTTATACAAGTTTAGTGATAAACAAGGAACCTCCACTGGCACATCTGGAAACTACCCTACTAATCTTATTCTCACCTTCCAAAAAAAAAAAGTATACATACAGGGTGAATCTGAAAAAGTGGGCAAAACTTTACGGGGTGGTAGAACGCAGCTATATGAGCAATATTCGTCATAGAATGTATGGTCGGCACGCAAGCGGTGAGAAGTTTAAATGTGACAGTGGAAAACTACCTTTTAAGAATGAACACAAGAAGGAGAGGAGATACTTCAGAAAACATTTTATTAACAGGAATGTAATTGAGGTACATGCTCAAAGAAATTGCTCAAAAGAGCTGCCGCCAGCTGTAATGCAGGCTTCACACCTGCGGGATAGGGACCGACGCACATTTGCGAAGACACTTTGGTGCGAGGACCGACCCTTTTATATCATTTCCAACGCCACCTAGCGGCTTGCCGTTTGCGTTCCGACCATACATTCTATAACGAATATTGCTCGTATAGCTGCGTTCTACCACCCCGTAAAGTTTTGCCCACTTTTTCAGATTCACCCTGTATATATGTGTGTTTCATTTTAATTACCATTGTTATATTATAACTATAGTTTTATCTATCTATACAAGGGATACGCCAGTTGGATACATTTCCAGGGACTCTGATAACCACTTTCATTTAAACGTGAAGCATTAAAGGTTGAGAACCACTGATCTAGAATATAGAGTAGAGGGCTCTTCCGACGTCGTAAGTTTCATTTGGCATAAAAATCATTACGATCAATCTCCTCCCCCTACGGTTAAAAATTTCTCCCCATCTTTTAGGGGAGGAAAGAAATGGACATAGTTCGAGGTACCCATAATCCTCCCAACGTCAGAAGTTTCCAAACCAAAAACCGGAATTTCCTCGCTCAGATAATCTAACTATTCAAATCACTTTGTACCCACCAGAGTTCCTCGGATACAATTTACCACGCATATGAAACTTTATAGCAAAAGAAAATGAACTATGGTCTGAGGTGCATAAAAAATGTAAAGGTACTAAACAATTATTATTATTAAACAACATTATTTGCGAAGACACCAGGCATTTCCCTGTTGTCTTTAGGCTTCTTTAGGCAAGCATGTAAAATATTAAAAAACACATCTATATATATATAATTTTATTATTTCATTTGATGCCAATATACACAGTACTTAATTCTGTTAAAATCTAAATTTTGACAATCTCAGAATCTAAATGGCATAAAAAATTTTCACGGAAATTCGAAAAACATTGCTGTGAATGTTAGGCAATAAATATGAAATTACATACAACTACATATTTAAATTATTAATCTACTATTTTTCTTCTGTAATCTGCTTTCCTTCTCTCTTATCCAGATAGCCTTTAATCAGAGAATATCCTACACCAAGCGTTACACACGCAACTACTGAACCCTGTGCAGCTACCCTAAGTTGCATGAGGTAATTGGACATTGACATAGATCTACCACGACGTTTAAACATATAAGCTCCATATAAACATGCCAGTACACATCCAGTAAGACCTGAAAAATAAAATGAGTATATTCGCAATGCGTACATCAATGAAGAGCAATAAAATAGGGAGTAAAACATCTTATATGACACGTACAGAAATATTTTCAAGAGGGAAGAAAATTATGGGCATTTTTTCCATTACCTGGATTTGTACATAGCCTCAAATTTTACATATAAATATTAAAAGCCCAAGTTATTAGAGAGTAAAAAGTCTTTAAAACATGCAAAATATATATTAAATTTAAAAAAAAACTAATGTATCATATCTAAATGTTAGATAAGTAACAATTTCTACTTCTTTATAAAAGAAATTATCAATTACAGTCTTGGAACAAATTCTTACAAAAATGAAAATACAGTGGATTAATACAATCAATGGAGATCATTTACAGCAATTTAATACAACGATGATTGCAAAATGTGAGCTAAAGGCCTCTTCATATTGAATTTCTGGTGGACATGTTTTGAAAAAGTTCCAAGTTTGAGCCAACACTAATCTTCCTTACAGAGTTATCAAAAAACATGGACGAGTGGTTAGGGCGCTTGAATACTGATCTAAGGGACTGGGTTCGAGCCCCGGGTAAGGCATGAATGTTTATTTTCTGCTGAGGTCTCGCCATCCTCAGACCTTTTACTACAGTGGGTTAAACTGGCAGGCTCCTGTCAGACCTCTGTGGCAAGCAGATATATATTATATATATACACACACACACACACCAAAGAGCCAAAACATTATGACCAATTAGTCTTTATGCAAATCGAAACAACTGCAAGTAAACGACAGCGCATGAGGTCATGAAACAATATAAATAACACCTGATACTAAGCTCTGTTAATCAGTGGTTATTCTTGTTCTTCGGATGGGAAAGGCAGCAGACTTAAGTGAATTTCACAAAAGCCAAATTGTAATGGCCAGACTGGGTCAGAGCATTTCAGAGACAGCTAGGCTTGTGGGGTGCTCATGGTCAGCCGTGGTTAGTACATCTTCAAAAAGTGATCCCAGGAGAGGGAAAAAAAAAAAAAATCAAACCGCTGGCAAGTTGTGGGCTGACCACAGCTCATCAATGCTAGAGGTGAACGAAGGCTATCCTGTATAGTACGAGACAACAGAAGGGATACTGTGGTGCAACTCGCCCATAATTTGAATGCTCAGACAGGGAGTAATGTTTCACAACATAGTACATCAAACCCTGCTGAAAATAGGGCTACGTAGCCACAGGTTGCTAAGAGTGCTAATGTTAGTACCTTCAAAAAGTGGTCCTAGGGAAAAAAAAAACACGAACTGCCAGCAAGGTGTGGGCTGATCATTACTCATCAATGCTAGAGGTGAGAGACTAGCCCATAAGGTTGAGCCAACAGAACGGATACTGTGGCACAACTCGCCTATAATTTTAATGCTGGTGATGAGTAATGTGTGTGTGTCAACACCTAACACATTGAACCCTACTGAAAATGGAATCACTCCGAGTTTCCATTCTAACCTCAGTTCACCATCAAAATAGTCTACAATGGGCATGCAAGCTTCAAAACTGGACCTTGAAAGATTGGAAGGTCGTCTGGTCCAATGAATCTCGTTTCCTTTTGCACCATGTAGAAAGCCGGGTACATGTGCATCGTTTACCTGGGGAGGTGTTTACACCAAGATGCACCGTGGGATGAAAACAAGCCAGTGGAGGAAGTAGCAGACAAGCCAGTGGAGAAAGCAATGGTCTGTTGGGAAACCCTGGATTGTCCTTAATGTGCAGGAAATATGACATCTACCACCTACCTAAACATCATTGCAGATCAGGTACATCCTTTCATGGCAACATTATATCCCTCTAGTAGTGCTTTCTTTCAGCAGGATAATGTGCCTTGTCACACTGCCCGGATTGTTCAAAAATGGTTCATGGAACATGAAGACTTTCAGGTATTGCCCTGGTCTTCAAATTCCCTGACATCAATCCAATCGAGCATCTGTGGTTTGTATTGGAACAGCAATATCCGATCTGCAGCAACTCAACTACATGACTTACAAGAGTTAAAGAATCTGTTGGTAACATGTTAGTACCAGATACCACAAGGCACATTTAGAAATCTTGTAGCATCCACACCTCGTTTGGTAAGAGCTGTTTTGGTAGCACATGGAGGATCAACATCATATTAGACAGGTGGTCATAATATTTTGGCTCTTTGGTGTATATATTTTAATGGTGAACTACATATCAAGAAGGATGATCATTTTTGAAAATGGTCATTTTTTTCATTTGCACTATACAAAAGATTCCATCAAATTAGTTATTACTGATTCTATGGAAAACCATTAAGATATGGAACAAAAAAAGTCAATAATTTACGTTAATCGTTTTGCATGATAACATTCGTAGTGGTCCAATACTATATTCTCCTTATTATTGAAAAATGCGAACTATTCTAAATTATGGTTACTACTCTCATAAAAGTAAATATTATAGTTAAGTATTACATAATCAATGTATCATTTTATTCTATAAATAAAATGGTAGATCAAAAAAAGTAGACTGCCTAAAAGAGTAGCTCCCAACCCTTTCATCCCACTATCCCATCCCTTTAGCCATCTGGTAAATCAATCATTAGCCCATTTACTGTTACAGATTTTTGTAGCATTTTCCAATTGTCCAATTTTTGCTTCGCAAATATGATTACATTAAACTGTCAGCCTAATGAATACATTCTTAAAGGAATTTCACAAATATTGATATGTAACAGAAAATTAGTATGGTTGATATCTCTATCTCATAACTCTTATTCCAGAATAGCTGGTGTAAAGGAGTATGGGGACTGGAACAACATTAAAAGGAAAATGGCTGGTAAGCACAAGAATTGTGGTGGAAGCACAAGGTGTTGGTTGGTTCGGGTTTTTTGGCATATGAGCTCGACTGGTTCAGGGGTACTTAAGTTAAAACCAAAAGTTAAAACCAACATGATGTATAGATATATAACAGAAAAACAATAAAAACAAGATGAAAATATAACAAAAACAACAAGCATATAGTACAAAAATAACCCAGGTGTAAAGCCTGGGTTAGACATAAAAAAATACAAGGTAAAATTAAAGTTGATTAAAATAACCACAATGTTTCAAAAAGGTAAAAACTGGCGGTAAAACACAATGATCAGATAAAAGATGTCCGAGTGTAAGAGGCTCGGACATAAAATTATGAAAGTTGCACAAGGTGTAGAGAGAAGATAGTTCCAATAACTTCTGCATGGCACTGACATGCAAATAGAAGGCTGGACACTCAAGAGACTTCCCAGCACGACAAGTCAACCTCTCTATCATTTAAGATATCAGAGTACATTAATACATCCATGCCTAACCTCAACAACCCTGAAGACTGCAACTTGCATAGTACTAGAAACGTCAACTAAAAACCATGGGCAATCAAAAAAGTATCCTAGTCCAATGAATTAAGTTTGCTTTTGCACAATGCAGACAGATGTTCATGCATGTGACAAAAGCAGCTTAAGGCAATATATCTCATATGATTAAGAAGTTCCATGGCTTCAGGTCTTTTACAAGTTTGTTTGCTGTTAATAAAGAAGCGAGATATAAATCCAAGGTTGTGTTGTTAGGGATAGGCTCTAAAAAAAGCATTATAACCTTTATAATAATAACCTTAATTTATAATGCTAAAAATATAGGGGGGGGGATATGAAAACAACTGTTCCACTATATCTTATCAACGTAAAAGCAAATTTGTGTTATTCTGTTGGAGTCTCACCTTCTCTATGATGTAATACATCATACAACAAATTATTATACAGACAAGCTCCTCTGACCTCTGTGACAAACTTGAGGAATAATTTATATATTTTTAATGAACTCCAAATTTGGCTTCTCAATAACACTAAAAGTTTCCATTATTTTTGCCCACCCTCAGTATCTCTTCTCAAACGGTAACAATAACAAACGGCATAAAGTATCAATTGGAATAGCATTACAATTTTTAGATAATGTCAACCAAATGCAAAATATGATACTAACATGACATAGCACTGCCATAAACACAGTAATGCAAAACACAAGTTGAATCAATCTTTCACCTCACTTTAAGTTCAACAAGGGTATTTTCAAAGCCTAGCGAGGTTATTTGCCATTGGTAATGTACGAAAAATTTTACTCAAAATATTGACTTTTTGCAAACACGAATTAAAATATAAATATATGAAACTTCATGGAATAAATACGGGTCATTAAAAAATATCTTGCATTTTTCTCTTTAGGAGAGAGATTAGGAGAGATTTTAAGAGAAATCAAGAGAAATTTAGGAGAGAGATCAAAAGAGCCACCTCCCCCTAAGGGGTCCTCCGATTTGGAAGCCCCCTCAAGATGTGCCTGGGCAATAACACCACTAGGAATACAATAGACACCAACATGCCCATTACTGAATATAAGCAGAAGCTGCTCACTTTTCTGCGAAATCAGAGTTTTGTTATTTTGAAATGGTATGATCTTTTGCTGGTGAAACAAATATTATGAGCTGAAGGCTTCCACAGGCTGTTCATTAATTTCTTTTTTTTTCATTTGGGAGCTATTGTTAAACATAAAAATGTTTTTATAAATATCATGCTTTATGCATTACTAATTACACAATGCATATTTAGCTAGCATTAAAATAATCATCAATATAAGAAAAACAAATCGCACAATGTGTATGGAATTAGTTATTCAAACCTAATCAGTTCTCAGTGCAAGCTGCGCCATGAAATTTACTAAAAAAATTGCTCCTAATGACATGACAGGTGTTCTGACCACTGAGCTACTGATCAACATTTCCTCTATTGGTGGATGTTACTCTCCATCACCATAGGATCAACCATTAGCAGCTGTCTTGACTGCAAGTGAAGGTTCTATTATCATAGCTCTTACTAGGTATGTGCACAAGACCAGTGACCTGACTGGCAGTCTTTTACAAGTAAATTTCTAGGTTCAACTTGCACCAAGAACTGATCAGGTTTGAATAAGAAATACCATACACATTGTGTAATTTTTTGTTCTTATATTGCTTTATTTTAATACTAGTAATGAGTAATACATAAAAATGATATTCATAAACGTATACTTAAGTTTCACAACAGGATCACAAATTTCAAAAAAATTAATGAATAGTCCACGCAAGCCATAATTAATTTTACCAGCAAAAGGTCATAAATAATTTCAATAGAACAAAACAGATTTGGTAAAAAAATTGAAATTTTTAAAGAAATACCTATCTTCCTATACGGCTCTAAAAAGTAGAAAATAAACGTAAAGCATATCGATGGTGCAATCATTCAAGGAGTTTGTATTCACTTCAAAGGATGATAGGGCACTGATTTACCTACTCAAGATTACCGACGACCTATTTCCTTCAAGGTGATATGTTTTGGGCTTATTTTCTACTTTTTAAAACCGTATGAAATATGGCCTTAAATATTTATTATATATGCTTGAACTGCATTTAGAAAAACATAATTAAGACTTTCATTCTCATGCTTTGAGCATGTAAGAAACATTGTTGGTAACATAAGCTGCGACAACAGAGTGGATAATTTAAATTTGTTTATACATTGAAAAATTGCTACAGTGAACAGCAGTACTTTGGAGTAAATGTGGAGTTCCAACACTGAAGTCCACATTTCCCCAAAGCATTATTCCATTAACAAAAGTCAAGTAGAGAGGATTTGAAGGGGATTCTCTCACCCACCTAAGGAGTGAATGTGGGGAGCAATATACAGTTGAATCATATAGAAACTGAGGAAGGGTAAAATTCATTAAAATAAATTTTTCCCAATCAGTGTATTAAAACTTACGTTTTCACGCATTTCAGAAAAACAAGCATGAGAAATGCATGAAAAATCCATAATTTACCCAGGCAGATTCTTCCCTTTCGTGACTGATCAGAATTTAAACAATTTGAAATTTAAAATATTCTGATAAGTCAAAGAACGTTAAGGGAGAAAAAAAAACATTAAATTTCATGGAACCGTAAAAAAATATTGAAATTAGCAAAATCAAGAAAAACTATCAAAATTCATGGAAATCTTTCAAAAACTAATTCACGGAAATTGTCATGGAAATTTGTACCGCAAAAATACTTACAGCCCTAACTATGATCCATGTAAAGTTCATTTAATCAAATGAACATTTAAAATATAATGGCAAATATTATTCATAACACACATTGCAATCATAATTTGAAATTGATCACATTAACCATATTTTATAACATGGTAGTTTTAAACCCAGGGGCAGCATTACACAACGTTACCTACATGGCAAGCACAATGCCAAAGACTGGGCAACACACATAAATTTATATATAATATACATTAATGTTATATACTCTTTATATTATATATGTAAGTGATCCTTGATATAAACTTATAAATTTATCATCAGAAAAAAAAACTGATCTATCTAGGTTCTCCATCAAAAATTGAAAAAAAAATTATGCCTCAAATGTTATGCTTATAAATTTAATAACAGAATTCATGAAGAATGCTTTAATATAGGATTTAAAAAATGTCCTTTTTCTACAGTAGGACTACAACTTTCTCAAAAGCACCTTATTGAAATTTAATCTGTTTAGATCTGTCTAACCAGATCTTTTAGATCAAATATTGTTGATCCCTTTGACCACAGAGATCTATGGTCAAATGTTAATTCTATAAATAAGTTCAATTTCTTTTTATTTGCTTTGGCAATTGTTTGGATGAGTTCATTGAAATTTACAAGTAGTTTTGGTAAGTTAGAATTGTGATCAATAGCCATATTTCAGAGAGGCAAACATGGATAGAGGAACTATTTGTATAGAATTAAGAACATTTTTGCAATAGTAGTAGGATACTGTTAATCTAATGTGAAATCTATGGATGTGCATATTGCTGGGAGTTGTGAGTTGGGCCACAAGGATTCACAAGGGCTGAGAAGGTTGTGGGGGGGGGGGGGGGGGGCTCACTGGGCAGCTGTTGGGAGACAGATGGTTATGCTCCTATCAAGGCCATGCAGCATATTCTTTAAAGTGCACAAGATATGGCTCTCCTGCATAAGGGGCCAAATCACAAGCCTGGCACAATACCAACTGAACCATCCCTGCCCCAGGGAGTTTTGAGTTGATACATAATGATACAGATGGTAATGCTGCTAATGGATTCTGTAAATTTACATTGGTTATCTGTAATGACTAACAACATTTATTCTTTGCAACAGTGTTATTCCAGAAAATTGTTAATAAGGTTTAACAACTGGATTTTTTTTTTGAAGTGTGGAAATGAAAAATCAGTTTCAGAAACAACTAGCCCAAACAACAAATTCCTGAACAATTTCTTTCACACACATTTTATACTTAATCAGGCCCAGAACTAAAAGAAAAATTAAAGGGGGGGGTGGGGGGAGAAGACCATTTCCATCTCCACTTTAAAGATGGTTAAAAAATTTCTTTAAAAATTCTTTTTTTTTGCTTCCATTACTCTTACCAGTACTCTCAAAGGGGGGAAGTTGACCCCCTTGCTCCATCCATCCTTAAATCTGGCTCTAATATATATATAGCTGAGTCAGGGGGCTGATACTGAGTTACTGACATGATATACCGTATTTTAACGTGTATAAGGAACCCTCTTGTATAAGGAACCCCCTGATTTTTCATCAAAGTTTGAGGAATTGAGTAATTTGTTAATATCTATAATACTATCCACGTATAAGAAATCCCCCTATTTTTGGGACCCAATTTTTGGCAAAAAGGGGTTCCTTATACACATTAAAATACAGTAACTAATTCTAACTATGATGCAGAAGTGGTAAAGCTCTGAAAATTTGCACTAAGGAAAATCCAAGCCATAGATTTCAAGAAATATATGAAATTTGACATCTAAAGCCTTGTTGTAGATCAAACTGAGGTCACATACACATCAAACCATGATCTCCAAATACTAGAAATATGAAAACTGGCATCCATGGGTATTTCAAGATGTCAATCTCAGAAATGTTATGAATTGGGATCCATTGAATTCAAGGTCAGATAGGTATTGACTGCTATTAGAGAACTAAAAATGGTACCTAGGAGTTTGAGTTCTAAATCTTGGAAATGTTGCAAAAACCTTTATATAATAATTGGTCCCTCAAGGTCAGAGGTAAAATTTTTAACTGCATCTGTTACAAACTTGATAATTTATAAATGAGGTATCGCCATTTCCACTTCTTAGAAAGATTACAGAATCCGATCCATTGGGTCCTTCAAGGTCAGATGTCAAATTTCTACCTATTTAGAAAGACAAGAATTGGTGCATAGGGGTATTTCAGGTAATAGATCTCAAACATTTTAAAAAATTTTAGATCTGGTGTTTGTTCAAGGTTAGAGATTGGGATGAAGGTTAAGAATCAAGAAGTACCAAAGGCTGAGATCGATTTCTGGCTGTGGCATATTTAAAGGGGAGGTTTAGGGGTTCGTCTTGAGAGTTTTCCCTTTGGTTAATGGCCCCAACCTGTTTAGAAACTCACAAGCCATCACTGATGGTGTTGGAATCCCACATTGTTTTTCCACATTTCATTTGTTTTCATTTGTATAAAGAATATTTATTCTTACGTGGCTTTTAACATTCATCAATCTCTCAAAAAACTAAGCCAAAAGGCTGACTAAAATATAATGGACAAAATATTTAACCTTTCAGCAGCAACTAGAACAGTTTTGGTAATGATCATGGCATATTGAAATGGGGAATTCAAGAGATTATCCCAGAGAGATGGTTTGACTGTTTAGGGTTTTATGGCACATTAGCAGGGATCCCTAAGAGATAAGCACTCACAACTTTCCCTATCAGTCACTTTCAATATTTCTGTTTTGCAGAATTTAAGAAAATTAGATCAAAATTAATGCTAAAAAAAGCTGTTTTGTCAGATTTAGAGCAGAGCTACTTAAATGGTGCAATTAAATTATAGGCCACAAATGAAATTTGGTTGACAAAAATGTGAAAATAAAAACAAGCATGTTTTCACAAATGAAATATGGAAAAACAAGCAGGTACAAACACAGAACATCCTATAAAAATATAATTATGGCATTTTTTGTTCTTTCTTCAACTCAGGCCTGTAAAAATTAAACAAATCCAATGTGCTTGAAAATGCAACTGGGTAGTCCAAGTTTAGAGCATCAGAAGACAGAAATTAGAAATGTTAGCACTAAAAATATTCTCTTACAATAGCTATAAAACAATCTTGCACACATTTCTGCCCTTTTGTCAATGCAAAAGAGCATTGGAAAATAAGAAAATAGCAAGAATGGAAAACCAAAGTTAATATAATCTATTTCAAATTTGCAAAAGTGGATTGAGCATTTTAAAACTACTCTCAGCTATCTATACATACTCACACCACAGTTAATGTAATTACCAAAACACAGCTTACCTGCAACCATAAATGGAGATTCTTTACTTTTCCTTGCAATCTTTTCAGTTTTACTTTCTGCATAGTAATACTCTGAATCAAATGCCTTTGGTTCTACCATATTAATGCTGAAATAATCACAATCAAAATCATTTTTTTATGAATATGCTTAACATCAATTCTAATATTTGAACACATTAATGATTAAAGAAAATCTGAAGCTCACTATATGATTTCAGACAAACACTAAGCAGTACACCAGTTCATCAATATATATCTGTTACACTTAATAATAAGCAGATAAAGGTAGGCACCTGTAAGCTGTGAACAATCTTGAATATAGAAGAAAAATTATCTTGAGCTACAGGTGAGAAGAAACTCAAGGCTGGTGTATTACACCAGTTTTTTTTTTATGGTGGGGGGGGGGGGAAATATTTTGAATACACTAACAACCATAACTAGTGAAAGGTTCCCCAGGTAACAACGATCCATTTTTCAACTGATTATCTCCAATTTCTCTTAAAAATTATATTAATTTTAGTTAAATTAATCATTGATAGCTAAGAGCAAACTGGAGGAAAGAGGAAGCAGAGTCCAAATTACTCTGGGTGGCAGATATCCAAGTTCACTCCAGGTGTCAAAATAGCTAGCTACCCCTCTATGAACCCATGACCTCTTGATAACATTTATTTCCCTCTATACTCAAGACTATTACTACTCAAATGCCCTGCAGCTAAAATTATAAAAAATCTAAACCTTTAGCTGTCCAATTTTTTTTAATTAATTAGGCTAATTGCTCATTATTTTAATCTGAATTTATTTTGCTACTTGCAACGAAATGTTCTTTCATTTAGTATGCAATATGATCTATTTATATATGTCAGATATTTCAAATAAGGCTCTAAAACAAGTTTTTCTACTGAAAAATTAAAATTTTTTTATAGAATTTTAATAAAGATATAGCCACTTTAGATGCATTTTGTAAAAGATGAAACTTAAAATGTTGAGGAGCAAATAGTTGAGAACAGTGACATAGCTGCCAACATGCTTGATCAGGATTTACAGTTGTCAATAATATATTTAACCATATATGCTGAAAACAAAAGTTAATTCATTTCTTCACATTCGCCCATTTAAATTTGGCTCCAATCATTGAAATACATGCAGCTGTCAGAATAGCATACCTGCAACTGTAATAAACATGTCTGAATGGCTTCATAACAGAAAATTTACAGAACTTTTATTTCAACCATTTCCATGATGTAAATCTCACAGGACATTTCAAGTAAATGTCCTATTTTATTTCAGGGAGGGGAAAAAGTTTCAAGATGCCCCCACCTTGCCCCACACTTCATGCAGGCACCAACAAATCGGATAGTGTACATGGAATCAAACTTTTTTTAGTGTCCATTGCAAAAAGGCGGTTCAAAATTGTGCAGAGAACCAATTCTCAGCTGATGTCAAAAGCTAACGATGTAGATATCAGGATACAGGAAACATCCTCTTCCTTTCACATATTCCCTTTTGGAGAGGGGTGCCAGCATGAAATATATTTGTCCTATATATTCCCAACATTTTATAAAATTAGAATCTTGGTGAAAAAAATGCATAATATATAATAGTCATAAGAGTAAAAGTTCATATAGTAATTGTTCATGTTTTAAGAAACTAGAAAAAAATAACCTAAACAAAATTTTAAGGTAAGTCTATTTTAAGCAACAACCAATTTGAAATTGGGTTCTAGTACTACTTGAGACTAACATTTTTAACATAACACAAGGTGGCATGGAAAAAATTTGGAACTAGAGGACCAAGTATTTGAGTATTTATGGAAGTCCAGACCTGTAAAATTAAATACAGAAACAGAATTAAAAAACTGCTATCAAACTTTTATTTTTCAATGCATTACATGGTTGCCCAACAGAACCTTGTATTAAATATTTGAGACAAATTGGACTTTTTGATAGAAGTTATAGGGTCCCAAAATCTGTTAACAGTTAACATTGTGTCTAAACATTAAGTGTATGGGATTTCGAGAAATTCAATCCGGTCCAATACCCCTTTTGGTTGATCCCAGAAGTTTGCACATAGCCTATAATTTTTTCCCTGGGCAATGTCTTGTAAAGAGGGTGGGCAGCTACCTACCCTGAAAATCTAATGGATGGACAAGTATATTTTGCCCACCCAAGAATTTCGGATTTGATCTATTGCTGTTACCTTGCAAGCGATACCTACAGAAAAACGATTTGTGTATTTTATCTCCAAATGAAGATCAGAAATGATTCAGACACTCTTGAAATGACATACGAGATCATATATCTTGATGTTATGATTGTCAAATACAGCACAGCAATAGTTTTTCTTTTTGGACTCTGCACACCACTACCTGTGGGTGAACAGAAAGTTCATGCAACCCTACCTGGTCTAGTGGTTAGTGTACCCAAGTACTAATCAGCAGGCATTTCCTTCTGTGTTTGTATGTTGTATGAGAAACCAAGTCAAGCCAATAAAGCTTCTAGATTAACTTTGCCTTTGTGTAGGGGAATACTTTCTTCCCTTTAAAAAACATTTGGTGACTAGTTCCTTAGAGGACCAAGTGCATAAGCAGACAAGACACTCTTCTTTATATATAAGATATAGAATATAACATACAGATAGCGACAGGTGGTCAGGGTAGTTGACAGACTATGGATGATGTCTCGGACAAGCATCATCTACAGGATTCTGGAGAGAGTAAAATAATATCCCCCCTCCCCCTCTTGGGTGGTGCTGAGAGGGTCCAAGAATGATTCAGATTCCCACATCCACAAATGAATATTCCTGCATAAAAAATATTCATTTCTATGCAGACTCATTCAGAAAAGAATTTTATCCAAGAATGAAGTAAAACATTTTTGTTAGGTTTGGAGAGGCTTGATCACAATTCCGAGGTTCACACTTCTCTTACCTAAAACACAAAATATTTTTTCGAATTGCTCGGGAGGAACAAGTGTCCTTTTGTTCTTCCCATTATGAAATTTCAGGTAAAGGTAAGTGCAAATGTCTGCTTTTTTTCTACGTTTTCTATACTACATAGTTACAGTAAAACCAGAAAGAGGAATCTTTAATCTGTTGAACGTGCCAACTTTCCTGACATCGGTGCTCGCATGGCATCTGAGGGGCTCTCATTACATTTGCGTTAGAAAAAGGATTTTTGAAAGGTTGTAGAGGTTTTTGTCTTAATCAGAACACAAACACTGTTGATTTGAAACATATATATATTTTATATAGAACACAAACGAAAGAATATGAAATTAAAATTAACATGAGCTCAAAAGAATAAAAACTTACAAAATTAATTTTTTTCAGTGCAAATGCTGCAAATGTTCTTTGCATGTTCCAAGCAAATGAAATTATTACACTTCATACATTTGTATAGAGTCATGCAATTCTTCTTCCTTTCGCAGATGTAGCACCTTTTTCTTGCATTTCCAGGATCTTCCGTTCCAGGATTTGTTTTTCTTTTAGCCTGAAGGCCACTCATGCTAGCACTTGCAATATCAGATTCATTTTCTTCTGCCATTTCGATTGTTCATTTTCGCAAATTTTTAGGTAGGCATGTTATTGTCGACTCTTTCGGTATATGGTCTTTAGTTAGTTCCAAAGCTAAGATTTTTATAAAATATCTCCTTTTGTCTAATCCCTGGATTTCATTTCCCTTGTAAATAACATTAGCATTAATGCCTGCTAATTTCAACATTGTATAAAAACTGTCATTGGCCAACAGTTGCTATTTCTAGAAACATTGTAGGTGGCACACAGTTTGTCAACGACATCGACTCCCGATTTCGTTTCATTGTAAAACGTTACTATCTCTGGCTTTCTGTTTATATCTGTTGTAGGGTCTATGGCCGAGTTGTGATGCATGCTCGAAAGTAGAATAACATTTTTACCTTTTTTTGGAATGTACGAAACCAATGTCGTTCTTTCGAAAAGTGAACTTTGATGAACTTCGATGTAAATTCGTTTCGACCACATACTGCAACAAAGCTCAGTGGAAGCTGCTATTTATTCTTTCCGATGGTTCCGACATAGGTTAGTTTGCAATTCTGCTGAAGGTCAGTAACTAGTTCATAACCAGTAAACCAGTTCTCTCCTGTAATATTTTGCCCAGAACCAAAGATCAGTGCACACAGCCTTTTCACTGTAGAACTAGCACCATTATCAACTTCGTAAGGACCATCAGGCTGCCTCCCTACATATATTTCCAAATTGCTAGTATAATAAGTTCTTTCATCCACTAATGATAAGATCTTTATACCAAACTTAGACAGCTTGGATGGTATATATTGACGAAATGGGCATTTGCCTCTAAACGATGGTAGCATTTTGTCAATTGTAACATACTCGCCCACACAATAGTTATTCTGGCAATTGAAAACAAATAACTCGAAAATTTGTCCGATAGGTGCAAGTTTATCAATGGCTCTTCTTTCATTTCGGGTTTCCTTGTCGTCAAAACGTATATTCTGCAGGAGAAAATGGAATCTTTTGCACGAGTCATTCAAAAACGTTCTATGCCAGAACCATCAGTAACACAAAGATCTTCAGTATTTATTCTGCTGTTCCTATAAAATCCTGCCATATACAAAAGACCTATAAAAGCTTTTATTTCCTCCAAGTCCGTTCTTTTACAATCTCCTTCTCTGCTAAACAATCCTCTTTTACTATCAATATACTTAATTTTGATTGTCAATTACACTAATAACATATCATCAGTGAAAAATAAACTCCAACATGTCAAAGCGGATTTTGCATGCTTCGCTGTGCTCTTTACACCAGGTCAAGGACTAACAATATTATGTGAACGTGTCCTTACATTCTGAGTAGGTGTGTCTAACCTTCATTTAGTTGTCTTCATCTTTTCCAAAAACAAATTTAGAGTTACATTCCAAATTATCTTCATTTTCACCGCTACTTGATATTCCCTGTTCGATATCTGTAGCTGCTTGTTGTTCCTCTTACGTTGTCTTCTTCACCTTCACTGCTATCGTTTGCCTCTGACAATTCTTCATTATCAGATTCCATTGCCAGTCTCCGCAAAATCTCAGCATCTTTTTCATCAAAAGGATTATACTTTCTCTGGTACATCTATGTACATAAAAACTATTTCAATTTAGTCTATAATTTATTCTAAACAAATTTCTAAATTAAACTCACCTTCGTTCGATCATTAATCTAACTAAAATTAACTTTTGATAAAAATTTTCATGTAGACTTTTGAAACGGCAGTGATCGCGTAGCGTCTGAAAGACTCGGTGTAATAAGTATAGGTCCTAAGTACCGAACGTGTAAACATGAACTGTCCTAAATCGCTCTGAATAATCCTCTACTCACTTGTGGAAGGTACATGGCGGGGGAAGTCCCTACCTATCCGCTTTCAAAAGTTGCCAAAGATGTAGATTCAGTGGAGTCTCCCGCGCGCTCAACGGAAGGTTAAAAAAAACTGTAATGCTTTACCATCTCTATTATTAATGATTTATTTTGCCAACACGTGCTCTAGTAACTTGAATCTTGATCCTACATGCTACTTAGTTTAAAAATCTTATGCAACAGGACATTTTTGTCATCAACTATTTGCATAATTATACGAGTTAAGCCTGCCATATTAATCAAAGGTGGGATTATAACATTGTATCACAATTGCATACGAATATTTCAAATTACGTTTAGAAAAACTGCGTTGATACAAATATTACGAGATATTATCACAATAAAATAATTTTACATTGCCCACCTCCAACAAACAATTTGAACAAAAATAATTAAAGGTCAACAAAATATCATAGAAGGTCACCTGCCTTGTTGCTACTGCTTTACAGTACACCACTCTTCCTACAGAATAGGGAAAGAACCAATTCCCTACTGATTGATATATCCTGAAAACGTATTATGCAATATCTCTAACCTGAAAAAATACAAAGTAGTTCCCTGACGTCATAGTGATGAAAATAGTTTCCTCATTCTATGTATATGATTTCTCTTGAATACTAAAATTATTCTACTAAACTTATTACATCTAAATAAATGTTTCATGTATAATCAGTTAAATTTAATATCGAAAACTTATCATTTAGAGACATTGCTGCGATTCTGTTAGGTCACATGTTAATAGTGCTACGCGTGTTGTTGACTATTGATAAGTGTAAATAAACGTTATAGGTGATCTCTGTGGATATAACAGCAAATGTTCAAAATGAAGTGTAATTCGCATAAGGTCAGTAAATGAATATAAGTAATCTGGCTAATAAGTTCTTCTTGTTTAAGGAAAAGGTCTAACTTGCAAAGATTTTTATCCTCGTGTTTTTATTTTAATTCAAGGTAAGCCTATATCGTAAGTTTTTTGGTAAAACAGCCCAAAAATTGGATGAAAATCATAAAAGGTAGTCTACCACGTATGCAGAATTCTTGCCTTATCGTCAAACTATACACCTGTGTTTTCGAAAATTTTTCGGTACAATTCCTTGTGGAAACTTTTTTTTCTAGAAGTATTATCTGCCAAATTATCAAAGGGGTGGTCAATCCACGTCAACTCAATGTGGCTCACAACCCGACCCACTCATATCTTTATGAAATGTAGCTCATATGCCTCATAGAAATAAGAGTAATTGTTTTTGAATGGTGAAAATTCGGTTGTTATTTTTAATTTTGACTTGCAGTTCAGATTTATCTCCGCAAAACCCCAACTTGCCCACGGTCAGTAGGAGACACCGATGGACTTGGAAAGGCTACCGTCTCTCGAATGGGATGTTAAGCCCTGTGTGCAGGAGAGCCATACCCTATGCACGTTAAAGAACATGCTAGATGTCTTGACAGGAGGCTACCATCTGTCTCCCAACAACTGTTCCAGTGGGTCCCCTCTCCCAACCTTCTCTGAGCCATTGTAGTCCTAGTGATCTGGCCATTTAGCCCACTGTGTGCAAAAAAAGTGCCACTCAGAGGCAAACCAACCCAACTGACTTCCATCACACATTTCTCAGGTATAACTTATATCTGGTGCATGTCATAAAACGACACCCCCCCCCCCCCCCCCGAAATAAAGTATAGCTTGCAGAGGATAAAGTGACTAAGTTACAAAATGGCACAATGTATTACACTACAAATAATAAAAAATATCAGTAACTAAAATAACTTATCAATGTGTATATTACATATTATTCCAATGTTTCATTAATAAAATTCTTAATTAATTTTGTAAGAGAGACAATCTCCTCCCTAAAAGTTTTTAAGTCTGTTTCTGGACTTTTCAAATTCAGAAATTCCCAAGTGTTGTAAGTAGAATTAGTTAATATTTTTTTCACTCACAGTTCATTGTGAACTAGTTCTCACTAAGACTGTGTTTTTGCAATTTCCCATTGTATCTGTAGAAGAAAGGAAACTTTAAAAAAATTATTTTATTGAATTTCTGCTTAATTACAGTACAGATAGGCTTATGTAGTTTGGTTTTCTGTTGTTCCTTCTATTATATCAGATTTTTCTACTTAAATAGAATGGAATAGAAATGCAAAAATCTATCGAGAATAAATTTTGAAGTTTATCCTTCAAACTATTTGCATACAGTAAATCCACCTCACCTGCAGCAGCCTATCCAGTTCGTGTCAACTTGTGTAGTGCACAGTGGAAGGAAAGCTGCTCCGTGCTCTAATACAAGAGAAAAGGCAACACATTTTGAGAATTGAAGCAGAAGCATACCAGTCACACCAAGACTTCTGCCATTGCTGCACACTTGTCATGCTCATGAATCTGCTTGGAAGGCTCCACTATACAGAGAAAAAGCAAAATTAACACCAGAGATTGAAACATTTTAAGAAGATCCAGTGGCTCACTGAAACCCCAGATAAGTTTTTTTACCCTACTTTTAAACCCCTTCCTATTATTAATCTGTGTGATAAAACTTTTCCATAAAGAACTGGCTGCTCTGGTACAAGGTCCTAAATTCAGCCCATTCCATAGAAAATTAGATAAGAAAAATATCATTGCTGAATTTGAAAATATCATCAATAATGCATGCAGATATCTGAAAGACTATAAAATCAATACCTTGAGACAGAAAGTCTTCAAATTCATGAACTCCCAACAAAAGTTTCCTCCCTGCTTTGAAAGAAATTTCTCATATGAGTACTTTCAAACCTTAAAAAATGTGAGAAGCACCTCTGGCATTATTATCACATTAGCTGACAAAACATGTCAGTTTATTATCATGAACAAAAATGACCATGATGCCATGAAGCACTAAAACTAGTCACTGAAAACAATTATTCCAGTTTGGCAACAAAATCTACAGGCAGGATTCAGCTCCCCTCCCCCCATGGACTCGCCCCTTTCTGGCATCCTGTCCAAGATTGTCGTTCAACACTTCAAAATTATCCATCTTCTGGTGTTAATATGTCGATATACTTTTAATTTGCAATGGCAACAATGAGCAATTAAACTGCCTCATTAATAAAGCTAACATCATCTATCCTACAATACATTTCACAAAGGAGGAGGAAAACAGCAATGCTATCCACTATTTAGATGTTTTTATCAAGAAAATGATGCAGGAACCTTGACACATCAATATACTGAAAGCCTACTCATGTACCTTCCATCATATGCACAGACTCATGCACACCATGGGCAGCCTTCTGGTCCTTCATCCATAGGGCTTCACCTGATCATCAAACATTGATAATAAATGAAAGATTTATTTCACAATATCAGTGTTAAAAGATTTATGTTTCCTGTGTTGCAGCAAGAGATGGTAAAATGATTTGATACAGTTAAAGCTACAAGAACCGTGCCCCATAGCATGTCATCCTGCAGCACATGTAGAGAAACACCTCCATCATGTGCTAAACAGATGAACATTCTATGCATCATCAGACAGGGCCAACAACCACCTGGCAATGCTATTGGACTGGTGAACCACCAACAACTAGAGCACTGCAGCAACAACGGAGAGTGTACCAGCCACCAGCCAAGGATTATTCTCCCTTAGTGGTAAACATACCTAAACCTTTAACTGTACAATACATAAAACAAACTATCACCATCAAATCATTTTAGTATCTCTTGCTGCAATACAAGAGCCATAAATCTCCTAACAGTGATATTGTGAAATAAATCTTTAATTTTGTTTTTTCTGTGATAATCATTCTGAATATGTAATCTAACCATTTTGTTTAACTAAAATTTATTTTTATTATTTATTACTACCTGACATTTACTCTCTACTCTTAGTAAATGCACAGATTACCTGTAGAAATAGACTTCAGCAATTCTTAAAAACATCTGAAAAAAATTATCGCTGATGGGGTGGGAATTGAATTCACAACTCTCTAGATACATGCCAGAGTACTCTACCATTAAAACCATGCATCAGATGCTAAACTATTCCAGAATAAGACCTATAAATCTTTCACTGAGATGTGGGGGACCATCACACTTATATGTTTTCTCAATCTGATAGCTATTCATATTTTAAATCAACTCATGTTTTCTATTTGTTAGTTATTTCTAATCTTAGAAATATTTCTGTCTGCTACAAACAGATTATCCTGATTATTAGTTACCATTTCTTCTACCTTATAATAACTACTGCTTTTGCAGAAATTATCCTCCATATCAGGAACATGTATACTTGCCTCTATCTTAATCTCACCATTACAATTATTTTTATCAGAATCATTATTATTCCACAATAAAATTTGTACTTCTCAGGCAAACCTAAATTTTTATGTACCATCTTTTCATTTTTATTATCCAAAAGTTTATTATTATTATACCACAGATTATTATTTATCTTGCTATCAATGACATCTTTACATTCTGTCATATCATCCCATTTAACATTACACCTTTTCTCATCAGGTATATATGTTCAACATTTTTCCATCTTTATCATTTACATTAATCATCCCTTGATGTCACTGAAACAAACTTTCAATATGCTAAACCTCCTTCAACATAATCACCAACACTGTCATCATATCAAGGTTTTTTATGATTATTATATACTGTATCAAGTATTTTATTCCTAAAACTCTTATATTTACTTAAAAACAACTTTTTCAGTCTCTTTTAGAATGAAAAAAAAAGTTAAAGTTAAATGAACAGTATACACTCTCATGCTGTAGAGTATTGAGAATATAATATTGTTGGTTTCTAACTCCCCTTTTCGCAGAGAATTATAGTCTCTTGGATTATTCATTCACAGCATTCTTCAAAATTTAATTCCTATGATTAACTAGGGCTTACTGCATTGCATATTAAATATTGAACTTCATCCCAGTGTACAATGTTGCAAATATATGTAAAACTAAATTTTATGCCAGTTTTTTTTTCCTCCATACTTTACTAATTAGATGTGATGTAACTTCATGATTCAACAAATGCAGTATCATGAATGATGACATTTCTGCAACTGCAGTGTGCTGGGAACTACAGTAAAAGTTCCTCTGGTACTTTTAGATTACCTTGCTAAGTTAATAGTCAACTTCAATCTCAGTTCTGATTATATAAATATTTTTTTACAAAGATTTAATATAATCTACACCCATCCCTTGATTTATCTGATAATATGTTCCAGGAAACCACTATGTAAATCAAAACCATACAAATCAAAACCAACAACTTATGGGAAAAAGGGGGGGATAGGTCCTGAAAAAATCTTTGTTATGAATAAAACATAACTTGAAAATTTTATATATACATATTTATCTCAAATTTCAGTTCAGCAGTAATGATTAACAATCCTTAGAAGCTTATTTAAGACATTGATGTTATATACATTCTTGTTGCATCATAATAAGTTCTACAGCATTATATTGAGCCATTTGCTTCTACTTCAAGTTACCTTTTAACGTGCCGTAAAAAGTTCCAAAGTAATTAACAACATGAACCAAAGTAGTTAACAAGTTAAATTGTATATTACCATTAGCTTTGTTGTTTCAGCTGGCTCAGGTTGTCTATATCTTGTGCTGGATGTCTTGCACTCTGTAAGTTCACTTCCCTTGTGGTTACTGCTGTTTGATTTCACCACTTATTTGACTATGGCTGAGTGGTTGGCGTGCTTGGCTACTGATCTAAGGGACCTGGGTTCGAGCCCCGGATAAGGCATGGCTGTGTCGTTTTTCTGCTGAGGTCCTGCCATCCTCTCAGACCTACTATGGCATATAAACTGACTCATATCCTCAAGCAGCTGCTTGCCACAGAGGTCTGACAGGTCTCTATATCCACAGAGACCTGTCAGACCTCTGTAGCAAGCAGCTGCTTGAGGGGGTATTTATTTTTATTATTTATAGTAGATTAACTAGATGTTTGCAGACCACCACATACCAGTCCTTGTTAGCACTTTCTACTGTAGGCTTGATTGATATCGTTTCTTGATATACAATTTAATTTAAATGGTATGGCCTTTGCTGGCTCTAATTGCTGTTTTGTCTTAACTCCTCTAAGGAGCGATTAAACTGTTATTAAAAACATTACACAACTCAATCTTTCTAAAAAGCACTGAACATCTTGCTCCATTTAAAAATTCCATGCAGGACTTGTGACATGTTTTGCTGTTCAGTGTGTTTTTAGATTGAGTTGTGTAATGTTTTTAATAATAGTTATATTGTTACTTAGAGGAGTTAAGACAAAACAGCAAGCCTACAGTAGAAAGTGATAGCAAGAATGGTATGCAGCAGTCTGCAAATCTAGATAATCTGCTAGTGATAGTCAAGCAAGGGGTGAAATTAAACAGCAGTAACCAAAAGGGAAGTGAACTTCCAGAGTGCAAGACATCCAGCAGAAGAAATAGACAACCATCTGAGCCAGCTGAAACAACAAGGCTAATGGTAATATACAATTTAATTAATTGTTTTGAAACTTTTTACGGCAAGTTAAAAGATATTTTTTTAAGTAGAAGAAATAGCTTGATATAATTCTGTAGAAGTTGCTTATGATGCAACAAGAATGTATATAACATCAATGGCTTAAATAAGCTCCTAAGGATTGTAATTTAACTTATTTTAATACAGTATAATCGTAAAGAGATTAAATATTGCTATGTTTGAAATAATAATTATTAAATAATAAGCACTAATGTAACATCATTTTGCACTTTATTTGCACTAATTCAGATAAGTTTAGATTAATTTCTCATACATTTATTTTGGTCATGAAAAATACTCATACAAAATTTGAAGGATATTTATAAACTGACTAAATAAGTATTTGTACCAACACTTAGTGCTTTATTTTCTAAAATTAGTATTTATATGATATTTATTAAATTATACTTATGAATCAGCTTTATTTAGACTATATAAGAGTCTACAAAGCTTAACTTGTTGTTAAAAATGAGACATAACATGGCATTTAAAACAGTTATGATTTTTACTAGTCTAAACAATTTAGTCTGAAAAGTCGGATCTCGCTGCCAGTTCAAAACAGACTTCATTTCATTAAGATGTTGTGAGACATTGTATTACAATGGCAACAATATAATTTTAGCAAAAGAATATAACATGTTACAGATGGCAATTTTATTAATATAGTAATTTACTATTATATAATTTATTTTCAAGAATAATCTGATCAATTAAAATCATTTAGTTAATTTTTCACTTTGGGATGACATTCTAATGGACTCCCATGATGCTATCATAATATGTAATATATCTACACACAAAAGAAAAAATTCTCAAATTGTACCGTTTAAAACCAAGTCTGTAGGTGTGGAAAACAAAAAATTGGTTGCATTTCGTAGACTATGTAAAACTGAGTCTATCACCATGTAAATCAAAATTGGTTACATTTTTTTTTACTTTGTAAACTGAAAACCATATAAATTAAGAGAAAGGTGCATTTAAATGCAAGTACAAACAAATACTAAATATTTTACACATTTCAATTAGTAATATGGATATAATGTAGATCTATGAGAAAATATGTTAAGAGAAATTCTGCAACTCGGAGCGCTCTTTTGTTTTATATCTTTTGTATCTATTAGCTATAAATCATTGCAACTCTTTCTACTAAATGTAAATTATTGTTTAATAATAAAGTTTACAAACAAATTCTAATAAAATATTTTTTTTTTCAAATTTCAGATATTATTCAGATAAATAGAATCTAGGGAGAATTACTAAAATGAATTCCAGAGAACATTTAATATCTAATCTTGCCAAATTTTTAAGAATAAATGGTAAGTTTATTCAAAATGACCTTTTTTGTTGTTGTTATCATCATTTGCGACGATAGTGATCATAATTTTGTATTGCAGTAAGCCACCATGCCTAAACGCCATTGTGATCAAAAAGTTCAATGAATGGTGAAATAAATTTTATTAAACAATAGACATGATTAATTCCCTTCAAAGTACTCCTCTCCCACATATACATACATGTTCCACTACTTGCCACTTATTCAAACATTTCTGTAACTCTTCTTTTGAGGGGCGGGGGTTGCTCAGTTGGTAGCGCACCAGGCTCGTAATCTGTACTTCCCAGGTTCGAGTCCCAGCTGGGTCAGCATTGAGAATTATCTCCGCTAAATTCCCCGCCCTGCCCATGGTCAGTAGGGGACACCGATGGGCTTGTAAAGGCCGCTGTCTGTCGGATGGGATGTTAAGCTGTGGCCCCGTATACGGGAGAGCCATACCCTGTGCACGTTAAAGAACACGCTGGATGGCCTTGACGGGAGGCTACCATCTGTCTCCCAACAGCTGTTCCAGTGGGTCCCCTCCCCCAACCTTCTCTGAGCCTCTGGGGTCCATGTGTCCTGGCCATTTAGCCCATGGTGTGCAAAAAAGTGCCGCTCAGAGGTAAAATAACCCTAACCCTCTTCTTTTGAAATTGACTTTAGTACAGTTAGTACAGTTATATTGGATTATATTACTTTGAGAGTATCAAACACTTTCCTTTCATAGTTCATTTCAGTTCACACAGAGACTTTTTACTGTATCACTTTTTGACATTCCTCAAATTAAAGTATTCTGAATGCCAATTGGTTGATTTCTTTTTTCAAGCAACAGTATAAACTACATTGAAGTGCCATTGAATTAGAGATAGGAGACGTTATCCAAATTCAGTACCGCAAGTTCTGCATTTGCACACATGCATGGCTGAAACTCTGGTCATATATAGCTGTCAGCTTT
The DNA here is from genome assembly GCA_038380435.1 of Ryuthela nishihirai. Classification (NCBI taxonomy): domain Eukaryota; kingdom Metazoa; phylum Arthropoda; class Arachnida; order Araneae; family Heptathelidae; genus Ryuthela; species Ryuthela nishihirai. The sequence continues at coordinate 75,310,806 of JAWZYU010000005.1, read as the reverse complement.
GGCTTCCACAAGCATTCGTCGTGAGAAGTGTAATGGGAAAGACACGGGATTTAGATGCATTTGACAGAGGGCAGATCGTAGGTGCCCGACAGATGGGACACTCGATCTCCAAAATTGTCACGAGCTTGGATTTTCTCATACAACAGTTTCAAGATTATTCCAGGAATATGAAAATTCTGGCAAAAAAACGTATCCGGACAAGCTGCAAATGACAACCAGCCTTGAATGATCATGGGCTGACCCACATCGTACAGACCAATAGGGGCCAAACATTATCTGAAATCACTTCCCATCTGAACACTGGTTCCAGGCAGGAAGTCAGTGTACAGATCGTGCAATTCTCACTTCATCGTCTCAGCTTCAGGAGCCACCAACCTACGAGAGTCCCAATTCTAATGGCACGACACCAGGCTCAACGCTTTGCCTGGGCTAAAGAACATCGAATCTGACCATCGAAAATTTGCAACATATAGCCTGGAGTGATGAATCCCGATTCAAACATCATCATGCCAATGGGAGACTGAGGGTATGGCACCAACCCCATGAAGCCATGGATCCTGCATGTCAGGTCGGAACAGTATAAGCTGGTGGTGGCTCAGTGATGGCCACCACCAGCTTGAACTTCAGTTGGATGTCTGTGGGACTTTTGGTACGTGTACCAACGACTCTCAATGCATCCCAGTAAGTAGAACTCTTGGCTGAACATTTACACCCACTTATGGCCATCATGCATCCCAATGGAGATGGCATCTACCAGCAAGACAACTGTTCATCTCACAGGTCCAGGTTGGCTACTGCATGGTTGCAGGAGCATTCTGCTGACTTTGAAATAATGAATTGGCCACCTAGAAGCCCAGATTTAAATCCCATCAAAAATCTTTGGGATACCATTGAGGAGAGTGTTTGGGCTCATGTCCCATCAGTGACGACCTTGAGAGAATTGTGGACAGCTCTGGAGGATGCATGAGTCGCCATACCTGTGGAACATTTACGCAAGCTTATGAAGTTCTTGCCTTGTTGTGTGGTGGTAGTTTTCAGGGCCAGAAGGGGTCCAACATATTACTAGGTTGCTATCCTTAATTCAGTGGCACTTCAGTGTATGTGATAATGGAATCGCTATCATTGTGACTGAGTGATTAGAATGTTTATCTACATTGTAAAGAGACTTGTATTCAAGCCCTGGATAAATCATGGATGTTTCTATGTGCTTTTATTTTTTTGCTGAAATCTCTCCTTAGAGATCTTTTCTGTGGCATATATTGATAGGCTCCTTCTGTTTGAAACTGGTAGGATTGGAAAATGTGTCGGATGGAACATTAAGCCATGGCACCCTGTGCATCTTAAGGACATGCTGGATGGTCTTGATGGAACCTATTTCCTAATAGCAATTCAGTGGGCCCCTTTCTCCTAGTGTTCTCTGAGCCCTTGGGATCCTTATGACCTGGCCGTTTAACCCATTGTGTATGGATGGACAGATGGATGGACGGATATGGGCTATGGAGGTTCAACCAGACTAATTTTCGTCCCCAGACCTGCCTGTTCTGAGATATAGCTGCTGCTTTTGGCCACTCTAGGCCAATTGTAGTAAGGTCCTGTTTGACCTTGTCTGCCCATCACATCATTGGTCTCCCTCTTTTTCTAAAACCCTTAGGCACACTGTTCATAATCTTGTTTGCCAATCTACAGCTATGCATATGGGCAGCATGGCCAAACCAACAGTCTCTTTCTGCACAATATTCTGCTCAAAAGAGATTGACGACTCCTTCTTCTAACCTTATCATTACTTACAAATCAAAACACCTAATGCCCAAGATACTGCGTAAGCATCTAGAATCAAAGGCATCAAGTTTCTTGTTATCCTGCTTACAAAGGATCCATGTTTTGCTACCGAAATTGAACTTGAAATAAGAACTAACCTTAGAAAGAACCAAACTATCATGCAACCTAATATTAGTCTTTAGTTGTACACACCTATTTTTCCACACACTCCATAGATACTTAAAAGTCCCAGTGGCAATCCCTATTTTTCTATTTATCGCATGCCATACATCACCAGTATCTGTTACATAGTATGTATTTTTAATAGAATCATCAAATCACCTCTCAGAAAATCAGAAATGCAAATATATGTACACCGATCAGTGAATACATTAAAACCCTCTCTGCATTATGCAAAGAAGCGTGCGTACAGCCAATCAGTGTCACATGCCAAAGTCGCGAATGATATATATCTAATACCTGGGTTGGAGCTCTCGCAGGCAGTATTTTGTTTCATTTCAACATGGGAAAAGCAAAGGATTTATCTAATTTCGACAAAGAACAGATCATTATAGCAAGATGCCTTGGTAAGAGCATCTCCAAAACAGCAATTCTGGTAGGCTGCTCACACTATGCAGTAGTTAGTACCTATCAAAGATGGTCTGAAACAGGTGACACTTTGAGCCATTGACAAGGCGTGGGCCAGCCACGCCTCATTGATGCCAGAGGTCAGTACAGGCTATCTCATCTTGTCTGCAGCAACAGGAGGGCTACTGTGGCTGACATTACCTATAATTTCAATTATGGTAAGGGGCCCAATGTGTCCAAACACACAGTTCATCGTAAGCTCTTGGATATGGGTCTCCGCAGCCGCAGACCCATTCGTGTGCCTATGCTCACAGCCATTCACAGTCGTTGACACTTGCAGTGGGCACATAATCATCGACATTGGACCACAGAAGACTGGAAGAGGGTCGCATGGTCAGACGACTCCCATTTTCTGTTACACCACGTGGACGGACGAGCTTGTTTGCAATGTTTACCCATGGAAGCCTTCTCACCTGGATGCACTATGGGATTGATCCAAGCAGCTGGAGGGAGTGTGATGGTCTGGGCAATATTTTCTTGGGGAACACTTGAACAAATTATCCTTGTAGAGCAAACTCTGACAGCTGTCAATTACCTGAACATTGTGGCTGACCAAGTACACCCCTTTATGGCGACTGTATTCCCTCGCGGAGATGGCATCTGTCAACAAGATAATGCCCCATGTCATGCTGCGAAGAAAGTTCAGGAATTATTCCTAGGATATGATGAGGAATTCCATTTGTTGCCATGACCCCAAAATTCGCCAGACACAAATCCTATCGAACATTTTTGGTTTGAGATGAAGAAATAGGTACAAGCAGCATCACCCCAACCAGCTAATTTACGGGAACTGCGGGATCTTCTGTTGTAGTCAGGTACCAAATATCAAGCAACACCTACCAACATCTCGTTGAATCTATGCCTCATCGGATGAGGACCTACATTACATTAGGTAGGGGTTTTAATGTTTTGGCTGATCTGTGTATATACTAGTATTTTATTGGTATTATACCACCAAAAAAATACTGTCACTTAAACTAAAAACGTTTAATGTCTACACTCAGACAAATGACAAAGTGAAAACAATAGCTCATTCTTTTAAACAAGCTAAAAAGATATTATACATACTATATTGAGTACGCTACATCAGTGTTAAATGGTGACTTTTTATCTTGTTTCCTTTGAAAATGAGATAATAGTTTCGCTTTGTCATCTGTCCATCAGTCTGTAGACATTGAGCTTTTTGTTTATATAGATAAATAAAAAATTCTTATTGTTTTAGATACATATTAATGAAATATGATCTGCACTTTCAAATCCCTCTAAAGCTATAGTTATGCCCTCTAGCAGTGGAAAAAGTGAAAATTTCAAATGAATATTGCAAACGATGTATTTATGCTTGAAATTTGAAATTTTGGTGCTGGAATGTGAAGGTCACAAAATTTCCACTAACAGCAATAAGTTGGCACTTTAGATCTGGGGGAGTGGGAAAACATATCTTTTTTGTTTTAGCAGATAATTATTTGTTTTTAGAGATAAATGAAAAATTCTTTTTCATGTTAGATAGGGACTGATGAAATATTATGATTTGCTCTTTCAGAATCTTCCAAAAACTAATTGTGCTCTCTAATGGTGGAAAACTTTGAAAATTCCAAAATTTCAAATGAATATTGCAAACGATATATTTATGCTAGAAATTTGAGATTTTGGTGGTGGAATGTGTGAAGCTCGTGGAATTTTCATTGCCAACAATGAATTGACGTCTTAGTCCCAGAAGGGTGGAAAAACACATTTTTTTTTGTTTTAGCAGATAAATGTTTGTATTTAGGGATAAATGAAAAAACAAATTTTTTTGGGGGTTAGATAGTATTTGATAAAATATTATGATTCGTACTTTCAGAATCTTTCAAACACTATAATCGCACCCTCTAACGATGAAAATTTTTGAAAATTCCAATATTTCAGAAGATTATTGCAACAATGTAGAATATGGAATGATAGAAATGGGAAATTCTGTGGTGGAATTGAACATCATTAAGTTTCCATTGGAAACAATGCAAAGTGATAATTAGGAAACTCTATTTTAGTTGGATTGGTACTAATTAAATATTGTAATTCACATTTTTCAAATACTGAGGTAGTTTTGATATATATATATCTTTACAAATCACTAAATATGGAAACTGTAAAGCTGTTATTGAGTTTTTCAAATAATATATATATTTGTGATAGAATTAAATTGAGGTCTTTAATCCTCTATGACACTGTTAAATGTTTTTAAGCACTTCAACAAATGTTCTATGCTATCAAGTATCAAAAGTTGTTAAGGAGAGATTTATGTGCTGTACCGCAGAGGATGGGGTAGTAACAAGAACTTCCGGGATGCTTTCGAGTGACAAGTTTAATAATCTTTGACGTTAATGCTGGCAAGTGACGCCTCAGTAGAGTTTGAGAAAATGATGAGGGATGCTGATAATTTATTTGCTTTGGTGAAGCAAACTTCAAAAGTATAATTGGTATTTCCTTCACCAAAGCAAATAAATTATCAGCATCCTTCATCACTTTTGCAAATTCTGCTGAGGCGTCACTTGCTAGCAAGAACGTCAAAGATTATTAAACTTGTCACACAAAAGCATCCCGGAAGTTCCTGTTACTACCCTCCTCTGCGTTATGGTACATAAATCTCTCCTTAATAACTTTTGATACTTGATAGCATAGAACATTTGTTGAAGTGCTTAAAAATATTTAACAGTGTCATAAATAATTAAAGACTTCAATTTAATTTTAATTACTGCACTGTGAACCTCTACTGTAATTTTTTTATGATAGAAATTTTAGTGTGAGCTTTTCAAAAGATATTACACTGATAGCAATAATCTACCCATTTTTCTGAGAGTTATGTGGAAAATGCAACTTTTTAAATTTAAGAATTAAAAGACGAATACTTTTATGTTGTATAATTACTAATAATATACTATTTACATTCCCCCCCCCCCAATCATCTGCTAGCTCAAATTAAAACTGTAAAGGAGTGAAAGAGTATGCAGAAAACGAGATTCTCATATGCACCAGAGGCGATATGTGTTCTATGATATGTGCGATATGTGCAAAATGCGGCATTAAATATATAGATAAACTAAAGTTTATCTATATATTTAATGCCGCATTTTGCTCATTGACTCAGATGCTTCAAATGCATAAATAAATAATGAATAAAAAACTAGTTAAATGAAATGTATATATTTTTTAATTCTATATTTATATAACTTATAAAGGTGAAAAATAAATAATTTATGCATTACTGAAATAATAACACTAAAAGCTATCAGAAAGTTCGAGAGATGCTAATATATGTAACTGAGAAGCATATAAACGGCTTTCCACTGTTTAAAAAAAATTAAAGTAATTTATATTGCTTACCATTAATTGTACCCATTTAAATTATTTGTACCCATTTAAAATACAAACAAGTGTTATTTTTTTACAGGTGATAAAGTAATTAGTGGTACATTTAAATTATCACTGACTACTTCAGCATTATGTTTGCTGAATAATATTTTTGTAGAAGTTCTGATACATGACAGATTTGAAAATACTGATCCTGTTTCCAGTCACTGTATTACTAAATCCTATGAAGATGCTCAGTTTCTTTTTGATTTCATCAAAAAAACACCTGCACTAAAAGTAAGTTTCATAAATAATCATTATTCAAATTTGAAGAAAATTTGCATTTTTTTCAATAAATAAAACTACTTTTTATTAAATGTGAATATCACCATATCAGAATATTTATTTTACTACATAAAAGCTCTTAAATTTTAATTCATTACTGTGTGAAATTCAGTGTGTGATATCACATATAGATCAGTGTGTGATATCTGCATTAATGAAAAAAGAAATGTTTGATTTTTCAAAGTGCAATTAATATATATATATATACAGAATATTTATATTTATTATATATTATATATTATTATTATTACACAGAATTATATATCAGAATATTTAATAAGATTGTTTATTCTATTCCCTGATGACTCATAATGGTTTTAGTTTTTAATGTGTGTGTTTTTTCTTCCTTAAGAGACATCAGAATAAATTTCTGTACACTTATGCATAAGAATTATACATCAGAATAAATTGCTGTACACTTATACATGTAATTTACTCTGGTATTCCCTATGATATATATTCTTGTCATATATACTGAAAGCACAATTTATTATACACACTGCACCCATCCACAAACTTCCTCTACTCCACCACAATAAGTCAGTGTGGCCAGCTGAAACCCCTTGCAGGCTATAATAGGTCAGATACCTACCTGCTGTATAGTGTACCTGCAACTGTTATTATGGTAAATACAGCTACCCGAGTGAGTTCATTCGTGTGCAGATAGTCGGTGCAAGGACAATGGGGTGCTCCATATCTGTTACTGCAGAACATCTGGGATTTCCACATGCAACCTTCTCACCTTTGTACCAGGAGTATGTCAAAACCTGCAGCTGCCAGGGGAAAATGTGCCCTTAACCTAATTATTGATGTTCAAAGTGAACGCCACCTCTACCGTATTATAATGTTGGAACAGAGGGCCACAGTGCAGATGATAATGTCAGCATTCAATGACAGGGCAGCTATGAAGATTTGTGCAAAGATCAATCAATATATGATGGCATGACTGTGCTATGGCAGCTGACACCCACAACAAGTACCCTTGTTAACAGCACATCACTGCTGCAAGGTTGCATTGGGAGAAGGAACATTGCCAATGGGTCTTGGAAGACTGGAAACAGATAATAAAGATCAAGTTGATTTAGAAATGTGACCAATATTGTAATTTACTCTACAATATTGGTCACATTTCTAAATTAACTTGACCTTTATTATCAGTGACTTTTAACGTTTTAAAAAAAATACTTATGATATCGTATAGGGAATGTTTCATTTTAGCAATTTCCCTGCATTTGAATATGCCACCAATTCAACTGAATTTCACTAATGATAATCATTAAATTTAATGCTTTTACAGTAGTAATAGTAGTAGTTTTACCTTTTACATTCAAAACTGTGATTTACGTTGCTTTCATGTTTTTAGTTTAGATTATTTGCACTTTTATTACACTTTATATTAAATGCAATCTAAAATAATTATGTTTTTGTTGTTTTAAAAGTATTTTTATGCAGAATTCAGAATAACAGACAGTAAAATCAGTTAAGACATGGTTTAGATATGCAGTTCCAATGCCAAATTTGTTTTATTTATTATTATTGTTTCTTGTTTTTGTATTGTTTTAAAGTACATTTTTCTTTCACTCTATATATTTGTGTTTTATTAGCTTTTTCATGGAGCTCAAACTCTCAGAGGAGGAGTGAATCTCTCACATTTTACAAGTTTAAGAGTACTTGAACTAAGAAAAATACCTACACATTTAATAGTTGGCCTTACTACTCTCTCATCACAGCTGAAGGCACTTATTTGTCATCGAAGTATTTATTCTCTCAGGGTAAGAATTTTGAATTACTTCCATATAGTGTATGAAAGCTAACCTCTAAAATTCTAAACATTAAGAATGCTATAACATAAATTCAGAATTAATTTTTGTAAAATATTCCCTATCGTAAATTCAAGATGTGTTGTAACATTACAACACATCTTGACACTTCTTAACAATGCATCTTAACAGACAATAACTTTAGATTTGGCAGTTCAAGCATTGTGGCCTTCTTTTTGTAAGAAAGGTGATATCAATGTTCTTGAACAGATAATTTTCCATCTGACAGAGAGTGCTCAATTGAAGAATGAAAGGTTCTTATCTGCAATTTAGTTCATAGTTCAGCAATAGAATACTAAGGTACACAATATCAGGTAACAAATAATTACTGTATTATTGGATTCAGATTTGAACCTAAAACTACTCATTTAAGAATTTTGTGAAAATTAAAAATGGGCAATGAATTTAATATTAATTCTAATTTTTTCTCTTTTTCTTAATTTTTTTTTCATATCTCAAATATGTCATTGTCACATGAGCAGATAATTATTACCATTTTAAAATTAGATAATTGCAGAATAATCTGGGCTTCAGTCTCAGATAAGGTATGAGCATTTCTTTTCTTGATGTGTGTCTTTTTTGCTGAGGTTTTGTCTTTCTCACAGAACTTTATGATGTATTATATTAAGTTCTTTATAAGCCTCCTTTGGCAAGCAACTATAAAGCTTAAAGAGTAATCTTTTTTTTTGTTTTTAGAATGAAAAGGGATTTGGAAGAAAAATAGCATAATTTTGATAAAGAATTGACAGGGGTAAATTAAGTAAACTACAGCATAACTAGTGGAATTAAAAAATTCCAGATAGTAATCACTCATAAATACACAACAGAAGAAATGTGATGAAGTCCATGCAAGAGTCTCGTAGATACCTGGGATATCATCTTGGCTGAGAATTCTTGAAAAAACTTCTTCAGTGTACATTCACCTTTTGAGCACTCACTTCGTGGTTTTCCTACAATTTTGCCAGTATTATCAGTTTTCTTCCAAACTGTTGATTCTTTATATGAAAAATCTGATAACAGTTCCTTTCTCCATGTCTCTTTTCAATCCTGTGATACTTAATTATCTTGCTTTCATGTGAAAATAAAATTTTTTTAATCAGAAAAGGCAAAATTTAAGTTCAACCACAATTTCTTATTTTTGTTTTCATTGTATTAAGTGAATACAGTTAGGGATTTCAATTTTGTATCCAACAATTCTAAGCAGCCATGTTTAAACATGTTGAAGAGAGATAACTATTAGAGATATTTGCAATATTATATGATAGAAATATTGTACAGTTTTGGAAAACAGCACAATGAAATGATTGTCATTAATTTCATAACATTCATAAACATACACATAAAAACAGTATGTACCAGTGTTAAAGATGCAATTCTAAAGTCACAAAATTAATATCAGTAAAAAGAAGTATGCATTTTTGGGAACAAATTATAAAACTTTGTGGGGTATAATGATTCTTTTAAATTGTATACTATATTCAAATGTCATATGTCTCTTAAAGAGGTTTACCATTTTTTTTTTAGAATAAATTAAAAATAATTGCTGTTGTAATTTGGAGTTTAAGTTCAGCTGTTGCTCATACAATTGTGATATTGCTTTAATTCTTCACCTTAATGTATCTCATCCACAGCTGCTATATCTAAGCAGTTTTTACCCTGCAATAAGAAATATGAATTGGTATAAATATGATTTGACATGCATGCTCTTACCATTATTTATCACCACTACCTCCTTTCAAAACATCTGTGATCTTTCGTCTTAATTATTTAGGAATGGTACATTTTTTACAGCTTTTCACAATAAAGTGTTTTGCCACTATGTTGCTACAGAGAATGCATGTACCCTTGTTCTAAACCATGCAAACCAAAAAAGGGTAAAACCATGGATCAGGAACCAGTGGCTCTGAGCAATCTACAAGCACAGCTTTTGGGCTCTTTATGCCTTTTGGTTTAACATTCACCTGAAAATATTCTCTTAATGATTTTCATTGAAAGCAAACACCTGAGTAGGTTGATAGACAATAGTTTAAAAGTACTGCTGCAATTCAAATAATCTAAATGTTTAAAATACATTCACTTTGAATAAGTTAGTTCAGAAGATGCAAACTTAAAAAAAGTTAAGTTGATGAATGGCTGATTTTTTTTTACTAATAACTTTTCAGTAGATTTCTTTTTACACTTGAATATACTTATTTTAAAATTAAATTATTCATTAAGTTTTTATTTCTGTTTAAAAAAAATATATTTTTGACCCAATAAAGATTATAATTTGTTTGTTTGCCTATTTTTCCTTTGCTATTTTGGCTCTTAACACAAAAAAGGTTCCCGACTCTTGTTTTAACCCTTTCTCTATCACACCAGCCCAAAACGGACCAAACTGCTGGTAGGAGGTAGTGAAGAGGAAGAAATGGGGTGTGGGTGGCTCAGTCGGTAGCATTCCAGGCTCGTAATCTGTAGTTCCCAGGTTCGAGTCCCAGCTGGGTCAGCATTGAGATTTATCTCTGCAAAATTCCCCGCCCTGCTCACGGTCAGTAGGGGACACCATGGGCTTGGAAAGGCTGCCGTCCGTCGGATTGGATGTTAAGCTGTGGTCCCGTGTGCGGGAGAGCCATACCCTGTGCACATTAAAGAACACGCTTGATGGGAGGCTACCATCTGTCTCCCAACAGCTGTTCCAATGGGTCCCCCCCCCCCAACCTTCTCAGCCTTCGGGGTCCATGTGACCTGGCCATTTAGCCCATGGTGTGCAAAAAAGTGCTGCTCAGAGGTAAAACAACCCAACCCAAGAGGAAGGAATAGCATTGATTGGACAAATCCAATAAAAATCTCAGCCATTTTGAGCCGGTATAGTATTGAAAGGGTTAAAACTTCTCTGATGGGTTGGCTCAGTCAAAAAAATGTGAGGCAAAAATTTGAACTGGGGACATCAGATTATAATCTGATGTCCCCAGTTCAAATCCTAACTATGCCAGTGTTGAAGTTCATCTCCACTACCCTCACCCTGTTTCCATTGAGAAAGGGGATACCAATGGGCTTGGAAAGACTGCTGTCTTCAAATGAGATATTAACTTATTGAAGCTTCCATCTGTCTCCTAGCAGTTATTCAGTGAATGTCCTTTTCCTACCTAGCTCTCAGCCCTTGGAGTCCTTATTTGACCCACTGTGTGCACAAAAATGTTGCTCTGAGGTAAAATAACCCAATGCTAATGGGCTTGCCCTTTTGCTCAGTTAGTTAAAATATGAATTTTATGTTTTAATTTTTTTAACTGTGATGATCATATTGTTTTTTTAATTGTAGAACTGTTATTTTATGTTTAAAAGTGCAGCAACCTAGTGGTAAATAAAATAGATCTGGAAGTCTTTTGTAAATTGTTTAGAGCAGAGATAAACAACCATTTTATGAAGGAGTGCCACATTGTATGTCCAAAATATAAATGGGGCGGGGGTGGCTCAGTCAGTAGCGTGCTAGGCTCGTAATCTATAGTTCCCAGGTTCGAGTCTCAGCTGGATCAGCGTTGAGATTTATCTCCGCAAAATTCCCCGCCCTGCCCATGCTCAGTAGGGGACACGGATGGGCTTGGAAAGGCCGGTGTCTGTCAGATGGGATGTTAAGCCATGGCTCCGTGTGCAGGAGAGCCATACCCTGTGCATGTTAAAGAACATGCTGGACGGCCTTGATGGGAGGCTACCATCTGTCTCCCAACAGCTGTTCCAGTGGGTCCCCTCTCCCAACCTTCTCTGAGCCTTCGGGGTCCATGTGACTAGACCATTTAGCCCATTGTGTGCAAAAAAGTGCTGCTCAGAGGTAAAACAACCCAACCCAAAATATAAATATGTACGTCATTTATAAGTAAAAAATGTTTTTAAGAAATATATTAACATGGAAATATCTACAAGAGTAACTGCACTATAAAACGGTTTCACCTTTTGAGTCACTAACAAAACTTTGGCCTTCCATCTGTAACTCAGTGCCTCTGATTGGCATCACTGAGTTAAAAAATATAAATTGATAGAAAATGATATCAAGATAAATTTTTTAATAAGAAATCATGTGACATACTGTTTGTCACTGAATGACCAATTCATTTTATGTCTAGATGGAGCAAAAATACATCTGATTAAATAGTGTATGTCGGTAAACTGTTATTGGGATGAGGGTTAGCTCAGTTGGTAGCTTAATAGTCTCATAATCTGATGTTCCCAGGTTTGAGCCTCAATTTCCTGCATTGAGATTTTTTCCATTAATCCACCCTGCCAGTGAGAAAAGGGATACTGATAGTCTTGAAAAAGCTGCCATCAGCTGGATGGGTTGTTAAGCCATGGCCACATGTACAGGAGAGCCATCCCTGTGCATGTCACAAAGCAATCTAGTTATCTTGACCAAAGACTTCTTTCTCCTAACTGTTGGCCAATGAATCCTATTCCCCAATCTTCTCTGAGCCTTTGGATCTTTTGTGACCAATCATTTAGCCCAATTTCTGAAAAAAGTGCTGTGCAGGGGCAAACCTTCCAAACAAACTATTGTAATCTTCAAATTTCTTATTCAGTTTATTTGTTTTTATTGAGGAAAATATAAATCTGTTTCATTGAAAATAATGTACAACTGAGTTGTTTTTTTCTTTGCTCACTTCTCCCCAGGAACTGTTTGGTAATAGTATGGAGGAAGCTGACCTTGCAGGAATATGGACTGAACTAGTAGAGCTTAATATCTCTTATAATTACCTTGAAGAATTGGATGATTCCCTGGTAAATTTCTGTTTTCCATTTTGAATTATTGCTTATATGAAAGAGAAAAGAAATACTCTTTAATATCTGTAACCCTTTCAACTACCATTCGAAATAATATCCTGTACATGTTTAAAATTGGTAGTGAAAGGATTAAACTAACTGATAAATTTATGTCATAAATTCATTTTTATAATTAAATTTAGTTTAATTGAAAGAAACATAAATGAAACATGATTAATTTAATAAAAGCTTAATTTCATCCTTTTCATAGAAATGAAAACTGAAACTTCCCTTAGCTTTTGAAACATGTAGTAAAAGAAAAGTTACTTTAGTAAAAGGTAGTAATAGTTACTGTATCACCTTACAGTAACTATTACTTCCTTTTACTTTATGGATATGTGAGGAATCTTGTGACTGTTTTTAATATAATTTTCACAAGCTATTCAAGCATTGAAATTTTATGCTAATCAAAAAGACATTTTACCTAAACCAGTGCTAATGAGTACAAAGTTACATAGTTGATTCTTCATTTAGTTTCCATAAAATTTCAAAAACTAAATATTAAAATATTATAAAATCAAAGATTAACAGAATGCAAAAAAGTATGTTTTTATTCTGAGTAAAAACTGTTATTTTTATTTCTATTTTGTTAATAGTAAAAATTGTTATGTTTGTTTTGTGTATTATTGTTAGCTAATTAGTTTCCCATTTTTTTATTCTTATAGTTTTCTCTAAAATATAACTAAATAATGTTATCTAATGTAAAAAATGTATGTAAAAAGAAAAATTCACAAAAGTTTATAAAAATGGACTATTGACAGTAGCATATGTTACATCAAGGACTGCCATTGAGGCAAATGCATTTATCCAAAAACTAATACTTCTATATACTATTAATAATAGAAACCTTTTCAACTTATAAATGCTTATGATCAAATTTATACCTATGAAAAAATTTATATGACTATGTTTTGACTATGAGTACTATAGACTGTTATACAGTAAAACCTTCCTACAGACTTCAGGTTTTATGGATGGCATCCATCTATCCTGCACCAAACTAGTTTGATCTGCTTTTGTTCATTAAAAGTTTTAATCCACTCTTAAATTTATGTTGCACTCTCTACAAGTTAACAAGAGAACATATGACAAATCTTTAACCCTTGAACTGCCAGAAGACACTATACTTCCCACAAAACTTTGCTCTAAGTTTTTATATTTTTACCAAAAGAAATTGCCTTATAAAAGTTTTTTAAATAAATTAATGATGAAAAAAACAAATTGCATTCTGTATAACATTACCAAGTTCTGTTACATATTTTAGGATAAGGTTCTACAGTTCTTTCAGTTTTTGTGTCAAGAAAACGCTCAAACTTAATCTGCCATTTTAAGGGTTAAAGGCACCAATAGAGAAGATTAAGCCATTTAGAAAAACTTCAAAATGAACTCGTAAGAAAGAAGGCCTGATTTTTTAACTCAGATTTAGAATTCTGATGAGACTAGTTGATTTTGATGGTTCCTCCTTTAAAACATGCAAGCCTATAAACAAGTGAAATCTCTACACCAGTCTGTATGATAAGTAAGGAAAGGATCTTTGCATTAGCCTGAGCCATTGTAGACAAGACGAGTTACAGATAATTACTCATTTGAAACCTGTTATTGGTAAATCACATGTAGCCATGGGAGCATGATATTCTCTTCAGACTCAGAATGAAAGATTTTTTTTTTTTCATTTACGAAGTTGTTTATATTAGTGTTTTTATTGCTATTAGATATATGTATTTGTCTGTTTAACAATGTTTTTAACATACCAAATTGCACAGGGTACTAACCATATGAGGTATGGTCATGTACTCTACATCATATAAACATTCAGATTTAATGGGTTTTCAGCATTAATGCATACCCTTTCCTCTTATTAGTCCATTAAATCGAGGCTTTACTGTATATATATATATGCACACACACACACACACACACCGAAGAGCCAAAACAATTTGACTAGTGCATCATTATGCAAATCAAAGTAACTGCAGGTAAATAACCCACATGTGAAGGTCGTGAAATGGTATAAATAACACCTAATACTGAGCTCTGTTAATCACTGTTATTCATGCTCTTCAAATGGGAAAGGCAGTGGACTTGCATGAGTTTTGCTCGCATGCCCATTGTAGGTGCTTTCAACAATGAACCGAGGTTAGCATGGGCACTCAAAGCGACCTGCGGCTACACAGCCCCATTTTCAGCAGGGTTCGATGTACTGTGTGTTGTGATACATTAATCCTATCATCAACATTCAAATTACAGGTGAATTGCACAACAGTATCCCTTCTGTTGGCTCATATCATATGGGATAGCCTTTGTTCACCTTTAGCATCGATGAGCCATGGTCAGCCACACCTTGCTGGCGGTTCGTGGTTTTTCCCTCGACCACTTTTTGAAGGTACTAACCATGGCTGACCATGAACACCCTGCAAGCCTTGCCATCTCTGAAATGCTCTGACCCAGTCGTCTGGCCATTGCAATTTGGTCTTTGCCAAATTCATTTAAGTCCGCTGCCTTTCCCATTTGAAGAACAAAAATAACACTGATTAACAGAGCTTAGTATTGAGTGTTATTTATACCATTTCATGACCTTCACACAGTCATCGTTTGCCTGCAGTTGCTTCAATTTGCATAAAGATGCACTGGTCATAATGTATCAATACATAAAATATAAATCATAATATAACATACATGTATAATATATGTTAACAAGTAATTAACAAACTGCTACATAATTTTGAGATGATAATTTTTCCCCCTCGTGTTCTTTCAATTTAGTTTTGTGTTGTTATGTTTTTTAATAAATATATCTCCTGGGATTGCTTTAAATATAAATGATAAAAATATTAAAAAGGCCATATTGGTGGATAAAAGTTAAGTTACAGTCCTATGTTATAAATGGGAAGCTAATGTCAACTTCTAAAATAAGTTTGTTTTTTGAAAATGTGATAGCAGATAAAGATCTCAATCAAATATATCAATATCTTGATTTTCAAAAATATTCATTCAGTATGTAATGAGTTATGGAAGTTTGAATATTTAACAAGAACAATTACAGTCCTAAGAAATTATACAATATTAACAAATACAGAAAGATTACTTTGCACAAACTTCTAAAATATGCACTTATAATTAAATCGTTTGAAATAATAATATATGTTAAGTCTTAGATCTGAGATAAATTCTTATGACTGGCATTGTTATTGTTAAATATTCAAAGTTCCATAACTATTTAAATACTGAATGAAAATTGTAGAAAATCAAGATATTGATATATTTGTTTGAAATCTTTATCTGCTATCACATTTTCAAAAAAAAAACTTATTTTAGAAAATGGGGCTTCAATGTTAACTTACTATTTACATAACATAGGATTGTAACTTTTGTCCACCAGTGTGTGTGTGTATATATATATAAATTATAAATAATAAATATAAGTTATATGTATCTTTTTCTAAACATATCTTTCTGAATAAAAGTTATTTCTTTGTTTTTTAGAAAATTCTTCCAAATGTTGAAGTACTTGATTCAAGTCATAACAATCTGAAACACCTAGATGATATTCAGGTATATCTCATTGTTATTAAAAGTTTTGTGATAATTTTGTTGCTTCACCATTGCTCAGAAGAAAAAATGAATTAATATCTCTGAAATACTTTATTCTTTGAAATACTTTATTCTTAGGTTAATTAATATAGCCCCTGTAACATTAGTAAAGAAACATTTTCAACAATTTGTAGCTAATGTATGTAATAGTTTTAACATGCTTTCAGTCATGTACATCTACTACTATTAATTGATTTCACATTGAAGTAGCATTATTTTTCTCAGAAAGCTCAGAATGATCCATTAATTAAAGTATCATACTTTTTATTAAAGTGTCATACCTTTAATTAAAGTGTCTGAGCATAAAAGCAATGCAACCCTTTGAGAATGTATCAGAAACAATAGTTAACTTCCATGTCTTATTATATATATTAGAATTTGGTTATACATTTCAGTGTAATGATATGATTGTGCTTACAACATGTTTTTCATCATCTGTTTCTGTATGTCAGTTTTCTTACCACAAAGTCGATCTACTGTGGTATTAGTGGTTCAACTGATATAAAAGGATACTAAACTATGGCAAGACTTTTCTGACTTATAATCAAATAGCATTAACCCTTCCAGTGTGTTCAGCCTAAAAAACAGGTTTCCATCCAGAGGCCAAGCAATTTTCTCTCTATGCTCAGCCAAAAAAACTTCAGAACTTTTTTGCTAAATAACTAATGAAAGGAATTATGGCATGTTGTATACCAGATTAATCAGCATTTAATTCTGGATTTTCTGAAAATCAAGTATTTAACAAAAAAGACTATGTTTTATTTTAATAGGACTTTTTTAGAGTAATGTAGTAAAAAAAATGCATTTGGCAACACAAATAAAAATTTATTTTAAAAAAAACTAATAGAAATGATTACAGTGCATGTGAATAGAATGACTATATATTTCTGAATAGCAAAAAAAAATTTTTTTTGTAGAAGTAAATATTTTTCTCATTTTGTAGTTTTTTTTCTCAGACCATACTTTGAGAAAATTCCAGGCTTTTAGCCAATTGTGCTGAGTCAAATAAACTAGTCAACTTCAGATTTTTTTTAAAAAATAACCAATCAATGGAAATAGGTCATGTTATATATCTAATTAAACAGAATTTAATTATGAATTTTATAGAAATAAAATAAATAAATTTCCAAGCATATTGATTTTAATAAGCCTTTTTCAATGTGATATGGTGAAATAAAGATTGCACTATACAATTAAGGCTTCACTTTGGAAAACCTGATGAATAAAAATAGTTAAATTATATATTTATCAAAAGGAAATTTCCTCCCAAATAATATAATATTCAACCTGAAATACGATTTTTATTTCTTTTAATGATTCTTTTCAGTATCGTATATTTTAAACACGGCCAGTGTTGTACAACATGACTTGGACTTCTTACATTCACGCAATTTTCTGAATTGGTTATGAAATAGAAAACAAACTTTCTTGGCTTTTTTTTTTACTAAACATTATGAATTTTTTTCTTTAGGTGTTGAAGTTTGGCAATCTTGCCTAAGTGCAGAAAGGTTTGTGCACCAGAACAAAAAAAAAGTTTTATATCGTCTGTGTGGCACAGGCAAGGTATTGAAAGGGGGGGTGCCTTTAAAATCATTCAGTATAAACATAAAAACTCTTAATTTAAAAAAAATATATTTTTTTTTCTAGAGGGGGAGGGTGAAACGTTCACCAGGAGTTTAGCTGAGGGGACATCTTCATAAAATTGCCCTCCCACATGACGGCTGATTTCCATAGCAAGGAAGTCTATTTTGCTTTCATATCCAAGACATTCATTTTCAGAAAACAGTACAAGCTCAAAGTTTTTTTACTAAAAAAAAAGAAGTAAAAGAAAAATTACATATAACCTAATGGATGTTAAATAAAATATCCGCAACAACTTTTAAGTTGGTCTCCGATCTAGCATAACTCGGAAAGATTGATAAATCAACCGATTGAAGATCGCTAACAAACGGAAGTAAATATGCAGAAATTAATTTGCTTCCATATACAAGACCTCATTTATTTTCAGAAAATGATACTAGATCAAAGTTTTACTGGAAAAGTGATAAATAATAAAATAAAAATTAACATATAGACTAATGTGGTGTTGTAACGCTCCAAAACAATTGCAAAATACTTAAAGTTTTATGCTCCGGATAGCTTAGACGGGCGCCAGGCAATAATTAACAAATTGCCAAAATGTAGAATAAGTTGATTTAGGGTTCAAATGCCAGCGAGCGTTCATAAGTAAGAGTCAAAAATGATTCTTAACAAAATAAGAGTTAATGTAAAAAAAATCCTTAATTAGCGTTGCTCAAGATAAAAAACTATAGACTCAAAAGTTTATAACAAAACAAAATAGATTTATTTCCAAAATAATTAACTCACCAAGACATCAATGAAGAAACTAAATTCTGTGCTACACGCACGGTGCTACGCACCTTACTACATCTCTCTGCTCTCTCTACAACTCTGCTCTCAGTGCTCCAAGTGACTCGCAGGTCACGGTTTTGACAATGGGCCGGCGCATGCCGGGAAAGACATTTGCATACAATGACGAAGGACGCAAGCTATGACGCAAGAGGGGGCGTGTCCTTGGCACGCGCTTTAACGGTTACGGTCGGAAGTTCGGAGTTGCGCGTACGCAACTCCTAGAAACTTGAAAACGAGTGCTGTGATGCCGAAAAGGAAATAAAAATCCCCAAAATGATAAATATAACGTAAATTAAACAAAACTGGTTAAGGTAAAGCAAAAGTGAACGATGGGGCATCACAACTCCCCCTTCCAAAGGGAGTCAAAATGATTGACCTAACAAATTTTGACGAGCAATTTTGAATAAAGGACACATCTTACATCATTTGCACATGGCTAAACATAAATAAGTAAAAGTATGCCTGCGCAAATTTTGATATGATGAACTATTCTTACTTTGACACAATTTTCCAGCACAACCAAAGGTACCTCCTCCCTTTTCCTCCTAACAAAAATATGTAATTAACAGCTAACCTAGTGTACTTACGTACCAGTGGCTGTGACAGTTAACTGTATACTAGCATCATCGGTCTAACTAGTATCACATTCTGATACAAACTCGAAATTGGCATATCTTGAACTGTACAGAAAATAAGAGGTTAATGAACTCCTAATCTTTCTAAGTCTATAGTGTTAATAGATGAAAAGAAAAAATGATTCATTACATTTGTTGTTAGCGGGGTAATAACTTCCGCTTTTCCCCTAACCACAATAAAAAATGTGTGACAGCTAAATCTTCACCTAAATCACATAAAAAAACGGGTATTCGAACACCGTTATCTCCTCCTAATTACATTCAAATACGCAAAGCTAAGAAAATTCAAAATTTACAAACAAGCGGGATTGTAATCATCCGCTAATTCTTCTCCTATTCACAGAAATCGCGATCTAGCTGAAATAAAAAATCATTAATTACCTCCCCCTTCAAAGCTAACGTCCCCCTCCCAAAGGAGTTATGCTGATAACAGCTCTGTTATCAGACTATGCCATTTGGGGACAGCTCCAAAAAGGTACACACAAAAAAAAAAATTCTGCAGTCATCATCATGGTCATCATCTATATATACCAATAAATACTGCCAATGTCATCCACAAAAATTACGTATCATTGACACATAAATATCACTGATGACACTGAACAGATTTAAACACATATACATAAATCGTATCTAAGAATAAAGAAAAAAGAGTGTAAATAATTTATAATATACGATGATAACATTTCATCCAATAACTTTTACATGAATCTCCTTTTTTTTTTTTACATAAATTCACTTTGGAATGCACGTTATTTTACAATACAAATTCTTAAATCACTAATTCTCTTTCACTCTTCTCATTCATATCCAGAAACATTTTACAATTTCTAAACTTTCCAATATCGACTTACAAAATTTTCAGCTATCAGTCAGCTGAAAAAAATCTACAAAAATACATTTTAACTCACGTAAATACAATAACTAGAACCTCGATGAACAAGAATGCAAAAAAAAAATTCTATTCACAGAAGTATAAACTCGAACTACAAAAATTTCACTTTTCAAAAATAAATATCGAACTCTAAAGTTTCAACAAGAAATTAAACATCGCTAACTATATAATTCACAATAAGGCTTCTTCTTCGTCTTCATCTATTCCAGAAAAAAAACATTTTATAACTCAATCAAGTGCCAAGTGAAAGAAAAATATACTTAAATTTCATTGTTGGCACTCCGTGGCGATAAATCATCTAGTCCGTTTCCGATAACATCCTTCCGCCGTCGTTGGGTGGCTTCACGTAAAGTTGTTACTGAAGATCTCGTTCAAGTCAAGTCATCGCTGTAGATCTCTCTCGTGACGTCATCTTCCCGATGTTCGCTGCTTCGCTGCCGGTTGTCGCTCTGCAGGCTCTGGTCGTTTCGTCGGCTTTTCGTTACGCTCTTGACGTTGATGGAACAGCTGAATCTGGCTTTGTCAGTCTTTGTCCTGTTGTGTGCAGTAGGTGATAATCTAATCTGTTCTTTTCTCTTCTGAGTGGTAAAGGTTCAATATCATCATCAGAGCCATCATTCTCCTGGGTTTGTTGTGGAGCATCTGCTTCTGATCTAGAAAATTCTATAGAAGTTTTGTATTTTTTAATATTCACAACATTAAAGTATCCTACTGAGGCATTAGTGGTCATATTGGCCAATTCATACAGAAGTGGGGAAAGTTTCTTCCTTATAACATATGGTCCAGCATATAATGGTGCAAATTTCTTGATGAATCCTCTTTCTTTATCACTCTTATGATGTGTTTTAATCAAGACCTTATCACCTACTTTAAATTCCATATGTCGTCGTCTTTTATTATAATCCTCTCGTTGCTTTTGTTGTGCTCGTAGGGAATTATCTTGTGCCTTTGAAATGGCTCTAATATGCTGTTCCGTTCTAAACTCAATGGATTGTGAAGATGCGGGTTGGCCAATGAGTCTGTCCCAGGGTAATGTTAGTTCTCTTCCAAGAAATATCCGTGAAGGCGTGAATTTGGTGGTTTCATGTAATGAAGTGCGTAAAGCAAAGGAAAACTGTTGCAAATATTTATCCCATGTACTATGTCTATTTTCAACGTAAGCAGCTATCATTCTGCCAATATTTCGATTAATTCTTTCTGTCAAATTTGATTGTGGATGATATGGAGTTGTATATATATGTTTTATTTGGAACGTTTCACATACTTCAGCAAGCACATTGGAAATGAATTGGGGCCCATTGTCCGAAACTATACTCTTGGGTACCCCGTATCTGCATATAAATTCATTTACAAATTTCTTTGCTACGATTGTTGCTGTTGCATTTCTAACAGGAAATATTTCGACCCATTTCGAAAAATAATCTACCAAGACCAGAATATATTGGGATCCCGCTTGTGTTTGTGGATACGGGCCCATTAAATCCATGCCAACTAATTCCATGGGTTCATTGGAGATCGTGCTTTTCATAAGACCACAAGGACGGTTTTGATCGAATTTCGTGGTTTGACAAATTAGGCATGTTTCTACATAGGTTTTTACGTCCTTTTTCAAAGCTGGCCAATATGATCTTTTGGCCACTTTCTGATAGGTTTTACGTGTACCTAAATGTCCAGCTGAAGGTACATCATGTAATTCTCGGAGTACGTACTCTCTTAAATTCTTGGGAATAAATGGGCGATAACTGCCTGTTTGACTCGGTCGTCTGCAGTAGTACAAAATATCGTTAATTAATCTGAAATGTCTGGCTCTTCCAACAATACTTGAAGCTATACTAGGATCTAGAGGTAATTCATCAGTTTTCAAATAATGATACACGTTTCCATATTCTAAATCGCTTTGTTGTTCAGTAATTAAATGTTCCTTGTATTCGATGGGAACTATTGTGGCGAGTGAGGGAGCAAAAGGCTTATCTTCGAGCTCTGGCGTAACTTCTGCCGGCCACACGGGAGCACGGGATAATGCATCTGGTAGCTGATGTGCACTTCCCTTTCGATGATCGACCTTGAAATTAAATTCTTGTAGGCGTAATGCCCAGCGCATTAGACGACCTGTTAGATTGGTAGATGTCTGTAACCATTGTAAAGCAGCATGGTCAGTAAAAATAGTTATGTCGGATGTGTCCAATTGTACTTTAAATTTTTCTAGAGCCCATATTACCCTTAGACATTCTTTTTCAGTCACTGTATAGTTTCTTTCAGTATGACTCAAACTGCGACTGGCATACATGATGACGTGTTCACAATTGTCATTCTGTACTTGGCTCAGCACGGCGCCGAGACCGACATCGGAAGCATCAGTGTAGATGAAAAAAGGTTTGCCTAACTGTGGCAAGGCCAACACGGGAGCATGACACAATGCATCCTTTAATGTCTGAAATGCTGTATCGCAAACAGGTGTCCAGTGAAACCGCTTTCGCTTTCGACGTAATTCACACAAAGGTTCGGCCAAAATAGCAAAATTGGGTACAAATTGTCTGTACCATCCACACATTCCTAAAAATCTACTAAGTTGTTTCGAATTGCGCGGTGTGGGAAATCGTTCTATGGCTTCGACCTTATTAGGTAATGTTCTTACTCCATCCTTATTAACAGTGAAACCGAGGTATTGAACGTCCTCTCGGAGAAAGGTGCATTTGGACAACTTTATGGTGAGTCCGGCTTCTCTTAACCTTGCAAATACCAAATTCAAATCACGTAGATGCTCTGAAAAATCAGTAGAAAAAATGACTATGTCGTCTAAGTATACTTCACAAATTTTTCCTTTTAGGTCACCCAGAACTACGGACATAAGACGTTGAAACATGGCGGATGCTCCTGATAAGCCAAACGGTAAGCAACGAAATTGGAATAATCCATCTTTTGTGAGGAATGCTGTTTTGGGTCGATCTGGTGGATGTGCGGACACCTGCCAATATCCTGAAGACAAATCTAGCGTGCTAATAAATTTCTTGCCAGCCAGTTGTGTTAGTAGATTCTGAATAATAGGTAGTGGATATCTGTCCGGGGACTGTAACAGCATTTAATTTTCGATAGTCTACGCAAAATCTCAAATCACCAGTTTTCTTTTTAACGAGCACGACCGGTGAAGCCCAAGGGCTAAAACTTGGCTCTATTATCCCATCCTCTAACATTTCTTTAATTTGTGTTGAAATTATCTCTTCTTTACTGGGAGGATAATTATATGGTTTGCTGTAAACAGGTCTATTATTGCCGGTGTCGATATGATGTTCTAAAATCTGACATCTACCGGGCTTGTTGTTAAAAAGTTCGTAATTAGCATTGAGCAGAGTTTCTAACTTAACTCTCTCGCTATTTCCCAAATGAGCGTTGTCAGCATGTTTTCTAATGTCTAATTTTATCTGATCGATATCAAGTTTTTCTTTCATTGTTGCTTTTAATGAAATAGTATTGTTGGCAAAATCAAATTCAATCAAGTGTTTCCGTATCGCATCTATTCCTATTAAAGAGTCGTATAATAATTCACTTATTACTAAGAATTCAAGTCTTATCTCCACATTATTTAAAGTGATAGGTAACTCAACAGTTCCTTGCGGAAAACACTGCTTGGAAGCACAAGCTAAGTTCAAAGGTCCACCGGACCACGGCTGCAAATTCAGTTTACAATTTTTCTGAATTTTATCCCATACTTTCTTATGTAGACATGTAAGATCAGCTCCTGTATCAATGCGAGCTATGAATTCTGTCTTATCGTGATAAAGCTTCACAAAAGGTAAATGTAAGACATTATGTATACCCACAGTAGCAAGACTTAACTCATGAGAGGGCTTTTGTTGAGGAACCTTGGCCTCTCGCTTCAAAGATCCCGATGAAAGTTTCCCGAATTTTCATTCCTTTGGTAACAGTATTTCTCAATATGTCCTAGTCGGCCACAAAAGTTACAAGTGATAGTTTCTCTCTTTTGTTTAACCAAAGTTTTAGGTCTAGTGTTATGATTTGAAGCTTGACGTGGCAAAAAGTCTCTACTTCGTTCATATTCTATAGTTCTAGGCGCGTTCGACGCAAATTGTCGGGACCGAGTAAATTCCGGTCGTGCGGGAGTCATTCTACGCGACTCAACCTGATATCGCTGCTTTGGCGGGAATGGCATCCATTGTTGGTTATGTGTATTTGCTGCAGATTCTCTTCTTGCAGTGTATTGCCGAGCCAATTTGATTAACTCGGCAACTGAATTTATATTTCGTACTTCTAGGAATTCTCGGATGGGCAAACATAATTGAGACAATATGCAATTTACAATATCAATTTCAGCGGCATCAGCATCGTACAGCTGGTATAACTCTACTGTACCCCATATAAATTTTTCTATGTCATCTCTTTCCCTTTGTCTTCGTGAAAACAACTCTGTAGCTAGTTCTGTAAAATCATTATAAGCCGGATATATGTCCATGATTTCGTTTTTAAATTCTTCCCAAAGTTCTATGCCATGACAACATCCTACGTTATTCCACCATTGCTTAGCACATCCAATTAGGCAAGATACTGCTAAAACAACTTTTTTGTTGCTTGGCACTTCATGTAAACGGAAGTGCTCCTCCATGGACTTGACAAATGTCCACGATGACGGACGTTTCGAACCGTCGAACCTTATCTCAGGTAAAGGCCAATTAACATAAGGACTATAGTTAATGGATGGGTTGGCAAATCGTCATTGTGGCGGTTGAAAATACTCTGTTCTATCGCTTGCTTCTGGCGGAACAGAAAATGGAACCTTACGTTCAAAGTTTCTTCGTTGGTGAACTGACGTAGCATTGTCAGCAAATTTAGGGGTTGTTGTCGTTCCCCTTTTCTCCCGATTATCATCAAGCAGATTCATTAGCACTTCTGCTTCCATCATTACCTCTTGCAATCTACCCTTTACTCTTTCTATGTCGGGAGTCATTATGGCGGAATCGGCCATATTGTTAGCAGACATGTTTAGCGGTCTGCTGAAATTTGGAATTTTGGAAATTTTGAAAACCTTTTTTTTTTATCTTGAGCAGCGCTCAAAGGTACTGCTATACAACAATACTAAAGCTATAACTAAGCTTTACAAAAATATAAATTTGCTTATAAAAAAAATTTTCTTATCGTCCTACGTACTTGTGTGTCCGGATACTTCTAATCATTACATACGACAATTATCTTAAATATTCAGCAATATCTACGCTGAAACTTCAGTACCTTTGAATAATACACAAAAATTGTTAAGCTACTTGCTCAACAAAAATTTTCGGCTTAAGCTGCCGTTAAATCTACAACTAGTACATACAACTATTGAGCTCAAAAAATTACTATCTTTGACAATCATACAAAATTTATCCACAAATATATATACTATCGTTAAATACTGGCGAGTCCCTGTTCGCTGCGCCACTTCTTTTATGTGACTCTGTAACGCTCCAAAACAATTGCAAAATACTTAAAGTTTTATGCTCCGGATAGCTTAGACGGGCGCCAGGCAATAATTAACAAATTGCCAAAATGTAGAATAAGTTGATTTAGGGTTCAAATGCCAGCGAGCGTTCATAAGTAAGAGTCAAAAATGATTCTTAACAAAATAAGAGTTAATGTAAAAAAAATCCTTAATTAGCGTTGCTCAAGATAAAAAACTATAGACTCAAAAGTTTATAACAAAACAAAATAGATTTATTTCCAAAATAATTAACTCACCAAGACATCAATGAAGAAACTAAATTCTGTGCTACACGCACGGTGCTATGCACCTTACTACATCTCTCTGCTCTCTCTACAACTCTGCTCTCAGTGCTCCAAGTGACTCGCAGGTCACGGTTTTGACAATGGGCCGGCGCATGCCGGGAAAGACATTTGCATATAATGACGAAGGACGCAAGCTATGATGCAAGAGGGGGCGTGTCCTTGGCACGCGCTTTAACGGTTACGGTCGGAAGTTCGGAGTTGCGCGTACGCAACTCCTAGAAACTTGAAAACGAGTGCTGTGATGCCGAAAAGGAAATAAAAATCCCCAAAATGATAAATATAACGTAAATTAAACAAAACTGGTTAAGGTAAAGCAAAAGTGAACGATGGGGCATCACAGTGTTAAAATATCCACAGCAACAAGTTGTAGGCCAGCCATACGATGTAGCATAACTGAAAAAAATCAATACTTATAATTGGCCAAAATTTCGCTAATTTACGAAACTAAATCTACTGAAATGAAAACTAAGGTTTAAATATAAAAAAAGTAAATACTAACTTTACAAAAGGTATCCAATATGCTGGACTAAAATTGTAAAAAGCACTTATAGTACATGGAACGGAAATAGCATGTGTCAGCCATCTGCGTTTTGCTTGTCTCAGTGAAGTGTAACTAATTAAATGCAGCTGCAATCAAAATTTCTAAGAAGGATGTGTTTACTTCCAGTTTCGATTTTAAGAGTGGGAAAGATGCATAGAATGCTGAGAAAAATGATAAAAATAACTTGGGAATACTGAAATAGGTTTATGACAGAAAAGAATGTGAAACAGAAAAAAAATATGGTGATACGTACTTTGTAACCACTTCCAAAATCTATCGTTTTTAAAAAATAAGTTTTTTTTTGTGTTAATTTTTAGGAGATTTTCGAAAATTTAAGGAAAATTATGTTGATAATAGTTCAAATCAAACTTGTGAGCTTAAATCAGAGGTTGCTTCAGCAAATAGAGATGTTAACAAGCAAATCAGCAATGCCATTCAGTGCTTCTAAGAAATGGCAATCAGATGGCTTTATCAAATTATTTACATTGTAGTTTAAAATAGTTAATATTATTTAATTATAGTTTAATAAAATATGTATCAAATTAAAAAACAAAATATTATTTTTGGAGTCTGAATTATATATTTTTATAAGATATGTATATAAAAAAAATTACAATGGCATTTTTTATTTTTAAAAAATCGATATTTTTTGTTGTACTAAAAATAGATACATATATCCTTGGCCTCTCAATTCAGATTCTCTGAACATATATAGATGACATGAACACTGGAAGGGTTAAGGCCAACACTACAATAGTTTAAATGTAACAAAAGCTTGGTTATTTTACCAGAAGGTAAAATCATTAAAATGAAGTGGTCTGTTGTAGAAATTATCTGAAAATAACTTTAAATTTTAACAGTGATTTTTTGTGTAAATTAAATATATTTTACTAAATTAAGTTCATTGTCCTCTGCACCAAAGAACTCTGTTGTTGTAGATCAAAATCGTTTAATGGTTAAGTATAGCCATACCATTATAATTTTATAATACTAAACATTACAGCATTTCTTACAATAACCCAACTAACTATCAGAACTAAGATTTATCTCCACTAATGCCCATAACTAACCCCCCATAATGGATGGTGGCCTTTCCAGCCCATAATGGGCTGGAAAGGCCACCATCCATTAGATGAGAGGTTAAGCTGTGTGTGGGACAGCCATACCCTATGCATGCTAAAGAACATACTGGATGGCCTTGACAGGAGGCTACCATCTGTCTCCTAACAGCTGTCTAATGGATCCCCTTCCCCTAACCTTCTCTGAAGCCTCAGGGTCCTTGCAACCCTGCCATTTAGCTCATTGTGTGCAAAAAAAAGTGCCACTCAGGGGTAAAACAACCCAACCAGCTTTTGATAATATCACATTTAATATGTAGATTGTGCCTAATTTCAGTATCAAAAAGTATTATTTCTATCAGGGGGAATTGACATCTTCCAAATGATAAATCAACAGTTTTTTTTTTTGTACAGAAGTTTCTTGTCATTGCCTAGTCATATATAAGTCAAAAATTTGGATTGATTCCACACAGCATGCTGACATAACTCTTTGCAACTGTCCAACCACACAAACTGTTCAAACAAATTTACCTCTTATTATTTCAGATTTTGCCCCACCTCCCTTCAAAATTGCATTAAAAGTTAGTCTCTAACTATGACAGAATGCAAGTTCAAATTTAAACCAACTTTTATTATTCAATCATTGGGATAGGTGGAAGGTGCTCAAGGAACCCATTGAATTTCAACAGAAAATTTATTGCATTAAAACTTTAAGTTCCTATTTATAATAGATCCCAATTTAGAAACATGGAACTCTATTCCTCATTCTCTTTAGTTTATCATTTCAAATTTTGTGTTTTTGCCTGTCAAGCTTGAATGAGCTTTCTGCTAGTAATGTATAAAATCCTACTATCAGAAACCAAATAAGTTTGTGCAGTTTTTCAATGTTATCATTTCAATGAAAAATACTTAAGCACAATTGCAAGTAGTACGCATGTATCTATATGCAGTCGAAAGCACATGGCAATCAGAATCAGTTGATGTGTAGCAAGCATGAAAGGCAGTTTGGTGAAATTGGGAAGGGTGATGAAAGCATGTCTGCATGGAATACAGTAATTCGGGTCTGCTTACTTTATGAGTTGAAATTGGGAACTAAAGTGGTGCAAACAGGCTGAAAGTTATGTGCAGCATTTAGAGAGAACACAGTGAGTGAATAAACAGCCCAAAAGTGATTCAGAAAATTTGCATCAGGCAATGAGACACTCAAAGATGCACCCCTGCGAGGGAAGACAAACCATCATTAATGACAGTGAACTGAAGGCCAGTGTTGAGTTGGATTCATGTCAATCATGCCAAGAGCTTGCAGAAAGGTGCCATGTAAGTGACGAAACCATTCGTTTGCATTTACATCACTTAGGATAAATCTGGATGCTGAGCAAATGGGTTCCACATGCGATTCCTGCTGACAACAAACTCCAAAGGCTTGCGATCTGCTCGTTGCTGCTTTCAGGCCACAAGAATGAGCCATTTTTGGACAGGTTGTTAGCATACAATGAAAAATGGATTGTCTATTGTAGGGGTTCTCAATGTGGGGTATGCGGTAAAATTTTTTGGGGTACGCAGTGAGAGCTAAAAAGTCACTAGATATGTTATATATATTATTTTATTCCCATTGTTATACTATAACTATAGTTTTATCTGTCTATACAAGGGGTATGCCAGTTACACACACATTTCCAGGAGGTACATGAAGCATAAAAGGTTGAGAACCACTGGTCTATAGGAACACCAACATTCATATCATTGGTTATTGTGCAGTGAACCTGTATCACACACACCAAACCCCAGGATCCACCAACAGAAAATTTTGATGTGTGTCTGGTGGACTACAACTGGTATTGTCCATTATGAGTTTCTTGTCACCGGTCAGATAATCACTTGTAGACATCTTGGCACAACTACAACAGGTTGCATATGCACTGCTCCAAAAACAGCCTACATTTGTTCATCACAAAACTGTTGTGGTTCTTCAGGACAATACTCACCCTCGCACAGTGCAAGTGACCCAAGACAAGCTTCACAGTCTTAATTGGAAACTTTTACCCCACCCTCCATATTTTCCAGACATCATGCCATCCAACTACCTCCTTTTCTTGGCACTGGACAATCATATGCACAACCAACAATTTCAAAACCAAGAAGCACTGGAAATGGAGTTGGCTGCTTTCTTCACTTCTAAACATCCAGAGTTGTACTGGAGTGGCATTTACAAACTTGTTTCTCATTGGGAAAAGGTTATAGATTGTGCCAATGCTTAATTTCCTGAATAAAATATCTTTATTCACTTTTTACATATGGTTTAATTTTACTTTCAAAAATCACACAAATTTTTTTGGTTACCTGATACATTAATTTTGTCATAGGTATAGTGGCTAATGCAAAATGCATTAGCCACTATAGCTATGACAAAATTCATAGAAAGTATATTTTATAGGACAAAATTAATAGAAACTATATATTTGTATCTTGCCTTCTTCAGTACCATGAAAAAATAAGCATTGATAATCAAGAAATACTTTTTTCAGCTAAATAATCATTCATGAGTTTTATGTTTACCAGTATTTCTTGTGTTTCTCTACTATTGAAACTCCTACTCCCACAAATGCAAAATGTTAAAAGCATTAATGTTAGTAACACAATTATCTCCATCAATGGCCTTTTTTTCTGCTTCTTGTAGTCACCAACAGTTAAGAATAAAATGCATATTTAAAAATGCATCTGTAGCAATGAGATATTTTAAGTCTGTAAGGTGATCTAGGCCTAAGAAAGTTGTAAAATAATTTTAGAATGCAGCAATAAATTATAGTAATAAAGAAATATAGAATTTTTGTTCTGCAGTCATCAGTAGTTGCCACATTTTAAAGGCATAATACATTGTTTCTGAAAGCATTTGTAAAAGTGAAATCGTTTATATTTTACATGTTTAAAGTTGTGAAGATAATAAAAGTATTAAATTAATAATGAACCTTAACTGGGATGCCGAGTGGTTAGCATGCTTGACTACTGATCTAAGGGACCTGGGTTCAAACCCCAGATAAGGCATGGTTGTGTGTGTTGTTTTTCTGCTGAGGTCCTGCCATCTTCACAGACCCTATACTATGGAATATAAACTGACAGGCTCCTGTCAGACCTCTGTGGCAAGCAGCTGCTTGAAGGGGTATTTATTTATTTATTTTTATTTATACCCTTCTTTTGTTATATGATTGCTATCACTCTGTATATAAATAAAGCAAAAATCTGCAAAGAATTGCCTTGTCACAAAAAATCACTGAACATACAAATTACCAAAAGAATTTGAAAAAGCATCAATTATAATATTCCCATTAAGGTAAACTTAAATTAAGGACCATTAAGAAACGATAATAAATATAAATGAAGTGTGCAATACAAAAATGGTGCCACTATCTATATTTTTGTATCTTGCCTTCTCCAGTATCATGAAAAAAAATAAGCATTGATAATCACAAAAATACTTTTTTCAGCTAAATAATCATTCATGAGTTTATGTTTATCAGCATTTCTTGTGTTTCTCTACTATTGAAACTCCTGTTGATGACACTGATAGTATGTTTGACTATATAATATAGTCAAACATGCTGAAACAATAATTGTTTCAACATCATGTGGTAGCTTGGCTGTCCATTCCCGTTCATGGATGGTGCCACATATAGTAACAGGCTTGTACATCTGCAGTTCCTATGTTTGAGTCCCAACTGTGGCCATGTTGAGATTTATCTCTACTAACATCCACCCTGCGCTCAGTCAGAAATGGGACACAATGGGCTTAGAAAGGTCATCATCCATCAGATCAGATGTAAGCCAATGGCCCTGTGTGTAGGAGAGAGCCATACTCTGTGGATGTTAAAAACACATTGGATGACCTTGACAGGAGGCTACCATCTGTCTTCTAACAGCTGCCCAGAGATACCTTTCTCCAACCTTCTTGGGGTTCTTGTGACCTGGTTATTTAGCCCATTGTGTGCAAAAAAAGTGCCACTTAGAGATATCCCAACCCAAAGCCACAAATGACTACACTGGAAAAATTTATATCGCAATTGGCTGAAAAATGAGCTAGCTGCAATAGCACAGTGGTCAGAGTACCTGGTATGTTATCAAGAGGTTGGTTTGTATCCCACTTGTGGTGAAACTCAGTAGTGCAAAATTTATAAATAAACACTTCTTAGTTGCCAAAATAACTTAATGGTTATTATTTAGAATCACTCCCCCCTTCCATCTCCTGATTGAATAGGAACTTCTTAGTGTACTCTGAATAGCATAAATGCAGCATTCATCATTTATGCATCTCCATCTGTCAAGAGAAAAATTTCTGTGTGTGGTTCAGATTCTTGAATGATGAAAAAGACTTTCCACATAGAAAAGTAATAATCAGAAAACAATAGTAAATGATCTGAAATCATCATTAGAAAGGATAAGAAGTGCATTGAGGTTTGTGACCATCTTATTTAATATTAAATATTAAAACACTTTTGCTCATGCAATGATTTTATTAGGTATGTTTTCCCACTATGGCATATAATGTAAAATATCAATAATGTTTAATATTTTTACAGGTATGGATGTTTTTGCATCTGACTGCATTTATACAAAAAATACATAAATGTTCCCATATATTTTATTATAAAAAATAATGACTAGCTAGATGACTGGATAGCTGAGACAAAGTAGCACTTGGTCAATATGGATTTTGTGTACAGCAAAGCTACAACAGCATCCATGTTGACAGGTTGTACTGAATGCATATGGCACACGCAGGGGAGAAGTTTTTCAATTCTTGGCCCATTTGATGTTAACCCATTACTTTCAGCCATCACATTCCGAAGGTATAGTGAAACATTTTCGTATTTCCCCTTTTTTGAGGGGGAAGAAAGCTTGGGGGTAAATTTTTTATAGTAATATGACACTTCTCGCATCACAAACTTTCATTTGACCATATTAAATTTGTCTGTCATGTTCGAATGATATTTTGGAACAGCTGTTTTTACAAGTGCACAAACCAATAAATGATGAGCAAAAACCAATAGGAAGATTGGTAAAAACTGACAATATGCTTACAAAGTTCTGAAGCTATATGTTAATAGTGACAAATCTTTCTTATCAAAATTGGTAGTGAATTAAGAACAGCAGAAGAATAAGTGTTGAAAGAATTATTTACTACATTGTACTTCAGTACAAAATAAGAAAGTAAGTTCATATCATGATTTATATATATTTGTGCAATGTGGACCAGTAAGTATTAAAATTTGTATCGTCATTGGAAAATATAGTGGGTAATTTTTTCATAATTTATAGATATATTATATATATACCTTTTTTTTACCTTTTTGTATATACAACTCATATATTTTAATTGTAATAAAATATTGTATGTTTATACATGATTAATGAACTATATTTGGCTGATCACATATTACCTGAAACATTCCTTGCAGATATTGAACAATCTTATTGTGGTAAATCTTAGTTACAATGAATTGGACCACCTGCCAGTGTTTAGCAACTTAAGTTGTTATACTTTAAAAGTCCTTTTCATCAGGAACAATAACCTAGATGATTTGCAAGGTAATGTCAAATTAAAATATATACTTTGCAATGTGTTTCCTAATAACTCTATTATAGCTACAAAATGTGTTGTTTTTTATATTAGACAATTAATTTCTAAATGCTTCAGAATTAATATTTTAAATTATTATTGATATATGTTATTTAAATATGGCTAATACAGTAGACTTTCTCTTATCCAGTCTCGGCTCAACCGGTCTCCGCTTTAACCAGTCATTCCAAGAAGCAGAAGCAAATCGCCGCATGTTTTGTTTATAGTACAGTACATATTTGCTTCAGTTCCTCTTTGTGAATATTACAGGGATGGGTTGGGTTGTTTTACCTCTGAGCAGCACTTTTTTGCACACCATGGGCTAAATGGCCAGGTCACATGGACCCCGATGGCTCAGAGAAGGTTGGGGGAGGGAACCCACTGGAACAGATGTTGGGAGACAGATGGTAGCCTCCTGTCAAGGCCATCTAGCATGTTCTTTAACATGCATAGGGTATGGCTCTCCTGCACAGGGGGCCATGGTTTAACATCCCATCCGACAGATGGTAGCTTTTCCAATCCTATCAGTGTCCCCCTACTGACCATGGGCAGGGCGAGGAATTTTGCAGAGATAAATCTCAACACTGACCCAGCTAGGACTGTGAATATTACAATGTACAGTGTGTATACAGTAGTGTGTGTTGTGCTATATGAATTATTGTGTGGTACAGAATGAGTGGGTGCAAATGTAAGCATAATGTCATTATGATGGAGATGAAATTAAAAGCTTTAGAACGTATTGACAAATGTGATCCAGTAAAGCATATTTGTCATGAACTTGGTGTTGGTAAAAGCACAGTAAATGACTGGAGAAGGAATAGAAAAACTTTGCATTATTTTTGCACTCAAGTCAAGTCTAAAAAAACACTTTCTTCTTGGTGCTCTCTTAAAAAGCCAAAAAATGAAATTGTCAATGATGCACTTTGGTTATGGTTCACGCAAGAGCGTCAAAAAGGAACGCAAATCAGTGGGCCAATCTTGAAAGAAAAAGCATTAATCCTTCATTTTAAAATCGATAATGGGGGAGTTTTTTCAGCAGGCGAGGGATGGCTTTCTCGCTGGAAAAAAATGGCATGATGTTCATTACCTTGGTGTTTGTGGTGAGAAATTGTCAGTTGATCCTTTAACAGCAAAGGAATTTTCAGAAAAACTTTTAGTGCTTATTGAAGGCCTATGCATGAAGAAGGCTATATACACGAAGAAGGCCTATGCGCAGAACAAATCTACAATGTAGATGAGACTGGGTTAAATTTTAAACTTCTTCCAACGACAACGGTTGTGACAGCACAAGAAACCTCAGCATCAGGATTTGAAACAAACAAAGAAAGAATCACTGTGGCTGTGTGTACGAATGCTGCAGGTACACACAAACTTCCTCTTTTTGTAATTGGAAAATCAGCAAAACCCCAAGTATTCAAGCATTTAAATTTAGCTGCTCTGCCAGTTTACTAAAAAGCTCAAAAGTCTGCTTGGATAGACTTGTATTTGTTTAAAGAGTGGTTCTTTACAGAATTTGTTCCAAAAGTAAAAATTACTTGACAAGTCTTAAAATGCCTGTAAAGGCCCTACTCATTATCGACAACGCCCCAACACACCCAAGCGAACTCATTTCTGACAACATAAAAGCCATGTTTTTGCCACCTAATGAGCAGTGGCTCACACTAGAAAATGGACTATAAAATCCAGTACGGACTTATAAAAATAGCCATAATAGCAGCTATTTCCATTTCTAATCAACCAGTAAGCAAGATATTCTCTACAACTTCAATTTTCATAAGAGCCTTCAACATCAAGCTTACCTGCATTCAAACAACAAATTGTGCTTTCAAGATGGACTGGTATGTTTTGGACAAGATCTTATATTCAACCTTGAACATCATCAAGCTGAGAACAACAACCAGCAAATGTTGAACTTCAATGCCATTGTACCAGCCAACTTGTTTTTGGTAACTACTTTTTCTTATCTTTATTCTAGATTCCCTTTGCATTAGACTCAAAGGAAAATAATACAAGGCATTGATAATTATTTAACTACCAGCAAAGGAAACAGGTGAAATGCATTGACTATGGCTGTAGGGCTTGTCAGCATATGTTAATCACCATTTCTAGTTTAAACACACCTCATTCTTGTGAATGAATGTTTTAAAATGATTTTTAATTATTGTGTAACAGCTTAATCATGAAATAAATTATTATTAAATTATTAATGTAGCATCTTTAGTGCAACCAATGGATCAAGGTGTGCTTGTAAGTTTAAAAAGGCTATACAGGAGAAAGCTTCTTTCAGAAATTCTACAGCGAACTGAAAATGATGGAATAGGACTTTTAAATGTTTTGAAAACAATAAGTATCAAGGATGTGATCTACATGTTGGCAAGAGCTTTTGAGTAAATGCCTTGTACAACATTTGTGAAGTCATGGAGAAAACTTTGACCCAAAGTTGAAAACTGTGTAGAAAGTACCAAAGACAACAATATGAAAGTATCGACAATATGAAAATATGAAAGCCTGCCGAAGATATGACTTTAAACTGCTGCCTGGATGTGATACACTTGAAGATGACGACATTGAAAAATGGTTAAAAGGTGATGAACAGTTAAAAAATGAAACAGTGAATGATGATGAAATTATCAATGCAGTCTGCCAAGAAGGGAATGGAGAAGAAGAGGAAGAAGGAAAGTTAGCCATATTGAAGGAAAAGCAGCTTTTGATGTTGCAATAAGATGCATTGAACAACAACAGGCCTCATCTGTGATTGATGTAATGTTTATTTAAAAAAATGGCAAGACTTTGCAGGTAAAAAAAGTGTTAAGTTTAAAGAAACAAAAGAAAAACATGGACTTTTTCAAGTGAGAGTGAGTAAATTGTTAATATTGTACAACAAATTATTAATTAAAATACAGTACAGTTAGTGTTTTTGTCATTTCCCGTTTTTATTCATTTTCTGACACAATTTTCGGATTAACTGGCCTTTTGTTCATCTGGCCAGTGTGTCCTGGTTCCCATAAGGGCCAGATAAGAGGGAATCTACTGTATAAGAAAAAAATTAGCAGTACTTTCACAAAATCGGTGAAGTAACTGAATGGACCTTTATAGAATTTCATGGTTACTGAAAAAACTTTTTTTTTAAAGGATTAGAAAATTTTATAAATCTTGAAGAATTTGATGCTAGCTATAACTCTTTTTCTGAGTATGCTGTACTTAAGCCATTGGAAAAATTGAAATTTCTAAAAGTGGTGAGTAGTGTAAATTTAATTGTTTATGTTTTTTGCATTTAAATCATTTCCCATATGTGTGTTTTGACTAGATATTTGTCAGGTTGCCTGGAAAATCCTATTTTCATTTTGCTTTGGTATATATTTAGGAGATCCAGTAGATGGCAGTTGTTTTCATGTATATCATTAAAAAGGTTCTTATGTAATAATTTTTTATATGTATTAGCTATCAGCTACTACACTTTGCCTAATCAAACTAACATTTGTAATCATTGTACATCAACATAACCATGTCAACTCAATTAGTATTAATCACATGTATTTGCTTTATGAATTTAAACTCAACAGAAAAGCAGCACAGGCCACTTGAAACATTTGTAGTGCATTTGGGAAGGACACAGTGAATGTACAACACAAAATTGGTTTCTTAAGTGATAACACATTGTCATCACTTCAGAAATTGTGATGACACATTGCAAGATGAACCCTGGGAAGGAAGAATATCACTTTTTAATGATGATGAATTGAAATCATTAATTGAACCCTTTCAAGTTGAATTTTCTGTGAGCTTTCATATAGATTGGATGTTAGTGAAGAAACACCAAGATCTCGCTTACATTCCATTTGAAAAGTGTGGAAGCTGAGCAAGTGGGTACCTCATGAATTGTCTACTGATACTAAACAACAACAACTCACAATCTGTTCATCACTCATTTCTCGATATAACTGTCACATTTGTGGATTGAATTTGCAACAAAATATGAGTTATGTATTGCAATAATAAATGCTCATACCAATGCTTGTTGCATGTGACAAAACACACTTTGAAGCCAGATCTTCAACCCTAGAAGGAAATGCTTTGTGTTTGGTGGATACCTGCTGGAATCATCCATTTTGAGACTTTGGGTCACAAAACCATTACAGTAGAAGTCTATTCAGAGAACTCATAATCATCATCATCATCATCATCCTCAAGCAGTCATGGGCTATGGAGGTCCAACCAGACCATGCAGTTTAATTCTCCAAGCATATCTGTCCTAAGCTACATCTGCTGCATCCGGCTACTGCACACCAATTCTAACAAGGTCCTGTTTGACATTGTCTGCCCACTGCATCCTAGGTCTTCCCCTCCTTCTGAGGCCTATAGGCACACTGTTCATAATCCTATTCGCCAATCTATAATTATCCATATGGGCAACATGGCCAAACCAGCGGAGTCTCTCTCTGCACAATATGCTGCTTAAAGGAGGTTGCAGACTCCTTTGCCTAACCTCATCATTAGTTACAAAGTTAAACCACCTAATACCCAAGATACTACGCAAGCATCTAGTTTCCTGTTATCTTGTTTACACAGCGTCCAAGTTTCACTACCATAACTAACCCTAGAAACAACCAAACTATTATACAGTCTAATTTTAGTCTTTAGGTGTATACGCCTATTTCTCCACACACTCCATAGATTCTTAAAATTCCCGGCAGCAATCCCTATTCATCTGTTAATCTCATGCCGCACATCACCATTATCTGTTACATAGCTCCCAAGATAATTAAACTGTGACACCTGTTCAAGACTGCAACCATTCAGATTAACTGAATCAGAGCTTGCCTGACCAATTTACATCACTTTAGTTTTCTCTCTGCTTATAACCAAACCTACTCTACTACCAGTTTCATCAACAGCTCGAATGAAAGAGTTCATCTCATCAACATCATTTGCCAAAAGGGCTATATCATCAACATAATCTAAATCAGAAATTTTCATATCTCCAGTCGATTTAAGGCCAAAATCTTTCCCTTGAAGTGAATTTCGCATGACATAATCAATAACCAAGCTAAAGAGAAAAGGATGCACCCTTGTCGAACACCAGAAGTAATGCTAAACCAATTCCTACAAGACTTCCCAACTCTCACACACGAATCAGTGTTATTATAGAGAGCTTTCATTATGTTAACTAACTTGTCTGGTATACCATATGATCTCACAATCAACCACAAATTATGACGCCACCATATGAATCGACCACAAATTATGAAAGCCTTTTTGAAATCGACAAAGCTAGCAACCAAAGGTTTCTGAAACTCTAAACATTTCTCAAGAATCTGCCTAAGTGAAAATATCTGATCCACACATCCCCTACCACTTCTGAATCCACATTGCTCATCACGCAATTGACTGTCAACCAGATTCTTAATTCTATTAAGCACAATCATGGAAAGAACTTTACCTGGAACAGAGAGTAGGCTGATACCCCTATAGTTATCACAAGAACTGCGATCACCTTTTTTGAAAATAGGGATAACAATAACTGGTAAAATCCTTAGGAACCATGCCTTTATCATAAAAGATATTCAGAATTTCAGTCATCCAAGTGGTAACCAAAACATTCCCAGCTCTAAGCATTTCTATAGTAATTTCATCTACCCTTGAGGATTTATGAAGTTTAAGTTTAGAAACAGGCAAAATAACTTAAGATTGTGTTATAGGGCCGACATTAAAGCCACCAATCTATCATCATTGCAAACAATGGGAATAGAACTAACCGCATTGTTTAGAATATCACTGAAATGCTCAGCCTACCTAGCCATGACAGAATCCTCACCTTCTATAACCTTACCTTGTTTATCCTTCAATCCCTGTATACCTGTTCATTTTCTACCACACAAAACATTAACTATCTGGTACAGCTCTCTGCTGTTGTGCTGTCTAACTGCTTCCTTGGCTTTGTCAGCCAAACCATCAAGCCAAAGATTCTTATCAGCAGCTAACTGATCTTTTACACGTTTATTAAGTTCTCTGTAATGCTTTCTATTAGGACTAGTAGGGTATTGATTAAGGACATTCCTGCAGTTCTTTCTTTCCGAAATAAGCTCAAGTGCCTTTTCACTCAGATAATTCTGCCTCTTCTGCTCCTTTTTTCCTAATTAGTGTCCAAAAAAAGCTTGTTTAAAATGATCCCATTCTTTCTCAACTTCAGTAATAAGCATACCATGACTGTCATAATGACTAAGTAACCTATCATGGTAAGCTTTGGCTATAACTGGGTCTTTCAGAGCATCAGTATTAAAAGTAAAATTTTTAACCCTAGCACAACACTTTTTAAATTTAATTTGCAAGACACTTTTAACAAGGTAATGGTCAGATCCAATTTCCACTGTCCTATATGACCTGGTATTCCTAACAGAACTAGCCCATTTGCAGTTAATTTAAAATAATTTAAAATTCTCTGTCATTGAGCAATAAAATTTTAGAGTTTATCCTTCAAACTATTTGCATGTTGAAAGTTCTTAGGAGAAAACTGTCAGAAGCTTTTCGGAGCAAAGACAGCGCTCCGTCTTCAGTGAAGTGATGACGGAGCGCTGTCTTTGCTCTGAAAAGCTTCTGAGAGTTTTCTCCTAAGAACTTTCAACATGCAAATAGTTTGAAGGATAAACTCTAAAATTTTATTGCTCAATGACAGAGAATTTTAAATTACTTTAAATTAATTTTTGAGCAAGAAGGTCTTTTTAATTATATGCTGTTAATTAATATATAATCAATCATATTTTTATGCAGCCCATCGGGTGAAACCCATGTGTATGTCGCGGTGTTTGTAATAAGTGTTAGTTTTTCTGAATCCATTGAGTTTACTTACCTGTAGGAGATGTTGCTCATTGCCATTGCAGCAATACCAAAAGGGCCTATTACTCCTCCCCAAAGGTCATAGTCAGTACCAACTTTGGCACTGAAGTCACCAAGAACAAGGGTAATATCTCCTTTCTTGACAGAATTCAAAATATCCTGAAGTTGTTCATAAAACCTATCCTTCTCATCCTCATTGGCATCCTCAGGGGGGCATAACAGCAGATAACATTCAAGTCTTTAACGCTTGTCTGAAATTTTGCTGTAAGAAACCTTTCATTAATGCACTCATATCCTAGAAGAGCATCACTAACGTGTCTGCTGAGAAGCAGACCCACGCCTTGGTGATGCTTATTGTCGTCCCTCCCTGAAAAGAGAAATTTAAGATTATTTTTAAGAATCTGACCTTTATCTGTCCATCTGGTCTCTTGCAAGCCGAGAATATCTAAACAATAATGGTGGAATTCTTGTGTGAGGACATCAAGAGAAAAAGTTCTGTGCAGAGTCTTCACATTCCAACTACCTATGGAGAGAAAATGGTTAGTGGGATGTTTAAAGTAACTATGTTTATTGAGAGAGGGAATGCCGATAATATCAAACAGCCCCCTAATCGCAGACATGGGGAAAAGACCCGTTCCCCCACCACTAAATGCTGAAGCCATCTGCACTGGAAGACTTCTTCCAATGTAGAATTTGATGATGTCAATAGAAGCAAAGGATTATTATAGAATGTCAATATAGATGTCAATAGAAGCAAAGGATTATCAGCTGGTGGATAATCCCACCAGCTGATAAACATATCCTTTGAATCTATTCACTTGGGGCTGTCAACCCACAAGCAAACAGAAAACACAGCGGAAGATTTTCCCTCCACAGAAGCCCACCAGTGCAGCAAAATCCGGATCCATAATCAAGCTCAGAGCCATATATCTGTTCAGTCCAGTGGGTTTATATGGTCAGCACCAGGACCCTGTGTGGTTGACCCTCCTCAGCAGGGTAGAAAAAAAAAGGAAAGTAGCCATAGTTGTCCAGATCAGTAGGCCACACTAATCTGGCAGTCCTCCCCTTCCGTTCACTTCCACAAGAGTTTCTCTTTTGAAAGGTACTAACGGTCTGCACCACGAGAAGGCGGGGTTGGACATTAGGTGCTAGGCCCAGGCTGGTTCTATGCATCATCACAGGGAATTGGTGCATAGCTCTCCTTCCAGTGACTACCTAGCTACCATTTACAGCCCTCATAATGCATTACTGGAAAAGCAACCATCACCTGTCATTCAAAAGGGCATTCTTTATTATAAGATAATGAACATTCAGATATAGCAAAAGTTACCCAGGGAAAAAAACAACACCCTTAACTAAGAAGTCTTTCCTTGGCCACCCTAATTCAAGCCATCAATTGATGGGGAAATGCATTGCAGGAGTGCATTTTAACATTTCATTTTAAATGTATCAAAGGTCTTAATTATCATATAATATTATGAAGTATGAAGGATGAAATTGTTTCTTTAATATTTTCTCCATAATATTACTAATATGTGAAATATTCAACAATAATATTGTTCTTTTTCAGCTATATCTTGAAGGTAATCCTCTTTTCTTTTATAAACGACACAGAGAAATAACTGCCAGGTATCTGCATGGTGATGTAATAATTAGAGGAATCTTGCTTAACAGGAAGAATTTATCTTCTAGTGAAATTTCGGTAAGGTTAGTTTTTCACATTATGTGATGTAGAAGTATTTGATCAGTTGTGTAAAATAATTTGAATATGGAAATGTAAATGGATAGAAAAACAACTGGGAATTTTCTATACTAAATGTGATCTCCTACTAATATGCTAGTTTTTTTTTTAGTTAAGACAAAACATCTGATAATTTAATAGAGTAGCTGGAACATAGCCAGAATATTTCATCTTTGACCTAGGTGTTTTTTTTTCACATTTGCTAATTTTCTGTTTGTTAGTTATTATAATATTAGTAAGTTATTTTCTGCAATTATGATTTGGGGTGTGTGTTGTCTCAGTCAGTAGTGTACCAGGATTGTAATTTGATGCTTCCAGGTTCAAGTTCCAACTGTCCTTGCATTGAGATTTATCTCAGTTAAACCTCATTCAGCTCTCAGTGAGAAAGGAGATACTGGTGGGTTCGAAATGCCATCAGCCATCAGATAGAACATTAACTCTTTCTTTACCATACCAGCCCAAATTTGGGCTGGAATGGTAGAGATTATGGTCTTAACTGCAGGTAGGAGGTAGTGAAGAGGAAGGAGCAGTATTGATTGAATGAGTTCATTTAAAATCTTAGCCATTTTCTGCTCATATGGTACTGAAAGGGTTAAAATATAAAATATGGTACTGAAAGGGT
Source organism: Ryuthela nishihirai (assembly GCA_038380435.1). Classification (NCBI taxonomy): domain Eukaryota; kingdom Metazoa; phylum Arthropoda; class Arachnida; order Araneae; family Heptathelidae; genus Ryuthela; species Ryuthela nishihirai. Next base: position 75,268,402 of record JAWZYU010000005.1, on the reverse strand, counting down.
TAAGCAATGGCCCCATGTTCAGAATAGCCATAGCATGTGTGCATTAAAGAATAACTAGGTAACCTTGATAGGGAACTTCCATTGGTATCCAATAGCTATCCAGTGGATCCCCTTCCTCAAACTTCTCTGAGCCTTTGGGATCCTTGTGACCTGGTCATTACCCAATTATGTGCATAAAAGGGCAGTTTAGATGTAAAACAAGCCAACGAACAATTTTGATTTGCACATATTTGCAATTTATCTCTGCTGCATGGCAAAAACATATTTTTAAGAGTTAAAAGTTTTTTTTAGTTCTAAGTGTTTTTAGATTTTTAGCTTCTAATCATGCATAATTTATTTATATTTGATTTCTGTTAATTTTTTATGTATGTATTTATTAGTTTATGGAAAATTAAATTTACAGATGCTCCAATCAGTTGAAATTCTCAAAAGAAGTCTACTTTATGTTAGATGTCTATAAAGTGAACAGAATTATAATCAGTGTTTCCTTTAAATTGTACACCTGTGTGGCCACACAACAGTTTACAAGACTACTGTTCATATTCTTAGTCTTGATAACTTCTATTTATCTTAGTAGATTTATTCAAAGAAGCTTTTGTCAGAATGTCAGAGCTTCACTGGATTTTAGAAATAAAGAAAGGAAAGAAAATGTTTCATATTTACTGACTTGAGTTTGAAATATTATATAGGATATATATATATTCTACTTATAGTGCACAGCAGTCTTATATCTTGATATTTAAGCACATTGTGAGGACATAAAATTATAGAGACTATTGGTACTAAGCATAGGAAACAAGATTTCCGTATGTAACCTTAAGGTGTCAAGTTTTTGAAACTGAACTTACTCTGTTTGCCAAGTTAATTTTGAATTGTTTGCAGAAAATAAAACAACTTTGAAACCTTATCCTGAAGTAGCTAATGAACAGAAATAGCTCATATTTGATTAATAAATAGTAAAAAAAAAAGTAAAGAAAAGTAAAGATAAATTCTGTTATAAACAGTTTATAATATTTTTATTGTTATTGATATATTTTATGAGTATGTTTCTAAATTTTTTGTCATTTATGCAAATAATGTATAATTTATATATACTCAGTCATGTGGAATAATATGACCACCTACCATAGTATATGTATGGTAGGTGGTCATATTATTCTGATACGATATATATACATACAAGGTTGGGTCAAAAAGTAATGCACAATTATCTGTAACTGCTTTACTATTTCAAATAATGTAACCATACTGCACAAACAGAAAATACAATATACAATCCTCTACCTTTGTGAAAATATCACTCAATGTATAATCCACTGCACTCGGTGCATTTTCTCCAGCATTCTTTCCATGTAGTTAATATACTATGGTAAAAATCAATAGGTTGACCTGCGCACCACTCTTTCATGTATGAAATTAGTTCCTTATCACTTTCAAACATCTTACCATGCAGGTATGCTTTCAGCCTATCTTGGATTGATGTTTGGTTTGTGATTGGATTGATGTTTGGTTTTTGATTGATTTTTGTTTAGTTTTTCTTTTATTATGGATCCACAGGTCATAATGAAAGAGCCATGTTTCATCACATGATGACCCCATTAAACACTCGGGACTGGCAGCACCAAACATCTCCAAAGATCATCACAGATCTCTTTCCTCATAGTCATCACTCTTGTGTGAGCAGCTTAAGCACCCACCAAAAACAGATTTTGCTTTACCCCAGTCTGTGGATGATAGTTACAACACTGCCCTTTGCTGTTTGCAAGCACATCCATCAGTTGTCTTATGGTTATGCACCTGTTGTTTTGAATGAGCTGGTCAATGAAGTGTTAATTTTCACTGTTTGTGACAAATATTTGTCTTGCAGCACTTAGTTTGTCCTTGATGTCAAAATCACCATTCTGAAACTATTGGAGCCAACCTATGGACATTGCTTCAATCAATTGTATAGTTCCCATAGACTGCCAGGAGTTTTCCATGGATTAGTGTGACCACTTGGAACTAATTTCGATGGATTGGTGACTGATCACCTGATTTCAACAAGAATTCAATCACTAACTATTGATGGATATGGCTGTGTCACTTTGTCCATCCATATCTTATTTATGAACAAAAGAAAAATTATTTTCAATGTGGTTTAAGTATTTAGTAGTACTAGAAGTAATCATTAATTCTCCCCTCTCTCTTACAAATGCTCGTGTGATTAATTGTGCATTACTTATTGACCGTCCTTTGTATATATATATATTCTTAGCTTTTTAACAATTGACAAACTGTAAGAATAAGGAAGCAGTACCATAAGAATTAGCTTTGCCGTACAAACAAGATAATTTAAATAAATAATAAAAAATCTAAAAAGAGGTAAAGACAGTAAAAATGTTTAAAAAATTTTGAAGCATATAAAATTAAACTGAAGTATTGAATTAGAGTGAATCATTCCCAGATCAAGTTACATTTTCTGATATGGAAAAGGTTTAATTTGAAGATAATAACAAAAATTTAAAATAAAAATTTAAATTTCTTAACATTAATTATGTATTATGCATAAAAATAATTTAAAATATTAAAATAAGCTTTTTTTAAAAATAAAGTTTTTCCATAAGCTGATGTTATCTGAGGTGGCTGCCACTTGAGGCTGACAAAATTCTATATATATCATAGTACCTTCTACTACGGCATATAAACTGACAGGCTCCTGTCAGACCTCTGTGGCAAGCAGCTGCTTGAGGGGGATATTTATTATATTTTTATAGTTTCACTTTTATTAAAGTTTCAAAATAATTTTATTTCTAATCACAGGATATTTGAGGAATATTAAAAACAATTCTATAAGTAGCAAAGTAAAAAGAAAAAACATTTTTGAAATTGGAAGTCAACTAAAATATTAACTTAAAGCAAAATACATAGTTGCTGGATGTCATACCTTCTAATACTGCTAAAAATTCATTTTCCCATTGAAAGCATGTCAAATGTGCTTGAAAGAAGAGAAATCCCATGAATGTAAATCTAAAACTGATCAGTAATCTAATTAAGAAACAGTTATATTGAAGCATGAACAGCCATGATGGAGGCTCTCTACTCCAATACAAAGATGTACTTTTTGTAATTGACAAACATCCCAATGATTATATTTTCAGATTTAGCATCATTATTTTCAAACATCAATCTGCAGGTAAAAAAAAAAATTAAAAAATTGCTTATTTATATTTAAAAACAATAAAATATTACAATTTTGCCCTATGGAATGGTAAATATTTTATATGCTATTAGAAACAGAAAGGTGAAAACAATAAACTGAGCTTGGAATGGAAAGGTTTTAAAGGTTAAATAACTACCTCCAAAAGGTTAAACGAATATTACATTTCAATAATGATGATATAGGGTTTCCCGATGCAAAATTTTAAAAGAATTCCATCTAGCTATTAAAATATATCAAGAATTCAGTCATCCAGTGGTGTGATGGTTTTCATGTTAGACCACAATTCAGTTTTACCTCTAACCAAATACTGGAAACCATGGTGGTAGTTGTCTGTGATTATTTACACTGTTGGGCTCTTTATTGTTTCATCTAATCTTTGTCTCACTATTGCTACTTTAGGAGATCATTTCTTATACAAATATCAAAGAATAAAATTATGCTTATTCTGACTCTGAATAGGTAAAATTTAGCTTTTTTTTTTCTTTTTAGAAATCATCTGTGCATATAAGAAATGTCAGTTACTCAGAGCCCATAGGGGAACATCAAACATCAATAAATTTTATGGTGGAAGAAATATCAAATATAATAACTAGACCAGAACTTAATTATCTCACTGAGACTAACACTTCACGTATTTTAGAGCAGACTGTAAGTGATCAAAATCATTCCTTGTCTGGTAAAGATGATGAAAGTTCTAGCAGTTACAGTGAAAATACAGAAGAAGATACTACACTGCTGAAGAAAAATACAACAAAAGCAAAGAACCAAAAAATGAGAGAAGTTGTAATATTTGAAGCAGAACAGTCTGAAAAGAAAGAACATAAATATGAGAAGTCAGTTGGTAAGTAGTTTATGTATAAACTAGATGTTTTTAGACATTATGAGTTCACTGTAATTTAATATTTTTGTATTAACTTTATTATTGTTAAACTTTTACTAATAATTTTTCAACAAATATAGGAATTCTCTAACTTTCATTATCCTAAATCACTTAAATGATTCCCATTTATGCATCAGTCCATTGATTGCTAATACAGACAGATTGTCATACTAAATTTTACTTAGTCCTGTGAACAGGAGAGCCATACCTTGTGCACAGTAAAGAACATACTGTTATGCCCTTGACAAAAGGCTTACATATGCTCCTCATACTGCATCTACTATTACTTCTGCTGTGGGACTCTGTAGCCTTCTGACCTAGCTATATAGTCCATTGTGCAGCAAAATTATGACTAGGTAAAACAACCATTAAACACTTTAAAAAAAAATTCATTGTTAAAATTCAAAAAAAAGGAATTATGGTCCTTTCAAATATGTATTTTGGAAAAAAATGCAAATTGCACAAAATTTTAAATAAATAAAATTTGGAAGAGTTAATATCAATGGAATTCACTTAAACTATGATTAACTAACCCTTCCAGGGCCCAGCTATTTTTTCACTTATGATTACCCAAAAAATTTGCTTTAGAACTTTTTTTTGCCAAATAACTAATGAAGGGAATTATGGCATGTTACATCCATATTAAGCAGCATTTAATTCTGGATTTTCTGAAAATATTTTTCAAAAAAGATGACTAGTTTATTTTAACATGGCTTTTTTTAAAGTCATATAGTGAAAAAAAATTCATCTGGCAATGCAAGTAAAAATTTATTTAAAGTAAACTAATAGAAATAAATTTTTATAATGCACATAAACAGCAAAAAAAATTTAATTGGAGCAAGAAAATTGCTCTTGTATTGCAAATTTTTTCTCGATACTATTGTTTGAGAAAAGTCCAGCCTTTTTGCCAACTGTGCTAAGTCTTATATAAAAGCAAGTCAACTTTAGAATTTTTTTTTAAATTGCCACTCAATTGAAATAGGAATTTTTTTTAAATAGCCACTCAACTGAAATAGGTCATGTTATGTACCTAATTAAGCAGAATTTAATTTCGAATTTTATGAAAATAAAAAATATAAACAAATTTACAAACATTGATCTTCATAAGACTCATTGCGATATAGTGAAAAAATAGATCATTCTATGCAATTAATGCTTACTTTTAAAAGCCTAATGAATAAAAACAGTTAAATTATGTATTAATCAAAAGGAAATTTCTTCTCAAATACTATAATATAATATTATTTGAATGAAACATTGTTTTAATTTCTTTTAATGATTATTTTCAGTGTGGTATATTGTATTGCTCACATAAAGGGGATTTTCTGTCATGTTTATGAAATGGAAAAGCACTTTCTTGGCTGCCCTTTTTACTAAACATTATGAATTTTTTCCTTTGAGTTGTTGAATTTTGGAGATCTTGGCTAAGTGTCAAAAAGTAAGTGCATTAAAGCAAAAAAAAAAAATCATTTGTATCATTAGAGTGGCACAGCCAAGATACTGAAGGGAGGAGAGTAAAATCTTTTAAAACAAATCAAATATACACAGTCTTATCAGAATAATATGACCACCTACCATAATAATATATGTATGGTAGGTGGTCATATTATTCTGATACGACTGTGTATACTTAAAAATTCATAATTTTTTAATGAAATTTTGCCATGGAGGATGTTAAAATCCTTGCCAAAATTGTCCTGTCAGAGGAGGACTGATTTCCATGCAAAGGAAGTCCTTTTTGCTTTTGTATCTAAGATCTCTTCATTTTCAGGAAACAATACAAGATCAAGTTTTTGTTACTGGAAAACAAAGAAATAATAAAAGAAAAATTAACGTATAACCTAATGCAATGTTAAATAAAATATTTGCAGCAACTTGTAAGCCAGCCATAAGATGTAGCATAACTTCAAAAAATTGATAATAATCTATTAATAGATCAACAGACCGAAAAATCGATAATTTGCAAAAATAAAATAAATCTGCAAAAATTTATAAAATAGTAAATAAAATATTAACTTTATGAAGAGAGATGATATCCAATGTGTGAGGTGGAATTATTTTGATTTAAATCAACCATGTAAACAACTACCATGCAACTACTTAACAGACTTCTCGCAGATATGAATGAGCAATTAGTAGTAACTGCATCTTCCTCTACCTTGATGCTGTGCTGCAGCCAGTTGAACAGCAAGCTCTGGCTAAGAAGGCTTTTTTTTAGTTATAATTTCAATTTGAGGAGCAGGAATGACACATAGAATGCTGGGATAAATGATATAAATGATAAAAATAATTCTAGGAATATTGAAATATGTTTAAGCCAGAAAAGAGTGTAAAATGGTGAAGAAAAAAAAGTACATGCTTCGAAATTTCTTCCAAAATCTTCTATTTTAAAAATATCAGTTTTTTTTTTGTTGTTGTTAATTTTTAGGAGATTTTCAAAATGTTAATGAATTATCGATAATAGTTTAAATCAAATTTGTGAACTTGAATCGGAAGGTTGCTTCAGTGTTGAAAAATGGATACAAAACAAATCGACTTTACCATGTATCAGGTCTAAAAAAATGGCAATCAGAATGCTTTAGAAAATTATTTATATCTTAGTTTAATAAAATATGCATCAAATGCAAAAAGAAAGTATTATTTTCCAAGCATTAATAATGTAGTAATAAAGTATCACTAGAAAATATCTTGTAGAAAAGAACCATGTGAAATAATTAGCTGAAAAAAATTCCACTTGGAGTTTTTTCTAGCTAATTATTTCAAATTAATAATGTATTTTTATATGTAAGAAAAATTTTCAAATGGCAATTTTTTTAATTTTAAAATTGAAGTTTTATGTGTTGTACTAAAAACTGATAAAGTCATTGTCAGTCTCTCATTCATTTTAGATATGATATGTCCCTATATTTCAGCTTTTTTTTTTTTGGATATAATTTATGTGATAAACACTCCATGTTATCATTAATTAGTCGGACACTTTTTGTGTTAAATGTAGATCAAATTATAAGCTCTCCAAGGTATTTAAATTATGGTTTAATTTGGGGAGGGGAATAATATTAAAATTTTTAAGTTAATTTGAGACTACACAAAGTACAGCCCATAGTCTAAATGTGACCTGTGAACAAATTTTTGATTATCTATAGAACAGTTTTCATATTGGAATAAAATAACTTTGCCTTCTACAGAGCACATTTCTTTTCATGGAGTGCCATATTATTGAACTTTCAATATTGCTATGCAAGACTACTCATAAATTGACAATAAATAAAACATATATGTGTAAATGCATAATTTCCTGTGCCCTTTTATTTTGTTCCTGTGTTGATCTTTTGTGAAGGAGGAAGACTTTTGTGTTTTTGCTTAGATAAGTACTGCCTTTTTGTCTTTTTTTTTTTGTCTGTAGTTACTACTAATATTTTATGTAGGTTAATATGGGTGCAATAAAAAATAATTGTCCTGGCCAATGCAGTTCATTTATATGTCCTTTTAGAAGGTTGGTTGCCAGGCCTGAACAAACATCAGTTGTGTATATATAATAAGGATATGTTGGGAGGGACATGAGTAGACTGTAGTTTTAGAAGTGAAAAGAAGTATATGGTCAGATGAATTACGATATACACTTGTTTTGTACAAATGACAGATCTAGAGTGTGATACCAGCAGATAAGGCAATGTACCCCTCAGGTCACATTCACTGTACAAACTGACGGAGGGAGAATCGTGGTATGGGAAATGTTCATATTACATGGATTGGGTACTCTAATATGTCTGAAGGATTTAAAAAACCATATTTAAATATTATATTCAGTCACATATATCCTACTATACTTCGTTCTTCCCTGATGGAGATGGATAGTTTCGGAATGATGATGCAGCAGTCCATTTGGCAAAATATGTCTGTGTGGTTTGAGAAAGAATGTAGAATTCAGTAATCTTCTCTGACCAGCTCAGTTTCCTGATCTGAACCATATCAAAAATATAGGATGTAGTGGAATACATATCATATTAGCATGCATTCCACTTCCCTCAACCCTGAAAGAACTATACATTACATTGCAATAGGAATGGCTGAACATCACATTAGACACCTTGCAAACACTCGTAGAATCTTTGCTACATTGAATTCAAGCTATTCTGAAGGCATGTGGAAGTCCTACAAAATTTTGTTTAAGATTTCTAATTTTTTGACCATGTAACATAGGCATTATTATGTATAATCATATCTGTATTAATTTTAAGTAAGTTTTTTAAGAAATCATTATCACAAAAATATGTTTTTCCATTATTTTTTTTCTTGATTTATTATGTTTAATATACTTATGTATATGCTGCATTGAATTTATTTTGATTCATTTCTCAACAGAAAATGTACCCAGTCATCTTCAAACCAAACAGCTTTTAGAAACAAGAAGGAAGGAATATGGATCTGAATGGTTGATTCCAACTCATTCATTTCAAACACTAGTAACAGATCCTTCTATCCCAAAAGTTCCATTTAACACACCAGTTTCTCACATTCATACATTGTATCAGTTAGAACTGCCAATTGAATCATCTCTGAAAAAACTCATTTCTAACAAAGAGTGTCATTCAAATATTACATCAGTTCCTTCTGAAGATATGCAGTTAACATCAAGTCACCTAGCAACTGAACCATTTAAACAGTGTTTGGAACCAACCAAAGCTCACACTGATGAACACTTTGACAATGTAGAAATATCTACTGTACCACAAGAGCTGTTTGGTTCTGAAAGCGAAAAATCTACTAAAAGTAAAATTGTGAGGCAGAATTCTCAGTTAAGTGATGACATTGAAATCCTCTCACCACGTGTTACTGATTCTAGAGATGTACTTACAAATAAGACTTATCCAGATCAAGGTGTTAATCAAAATACTTCAGGAAGTGAAGTATTTCAATGGACAGAGTATTCAGATGAATATACAAGTGATGGAGAAGATTCAAAAAGTGATGAAAATGAATCTGATGAAGGTAAAATACTTTTTTTTGTTAACATAAATTTCATTTTTATTTAGTTCCACTTGTAATATCAGGTGAAATCTGACTTCAGTTTTAAAAGATGTATGGTTAAATCTGTGTTGAAATCTCATTTACTGGGCACTGTTCATTGCACTATGAACAGTATTGCAGATGTTAACCTACTTCATATGCATCTGATTTTTTTCAACTAGCCATTTTTTTTTTGGTCTTTTTTATTTCAAACTGCTAACTCATATAAAAATGGTCCAGTTGTTCTGAATTTTCAAATGATTACTTTTTTATTAGTACTATTTTTTTCAAATGATGGGAATATACTGGTTATTTATTAAATAATTTTTTATATAAGCTTCAAGAACTAATGCTATCAATGGAAAATTTTTGAGAAGAATTTTTCTAAACTGAATTACCAAAGCATTAAATATCTGGTCATACTAAAATTTGGCATAATATATGTGGATGGTATAAGTCTATAGCATATTTGAAAATGGTGAAAATATACCAGATATTTCCCAAGTAATTTTCATTTGAATTTGAAGCACTAATATTTTTTGGGAAAAGTTTGAGGAGAATCTTTCTGACAGAATAACAGAAGCATAATAAAAGCTGGTGTATCATCCATAACACATTTGAAAATGATGAGATTGGTAAGTTATAAAAATTGATACTAAAGCAAATGCATATGTTACATAATATAAACACAGGCCTGTTAGCCTGTGGGCATGAGGCCGTATATTACATGATATAAACACAGTTGGGATCTAGAAAAAAACAGGATGGAGGGGGAAAAAACTCAATCAAGCCAGGAAAAAAATAAAAAGGGGAGCCAACAAAGTGAATTTTCATTATAGTATAATGTTTTTCCCTCTGTTTCAAAGTTCTTTAAAAAATTTCTTGAAAAATGTGTGAAAAATATATGTTTAATAATTTTTTCTCTATTACTTTAATCAGCATTTTCAAGGGGGAGGGGGCATTGCCCCTTGCTGCCCCCCACACCTCCCCCACACCTCTCCCACCTTAGACCCAGCCTGTATAAACATATATGTGTGTCAGGATCCCAAAAACGAAACAGTGTATATTGCTATTATAGTTAATATAGTACATAATCCACAAGTGAACTTGGTTCTAGTGCAATATATTATGAATAAACAAAGCAATGGAAAACATAAAGAAATTTAATAAAAATTGCACATTTGAATCTTTATTGCTTAAGCTAGAAGTAATGTTGTGTTTCCTCTTCTTTCTCAAGTGAGCAAATTAACAGTGTATTGTCACAGGCCATATGGTTTTCAATTTTTTGGGGGGCTATTTCCAAAGCAAAGAAATAGCAGTCTGAAGTAGAGGCCATTTGTTATTTTAAGATTTCCCTTTGTTAAATTCTTGAAATTTTTTAGAGTTCTTATTTTTCTTTCATGAGCCTCCTCCAAGAGTTGCCCACTCAACAATGGTGCTTCGTTTACTATTGTCTAACTGTGTATTAATGTTGGTTGTTATTAAGATTGTTGATTAAGTTGAGTTAGTACAATGTGTAATCATCCCAAGTAACACATAAAATATTGGGAAAAGCCAATGTTTTATTATACATATTTGGTGTTTGTTAGTTTCTTATTCCTATTGTCAAATTTGTTCATACAAATGAAGTAATTGCAGTATATTTTATGCTTTAACAGAAAAAGTGGTAAATAGGAGCAACTAATGTTTTTTAAATCACGCCTAGAAAGTCTATAATGTATTCCAAGAAAATTTTTAGTGGGGTCTGATGGGGAGTTTTTTTGGGTTACATAATATTTTCTTTTTTTTTTTAAGCATTTTCTTAGTAAAGTCAAAATGGATAATAATAATTTGAATATGATGAAAAAATGCATGAAATGTCTATTAATAACATATATTTAACTCCACTGACTGAATTCTAATCCTAATGTGTATTTTGGAAACAATCTAAAGCAATTTTTTCTTGCTCTGCATATCAGAAAAAAAAATGGTAAAAAAAATTGTCCTTTTTGCTTAACTACATGTTACTTTAACAGGTACAATGAAGAAATTTAGAGGCTTGAAATATGTTTCATAAAGTAGTCCACTTATATGCTTTTCCACCAGTGGAGGCTAAAGTATTACATGTAAAAGTTGAAAAAATTAATTTTGATATTTTTTTTTTTCACATTTTGAGTTGCTGTGCACCAGCAAAGAGGGGCCAATTTCCTGACCTGTTAGGAATGGGGCTAGCTCAGTTGATAGTGTGCCAGACTCGTAATCTTCAGTTCCAAAGTTTGAGTCCTGCCTGGGCCAGCATTCAGATTTATCTCCCCAAAACCCCCATCCTGCTCAGTTAGCAGGGGACACCAGTAGGATTGTAAAGGCCACCATCCATTGAATGCAACATTAAGCCATGACCCTGTGTGTGGGAGCCATACCCTGTGCATGTTAAAGAACACGCTAGATGGCTTTGATGGGAGGGTTACCATCTGTCTCCTAAAGTGTCCAGTTGGTCCCTTCCCACAACCTTTTCTGAGCCTCGGGGTCCTTTTGACCTGTCCATTTAGAACATTGTGTGCAAAAAAGTGCCACTCAGAGGTAAAACAACCCAATCTGACTTGTTGCCTGTCACCTCCATTATGTGCATGTTCTTGTCCTTGCCCATAGTGCACAATTTCACTTTTTGCATAAGCTGTGCAATTTTACTACTATTTGAATAAAGTTCTTTATCAACACTAATATTTTGTGGTTTTCTTCTTATTGTTGGCATGTAACAGTAAGATTTATAAAGAAATTAAATCACTTTAACCCTGATAGTAAGGTGCCAGGCAAATATAGAAGTTTTAAGATCATAATTCTTCTTGCCGGACAGAGTCCCAAATAGTGTACTTTTCTACTCAAAATAAAGTATATTCATAAGATAGTTATTAACATTTCCTTATTGAGGACAGTTGAATAACATAAGAATTACACTTAAATTTGCTTTGATGGACATAGTGCTTTTGCTTTAAGCACATAATGAAATTCAAGTAGAATCATGGAGGGGAGGGGATCAGTTGGTAATATGCTAGGCTTGTAATCTGCAGTTTCCAGGTTCAATTCCCACCTGGAGAATCTGAAAGGCTCATCTGCTCAGAGATAAATCAACCCAACTTCTTGAGATTTATCTCTGCAACCTTCCCACCCTGCCCTCAGTCAGTAGGGGACATTAATGAACTTGGAAAGGCCACTATCCATTGGATGGAATGTTACAACATCGCCCCATGTGCTGGAGATCAATACCTTGTGCACATTAAAGAACACACTGGATAGCTTTGATGAGAGGCTACCATTTATCTCCAAACAGTTGTCCAATGGGTTCCCCCCCCCCCCCCCCAAAAAAAATTTCTCTGAACCCTTGGGGTTCTTGTGACCTGACCATTTAACTTAATAGTGTGCAAAAAAAAATGCTGCTCAGAAATAAAACAACCCATCTCAAGTGGAATCATGATTTAAGACTTTCAAATAAGACCTTTGTTGGTTATAATATAGATTATTACAAATGAAATGGCCGAATTGTTAGTGAAACATTCAACAGCTATAACTTTGTTAAAAATAACTACTTAATCAAAATATGCACCAACAGATTCAATACACTTCTGCCACTGCCAAACAAGTGCATTTATGCCATTGGTAAAAAAATCTGAGTTCCTGGAAGTAATGAATTCTTTGAAGGTGTTTTTAATTGTTGTCTCATTGCTGAATGTTTACCCCACTATGGAGTGGTCAAGATGCTTGAAGAAGTGATAGTCAGTTGGTGATAGGTCTGGTGAAAAACTGGGTGAGCTAGAGTCTCATACTCTAGCTGACAGAGTTTCAGGACCATCATTTGTGAAATGTGAAGTCAAGCATTATCGTGAAGCAGTAGAATGCCATGAATATTGACCAATGCTGGCTGCTTCTTGCCTAATTTCTCATGCATTTTTTGGAGTTCTGCACAATATTTCTCTGCATTTATTGTTTCACCCAATTTTAGGAATGAATAATGGATAACACCAGGTGCAGACCACCAAACTTCTTCATCTGAAAATTAGGCTTGGGCATGTGTTTGGGTGCTTCCGCAATGTCCAACCATTGAGCAGAGCATTGCCAATTGTCATATAGGATTCATTTTTCATCACATGTTATAACTCTATGCAAAAATGGATCCCTTTGGTTTCATGCAAGAAGGGAAGTGCATACTTCAAGTCGGCATACATGACTTATGAGTGTCCATTAATTCATGTGGAACCCATTTATCCAACTTCTTCACTTCCCCAATGGCCTTCAGGTGCAAGGAAACTGTTGAATAATGCATGCCTAATTTGCCTCTGATGTCTCATACAGTTTGCCATATATCAGATTCAATTAAAGCCTTCAATCGAATGTTATCAACCACTTCTTCAGTCAACCACATGGCTTAGTGTGAAGGCTGATATCACCTGATCAAAATTTTTCAAACCAACATTGTGTTGCTCATTCACTAGCTGTGTCTTCCCTAAATGCTGCATTGATATTTCAAGCTGCCTCCACAGCATTGTGTCCCGGTTTAAACTTGTATAAGAAAAGAACATGAATTTTACTCTGATCCATTATTCCCTTTAAGCTCTTACAATCGACTTACCACAAAATCTATTGGTGAAATGGCTACTGTGTTATAATCAGGCTTCATATTTAATATACTGTATCACAAGCCCCATCTGCTAACATTTTCAGACCTCAAAACATCAAAAACTTCATGCATCTGCTAAATTGACCATTTCATATGCAACAACCTCTGATGAAGGTCTTGTTTAAAAGATTTTTATTCATTTTAAAATCATCAGCTATAATGTAGTTTAACTGCTGAATTTTATAGTTATAAATTAGTAATTTTTTTCTGAGACCTATTTGTTGTAATGAATAATTGTGCTATTTTTTTAATATGTATATTTTTATTTATATTTTATTGATAATCATAGTATAATGAAAAAGTTATTTAAAATCACTCAAATACATGTTTTATATTAAATTTAAAGTACACTGTATGACATTGAAATTGCCCCACCCAGAAGGAGTGAGGGGATAGAGTTGAAATATAGCACACACACATAGCAATACATATTGGCATACCATGGTTTAATTCGCAGCCACTTACAGCAGTTAGAAGATGAGATAATGCAGCATATTGTAACTGCATCAGAAGGTGGTTGCACCTCTGTGAGTGGCAATACAGGCAGCAATATGGCGTGGAGTCATACAGTCAATCGATATGGTCCTGAGGAATTGTACACCAAGTTGACCTGCTCCCATAATTCATCAAGATTCTGCACCAGCCGGTGAGAGGATTGCATACGTCATGCAATGTGGTCTCGCAGATTTTCTATTGGGGATAAATCTGGAGATCGTGCTGGCCATGGCAATACTTGAACATGTTGCAAACATTGTCTGGAGACCCTAGCAGTGTATACACGGTCATTGTCATGCTGGAAAATGGACTGCTGCATGCCTCCCAGGAATGGTAACAAAATGGACTGCAGAACCATGCTAACGTATCATGCAGCTGTCAGTGTTCCCGTGATGCGGACAAGAGGTGATCTGCTGTCATATCCAATAGCACCCCATACCATTATGCCTGGCTGACAGGTGGTGTACCGGTCGCAAATGAAAGCTGGATCTGTCCTCTCACCAGGTTGTCACCATACATGGACCCATCAATTGTCAGCACCCATACAGAAACGAGATTCATCACTAAATACAACAGTGTTCCATTCATGATCCCAGTTTGCACAACTTCGGCACCAAGCCAGACGAGTGCTGTTGATGGTTTGCAGTCAATGGCAGTCAAAGTAACGGTTGCCTAGAGTGCAGGTGTGCCTCATGCAAACTTCAGTTTACTGTTCGGGTTGTTATGGGGACTTTCATGGCTGCTGACACAGCCCGTCGAATATCACCTGCAGTGCTCTGTGCTGACAAGTGAGCATGTTGAACAATGCGCCTATCAAGCCATGCTGACGTCTGTCAGATGGCACCACTCCCTATGCGACACACACTAGAGCCTTCATTTTGCTACTGTTGCCAACAGCATCCAACAGTTCGTGCATCCAGATAAACATGGGCAGCAACATGATATGTAGTCCATCTCAACATTTCGCACAACTTCTACCTGCATAAACACAATACCATCCCTGTTCCTTCTTGCACCTTTTGTCTCTTGAGCCACAAAAGTCATTGGCTCCAGATTATCATCATTTGCATATCTCAACTGTGCACACCCACCCTTCTATTTGTATGTTTATATGACATGTCCTTCTGGGTGGGGCACTTTCAATGTCGAGCAGTGTATTTAGAAACCATATATATATATACTGACAAACAAAAGCACTTAGGGAATAAAAAAGTTCTTAAAGCTTTTCCCCCTCTTCCTCCCCTCTTAGAATGTGAAGCTAGAATTTTTGTAGCTGAAAGGAAAGAAAAGGACAAAGGTACATTTTTATTCATTAGCATAGGAGATAAATTTATAAAAGAAAAGGATTGCCTTACAGGGAAAATAATAGATACTCTTGATCTAAGAAGTTTGTTTTCCATTAAACAAGAAAAGCTTGAATTGGTAAGTGAATCTAATATTTTACACTACAAGATATTTCTTGCATTTTTCTCAAATGTATTTGTTTTTAATAGTAGAGGAAATCACAAGTAATTTTCTGTAACCATTGAACTCACGAAAGGTTTGCTGAAAAAAATTGAGTTTCTCCTCGAGTAGAATATGAACCCATGACCTACTAATAACATGCCAGGTGTTCTGACCACTAAACTATTGAGAGCTAGCTCTTTTATTTTTTCTGCAAATTGTTAGTATAAGCTTTTCCTATCCAGTTGCTTATGGTGCTATCCATGATTGGGAATGTATTTGCTTTTGTTTTACAACTATTGCATATATATATATACACTGAAGAGCCAAAATATTATGACCAGCGCATTCTTTATGCAAATTGAAGCAACTGCGGGTAAACGACAGCATGTGTGAAGGTCATGAAATAGTATAAATAACACCTGATACCGAGCTCTGTTAATCAGTGTTATCTTGTTCTTCAGATGGGAAAGGCAGCAGACAGTGAGTTTGACAAAAGCCAAATAGTAATGGCCAAACGACTGGGTCAGAGCATTTCCAAGATGACTAGGCTTGTGGGATACTCACAGTCAGCCATGGTTAGTACCTTCAAAAAGTATTCCAAGGAGGGAAAATCATGAACTGCCAGCAAGGTGTGGGCCAACCATGGCTCATCAATGCTAGAGGTGAGCAAAGGCTATCCCATATGGTATGAGCCAACAAAAGGGATACTGTGGTGCAACTCGCCCATAATTTGAATGCTGGTGAGGGGAGTAATGTGTCACAACACATAGTACATCGAATCCTGCTGAAAATGGGGTTTTGTAGCTGCAGGCCACTCCAAGTGCCCATGCTAACCTCGGCTCACTGTCGAAAGCACCTACAATGGGCATGTGAGTATCAAAACAGGACTTGAATGATTGAGAGAAGGTCATTTGATTCGATGAATCTTGTTTTCTGTTGTACCATGTAGACAGCCAGTTACATGCGAGTCATTTACCTGGGGAAGTGTTGGCACCAGGATGCACCATGGGATGAAAACAAGCCTGTGGAGGAAGTGTAATTCTTTGGGAAATGTTCTGCTGGGAAACCCTGATTCCAGTCATTCATGTGCAGGAAACTATGTCGTCTACCACCTATCTAAACATCATTGCAGACCAGGTACATCCTTTCATGGCAATGGTATTCCCCTCTAATAATACCTTCCTTCAGCAGGATAATGCACCAGCCCCACTGCCCGGATTGTTTGAGAATGGTTCACGGAACATGAGGAAAACTTCCAGGTATTGCCCTGGCCTCCAAATTCCCCAGACATCAGTCCAATCGAACATCTGTGGTTTGTGTTGGAACAGCATATCCGATCTGCAGCAGCTCAACTACGTAACTTACAAGAGTTAAAAGATCTGCTGGTAACATGTTGGTACCAGATACCACAAGACAGCTTTAGAAATCTTGTAGCATCCATGTCTTGCCGGGTAAGAGCTGTTTTGGCTTTTCAGTGTATATTTAGATGTTGTTGATTTATGTGTATTTAATAGAATGATAATCTTCATATATATTTAATAGAATGATAATCATAAATGGAGACAGCCCTTTTTTTGGCTCTTATGTTATATACGATATATCAAATTGATAGCATACTTTAGTTAAATAATTTCTTTCTTGAATTCGTGCAATATAAGGCCCTGGTCCTTTGCATTGCATGAATTCCTCATAACATAATCAATAACCAAACTGAAAAGGAAAGGGGACAAAATGCAGCCTTGCCAAATCCAGTAGTAATGCTGAAACCAATTTCTACAAGCTTTACCAGCATTCACATACTACTCAATCTTGTTTAAAGAACCATTACTATATTAACTAATTTTTCAGAATACCAATGCAATCTCATGACATTTCTAAAGATTACTTAAACAAAAAACACAAACCTAGTAACCACAGTTTTTGAAACTAAGCATTTATCAAGAAATTAATAAATTCTTTATAGACATTGTAAATTATTATCCACAAAACTTCTCACCCTGCCCTCAGTCAGTAGGCCTCTGTCTGTCAAATGGGAATATAAGCCATGGCACTGTGTGCAGGAGAGCCATACCCTGTACATGTTAAAGAATATGCTGAATGGCCGTGACAGAAGACTACCATCTGTCCGGTGGCTCTCCTTCCTCCAACCTTCTCTGAGCCCTCGGGGTCCTTATGGCCTGGCCATTTAGCCTGTTGTGTGTGCAAAAAAGTGTCGCTCAGAGGTAAAACAACCCAGCCCTCTAAATTATTTTAAGTAAACTTTAAAAAGTTATGACAATCAGTTGTCTTACAGTATGCATAATACCTTGTCACAGTTATTGTAGTCACATGTGCAATAAGTGGAGAGATGGTAAGTATTCATTAATTCTATCATGTTTTTCCGTATGTAGCCATATTTCAGCAGAAAGTTCATCATAAAGCCAGTTTCCAAATAAGTAACCTAAGTTGAACATCATATGGTTAGAAATATTCATTCAAATAAGATTCCAGATGTATAATTTAAGTATGGTGTTAGCATAGAAGAGGCCAAAGTGCATATTTTATATTTTGAGACTGATGATTACTTACGTGCAGGTGTGTGCCACCCATTCTTTAAAAAAGAAGTGCATATACAATCATCATCACTTGAAGGATTTTTAAATTGTATTCATATAGAAATCTGGATCTCTGACCACTGCATCACAGAAATCACACACACTATAAGCAATCATAATGTTAAAAATGAATATTTGAGCCAAGAAATAAGAGCATATTGTTTCCGCCAGTTTTTATATTGGGGGGGGGGTCTTCTTCGGGACAGTCTTCTTCAAGAATCTTTGGGACAGTCTTCTTCAAGAATACCCAAATATTCAGTGTGCAACCTTCAATCCTTTAAATGGGTATGTGGAAGTGTAATTTAACAATACACTGCACAAAAACGAAATGCAGGACTAGAGTGCATATTGCACTTGACACAAGGGTCCAGCTCTCCATCATCACTGCCAATATTTAGAGAATTTGTGGCAAGAAAAATCGGAATGATTCCTTTCACTATTCCATGGTAAACTTGTAAACTATATTAAGTCTTAATTTATAAGAGAACAGTTCACAGTATAAATTTAAAATTAATATTAAAAGCACAGTGACAAGTTATTACATTTAGTTTTTACACATAATCACTGTAATCCTACTTCAGCCTAGTGAAGTAAACCTTTCAAATCGCTATCAACCAGAATCTCTTACACAAGATAGGTGACAGTCAATTATATCATAGTTGAATACACTTTAAATTGTTCTTAAAGTGGTAAGAGAGGAAAGATGTTTTTTACCACTTTATCCAAGTTGGTGGCGAAGTCCTTGAAGTTTGCAGGCTAATGCACTCATTTAGAGACACACTGTTGATGATATTTGTGGTCTATCACTTGTTGAGATGTCAGTCCTGTTTACACACTCTTGACTAAGTCAGCACTTAACCAATGAGCTAGGCAAAATAGTGTTGATACAAACCATTCTACAGCCTAATTTGCATAACTCTACATTGAAATAAAAAATAATTGCATTATCTGGAATAAAAACTCAACTAAATTATTTGAAAAATTTAATTATTAACTTAAATCAGAATAATTTATGCAACACTGATATTAAACTTATACCTTCAGCTTGGAAATTAATTTTAAATCACTTAACAGGATATGTGCTGGGTACCCACTAGAGGAACTGTCTTATAAAGATGTGTAATGTAGATGAAGGAGTACACTGCCTTAAGAAGCTTATGGAAATGTGCATAGCAGTTTTTTTTTTTAATTGAATTGTTAAAGTGTAATGCTTTTAATAAGGGGGGAAGTTTTTATGTTTGAGTTATTTGATTTGTTGTGTCAAAAAGCTGTAAGAAGTAACCCCATGATTGATGGATAAGAAGAGTGATAAATACCTGCAGAATAACTGAATGTACATGCAGCAACAGTACCGACGTAGTCAAGAGTGTGTAAACAGAAATGGCATCTCAACAAGTGATAGACCACAAATATCATCAACAGTTGTTTCTTTAAATGAGTGCACTCATTTAAAGAAACACTGTTGATGATAAACTCCAAAGACTTCACCACCAACTTGGATAAAGTGGCAAAAAACATCTTTCCTCTCTTACCACTTTAATTTAAAGTGTATTCAATTATGATATAATTGACTGTCACCTATCTCATGTAAATTATTTTTAATGAGATTCAGGTTGATAGTGATTTGAAAGGTTTACTTCACCAGGCTGAAGTATGATTACAGTGATTATGTAAAAAAAACAAAATGTAGTCACAATGTAAAGTCTTAAAATTCAAAAACTCTCATTGTATAATTAAAATTGACAACAGAATATATCCAAGAATCTATGAATATGTACCTTATCTATGGATATTTGAACATACCACTGATTATAGCAATAATATGCAGTTTCACTGCAAATTTACAATGGATGCCATTATGGCTGCATAAATTGTTACAGGTAAGCAATTAGTTAAGTTTTAATATGGATAACCTAGTCCTGTAGTTGTATAGGAAAGGTATCCAAAGATATAATTTTATGCTATGTTAAGCAATAAGTTGAGTTTGATTATGGATCCTGGACTTGCTGCACTGGTGGGCCTCTGTTAAGGGAGAATCTGCTGCTGTCTTTTCTGTTTGCTTCTGGATTGCCAGCTCTAAGTGAACAGAGGCATGGGATGCCTTATATCAGCTGGTGGATAATCCTAGAGTCCATCGCAGAATTACCTACTTAGCTAGTTGGGCATCGTCAAGCCTAAACTGGAGTAATGTATCTCAGGCAGGCCATATGACTCTTGAAAAAGTCCACTTGAAAAGGTGGTGCCTGAAGTTCCTACCAGCATCGGTGACTTCAGCCTTTAGCAGAGGAGGAACAGGTCTTTGCCCCATGCCTGTGATCAGAGGCTGTTTGATATTGTTGGCCCTACCAATCTCGATAAACCTAATTTCTTTAAAAATCCTACTAATCATTTTCTCTCTGCAGGAACGTGGAACGTGAGGACATTACATAGAGATTATTTTCTTGATGTCCTCACGCAGGAATTCCAGCACTATAACCTAGATATTCTAGGCTTGCAAGAGACCAGATGGACAGGTAAAGGTGAGATACTTAAAAATAACTTTAAATTTCTCTTTACAGGGAGGGAGGATGGAAAGCATCACCAAGGCGTGGGTCTGCTGCTCAGCAGACATGCTAGTGGTGCTCTTCTAGGATATGAGTGCATTAATGAAAGGTTTCTTACAGCAAAATTTCAGACAAGCATTAAAGACTTGAATGTTATCTGCTGTTATGTCCCCACTGAGGATGCTGATGAGGATAAGAAGGATAGGTTTTACGGACAACTTCAGGATATTTTGAATTCTGTCAAGAAAGGAGATATTACCCTTGTTCTAGGTGACTTCAATGCCAAAGTTGGTACTGACTCTGACCTTTGGGGAGGGGTGATAGGCACTTTTGGTATTGGTAGCTGCAATGGCAATGGGCAACGTCTCCTACAGGTAAGTAAACTCAATGGTTTCAGAATAATTAACACATATTACAAACACTGCGACATACATAAGTACACATGGGTTTCACCTGATGGGCTGCATAAGAATATGATTGATTACATATTAATTAACAGCAAATGGGCTAGTTCTGTTAGGAATACCAGGTCATATAGGGGAGCTGAAATTGGATCTGACCATTACCTTGTTAAAAGTGTCTTGCAACTTAAACTTAAAAAGTGTTGTGCTAGGGTTAAAAAATTTACTTTTAATACTGAAGCTCTGAAAGATCCAGTTATAGCTAAAGCTTACCATGATAGGTTACTTAGTCATTATCACAGTCATGGTATGCTTACTACTGAAGTTGAGGAAGAATGGGATCATTTTAAACAGGCTTTTTTTGGACACTAACAGTACTCTTTTCGGAAAAAAGGAGCAGAAGGCAGAATTATCTGAGTGATAAGGCACTTGAGCTTATTTCGGTAAGAAGGACTGCAGGAATGTCCTTAATTAGTACCTTACTAGTCCTAATAAAAAAGCATTACAGAAAGCTTAATAAATGTGTAAAGGATCAGTTTGCTACTGATAAGAATCTTTGGCTTGATGGCTTGGCTGACAAAGCTGAGGAAGCAGTTAGGCAGCACAACAGCAGAGAGCTGTACCAGATAGTTAATGTTTTATGTGGTAGAAAATGGACAGGCATACAAGGATTGCAGGATAAACAAGGTAAGGTTATAGAAGGGGAGCATTCTGTCATGGCTAGGTGGGCTGAGCATTTCAGTGATGTTCTAAACAATGTGGTTAGTTCTACTCCCATTGTTTGTAATGATGATAGATGCATTGGTGGCTTTAATGTTTGCCGTATAACACAATCTCAAGTTATTTTGGCTATTTCTAAACTTAAACTTCATAAATCCCCAGAGGTAGATGAAATTACTACAGAAATGCTCAGAACTGGGAATGTTTCGGTTACCACTTGGATGACTGAAATTTTGAATAACTTTTATGATAAAGGCATGGTTCCTAAAGATTTTACCAGAGCTATTATTATCCCTATTTTCAAAAAAGGTGATCGCAGTTCTTGTGATAACTATAGAGGTATCAGCCTACTCTCTGTTCCAGGTAAAGTTCTTTCCATGATTGTGCTTAATAGAATTAAGAATCTGGTTGACAGTCAATTGCGTGATGAGCAATGTGGATTCAGAAGTGGTAGGGGATGTGTGGATCAGATATTTTCACTTAGGCAGATTCTTGAGAAATGTTTAGAGTTTCAGAAACCTTTGGTTGCTAGCTTTGTTGATTTCAAAAAGGCTTTCGACTCTGTTGATCGTCATAATTTGTGGTTGATTGTGAGATCATATGGTTTACCAGACAAGTTAGTTAACATAATGAAAGCTCTCTATAATAACACTGATTCGTGTGTGAGAGTTGGGAAGGCTTGTAGGAATTGGTTTAGCATTACTTCTGGTGTTCGACAAGGGTGCATCCTTTTCTCTTTAGCTTGGTTATTGATTATGTTATGTGAAATTCACTTCGAGGGAAAGATTTTGGCCTTAAATGTACTGGAGATATGAAAATTTCTGATTTAGATTATGCTGATGATTTAACCCTTTTGGCAAATGATGTTGATGAGATGAACTCTTTCATTCGAGCTGTTGATGAGACTGGTATTAGAGTAGGTTTGGTTATAAACAGAGAGAAAACTAAAGTGATGTAAATTGGTCAGGCAGGTTGTGATTCAGTTCATCTGAATGGTTGCAGTCTTGAGCAGGTGTCACAGTTTAATTACCTTGGGAGCTGTGTAACAGATACAGGTGATGTGCGGCATGAGATTAACAGACAAATAGGGATTGCTGTTGGGACTTTTAAGAATCTATGGAGATTGTGGAGAAATATACCTAAATAGAATATATACCGTATACACCTAAAGACTAAAATTAGACTGTATAATAGTTTGGTTCTTTCTAGGGTTAGTTATGGTAGTGAAACTTGGACGCTGTGTAAACAAGATAATAGGAAACTAGATGCTTTTGATTCTAGATGCTTACATATTATCTTGGGTATTAGGTGGTTTAACTTTGTAACTAATAATGAGGTTAGGCAAAGGAGTCTGCAACCTCCTTTAAGCAGCATATTGTGCAGAGAGAGAGACCGCTGGTTTGGCCATGTTGCCCATATGGATAATTATAGATTGGCAAATAGGGTTATGAAGAGTGTGCCTAGAGGCCTCAAAAGGAGGGGAAGACCTAGGATGCAGTGGGCAGACAATGTCAAACAGGACCTTGTTAGAATACTACAACTTAGTGTTACTTCATGTATAATACTACAATACATGAATTATGATATAAAACTTCCCATAAATACTACAACTTAGTGTTACTTCATGTATGTAAAACATCGTTAAACAGTCTACAATGTAAATTTTAATGTTACTTTATTACAACATAGCATAAAATATTGTTTGCAGAATTTTAGTTGTATTTTTTTATTTGACAACTGTGCGTGAATTCATAATAAACAAACAGTAAATGAACTGATTTAATAACAGGCAATAAATTTTCATTAGTAGCATAAAAATTTAAGTATTAGTCACTTGGAACACCAATATGTTAACCAACTATGGCTAAATGATCCTAACATTCATCAAATACTAAAGCAATATAACATTCGAAAACTGAATCACAAATCAAAGTATATTTCTTACCAACCATCTTTCACTGGTTATGCATCACATATGAAATAAAGGACACTCTTTACACTAATTAAAGATTCACTGTTGTTCTACTACTGAACAAAACTACTTTTACAACATATATTGTACAATATAATAATACAAACATGTAATGTGTATTTAAGACTTTACAACATATATTGACAATTTTAAGTCATATCCATGCATATACCAGAGGAAATTCTTTTTCACACTAGTACAACTCAGAACTATATTTCTGTCATTAATATAAATCAATCCTGTTCCTATCCATTTGTGATGTAATTCACACTCTGTGCTGTATCTCGCATGTCTTGTAGTACCACAGTCTTGTTTTCATTGATTTCAACTGATGGAATAGATTCTGTTACCTCTTTAGGTTTTGTTCATCCCAAGCAGTCCTGAATCTGAAGATTCTTGACTTCTTCCACGAAACAAGGCCAAACAATTCATGTGAACCACCTTACATTTTGTAGTTGGACTTCAACGAATGCAATACACTGCGTTGTTAATCCTGGTAACTACAGTACATAGATCTTCCCAAGACTTCTGAAGTTTTGGCCAAAGTCTCTTCCTTCTGTGTGGATTGTATAGCCAAACAGCATTTCCTTCATTGAAGACAATTTCATTTGCTTTACTGTCATACCTCATTTTTGCTCTCTTCTCCCCAGGTTGATGTATGTCTGACGGAGTGGTGGATTTTTTCTAGCCTTTGTTGCAGATCTTGTACATATTGTGGTGTGGATATAGGCATTGCATGATGACCATATAAAGGTCACAGGAAAGATAATTCTCTTTCAAAGAGCATCATTGGAGGTGTCTGTCCAGTTGCTTCATGCACTACTGTCCTGTATGGCAACAAAATGAGTGGCATAGGGTGATCCCAGTCACGTTGATGGTTGTCGACAAACAGTGCTAGATGTTGAGCAGTTGTTCTGTTAAATCTCTCAACCATGCCATCTGACTGAGGGTGTAGAGGAATCATTCTGGTTTTTTGAATGCCTAGCAATTGGCATATGGCTTGAAATACATTGGACTCAAAATTCAGTCCTTGGTCCAAGTGAAGTTGTAAACAAGCCCATTGGTATCCTCTTTCTGACTGAGGCCATTGGTGTCCTCTTTCTGACTGAGGGCAGGGTGGTGGTTTAGTGGAGATAGATTTCAGTGATACTTATTGATCAAGCTATTCACTTCATCTCTGTAACTGTTGTTGCCTCCTTTCATGAAATAATCCATTGCTTCCAACAAATAGTTATTTCTATCATCATTACTAGTGAACGGACCCATAACATCTATACGATTGAGCTTAAAACAGTTTTCACTCTATGCTTTGGAGCTAAATTAAGAGACAGATGCATCAGGGATAGCTGCAGAAAAAGCATTTTAAGTCCCCACCCTCCCAAACAGGTTTAGAGATGTATGGTTAAAAATAGAATTTAAAGATAATGTTTCATACCAAAGAAAGTTAATTTATTAAACCATATATAAATGAGCAGTTGTTTTACCTAAATGGCCAAGTCACAAGGACACCGAGGGCTTAGGGAAGGGGGTGGGAACACAGGACAGCTGTTAGAAAACTGATGCTAGCCTACCATCAAAGCAATTAAACATGTTCTTTAACCCTTACAGTGTCAGGTTTCTGAAACTAAACTCACTATGGTGGCCAGATTTATTTCAAAGTGTTTTCAGGAAATAAAACAGCTTTAGAAACATTACTTTTCTTTGCATTAAAAGTTTATAAAGCATTACAACTCTAGTAGAGCTATAAATAACCATATATATGGGGAATCACAACCAATCAATAATCTAAATAAGATACAGTAATAAAGGCATAAACTACGATGCTATTTACAGTGACTGAACGTGTGCATGCATTCACTACAGAGTCAAATAGGTTTATTTTTAAACTTTATCATAGATTTTTTTTCAAGTGGAATCAACAGATAAAAAAATATATATCATAGATTTAAATGTTATTTTCGATATTTAATTAGCCACAATTGAAAAAAATTCAGGTTTCTATTCAGATGTTTTTTTTTACAACCTTGTACTACAGGAGCAAAACTTGCATCTCTGATTACTAGAATTAAAAGATGAAAGCATTTATTCAGGCTCCAACACAGGAAGGATTAATGGGCACAGGGAATGGCTCTTCTGAATACATGATCACAGCTTTATATTCCAACTGATGGATGTCAACCTTTCCAAGCCCATTGGTGTCCTCTTTCTGACTGAGGGTAGGGTGGTGTTTTAGTGGTAAATTTCAATGCTGTCCTGTTGGGACTCAAACCTGGGAATCAGAGATTATGCATGCTACCAACTGAGCCAACCCCACCACCACCATCTCTCTCTCTAAAATAATTGCACTACAGTTCTGAGAGCGTGATAAAAGAATTAAACTGAGAAATATCATTGATGGAAGCATGCACTGTGAAGCGCCCACCCTTATTTATGATGGTACTGCTATTTTCATGAACAAAGAACTTAAGGCCCTGAAATACAATAGATTTGGAGATTACCTCCTCTGTGTATTTTTTTTTATCAGAATGCATTATGTGCTTTCTTCCATTGTTGTATAAATATAATAGTTGGTAGGTGGGGGTGGGTATTAGAGATATGGAATTTACATCAACTAAAATAAAATAAATTTTCAGGTAAGAGCTATAGAAGAAGTGGGGGAATACATTTTTTTTTTGTTTCAAACACTCTTCATGAGCACCCACCACTCTTCTGTAGTCCTTATTTTGTTTCTGGATATTACAAAAGATATTGTAAAAAAAATTTCATTCATTTGATTTTCAAAGATTTCTCATTTTAACTGATACATGAGGTGCTTCAAATTTAACTTTTGAAAATCAAATTTCTATTTAAAATTGCACAATTCGAAATTTTCTGACCTAAATTAGTTTATTTGGTTGAAATGTAATTAAAAGTATACCTAATTCTAAAAGTATTGATTTATGCACACAATGAGCTGAATTGCAAGGCCACAAGAGTTCAGAGAAGTTTGTTGAAAGAGATCCACTAGGTAGGTGGAAACCTCCTGTCAAGGCCATCACGCATGTTAATTAAAGTATGCAGAATTTGTCTTTCTTGTATAGGAGTCCATGGAAGAACTTCCCGAGAGATAGCAGCCTTCCCAAGCACAATGGTGTCCTCTTTCTCACCGCAAGCAGAATGGGGATTAGAAGAAAGGATTTGTCCTATTGGGAAACTCAAACCAGGGAACTGCGGATTATGAGGTGAATTGGTGAGGTGGGGGGGATGAGTCACTATATATAGTTAAGAATTAAGACCAATTTGTAGCAGAGAAATGCCCCCACTAGTAGATCTATAAATAGCCATATGTATGGGGAATCACGACCAATCAATAATCTAAATAAGGTATAGTCATAATATACTACAGTACAGTAATAATATACCGATCAATAATCTAAATAAGGTACAGTACTAAATAAAGTATTGTAACTGTGTTGGTTTTTCCAACTGAACCATTACTCTATCCTTGGTTAGAAAATGGACATTTATGGGCTTGAAAAGTTTGCTGTCCATCTGATGAGATGTTAAGTTGTGAACCAGTGTGTGTACAATTCCTTGTATTTGGCTTCCATCACACTCATAACAGCTGACATTTCAAGCTTTATTGTCATTAAAAGTGTCACTATGAAGTTAATACACCCCACTTCATGTTTCACTTATGTAATTCATGCTTCTAGAATTGTAATGGGGAGAAATTATGAGGCAGTGATCAACACTTTGGGACAGTGGTGGCTCAGTCAACTAGACACCAGGCTCTCAATCTGCAGTTCCCAGGCTCGAATCCCAGCTGGGCCAATGTTCAGATTTATGTCCACATAACTCCCTGCCCACAGTCAGTAGGGGACACCAATGTGCTTAGAAAGGCTGCCATCCATTGCATACGACCTTAAGCTGTGGCCCAGTGCAGAGGAGAGCCATGCACATTAAAGAACATGATGGATGGCCTTAAGAGGCTACCATCTGTCTCTCAACAGTCACAACTTTGGGGTCCTTGTGACCTGGCCATTTAGCCCATTGTGTGCAAAATAGTGCTGCTCATAGATAAAACAATCCAATTCTCTTTTATAGGCTTTATTTTGCCACTGGATATAATGAGAGATCAGGTAGAAAAAAATAATTGGTCATTTATTGCAGAAGGAAATAAATGGATTATTGCAGACAAGGAAATAAATGGATTGTCTCTTTGTTATTAGCTACAATATTTCATTGATAATACGTTAATGTAAGCTGTAAAATGACCATCCTTCATTGAGCTCCGATCATTTTCGTGGGGATAGGGAGGCCATTATTGGATTCTAACACAAAGGTTTGAGGTTGGGGTGGGACTTAAGTCCATGATATGCTTATGCTACAATACATTCACAAATGGAGTCAGTCACTAATAATTAATAACTGGTATAACTGGTAGGTCTGTAAATGGTAGCTAGGTAGTCACTGGAAGGAGAGCTATGCACCAATCCCCTGTGATGATGCATAGAACCGGCCAGGCCTAGCACCTAATGTCCCACCCCGCCTTCTTGTGGTGCACACTGTTAGTACCTTTCAGAACAGATAATCTCTTGTGGAAGTGAACGGAAAGGGAGGGCTACCAGATTAGTGTGGCCTACTGATCTGGACAACTATGGCTACTTTTCTCTTTTTTTCTACCCTGCTGAGGAGTGGTCAACATGACAGTCATGGTTTGCTTAATACTGAAGTTGAGGAAGAATGGAACCATTTTAAACAGGCTTTTTTGGAAACTAACCGTACTCTTTTAGGAAAAAAGGAGCAGAGGAGGCAGAATTATCTGAGTGATAAGGCATTTGGGCTTATTTCGGAAAGAAAGAACTGCAGGAATGTCTTTAATCAATACCCTACTAGTCCTAATAGAAAGCATTACAGAGAACTTAATAAACGTGTAAAGGATCAGTTAGCTGCTGATAAGAATCTTTGGCTATATGACTTGGCCGACAAAGCCGAGGAAGCAGTTAGACAGCACAACAGCAGAGACCTGTACCAGATAGTTAATGTTTTGTGTGGTAGGAAACGAACAGGTATACAGGGATTGAAGGATAAGCAAGGTAAGGTCATAGAAGGTGAGGATTCTGCCATGGCTAGGTGGGCTGAGCATTTCAGTGATATTCTAAACAATGCGGTTAGTTCTATTCCCATTGTTTGCAATGATTATATGTGCATTGGTGGCTTTAATGTTGGCCCTATAACACAATCTGAAGTTATTTTGGCTGTTTCTAAACTTAAACTTCTTAATTCCCAGGGGTAGATGAAATTACTACAGAAATGCTTAGAGCTGGGAATGTTTCAGTTACCACTTGGATGACTGAAATTCTGAATATCTTTTATTATAAAGGCATGGTTCCTAAGGATTTTACCAGAGCTATTATTATCCCTATTTTCAAAAAAGGTGATTGCAGTTCTTGTGATAACTATAGGGGTATCAGCCTACTCTGTGTTCCAGATAAAGTTCTTTCCATGATTGTACTTAATAGAGTTAAGAATCTGGTTGACAGTCAATTGCGTGATGAGCAATGTGGATTCAGAAGTGGTAGGGGATGTGTGGATCAGATATTTTCACTTAGGCAGATTCTTGAGAAATGTTTAGAGTTCAGAAACCTTTGGTTGCTAGCTTTGTTGATTTCAAAAGGGCTTTCAACTCTATTGATCGTCATAATTTGTTGTTGATTGTGAGATCATATGGTATACCAGACAAGTTAAGAAAGCTCTCTATAATAACACTGAGTCATGTGTGAGAGTTGGTAAGGCTTGTAGCAATTGGTTTAGCATTACTTCTGGTGTTCGACAAGGGTGCATTTTGTCTCCTTTTCTCTTTAGCTTGGTTATTGATTATGTTATGCGAAATTCACTTCAAGGGAAAGATTTTGGCCTTAAATGTACTGGAGATATGAAAATTTCTGATTTGGATTATGCTGATGATTTAACCCTTTTGGCAAATGATGTTGATGAGATGAACTCTTTCAGTCGAGCTGTTGATGAGACTGGTAGTAGAGTAGGTTTGGTTATAAACAGAGAGAAAACTAAAGTGATGAAAATTGGTCAGGTAGGCTGTGATTCAGTTAATCTGAATGGTTGCAGTCTTGAGCAGGTGTCACAGTTTAATTATCTTGGGAGCTATGTAACAGATAATGGTGATGTGCGGCATGAGATTAACAGATGAATAGGGATTGCTGCCGGGACTTTTAAGAATCTAGGGAGAGTAAGGAGAAATAGGCGTATACACCTAAAGACTAAAATTAGACTGTATAATAGTTTGGTTCTTTCTAGGGTTAGTTATGGTAGTGAAACTTGGACACTTTGTAAACAAGATAACAGGAAACTAGATTCTTTTGATTCCAGATGCTTACGCAGTATCTTGGGCATTAGGTGGTTCAACTTTGTAACTAATGATGAGGTTAGGCAAAGGAGTTTGCAACCTCCTTTAAGCAGCATATTGTGCAGAGAGAGACTCCATTGGTTTGGCCATGTTGCCCGTATGAATAATTATAGATTGGCGAATAGGGTTATGAACAGTGTGCCTAAAGGCCTCAGAAAGAGGGGGAGACCTAGGATGTGGTGGGCAGACAATGTCAAACAGGACCTTGTTAGAATTGGTGTGCAGTGGCCAGATGCAGTAGATATAGCTCAGGATAGACTTGCTTGGAGAACTAAATTGCTCGGTCTGGTTGGACCTCCGTAGCCCATGGCTGCTTGAGGATGATGATGATGAGACCTACTATAGCATATTAAACTGACAGGTTCCTGTCAGACCTCTGTAGCAAGCAGCTAGTTGAGGGTGTATTTATTTTTTTATTTTTTTTAATCCATCAATACTCACCAATCATCTATTAATAAACCTTTAATCCATATACTGTATAAATTAGAACAGAAATAATTGTTGTGCAGCCCCTTCCAGTGCATTTTCAAAGAAGTGCTTGAACTATGGTAGTGGCAGACATATCATGCCACAGGGAAGTCACAGCTTGCAGCAGAAATGATCAAAGTCCTTGTCATATGTACTTTACATCGTGTATGTCATGCATATGTAATCGCTTGAAAATAATATTACTTTGATTGGGATTTATCTATAATTTATATGTAAAAAATTTTGCAATGAAAATAAAATTAATCTCTAATGATTAGCTAATAATCATTAAATAATTGATTAATAATCATTTAATGAGTATAATGAGCCAATTAGCACTGTAGTTATAGAGAAAATAGGACAAAATAACATTCAGCCCCTACCATGCTTTTTCAAGGAAGTGCTTGGACTGTGGTAGTGGTGGACCTCATCATGCTGCAATGGAAATGATGGGTTGCAGCAGCAGTGATTGAAGTCCATGCCATGTGTACTTTGTGATATTGATGAAAATAAAATTAATCTCTAATAATAAATAACTAATAACCAATATGTAGCCATTAGTTGGTTAATAATTGAATAATCAATATACCTCATGAATTTTGCTGAAATACAGTAAAAGTAGCATAATTTATGTCACAGAATTTCGCCTTCTGTGAAAAGTGCACTAAAGCAGGAATTGTCCAGTGGCCAAGATAAATGACTTGCATCGATATTGTTGTGAAAATCAATAAGTAATTAAATGACAATTAATTATAAGCATTTTTTAAACTGTTCAGAAAAGCTGTAATCCCTATAATAAATTAAGTTGTGTACAGGCTAAGTTAAGTAAAACAGTAGTCCTCTGATTATTATAACTCCATAAGTTTCTTAATAATGGAAACTCAGCATCTCTAACCATGTAAAAGAACAAATTTGCTGACCATAATGAAACATCAAATTTAAAATTAAAATATTACTTATATAGTTAAGTGTGTAAACATAGTTGCTTGAAAAAAATTAAATATGTTAATTTTTCTAATGCTCTTTAAACCTGCTATTCCATTTTTAGTATCCATTATGAATTCTTTTGATATGTCATATTTTTTTATTTGCAAAATGGTGCACATATGAGTAATAATATCTATATGTACACTTGCATTTTCAGGAAAATGAAGTTAAATATGCAATTCATTTTGTTTTTGATACTCCAAAGACAAGTAGGCAGAAAAGAGTATATGTTTTTGATGAATTAGAGTCCACAAAGGTATTTACAGTTTTGACTCTTTTCTGTAT
Organism: Ryuthela nishihirai; assembly: GCA_038380435.1. Taxonomy (NCBI): domain Eukaryota; kingdom Metazoa; phylum Arthropoda; class Arachnida; order Araneae; family Heptathelidae; genus Ryuthela; species Ryuthela nishihirai. The sequence continues at coordinate 75,236,348 of JAWZYU010000005.1, read as the reverse complement.
CAGTGAAAGTAGTTTGAAACTATCAAAATTCATTATTGTTTTGTATGAACTAATTATGTAATCTTTTGCACTCTAAGGTTTTTTCTCTATATGGTAGTAGCAACTCGAATTTTTTTGCTAAAAAGTTGATGAAATTTTTTACGAATGGCATAAAAATAAATCATACGTAAACAATGTAAAATGAAACTCATCTTCACTGCTACTAATTTCATTATTTGGCTCCATTTTTATAACCACTAAAAACAGACTTAAGTTTAAAATAATAATTTTAGTTAAACACAATGCTGTACTATGAAGTGCACATAGGCAATAGATTTACATATCTAAAATGTAAAGAGCAAAGATATCTGTTTATAAAACAGTTATTGTCACCTCTCAGTCACCATTCGAGTTGCTGCATCAAACCAAGTGGCAACTAAGGGTCGCCTCTCGAGTGCAAAGGGTTAAACCTAAGGTAGTGGTAACAAATTATTGAATAAATATTTTATCTCACTTGAAAATAATATTCTTTTGATTGTGATTTATTTATAAATTATTTGTAAAAAAAATTGCATTTTGTATCTATATCTAGTCTTTTTTTTATTATTATTGATTTTGCAGTTATTGCTTTCATACTAAATTTTAAAAATTTAAATAAAACTCAATTATAGCTTCATCCCTGCCTTAAAAAATGTAACTTACTGTAAAATCAAACTTTGCAATACTTTTTAATGCTATTTTCCCCCATCATGTACTCATTTTTATTCAGCAATTCATACCTTCCACATTCTATATTTCAATACCAATCAAATAATCCTTATGTGACATTATTCAATCTCTTTCACCTTGACTCTTACTGTATCTCAAAAATTAAAGGATTTGGTGCTACAAGTGTGCAAGAAAATTGCCAAGATACGAAGTGTTCGAAAAGTTTCTTTACTCAATGCTTGAAAATGTACTCTCTATTATACCCATTGTGCAGCCATTCTTTACTCTGAGAGTGTCAGCAACCCTGTGGAATTGTCCATAACCATGTGTACGTGGTGCAACCAGTTAGGAGTCTCGGGGGAAGGGAGCTAAATGTCAGTCAGTCAAGAATGGGTTTTAAGAATAGTCAAAGGATCATTTTGCTGGAGGTATACTTTCAGTGTAAATCTTATCAGAGGTGTGTGTAGATATGACTGTGCAAATATCTGGATATTCCAGTGTAAGTAAAGTTGTACTGTACAAACTGGGTCACCCATTTCATGACACTAGTTCTGTGAATGATAGGCAGCAAAGTGGGAGACCTGAGGTATTCACGCCAGGTTTCGTGAAGACTGTCCAACAGTGAATATTACGATCACCCAGAAATCTGTGAGGCATTTGTTGCAGCAAATTGGACCTTCACTTGAATCCATAATACGATAAAAACATTTGAAGTTATATTGTGTGTACTGAGTAAAGGTGGTGCAGGAACCAAACTACCAGAATCGGGTAAGTGCCTTCATTACTGCCAGAGGTTTGAATATATTCATTTGCAACAACATGGCCATTCTGAATAAGACTTTCTTCACATATGAAGCATGTTTCCACCTGAATGGATACATCAATTCCCAGAACACACAAATTTGATCTGCAGAAATTCCCATTGCCTTACATGAGGTCTGATTTAACCTCACCAGATTTTTTTTCTGTTCTTGAAGGAAATGGTCTACAAAAAATAACTCCTCACATTGAATAACCTGAAGCAGGCAGTAGACACAATCACTCCTCCAATATTGTGACTCATATCACAGAATATGTGCGAGCCTGTGGAACTGTGCCTGCAAGAGAACAGTTGGCATTTCCAACATCCTTGTGAATTGTATCAGTATTCCACAACATGTAGAAAATATACATGCACTAATTGGATAACTGTAATAAATTTGTGAACTTTGAGTAAAGGAACTTTTTGGACACTGTATAAGATGAGATTTTCTCTTTGATCTGGAGATTAACCCAACTAGGTGTATCTTTTTTGATTTATATTTTATTTTAGTGGTGCATGGAGTGTTTACCATTTCATACTGCAAGATGCTAACTTTTAAATTATTTTAGAACAAAAATTGGCATTTTTTTAACTATTTCTAATCAAATTTGAAATAACATTTCAATGTATGATTTTTTTTTAGCTTGTTGATTCTGCTTGGAAAAATAATGATAAAGTTTAAAAGAAATCTGAGCCTACAGTGATCATACACACATATTGAGCCACTGTAAATAACATCAACTATCAATGATTTAGTTTATGCCTTATTCTGCTGCATCTTATATAGATTATCTATTCTTTTTGATTTCCCGTATTCTGACCTACTTTCTATTCTAGCAGTTATAATGCTTTCTAAACTTTTAACATAAGATATTGATTTTATTACTGCTGAAAGTTGTGTCATCTGGGAACTACATACATCACATTTGGTCAATATTTTAGCAGACTTTTTTTTTTACTTTGGTGCTTCTGGAATTATTTTTTATTGCTTCTTAAGTGTATACTGCAATTATAAAGAATGAATTTGAAATGATTGAAAACAAAACCTCTAGTCAGAAGAATCGTATGATTAAGCAATTAGTCTAAAAATGTATTTTAAAAGGTTATATATTACATTTTAACCAAACACACTAATTATCTACTGATAAATTACGACTTTGTAATCAATTCAAATTTTTAAAAGAAAAATTGTCTTGAGCTGGGTGGGATATGAACCCATTACCTCCTGATAACATGTCAGGTGCTCTAGACCACTGAGCTACCGGCTGCCGATCAAGATCTCCTCTGATATGAACCTTTTCAACCTACATTACATCATATGTAGGGAGTGTTCTGGCAATTTCGTCACAAGTGGCAGTGTCATATATAGATGGAAGGTATTTCTTACAAGTATACTGATGATAAGTAATGAAATAAATTCAACATATTTGGTATCCATTAATAAATTACCACTTTAAAATCGATTCAAATTTTAGAGGAAAAATTGTCTTGAGCCGAGTGGGATACGAACCCACAATGATGTAATGTAGGTTGAAAAGGTTCATATCATCAATTAGAGGAGATATTGATCGGTGGCTGGTAGCTCAGTGGTCCAGAGCACATGGCATGTTATCAGGAGGTCGTAGGTTCGTATCCCACCCGACTCGACAATTTTTTCTCTAAAGATTTGAATCGACTTCAAAGTGGTAATTTATTAGTAGATACCAAATACATCGAGTTTATTTTATTACTTATACACACTAATTAACATAAAGAAATTGGGATTTTAAACCAAAAATTTTGCTGCAATATTAAAATTAAACTTTTCTGTAGCAATTATGCAGCTTAATACTAAGACAATTCATTCTCAATTTCAATGCTTCGGTTAAACTTTAAATGCTTTGAAATATTTTTTTTCATGGTTCTTTATATTTTTTTTAGATATATTTTTCAGCTTTTATTTAAATTAGTTTGTTTAAAAGCAAAATGAATTTTTTATGACACTACTTTTATTAGGCTTAGAGTTTGCTGTTCACCAAATATCTAAGCTTATGCAATATTTGCATAAATGACTAAATTAAAATTTAGAAGAAAACTAAATAAATGAAGGATTCAATATTAATATAAATATTATGAACTATTTATTTAATAGATTCTGAAAAAAATTCATCGCCGCCATGGCGGGAATCGAACCCGCATCTCTCCAGATTCATGCCAGAGCGCGCTAACCATTTGCACCACGCGTCGGACAACAAATATTTTCAGAATTTGACCTTTTAAGTTTTTCTTTTCTTAACAGGGAATACTGTGCATTCACTTTGAATTTCAATGAACTATTTATATTATAATAATAAAATAACTTAGGAAAACCAGAAAAAATAATTTGTTTTTATTTTTATTATTTTTTTTTTAAAATGGAAAAAATAGAAATTAAACCACTGAACCACTGAACCACAATAGAATTATAAAATTTTTGCCATTTTATTCACCACAATTAGCTGCTTTTTCTTTGGGTGTATAACATGACATATTTCCCTTCATTAGTTACTTCAGGATGAAATTCTAAAGTTTGTTTATTTTCTGAAAACACTTCCAAATTAACTTTGCCACCAGAGTGAAATCAGTTTCAGAAATCTGGTATTTTAAATGTTAATGATCAGTTTTTACGTCTTAGCTCTGCATATTACCTCTCAAGTCTTATACAACATAGTGTATTTTTGTGATCCTTTCACATCTCTCTGGCACTTGGTGGTTTTTTGAAATTTCATCAGTTATGCTTATATAACTCAGGACAACCAAGTTTTTTCAACTAATTATTTCAAATATTTCTTGTCTATAGAATGTTTTCCTGTGATACTTTATTACTGAATTACTTATATGATGTTGTGAACATGAGTGACAAATATTACTATCATCATTTGTGGCAGCTTGGCTGCCCCATTCCTGAAAATAGATGGTGCCACTGAAGAATCAACAAAAATTGCGGGAATGCTTATAGGTCACATTGTGGAAGAAATGGTTAACTTCTGGTGGTCTAGCAGTTAAGACACCCGACATGCTTCTAGGAGGCATGGGTTTGATCTCATTCAGGGCAATCAATGTTTTCCAACTAATTATTTCAAGACTCAAATATAAGATAATCCTTACTTTTTACGGTTGACTTTCCTTGAAAGCAACTTTGCCTTATAATCAGACTAATACTATGATTATTGCACTGTGATTTCCTCTGTTTTTAAGATCAGCACTATGCCTATTCCTGAAATCTTAAATTCTTGCCATTATATGTCTGATTTTTTTTTACACAACTGATGTCAAATTCTAACAAAATAATATATGTATACATAGCACACAATATGAAATGATTGCCTGGCATGAATTGATGTACAGGTGTTACCTTGACTACCAAATTGGATTTATTGCTGATGGACATGTGCCCATGAGATAATGTCAAACAGTGCCTTCACACAGGCCCTCTTGCATATATATCCCAAATAGTTGCAGGAAAAATCAGGGCTGTATGAAATGAGAATGATGTATACCTTTTTTGCCACACTGCCTGAAAGATTTAGCATGATTAAAATTTCCATTAAGAAATTGCATTGGGTTGTTATTCCCTAGGTGCAGAAATTTAGATTAGGGGTTCGCTACTCATTGTACAGTTTTGATCACAATAATGTATTCCATCTAGGGTTTCACTTTGTTTTTTGCTGGCATTGTAATTAACCAATAAATTATAAATCCATAGTTATATATTCTCAGTTCTAACATTATCAGTTTTATACTTCACATATTGTGGTGTGTTTTTTTTTATATACTTATATAGTAAGCTTAAAATATTATTTACTAGCTGAATGGCACCTGGCACTGCCTGGGTCTCATTTTTAATCTGTATATTCTGTTTTTTACTGCACTTAAATGTTAGTTAAGTCCCTCCACTGACACTTTAGCAAAGATTCAACATAAAGAATTGCCTGTCATTTTCAAGTCAATACTGATGTTGGTGCATCCTCTCATGGCCAATGGTTTCAATGCAAAATATCAAGATTTTTGTATCCTGTGGTTCCTGATCTACCTAACTGAATGGTCCCAAATTGCATATATGGGTTCACCCTGCATGACCCCATTAATTCACAGTTAGAGAGCAGTAAATGGCGACAAATTTTCCAACGATTATCATTTCTAGTAGGAATGCCATGGCATCATCATCATGTTCTTCAAACCTCAGCTCAATATGTTTTTATCTAATAATAACTAATAATGTCAATGCCTTAAGGAGAACGTGTGTAGTAAATATTTTTCCTTCTAGCAAGCTCCCCTTTCAGACTTTTGACCTAAAATTTGACACTGTAACCCAGATGACAACCAAAAACACTCTGAAACTTTTGAAGCATCTACCACAATTTCCCTATGAGTTATGGCTGTCCCAGACACATAAACATCTGTCCTTGTTTTAGATAATGATTTTATTTTTTTGCTACAAGTGTAATTGTAAATATGTTTTTAAATTTATGAAATGTTTTGCATTTTTTTTAAATGGAAAGTTAAAATATCATTATAATTCTCTCTTTTTTTTTTGCTTTAAGTAAAATTTGTGAAATATTTTACATCTGATAGTTTTTAAATTATTTTATAGAGCATGATGGCTCTACTCCAACCTTTTGTTGATGCTAAAACACTTGAAGATATGACACTTGGAGCTCTTCAGGTATATTTTTTTATGGATTTCCCCCTTTTAGTTGAAATATTATTGATTAATTCTTTAGAATAGTAGAAATGCATGTTGAAAGAAATGTACAAATATGTTTCTTTGATTTTGGTAGATTTTACAGCCATATGGAAAGAGATTTTGATATTTATGTCCAACATTTTTGATTGGTTTAGTTTTCTCTGCTTATTATACAGTCACTCCAGAAGTATCTGTATTTTCAGTTTTAAAAAACAAAAAACACAGAGGAAAAACAAAATGTCGTGTTTTAGTGTTAAACTAAGCATTTTCCCCCCCAAACCTTTTTTTTTTACTTATCTGAGGTAGATTCAACAAAACAAAAGATTTTCAAAACAGCATGAAAACAAGATTTCTTGATAATAAATGCTAAAAAAATAGAAATATCTGAAAGTTATTCTTGATCAGTGAGAAATCTATTGCAGTTCTCAGTTAGTGTGAGGGGTTGTGTAGCAAAAAAAACTCCCATCAAAACCTGAATTCTCTGTTTGAAGGAAGTAAAGATTTTATTGTTTATTCCCTCAAAATTCCTAGTCTTGACTAAACATTTTATTAGGTGTTACAGTAAGTTACCTTTCTATGTAAATGGCAAAGATAATTATAATGAAGATGTGTCTTATTGTAACAGATTAGTGTCTTATTGTTAAATTATATATAACAAAGAGGACAAGTTGAAGTTTCATGTAATTTATAAAATGTATCTCATGGTTTATGATATGTTTTCCAGTGGCTTTTTTTTAACCTCTGTATATGCATTGAAACTTCAATACGATAGGGGAATTATCAGAATACCTTATGAAGATAAATGTTACATTTTTTGAATATATGTTTTCATTTATTCGCAAGTTTAAATATCAATATTTTTAATGCAGCATTTGCACAATTTACATTTTAAATAAAACGTGAATTAATTTTTTTTAGGAATTCACTCCCAGTAATGAAAATGGCATCCAACATTCAGCAGACTCATTGTGTATAGATTTTTTTATAGAACATCAACAAAGCATTGCACAGTTCCATATGAAAGAGTGGTAGCTACCATTTTGTCCTACACAAAATTAGATAGAATTGAGATAATCTAGTTACAGATTTGTGATTTACATGCATTTTAACAATTAATTTCATCTCATTTCCTGCCAAGCAGTTTTAAAGAATTGGTGATTTATTAACCTGCTTTTATTTTTTATTATTTCCTAACTCACAGGAATTTTACATATTCCTGAATTTTATGTTTTTTTTCTCTCTCGATAGGATAAGTCAATGAATTCATGAAATGCTCTGTTGAAGAAGATAAATTCAATATATCACTTTATTCATGCTTTGATTTTAAATTCTTGTCTTTTGGTAATTTTCATCAATTTGTTGCACTACACAGGAAATTATAAGCTTGATTTTGATATTATTTTTCATGCATTTGACCTGTTTTATCTAAATAAAACTAAATTGTTTAGGTATTATCAATGTTTAAATGTAACCATTTACAATAAATAATTAGGTTATGGGAAGAAAAGAATCAAATGTTATAGTATAATATATATTTACTAAATATCTAAAATATTATATAGAGTGAAGAAATAAAAAATGTAAATGGAATTCTAGTAGAGGTTTACATGTATTTATATATATATATAATTTCTTTTTAGTTTTAATCAGTTCTCATTTCTTCAGATTGTTCTTGTCACATTGCATTATAAATATGATATTGAGATAGATTTTTTAATGTAGTGTAGAGGGAACAATGTTGGAATTTGAAGATAAATTTCTTCTAAGAGAGCAAATTGACATGTATTTATCTAAATATTTTTATAACTTGACAGTTTAAATTTCAAAATAAAATAGAAAAATTATAAGCAAATATTAATACATGTATATACAGGGTGTATCAAAAATATAGGTACAAACTTTTAGTGGAGGTAGATAACATCTAAAGGAATGAGAATTGCATAGGAACCCATAACCAGAAACGTCACCGTAAGTCAATAGGCGGCGCTGTTCATCAGTGCACTAGAGGGGAAATTTCGGATTTCCTCATTCTAGCGGTAGTCGGCTGACGAAGAGCATGAAAAGGTATTCGAACAGGGAGCTGACAGACATGCATTTAGTGTATGGAATAGCTGAGGGCAAAGGACGAGCCGCTCAATGAATGTTTCAAGAACGCTTCCCACACAGACGTACCGGGCCACTGTTTGTTTGCACGTGCACATCAAAATTTATGCGATTATGGGTCATTAAGAGGTAGCAGAAGTGAGGACAGGCTACAATTGATGCGTACTCCCGCCATGGAAGAAAGTGTGTTGGATGCAGTGGAGACATCCTAGTACCAGCACACATGCCATTGCCTCTGCCTTAGGAGTGTCTCGTTGCAGTGTACAGCGCGTTTTGCACTGCGAGTCCTAATACCCCTTTCATCTCCAAAGGGTTGTTACTTCTCCCCACAGATCATCCTGCACATGTGCATTTTGCACAGTGGTATCTCCAAGAAAGTGCCCAAGATATGAATTTCCCAGCTTATGTTTTGTTTACTGATGAGGCCAGTTTCACTCGGGATGGCGTATTCAATCGACACAATGCGCATTTGTGGGCTCACGAGAACCCCCACAGTGTTCACACCCATGCGGCACAATATCGTTTTGCAGTAAATGTGTGGGCAGGTTTGGTCGGCGACTGCTTAGTCTGGCCATACTTTTACCATCCCACATGACCTCCACAAAGTATCTGATCTTTCTGGAACAGGTTCTACCAGGTTTACTTGCCCATGTTCCAGCAAATGTGAGACACAACGTGGTTTCAACATGATGTGGTGCCTCCCCATTATGGAAGGTGTGTTCATGCACATTTGAACATGTCTTTTGGGCAACGATGGATTGGGTGTGCTGGACCAGTTGCCTGGCTCCCACGCTCACCTGATTTAACGAGCGTTGATTTCTTTCTGTGGGGGGGGGCCTCAAAGCTACCATGTATGAATCACCTGTGGAGTCTGACATGGATCTCGTGGCAAGGCTGCTGCTACTATCAAAGAAACTCCAGGTGTGTTCAACCATGTCCGGCAATCAATGCTCTGTCGGTGTCATGCATGCATCGCGTCTCATGGTGGAAACTTCGAGCATCTGCTGTAACATTATGAAATGTATCATCTAGTATGCCATTTGCAATAATTATGTCCAATAAATGCTTTCCCATTAATCACTGTCTTGTGTCCTTTCAGATCTTGACTTTCCCATGATGTTTCTGGTTATGGGTTCCTATGCAATTCTCATTCCTTTAGATGTTATCTACCTTCCTGAAAAGTTTGTACCTATATTTTTGAGACTCCCTGTATATATGTGTGTGTGTGTGTGTGTTATGTGTGTCTGTACAATTTATATATTGACCTAATAGTGGGATTTTTTTGTGTTTTTTTAATGCATAGTGGTTAGCACGCTTGGCTGCTGATCTAAGGAACCTGGGTTCGAGCCCCGGGTAAGCCATGGATGTTTGTGCCATTTTTCTGCTGAGGTCCTGCCATCCTCTCAGATCTTCTACTGTGGCATATAAACTGACAGGCTCCTGTCAGACCTCTGTGGCAAGCAGCTGCTTGAGGGGGTATTTATTTTTTTTTATTATAAAAAAAAAGATCAGAGTTCAATCTGAGAAGGATTTTAAGAAATTAATTTACCACTATTATGCAAAGTAAAGGAGATTAATCATATGCAGACCACATAATGTAATTCCTTATTAAAAAATAAGTCATTTTTGCACACCTTTTTTAATTAGAGGTATTATTGCCAAAGAAAAGCCCTAAAAAGTTTAATGATGTCATATCCCAATTCCAGTATTTAGTGCAATGTGCAAGAGTGTGGAAAAAAAGTGCTGTTACCAGGCAATAGTTGTACATGTATCACATGCTAGTTATACAAATTTGAAAGCTGCTAATCATTTGTAATAAACGTCTGGGAACATTCACAGAACAAACATAAAGGTTAGAGCTAAATGCAACTTCAATAGCTTCATTCTGCATTGTGACTGAAGCCATTAACTGGTAAGGAATGTTGTACATAACACAGATATTGTGAAGTATCTGCTCCTGGGTGAGGGTCATGGCAGCAATTGCAACCAGAGAATATCACTGGTATTACTCAACATAGCATCCTGACTCAAACATAACTGCAACAGTTGTATGCAAGAAAGGAGCAGTGTAGAACTAACTGTAGAAGGTGGCCCACACATACTGCTCACACACCAGTGGTCAAGAATGAGAAACTGGCTTTGATATAAGAAAACTCTGTAACCAATAAGCCATATGATCTTTTGGTAGAAAAGTTTTGACCATACTGCTATCCTCTCAACTGTGAATAACAAAGGTTTGTATCAATATCAGTACACATAGGTGCCATTATTGTGCACCATCATGTATAATGGTGGCTGCTGCAAAGATATGCTATTGACACTACATTTCTGAAATTGATTCTATGAACAGATAAAACCCAGTTGGTGTGTCATTGGTGATGGTCAAGAACCTCCATGTGATTGGCCAGTAGTGACACCAGGTGTAATGGACATAAATGTGTGACTGACAATGTAGGGAACACTTGTAGCACCATAACTACTTCTTAAGTGCCTGAATGCAGCAGATACAGTTTTATCAGGGGAAGTGCTTTGCAGTGTGCTATTGGTGATCTGTTTTTAACATTATGGAGTACCACCATAGTTCAGATGGTAGGTCTGAAAGTTGCTGAATATGTGACATTCCATGGCTAATAAATTAGACATGACAACCCTGTATGAATGGCCTCTGAAGTCTCCTAACCTAAATACATTGTCCTTTTCCTTTCAGGAACATCTAAAGGAAGCTGTGTATAGGATGCCATACAACAGCTTGTGTGAACTGGTGATAGCACTGCATGCAGCCATCATTGCAATAATCAATGATGTTTTGCAGTGTGTGCATTGAGTCTTCCCAGATTTGTTGCTATGTTGCAGAATGTAGGATGCCCAATTTGAATACTGGATAATATAGCAAAGTGTTAGGAATGTTTATTTCATATGTTATCACAGATGTGGGTCTGTCTTTTCCTTAAATTCACTAATTGCTTTCCATTGCTACATTATCACATCTCTGCACCTTCCATTCTAAGCATTTTTCACTTCTCACTCCAGCACTTTGCACTCAACACTGGAATTCAGATTACCGGATAAGAAGTCTTGAGGCATTATGTCTGTTTTTCTTGGCTTCTTCCAGTCAATTAAAGTAGGTGAGAACTCCACCTACTTTTTTCAGGAATCTCGCTATAGAGTCCATAAGCAGTTGATCTCCACTATCTTGTACATAAACATATGTGATTGATTACATACTATTTTCATTATTTTAGTGTCTGAAATGTGGTGCACAGTTTTCGAAACAAGGTGCTCATCGCAAATTGCTGAAAACAAACAAACCTTACTTGAACCAGAGCTCTCATCCATCCAGTTGTGATTCGTCTAAAGGTAATTATTTTCCATTATTTTGTAATAACTTAAAAAAAAAACAAGTGTTGATAAATGCTCTTACACTGATCAAGTACCTCTTTAGTATAAAACATATTGGGTTATTATTGCACACTAAATATCAGTGGGTAGTTTTTCATCATAGTAGTGTTTCTTTAACTCAGTGAATCAGTCATACTTTCTGCAAATATCTACAAAGTACAACTGTATCTGCACACATAGCACAGCAACCTGCGTGTGTGTGTAATCTGCTAACTACAGCTTAACTGTATAGCCAACTTTTCTAATATTTAAGAGCATGTCATCCTGATTTATTAACAGCCAGTTTTCTTCCATTATATTTTTTATATTACTGTATTTTTAGTGTATAACAATATGAGACTAGAGGAATTGCCTTTTTTAAGATAAATAAAAGGAGCAAACACAACAATTCTCTATATGCACACATAGCACAGCAACCTGCGTGTGTGTGTAATCTGCTAACTACAGCTTAACTGTATAGCCAACTTTTCTAATATTTAAGAGCATGTCATCCTGATTTATTAACAGCCAGTTTTCTTCCATTATAATTTTTATATTACTGTATTTTTAGTGTATAACAATATGAGACAAGAGGAATTGCCTTTTTTAAGATAAATAAAAGGAGCAAACACAACAATTCTCTATATGCACATATTTGTTTCATTACTGATAATTATTAATATTGGTAATTACTTTTTTTTTGTTCTGAAATGATATTTTAACAACTGGTTCAGTGATCAGTAATATTTTTAACAACCAGCTCAGCCAAACTGTGTTAACCAGTTGGATAACACAACTGCTTAAAAATTAATGAAGTTTTGTTGCTGCCTTCAGATTTGACTTTTCTGTGAGGTAAATATTCTTTAATGTAAATTTTCTTAAACCTCTGGCTGGTTTATTGCAAATATTCAATTTCTGCTCCATAATTCATTGCTTTGATTATATATCTGATATGCCCATACAGTAATGGTTACATTTGTAAGGTTTTTGTAAAGAAATGCCACAAAGTTCGTTGCCATCATTTTAAGCATTATCTTTATCTCTTTTTATTGAGCTAATATAGGATTAATCCTTATAGATATGCACATAATTTTGAAGAGCATTCTGAGAGACAGTTAATATGTGTGAATGATTAATATAAGTTATTGTATCACAATAAAATTCAGTTAATGTGTTTCTTCTGAAGCTCAGCTAGCAAAACAAAATATTAATTATTTTGACTTATTAATTCAAATTATTCACTTTTTTTACATAAGTTATAATTTTTTTGCCTGTTAAGAAACAGAAGAATTATTGATAGATTTGTGCTTTACAGTTACCACAATTTGTAACATTTTTCTTGTTTTTGCAGTTTTTTTGCAAAAAGTTTATTGTGAATTAACCATATAGCCAACCATACACAGTCATCTCAGAATAATGTGACCACCCACGGAATCACAGTGTACCCACCCAGGCATGTCACAGAGTGCCTGGGTGGGTACACTGTGATTCATGGTGGCAAGAATCATGGCAAGGTCGACCACACGAAGATATAAGCAGCCAGCCAGGACAGATGAGCCATTGTGCATAACGTGAGCACAATGGGCAGAGGTATTGATTTGACAGATGTTCGAAAAGGAATGATCATCAGCTACCGTGCCAAGGGTGGAAGCATCTCGGAAGCAGCAGACTTCGTGGGCTGTTCACGAGGTACTATAGTAAGGATGTACCAAGTATGGACCTCTGGCTCACCAAGTACCTTCTGACATCATAACTGTGGAGCCCCAAAGGCCATGGACCCCAGAGGAGAACATCACCTCCGTCGACTGGTAAAGGGCAATTGACACACAACAGTGTGGCAATTGACCACTCAAATGAACACTGGGGCACCCAGATACATGTCCCCAATAACAGTAGAGTAACCCTGTTATATATGGGTCTCCGGAGTCAACACTGTTTAAAGGTGCCCATGTTAACCAAGGTACACTGACAATGATACCTGCAGTTCGTACAAGACTACCGTCATTGGACAGTGGAAGAGTGGGAAAAGGTTGCCTTCTACAATGAATCGAGGTTTCTACTCTGCAGAAGTGACAGATACAGTGTCAGACACACGAGAACCAACACCCGGACATGCTTGTTGGCCAAATACAGGCTGGCAGTAGAAGTGTGCATGTCTGGGGGATGTTTTCCTGGTATGACCTGGGACCGCTGGTACCACTGGATGTGGGTACCTGAACAATGGCTACCTGTCTATCCTTACTGACCACATGCATCCCTTCATGTTGGATGTTTACCTTAGTGGTGATGGTATCTACCAACAGTACAATGCACCCTGCCATGTCACTAAGGTGGTGCGTGACTGGTTCCAGGAACACAACAGCAATGTCTCCATTCTCCCTTGGTCAGCAAAATCTCCCAACCTCAATCCCATAGAGCACTTGTGGGACCATTTGGATCAACACGTTCAGTGTGTGGACCCACAACCACATCATCTCCGAAACCTCCATGCTTTGCTGGAGTCCGAATGGGCACATGTGCCTCTGGCAACCTTCCAGGTCCTCATTGTGTCCATGCCACGCCATCTTGCCACTTTCATTTGGGCCAAGAGTGGTTATTCCCATTATTAGGTAGGTGGTCATATTATTCTGATATGACTGTGTGTAGTGGTAGATAAAAGTACAGTGGACCCCCGATATAACACGCATGTCGGGCGGAAAACAACACCCGCATTATAAGGTGAACCGCGTTATACCGAGCGGCGCGGTGGCGACACAATAAATTTCACACTGTAAGCTTTTCATTTACTCATCATGCATACAATAATTAAACACTATTCAAAATACATGCAGGAACTCAATACATACACAATTACTCAATACGCAGTAAAAATAAAATGCGATACTCACTAACGCTGCACGGACCTGTATAAACATGTTTGAACTTATCGCGAACATCGCCCGCGCTATAACCGAGTGTGCGGTATAGCGAGCAGTGCTATAACGAAGGTCCACTGTATATGCCATTGATGTATGGTCTCACAAATTGGCATTACTCTTAGTTAGGAGTTAAGTTTTATTTATTAACTTGTCTTTACCTGTTTGTATAGCTGATGTATAATTAGAATTATGACACAATGCATTACCAAATGAATATCCAGAACAAGAAAAATCACAGAATTAGCAAAATTGACAATATAGGACTAAGTGAACCTTTGATCAAGCTTATAATATTGTTCACTACCAACCAGGAATCAAAAAAAAATTTATGGTTAGCGAATTTTTGGTAATGTAGAGAATCTACAACATAGTCTCAGCACTCTTGCTTACTGCACTTGCTTCCATGTGATTGCCATCTATATAATTCTGGGTGCACACTATGTCACCATTTTGGTTACAATGGAAAATTCCATTGCAACTTGGGAACAATTTACAGTTACAGCATCAGTATAGTGAGTATACTTATAAGAAGTTTAAAGCTTTTGAACACCCAGTACATAAAATATCAAATGTCTTCTGACAGTTCTTGACAACTTTCTGTGAAGTGCAGCCTAGAAAGATAAAAAAAAAAAGGAAAGATAATAATAAAACTTGTTGGACATTTTTCAGCCATTTTGCATACTTGTTATTTTACAACTGCATTGAACTTTGTTTTGAATTTTATGATTTAGGCAATATTAGTTTTTATTTTTAGACTGTATCAATCTTTATTTGCTAATTTGATATTTTATCTCGAGGAATATTTTTTTTTACCTCTCTAATGATTGGAAATGTTTTCAAGTGCTTGGGGTTTGGTTGATTTACCTCTGAGCAGTACTTTTTTTGTATACAACTGGCTAAATTACCAGTGAACAGTTGAATTACCAGTGAACAGATGGAACTCTAATGTCAAAAGGCTATCCTGCATGATCTTTAATATGCAAGATATATGACTTTCCTACATGCAGTTCATAGTTTAATGCCCCATCTGTTAGACAACATCCTGTGCAAGCCAATTTTTATTCTCTTTCTCACAAATGTTCAAGGTGTTGTAAGTTCATGGTGAAATTAGCCTCCAATGAGGATGGGAGTCTGCAGAGAAAGTTTCAACACAGAAACAATTGGGATTTGAATGTGAGAACATCAGATCATGAGACTGGCATATTTACTAATTGGGCCAGCCCTACCCATTTGGGGACTTAATACTGTACTATATTTATATAAATGATATTTATTGATCTGCATTTAGAGAGATGAATGAAAATGAACAGCTTTTTTTAGAATGTATTATTTTAGTTTCTATAATCACTGTAATAAATGAATTTTTAAAATTGACTAAAATAATTTTATCAACTTTAATGTCATTTGCACATTTTTAGTATGCCATAGTTTGTAATATTTCTTTTTTTTTTTAAGAAATGGCATTCATTATGTGATAATTAAAGAATGGTGCATTTTTATAGGTTATTTGCAAGAAGCTGATATGTGCCCAAGTTGTGGAAGTATTATGATAGTTGAAATTGACACCTTTCCTGTTCCTTCAGTACAGTTACCTAAAAAGATTGATACCCATAAAACTCAGGCTGCTTTAGAAATTAGTCAAAAGATAGAGACTCCTACAAGTGCTCTGTCTCTTAGCTCATCTCCTGGTGGTTACTTTTCAAATTTATTTTCATCAATTTTAAATTCTCCTAAACTCAAAAGGTAATATTATTTTTAATAATTATGGTTTCAATAATTTTAATGGTTATGAAAACAAGTGACAGATTCATGACAAGTTACAACTTTCTTGCATTAAATGCATTATCTGCTATATAATAATAATGCTATAAAGAAAAAAAATCCTGACTGTTATTAATTAACTTTTGGAATATTTATTTTTCTATTTCAAATTATCTTTTCTGTTGGTGATCTCAGAACTAGCAGAAACAAGAATAGAAGAATATGCAATACTTGTAGATAAATTTAGGCTTCAACTGATAATAGTTGGGGAAGCAGCTACTCTTTCAGCAGGCATACTTTGTGTGCTGTGTTCTAAACTGAAAAGGTGTCAAAAAATCGGACTTCAGCCTTAATGTGTCATGTCCTTGTATGAGAAGCCTTGTACAAGTTTATAGGACCTTTTTCTGTATTATTATGTAATATATTGAAAGAAAAAAAGACAGTGTAGTGGCAGGAATTGGGTTATTTTGATGCCAAGTTTTTGTTAATCAGTTTTTGAATCATTTCAGATTATTTTGAATTATTAAAGGAATTGACATAGATGATTTAAAGGTATGTCATCAAGAAATGCTGGTTTATCCTTATATGTGAATTGCACCCCTTAATACTGCTGACAGACATGGTCAGCTGTGCTCAAATTTATTTCCTTGCAATTTCCTATATTCATTATTTGTAGCTATCAGTACCAATCATCCTGAGCAATTTGAGTCTTCTGCTGCACAATTAGTAATAAGTTGTGTGAGTTCAAGAATTATAGTTGCATTAAACCAAACTATAAAAAGTAATCATGCTATGTTTTTGATAAAATTAACCAAGATTCAGTCACGAACAAATATTTGAGCTTTTTTAATTGAAAATTCATTTTCATGATTTGTCATTTTTCAGAACAGGTGTTAGTCTTTCAAAAATTTGAACACTGAGAGTTTGATTAAAAAAATTCTAGCATTATATCTGTAACTAATAACAATAGCTATCATAAAAACTTAGCAAAGTGAACAAATGAAAGCAATGTGTATACCATATTAGTTCTACAGAGAGACATTTGTTTAACAAGAATAACATGGTATCCATGTTCATAATAGATATTTGACTCCCAGACAAATGACCACTTTAAAGAAAACCAGACTAATGCCCACCTTATTAATGAATGACTTGTAGGTGAGCAAATAGAGGATAATGAGAAGAATCCTGGCAATAAAACTTGAGTCTAGTTTATCATGATGTGCAGTTTTTAAATCATTTCAGATTATATAGAATTATTAGGTCTGCAAATGGTAGCTAGGTAGTCACTGGAAGGAGAGCTATGCACCAATCCCCTGTGATGATGCATAGAACCGGCCAGGCCTAGCACCTAATGTCCGACCCTGCCTTCTCATGGTGCAGACCGTTAGTACCTTTCAAAAGAGATATTCTCTTGTGGAAGTGAACAGAAGGGGAGGGCTGCCAGATTAGTGTGGCCTATTGATCTGGACAACTATGGCTACTTTTCTTTTTTTTCTACCCTGCTGAGGAGTGGTCAACCACACAGGGTCCTGGTGCTGACCATATAAACCCACTGGACTGGACAGATATATGGCTCTGAGCTTGATAATGGATCCTGATTTTGCTGCACTGGTGGGCTTCTGTGGAGGGAAAATCTTCAGCTGTGTTTTCTGTTTGTTTGTGGGTTGACAGCACCAAGTGAATAGATTCACAGGATATGTTTATCAGCTGGTGGATAATCCTGAGCAGAGGTCATCGCAGGCACCTTAACTCTTTGCTTCTATTGGCATCATCAAATTCTACATTGGAGGAAGTCTTCCAGTGTGGATGGCTTCAGCCTTTAGTGGTGGGGGAACGGGTCTTTGCCCCATGTCTGCGATTAGGGGGCTGTTTGATATTGTCGGCATTCCCTCTCTCAATAAACATAGTTTCTTTAAACATCCCACTAACCATTTTTTCTCCATAGGTAGTTGGAATGTGAAGACTCTGCACAGAACTTTTTCTCTTGATGTCCTCACACAAGAATTCCACCATTATAATTTTGATATTCTCGGCTTGCAAGAGACCAGATGGACAGATAAATGTCAGATTCTTAAAAATAATCTTAAATTTCTCTTTTCAGGGAGGGACGACAATGAGCATCACCAAGGCGTGGGTCTGCTTCTCAGCCGACACACTAGTGATGCTCTTTTAGGATATGAGTACATTAATGAAAGGTTTCTTACAGCAAAATTTCAGACAAGCGTTAAAGACCTGAATGTTATCTGCTGTTATGCCCCCACTGAGGATGCCGGTGAGGATGAGAAGGATAGGTTTTATGAATAACTTCAGGATATTTTGAATTCTGTCAAGAAAGGAGATATTACCCTTGTTCTTGGTGACTTCAATGCCAAAGTTGGTACTTACTCTGATCTTTTGGGAGGAGTAATAGGCCCTTTTGGTATTAGTAGCTGCAATGGCAATGAGCAACATCTCCTACAGGTAAGTAAACTCAATGGATTCAGAATAACTAACACTTATTACAAACACCGCGACATACATAAGTACACATGGGTTTCACCCGATGGGCTGCATAAGAATATGATTGATTATATAGTAATTAACCGCAAATGGGCTAGTTCTGTTAGAAATACCAGGTCATATAGGGGAGCTGAAATTGGATCTGACCATTACCTTGTTAAAAGTGTCTTGCAACTTAAACTTAAAAAGTGTTGTGCTAGGGTTAAAAAAATTGCTTTTAACACTGAAGCTCTGAAAGATCCAGTTATAGCCAAAGCTTACCGTGATAGGTTACTTAGTCATTATGACAGTCATGGTATGCTTACTACTGAAGTTGAGGAAGAATGGGATCATTTTAAACAGGCTTTTTTGGACACTAACAGCACTCTTTTAGGAAAAAAGGAGCAGAAGAGACAGAATTATCTGGGTGATAAGGCACTTGAGCTTATTTCAGAAAGAAAGAACTGCAGGAATGTCCTTAATCAATACCCTACTAGTCCTAATAGAAAGCATTACAGAGAACTTAATAAATGTGTAAGATCAGTTAGCTGCTGATAAGAATCTTTGGCTTGATGGTTTGGCTGACAAAGCTGAGGAAGCAGTTAGACAGCACAACAGCAGAGAGCTGTACCAGATAGTTAATGTTTTGTGTGGTAGAAAACAGATAGGTATGCAGGGATTGAAGGATAAACAAGGTAAGATTTCTGTCTTTCAGGTGAGGATTCTGTCATGGCTAGGTGGGTGGAGCATTTCAGTGATATTCTAAACAATGCGGTTAGTTCTATTCCCATTGTTTGCAATGATGATAGATGCATTGGTGGCTTTAATGTTGGCCCTATAACACAATCTGAAGTTATTTTGGCTGTTTCTAAACTTAAACTTCATAAATCCCCAGGGGTAGATGAAATTACTACAGAAATGCTTAGAGCTGGGAATGTTTTGGTTACCACTTGGATGACTGAAATTCTGAATATCTTTTATGATAAAGGCATGGTTCCTAAGGATTTTACCAGAGCTATTGTTATCCCTATTTTCAAAAAAGGTGATCACAGTTCTTTTGATAATTATAGGGGTATCAGCCTGCTCTCTGTTCCAGGTAAAGCTCTTTCCATGATTGTGCTTAATAGAATTAAGAATCTGGTTGACAGGCAATTGCGTGATGAGCAATATGGATTCAAAAGTGTTAGTGTAGATCAGATATTTTCACTTAGGCAGATTCTTGAGAAATGTTTAGAGTTTCAGAAACCTTTGGTTGCTAGCTTTGTTAATTTCAAAAAGGTTTTCGACTCTGTTGATCGTCATAATTTGTGGTTGATTGTGAAATCATATGGTATACCAGACAAGTTAGTTAACATAATGAAAGCTCTCTATAATAACACTGAGTCGTGTGTGAGAGTTGGTAAGGCTTGTAGCAATTGGTTTAGCATTAGGTCTGGTATTCGACAAGGGTGCATTTTGTCTCCTTTTCTCTTTAGCTTGGTTATTGATTATGTTATGCGAAATTCATTTCAAGGGAAAGATTTTGGCCTTAAATGGACTGGAGATACGAAAATTTCTGATTTAGATTATGCTGATGATTTAACCCTTTTGGCAAATGATGTTGATGAGATGAACTCTTTCATTCGAGCTGCTGATGAGACTGGTAGTAGAGTAGGTTTGGTTATAAGCAGAGATAAAGCTAAAGTGATGAAAATTGTTTAGGCAGGCTGTGATTTATTTAATCTGAATGGTTGCAGTCTTGAGCAGGTGTCACAATTTAATTATCTTGGGAGCTATGTAACAGATAATGGTGATGTGCGACATGAGATTAACAGATGAATAGGGATTGCTGCCGGGACTTTTAAGATTCTAGGGAGAGAGTCGAGAAATAGGCATATACACCTAAAGACTAAAATTAGACTGTATAATAGTTTGGTTCTTTCTAGGGTTAGTTATGGTGGTGAAACTTGGACACTTTGTAAACAAGATAACAGGAAACTAGATTCTTTTGATTCCAGATGCTTACGCAGTATCTTGGGCATTAGGTGGTTCAACTTTGTAACTAATGATGAGGTTAGGCAAAAGGAGTTTGCAACCTCCTTTAAACAGCATATTGTACAGAGAGAGACTCTGTTGGTTTGGCCATGTTGCCCGTATGAATAATTCTAGATTGGCGAATAGGGTTATGAACAGTGTGCCTAAAGGCCTCAGAAAGAAGGGGAGACCTAGGATGCGGTGGGCAAACAATGTCAAACAGGACCTTGTTAGAATTGGTGTGCAGTGGCCAGATGCAGTAGATGTAGCTCAGGATAGACTTGCTCGGAGAACTAAATTGCACAGTCTGGTTGGACCTCCGTAGCCCATGGCTGCTTGAGGAGGAGGAGGATGAGAATTATTACAGGGATTGATAAAGATGATTTAAAGGTAGTCGTTAAGAAATACTGGTTTATCCTTATATGTGAATTCCACCCCTTAATATTGCTGACAGACATGATCAGCTGTGCTCAAACTGATTTGTAACTACCAATATCCATCATTTATTGTAATTCCTTCCTCCATAGGGTACATACAATTTGTATGCAAAAACTATGAATCATTTACTTTAACATTTCAATACAACTTTCTGCAATTTAAACTGTTAAATGAAACAGAAACTTTTTTTTTGCTTTTGAAACATTGCAGCTTTTTACGAGACTGCTGTCACTTTTGATTTATGGAGACTGCAGCTAGACATGCTCATTTCTTTTACCATCTAGGCAAAATGTAGGGATCTTTTGCAGGTTTTTTTTTTTAACATAAGGTATCTAAAGATCACAGTAATATGATGTTCATACAGATGAAGTTGAGGTAGTGCTAGCCAGTGATGCAGAAACATTTTAAAATCTATTTCAGCCTTCAAAAGAAAGTTTTGTGACAGTTTTCATAAAGTCCAAATAATCCATCCTTTTCTGTAGATTTGCCTTTTTGAATTTTTTAGAATAAATTGAGCAATGCACATTGTAGTGAATAGAAAAAACATTTTCTCTAACCACTTTGCAATTTTTCTCATAAAAGGTTAGAAGCCAAATATTGGATAGGAAGGAACAAAGCTCATTACAGTGCTATTCATTTGTAGTAATTATGCAAGTGTGAAAAAAACTGCCCATCATCCCCCCAGACTCAAACTTGGTATCCCGAGTTCGAGTTCAGGAGGCAGATGGGTGGTTTTTTAACACTCACTTGCCTAATTGCTAAGCCAAATATTGGTTAGCATTGTCCATCCCATGCATGAATGCTTTTAGAACAAGCCACATATTCCATTTTCATTTGTTTGACACTTCAAACATTTATGTAGAATGCATTGTTGATATCATGGTTATCACCTTATTTTGTCCAACCTTCCTCATCTCTTTGAAATGCCAATTCACTTTTCTTCAAAGTCTTGTAGCAATTTCTGAGGTCATTTGATAGGCCTTTGATTTGCTTAATTGTTCCACAGACTAAGGTTTTGTCCACGCAGTTGTTTTGGCATGTAGACACTATTGTGATAATTGTCCACATCCACTATATACTCCTGTCGAAGATGGGTTCGGTAACTCAAAAACAGTGTTCTTAATGATCTTATCACGTACACCATAAATTGGCAAGTTTCAATTCCTACCCTGACATAGATTCACATGCTAGAATTCTGTACTTGACAATTTTTCTGGAACTATAGGTCTCGGTTGGTCTCTCCAGGCTAACATCTCTTCATCAAGAGCTATCTTTTGCTGTGGAGTGTACATGGGTGTAAATTTATCATTTGATCTATTAAGTGTGTCTTATTTTGCATAATCTGTGCATGCCATCATGCATGCTGCTGTCACTGAAGTGAAGGAAAGATAGATTGCTTTCAAAATGTTATGGGCATTATTTTTTTTTAAATTAGGTTTCATAAAGTATTGTTTTCAGTACAATATAAGATAAAGCTTATGCCAAGGAAAGTAGAAATTGTCAACTGGCATGCAACTGATTTGCTTGGAGAATTATCATGCAAAAAAAGAATATATAAAAGCATGACTCTATTTTTATAACCAAATATATTGTAATATATTTATTCAGAATTAAATGCTCTTTTGATTTGTGACACAATCTAGTTCTGTTCATTTATTATTTCAGAATAAGATTCAAATCAAAGCAAATTACCATATTGCATTATATTCTCAAAAAATTATTAAAATTAAATACTCTTTTTTTTTTGGTATGTAAAATGACATACTTATGTTTAGGTATGACATGAGGATAACACTTCAAAGTTTTTCTACTGAAAAAGCACAGAGTTTGCTAAATGGATATCCATTTTGGAAAGTCTACCCAATTCTATGGAGCAAACCTTAACAATTCATCTGGTCCTTCTGCATATCAGGAGTGAGCATCACAATGAATTGAAGACTTTGTACTAATTTACTTTCCTTTTTCATGTAAGAGAGGTTTGAATATTAGCATTAATTGGTACTTCCAAGAATATGTTATGGTTGTTTCCATTTCATAGAAATACTATCTTAATAAATTGCACTATACTTGTTTCCCCAAAAGCAGGTTAAAAATAGTATCACAGATATAGGTTTACATTTAGTACAAATTTATTAGTAAAAAAATTTTTTTTTAAATATTGTGAGCTATTTTACATTTTTTTAATTTGTATAATCTAGCATTTTTCTCAAAATATTATTTAATCTTAGAGGTTATTGCATTTATTGACATTTCCTCGTAAAGAATATGGTAAAATGCCATCAATGAGTCTAAAGTGTGCTTTCATTAATAACTGTATTTGTATAGACTTATGCAGGAAAAAATTAAGCATATCAGTAATATAGTATTTATCAAACATAGTATATCAATTTCATATTTTTTGATAGAAAGGAAACTTCTGAAAGTTTACATGAAAGCCAAATATGGACACCTGCCACAAGTGATATCTCTTTTGACTCAAAAGGGAATAGAGAGACTTTATCAATAGTGTTCAATCAAGGTGGGTAAATTTAGTGTTAATAAACCTTTGCCAAAGATTAGAGTATGATTCAGTTTTGTCAGTTATGTTTCTTTTAATCAGGCATAGTTTTGTGCAAATTAGTGTAACTCTGTGGTTGTCATTTTTTTATGTATGTTTGTGTGTATATATATATAAATGTATGTCAAATAATATTGGATCAGTTTAGAAATTACTGTTCTTTTACACTTGCTATAGTAAGGATGTCTTATTATGCTTCATGAGAAAGTAAGATTTTATGAGAATAATATGATTTACTTCATTTTTAAACATTCTGAAAGGATAAATAACTGGCTTTTTGTAGCTTCTACGTATTATTCATTGGTTCATGTATTTCAAAATTTTTCCACTAGATATTACTTATAGAACTAAAATATCTACAAATACTTTATCATAGTTTAAAGATAATAGTAATGATATTAAAATAACTGTGGATGGAAATGCAAATTTGTTTGGACTAAGGCATTTAGTCAACATATCTATTCATTTTTTTCTCTGCATAAATTAGATTGTATCACCATTTCACTCTCAAAATATTTAAATTAGTTGAACTGTGGTTGTTTTAAATATTCAAAGCCTTAAGGAATAGATAATAGTCTTTACAATCAAATGTTCAATTGATTTTTCTTTATTGATAGATAATGGCATAAGCTTACAATTTAGTTAGATACACAAGATAAGTCTTTATAAATAGTCCATTAAAACTACTTAATATAGTTCATATTCTCTAATAGTTCTTTTTGTAGATGGGGAACATGCATACACAGAATACAATGTAATATGTATAGTAAATTGACTGTTCAGTGCTTTTTATCTAGTTTCCAACTTGTATTATTTTTTATTATTTGTTTGTTCATACTTGAAGACTTTTTAGCATGGTCAGTGGGCCATCATAAAGAGAAAATTTTTCATAACATCTTTTTCAAAAAATCAATGATAAGTTTTAAAAGCTTTAATAGTTAAAATGGGCTAAACTGTCTGATTTTTAATATTAAACTTTAGCAGAGAAGGCTTTTTGCAAAGAAAGAGAGCCAGCACCAGAATTGCACGAAGATTATAACTGGTAATAAAAATCAATGTACATTATACAGAGAGCTGGTTTGCTTCAAATTAAAATACACTTCAGTCATAGTGAATCCTCCAAATCAGTAGCTCACAACCTTTTCTAGGTCATGGATTGCTTTCTATAATTTATGTATAGCTGACTATAGATACCATCCTTAGTCAGGTCAGGGGTGGCTAAGTTGGTAGTGTGTCAGGTTCGTAAACTGCAGTTCCCAGGTTCAAGTCCCAGCTGGACCAGCATTGAGATTTTTCTCCGCAAAACTCCCTGCCCTGCCCACAGTCAGTAGGGGACACCGATGGGCTTGGAAAGTCAGATGGGGTGTTAGCCATGGCTCCGTGTGCAGGAGAGCCACACCCTGTGCATGTTAAAGAACACGCTGGATGGCCTTGGGGGGAAGCTACCATCTGTCTCCCAACAGCTGCTCCAGTGGGTCCCCTCTCCCAACCTTCTCTGAGCCTTCAGGGTTTTTATGATATGGCCATTTACCCCATTGTGTGCAAAAAGCACTGCTCAGAGGTAAAACAACCCAACTGCCATGGTGGACAGAATATTTGGAGCTGACTCAGCAGAGCAGCTCATTGCTTGTCAGTAGGTGTCTATAAATAAATGGAAATAACAGTGGAATTAAAGGGGAATTTATAACAATTCTATTTTCAAAGATCTTGGATTATCCCTAAAACTCTTGGTCATGTAGACAGAAATTGATATATAGAAACAGCGTAGCTTCTTTGGAGCACCTTGAACATACAGTACATTACAGGCTGCCAATGTTCTGTCAGACATTAAGTTTTCATAAAAAAAGAACTTGCATGGCAGTTGTAAGAAAGTAATTAATTAAATAGATGGGTTGAGTTGTTTATCGCTGAGCAGCACTTTTTTGCACACGGTGGTCTAAATGACCAGGTCACAAGGACCCTGAGGGCTTAGAGAAGGTTTGGGGAGGGGACCCATGGACAGCTGTTAGGGGACAGATGGTAGATTCCTGTGAAGGCTATCCAGCATGTTCTTTAACATCACATGGTATGGCTCTCCTGCACACAGAGCCACAGCTTACATTCCATCTGATGGATGGTGGCTTTCCCAAGCCCATCAGGTGCCCTACTGACCAAGGGCATTATGGGGAGTTTTGTGGAGATAAATCTCAATGCTATCCCAGGTGGTTAATTTAAAGAACTTCAAAGACAAAGAGCATTGTTGGATAACTTGAGTCTGTTTTAGGACTGCCAAAAATTTTATTCCATAGTTAATATCAGCTTGTAAAAATAGAAGGGCTGTAAACCAAAAAATATTATTTTCATAAAGTTCAAAACAAGAATATGAAAGTTACTTCGTTTTTCTCAGTTTTTTAAAATGTTTATTTCATGTTTTATTTTTTTACAAATTTAATTATGAGCTCCTACCTATTGCTGGGCCTCCACTCATCACAGGGGTATGCCCTATGCCACTGAACATCACCAGTAATGGTTGCTTTGTGGGAAGGAGAAAGAGACTGCATCCAGCTGAAAATTGTGTAAATGGTCTCACCTTAGTGTACTAGGCTATGCTTCACCCCTGGAATGGTCCTGGACAACACTGCATAGTAGTTGATTGGTGCTATAAATTAGAATATTAGGTAAGCTCTCAGAAGTCTCAGGCCACTGGAAACTATATGACCATGAAGGAGAAGAGTATTTTGAAGGGGATATCTTCTGTTATTTAGTAAGGATTACAGTTTTTTTTTTTTAAGTAATCAACTCCATTACTTCTTGATCACACTTTGTACTAATTTGGAAATGGCACAGAAAAACTTGCATGAATGTGAATCAAAGAACAGCATTTTGAGCTATCAAAGAAATAATCTGCTTAATTTCCAAAGTAATCATAGCGACTACATATACTCAGTACATTATCACTGTTATGCTGTATTTAGAGTACAGATGTGGTTACCAACACATCTTTGACTCACTTTTGGATAATTTTTAAAGGATATAATCCCAAGCCAGAAGTCCCTTGATTTTGCACTGTTGTCCACACGTATGTCCACATTTTGGATTTCGTCTTTCTTCCAGTGGTAGTTAACAGCACCATCTTCAGTTGCGATGACACTGCACTAATTGCAAAGGGACAGTATAGGTCTTTTGCACAGTCTTGGAATAAGTGTGTATTCAATGAAAAAAGGCAAAATGTGGTTGTTACTCAACATGTTTTGGCTGCTGGCAGCCGAAACATGTTGAGTAACAACCACATTTTGCATTTTTTCTTTGGATATACACATATCCCAAGACCATGCAAAAGGCATACATTACCCCTTTGTAACTAGTGCAGTGCCATCACAACTGAAGAGGTGCTACTAACTACCAATGGAAGAAAAACTATACCCAAACTGTGGACAACAGTGCAAAATCTAGGGACTTCCAGCATGGGATTATATCCTTTAAAAATTATCCAAAAGTGAGTCAAAGATGTGTTGGAAACCACATCTTTATCATCTGTATATAGCATAATCTGTAATATAGCATAATAGTGATAATGCACTGAGAAATAATCTGCTTTTATTTGTTATACACTACCCTACAAAAATATTAGAGAATTTCTATGTTATATTAATGGTAATCTAATTTCTAAAGTATATATTTAATGGCCGAGTGGTTAGCGCAGTTGGCTACTGATCTAAGGGACCTGGGTTCGAGCCCCGGGTAAGGCATGGCTGTTTGTGTCGTTTTTCTGCTGAGGGCCTGCCATCCTCATAGACCTTCTATTAAGACATATAAACTGACAGGCTCCTGTCAGACCTCTGTGGCAAGCAGCTGCTTGAGGGGGTATTTATTTTTATATTTAATGAGAAAATGTGACTGAAGAGAAATAAAGATCATAATTAAATCTTTTTAAATGTCGATTTTTCAACAATATCCATTCAGTATTTAAAGAGTTACGGAAGCTGGAATATTTAACAATAAATTATCTTGTTTTATAAAAATTATTCATAATTGTCTAATATTGATTATCATTGTGCAAATTTCTAAAATATATATTTTATTGCATTAAATGGTTTGAAACAATGCTTATAAATAAAGTTTTAATTGATTTCTGAGGTAAACTCTTATGATGCATTCTGTTGTGAAATATTCTAGATTTCGTAAAGTCCATCGAATAAAACTTTAAACTGTGGTCCATATGCAAGAGAGTCATACCCTGTGCACTTTAAAGAACACACTGAATGGTCTAGACAGACTGCCATTTGTGTCCTAGTTGATATCCTGTGAATCTCCTTACCCAACCTACTATGAGCCCTTGGGGTTCTTGTGGCCTGACCATTTAGGTCATTCTGGGCAAAAGAATGCTTCTTGAAGGTGAAACAACCCAACCTAAGTGCAACCTATTTCAACTTTTGGGCTTGAAGTTTCAAAGTCTGCATCATCTATTAGCCATTACTAATCTGATTAGTTCATAAATCGACATTTACGACAGTTCATAACTCTTTGAAAGTAATTACCATTATGGTTGAAAGTCAGTACAACCTATACATTTACAGTAAGGTTATTAATTTTTTTATTCATTCATTTTAAATTTATTCCATATTGCTGCATTTTGGTCTACATTGAAATTTTTGAATGAAATAAATATGATATTTGTCATCAGTCTTAAATACTGAACAAATATTGTTGAAAATCAAGATTTAAGTCGATTTCATTATGATCTTTAATTTATCTTCAGTTACATTTTCCCATTAAATGTGTATTTTAAAAACTAGAGAGTTCAAAGTTAGATTCTCATTGACATAACATGAAAATTCTCTTAATATTTTGGTATGGCAATGTAAAACTTCAGTTTCTAGAAATGCTCTGTGAACGACAATTAAAAGGAGCATTGAAAATAAAGAGCATTTGATAGGAGCTCTTCATAGTTTGATTTCTGTGTAATTTCATATCTAGGAATAAAAAATGAATCAGAGTAGTATTTTTAATACTTTAAAATTAAATTCCATTGATTTGCTATTTGATTTCTTTGTCCTAGCTTTGTAATCTAATAAATCTGAATCATTTAATATCAATGAACTAATATTAAATGTTTTCAATTTTTGATATTCTTATCAAGAAAATAATCTATATATGTATTCATAGTATTTAATGGTTTTTATGAATTAACTTATTTATAGGTTAAAACATTAAATTTGAATGTGCATCTTTTAAAATTTTTAATGTTACATTCAACTCTGCCTTAAAATTGAATAATTGAAGTTTGAACTTTCAGATTAGTAAGAACCAAAAACAAAGTCATTAATGTTAATAACAATGCATTATTTCATAATTTATGTGTGTTCTCTCTAATTTGTTTGATAAATATTTATATTCTTATTTCTTTGCAGAAACGTCATGTGAAAGATTAGAAAACAATAGGACCTCTTTGGAAGATTCTGATTCACTTTTAAGACAAGGCTTCAAAAGAAGTTCTAGTGATATTACTATTCTTAGCAATCCCAGCCAAAGCAGCATTGCTGTCATCTCTTCTGGTTCTGAAGGGGGACTTATTCTTGATGCTATATCTGAAAAAGATTCAATATACTCACCGTAAGTGTTTATCTTTTCAATAAAAGCCAAAAGGACACTTATTGCTTTGGCTGAAAGTAAAACTTATTTTTAATAGGATGGTTGTAATGAGAGATGGGCTTTTTTCAATGCACAATACTCTTCCTCGGTTGGTACATCTCATGAACAAAAACTCAATCAATAAGTCCAAAAAGAATTTGCCATCCAGTAGTTAGAATATTGCCATTTTTATACAGCTATAATACATATGTAAATTAAATATTCAAATTTTAAATATTGTATTTTAGCAGTAGTTTACGATAAACATGTATGAAGAATTGCACACTCTGACAGTCTGGTTGCTTTTTGTAGCCTTTAGCTGCTTGAGGATTGTGTTGTGATAGTCCATCCATTCACTTTTACTTTCCTTAACCAGTTTTACTTTATTTACATTATATTTATCATTTTGGGGATTATTTCATTTGAACTGATTGCAATTCTCGTTTCCGAGCTGTAAGAGTTGCGAATGCACAACTCCGACTTTTGATTGTCAGCCATTAATGTGCACGTGTAGGACACAACCCCTCTTGCATCATAGCTAGTGCAATCATCAGATTATGCAAATGTTTTCCCAGCATGCAACAAACACATGCCGGATTTGTACACAGTATGTTTTAACTAAGTGATGTTAGGTCACAGAGTTAGAGTATTGTCAGTAGAGATGTAGGAGTTAGTTAGTAGAGAATTTTTAATTGACAGTAGAGTTAGTGTAGAGATTGTTACTAGTGGAAGTTGAGATGTAGAATTGGAATTGTTAGCAGATTGTTAGGAGGAGCTGAAATATGTTGAATCAGTATGTGTTGTATAGATAGAAGGAGTTGTTAGTAGATATTTAGGTAGATGTGAGTTGTTAGTACTCCAACTTTTGTATTCACTCAATTGATGGTGAATCTTTGAATTTTTTGGAAATAAATTTTGTTTTAGAAACTTTTGAATTTTGGCTATTTTTCTCTTGAGCAACGTAAATTGATTTTTCAATTAGATTTAAACTGTAATTAAACTTAACAATCCTTTTTGAATTCTTACTCGATAAGTAATGCAAGACAAATACCTAATGAACCCTATTTCAACTTTATTTGGCAAGTTGATATTGCCTGGTGCCCAACAAAGCTATCCAAAATTTTGAATAAATTTGGATCAGACAAAAGATCCAACTTGAAAAGTTAATAATCTTTGGAGCATTACAATGTGTGTGTATGTTTAGCACTTAGAAATATTTTTTCCTTTATAAAAGTTGTGAAAAATCAAGGGTAAGTAGCAGGCACCATAGCTTGTATGAACAGAATGAGCCCTCAGATATACTGGATTTTCCATTATCTACTGGCAAAGGGTTCCCTTTTCTTAGTATAAAATTACATTCTTAATATTCATATTCTTTATTATATTTTTATACTTAACAACACAATATTCGTTTTTACATAGAAGTCTTATATGTGAATTGCACTTGGTATGTTCATTAATTAATAGTCAAAATTATTATTTTTTTTTATTTTTCAAGTCAGTATTTCAAAACTTGGAAGTTGCTCAGTTGATATGTCTATAAAAGTAGCTATCTCCAAAAGAAAAGTCCTATGATTTTTTATTCTGTACAAAACTCTTGTCAGTTTTATTGGGTAAACACATTTTACA
Source organism: Ryuthela nishihirai (assembly GCA_038380435.1). Taxonomy (NCBI): domain Eukaryota; kingdom Metazoa; phylum Arthropoda; class Arachnida; order Araneae; family Heptathelidae; genus Ryuthela; species Ryuthela nishihirai. The sequence goes on along the minus strand of JAWZYU010000005.1, from coordinate 75,205,266 downwards.
ATTGATAAAATTGTTTGCACTGTTGAAAGTAAATTTGTGATTAAGCTACATAGTTTTTTAAAGAGATCCAAAGTAAATTAAAATGAAAAATATTACAAACATAATATGGTTGTAAAATTTGAGACTTCTGCTGATACTATCAATCATAAAACTAGTTATAATGTTTGCTGTATTTAAATTTAATTTGTATGTACTTCTTTTACCAACTTTTAGGTTAGGTTGTGTCTAAGCATTTTGCTTTCAGCAAGTGCAGAAGATAAATTTTTATTAGCAAGGAGTTTCCTGCAAACTTCAATATGATGATTTTCTTATTCAGTAGTCTGTTCATGTGGAACACTTCAGCAACTACTGGCTACCTTACCAATTCATTGCAGATACTACACTGTAGTTGCTTGTGAACAACCAAGTTTCAAGAAGAGTTTGTGGTGCTTGTCAGTGGATTAGTTTAAACAGCATGGCACAGAATGTCCTGATCACAGTTTACTTTCAAGGCTCATGTCACCACTTTTGAACTTCTTGAACCAAGTTTGAGCAGCATAAATGAAGACTGCTCCCTCACCTACCACTTCACATATTTTTCATACCACTTCAGTAGCTTTTAATCCTTTTTTCCAGTAATGATGTGCAATTGCATGGATTTTAATAATTAACTCCCTCATTGTACAGTGTTTCTTACAATGGGAACTAAGACTTCGATACTTGTAACAGTTATGGACTGATACTCTATGCTTTCCCTTAGTGCTATATTTAGAGGTATGCAACATAAAGAGATGCTGGTCATAATGTTTTGGCTCTTCGGTGTACTATGTCCTCAATAGATGTTAAATAAATATATTAATGTGAAAAAATAATGTTCTTTCTTTAAGTTTATAATGATAAAAATATGCAAGCTCTTGCTTTTTGGTTGCCCAAGCCTAATTCAGAAAACTGTTTTCAAATATGAGTTGAGCAATGTTATGAAAAAAAAAAGACCAAGCTAAATTGTACTTTAAAATAAATCTGAACAAATGCATGCTTTTTAATGATTAAAACCAAGAGTTACTGATATTTTCCTGCTTTTCTTTGCTGCATTAGATGGCCTTTTATAAATGCAATGCAGAATTTTATATTTGAAATATGTTTCTACACAAACACATGATTTCTATTCTATTCATAAAGTTAGCAGTCAAGATTTTTCTTATCAGATTAAGTTTGAAGACCTAATTTCTCTAGATTTTAAACCCAGGAATTCAACTTTGTGCCAGCTGATTAGTTTAGCTCAAAAATCTGAAGCTTTGCACATCCATAATGTTAACTTTTAAAAATTTTCTTATTGTTTTAGATATACATAATGTTATTTATATCTTTCTTCAGGGTATTACCTCTTTCACCAACTTCTCAGCCAGATACAGAACATCAAGTGGATTTGTTAACTGTGGGTCTTTCGTCAACTATATATTCAGAAAGTGCTTCCACTGGTAATTTGAATTCCTTAAAATACACACATATATAAATTTCAATTAAGCATTGTTGTTTTTTGTCTTGACTAATGATTGCCTAGATTTGTTAAATTGATAAGTGTAAAAATAAATTTTCATGTGTTTCTAATGGGATTTTCTTTAATGTTTTCAAGAACTAACTGAAATTTTTCAGATACAATACAAAACACATAGAAGACTTCATAGTAACTTGCATGATAATTAATTCATTTTCTAAATTCAAATATTTTGCAGCAATTTGTAACCTTTATCTCTGGCATATAAACTGATAGGCTCCTGTCAGACCTCTGTGGCAAGCAGCTGCTTGAGGGGGTATTTATTTATTTATTTTTTTAAACCTTTATGTGTTCCGAAACATAACTGCTCTGTGAAAAATGAAGCAGTATATAGACAATAAACCATATTTGCATCAGGGTGGAGCTAATTTTGCTTTTAACAATAAAACTGGTAGTATTAATGAGATTTCAAGCAATGTTTGAAATTTCAAATGTAATATTTTTATGTGGAATAAAATAGCATAGCAACTTTATTTCTAAACTACTTGATTCTCTTGGTTTCTTAAGTACAAGATACCATAGAGAAGCTTATAATTAAAGATTTCAAAAATATCACCAACTAAGCATTTTAAAGATTGTAATTGAAAAGAAACAACTGCGAAGAATTAGTTTCAAACTTCTTACAAAATTGCGAAGATGAAACTGAAGAATATAATTGAAAATATATTCTAAAGTTTTTAAGAGAGCTTATTTCTCATTTTGATATAATACCACTGGGGCTTTTACATGTCAAACAAGATTAATTGTTTTCATCATTCAAATTGTAGTGGCATGAAAAGGGTTAACCATTCTGTAGTTCAAGGTTGTAAATATATTTTTATGAACAGAAATGGCATTTTTTTTAATTTTGTAATCAAATCTGGAAATTAATGTTTAGAACTTCAGCAGTTTTTTATCTGTTGATTCTGCCTGCAAAGAATTATGCTAAACCTAAAGATATACAGCCTGAATCAATTGATCGCACTCTCATCACCAGCGTAGCACCAATTGTCAAAATATGGTTTAAGCATAGTGCAGCTTTTCTGCAAATAAATTATTAAGTGTTTTTTATTTCTGAATTGCTTTTTATCATATTTTGTCGAACAAATTTATTATGGATTCAATCAATTTTTATCATTTAGAAAAATTCAGCATCCAACAACTACACTTCTGTTCAAATTTTAAGGAATTTGAATAAAATTGCAAATACTCAAGAAATTGTTTTTAGAATTTAACAAGCATTTCAGAGGATATTTAATATCACATATATTAATATTTTTAATATTTACATTTAAAATAAAGAATATATTAGAAAATTTTTCTAATTATGAAAAATTATGAATCACCTCAGATATTGAAGTTAACATTATTTAGTACGGAATAAGGTACCCCTAACATCAATACAGCTTGTACAATGAGCTCTCGTTCTTCTAATAAGGCTATCCAACAATGCAGAGAGCAGCAAATCCACTACTCAATAAGAGCATTTCTCAGCTCATGAAGGGCCCTTAAAGAGGGTTGGTGACTGCTTTAAATTATAGGGCCGGGATGGTTTAGTCAGTAATACAGTTCCCAGGTCAAGTCCCACCTGGGCCAGCATTGAAATTTATCTCCACCAAACCATCCTGCCCTCGGTCAAAAAAAAAACCGACAGTGATGGGCTTGGAAAGGCTTGAATAGGGATGGGACATAAAGCCATGACCCTGTGTGCAGGAGTCATACCCTATGCATGTTAAAGAACACACTCGATGGCCTTGACAATAGGTTACTATCTGTTTCCTAACAACTGTCCAGTGGGTCCCCTCCACTCAACTTTCTCTGAGCCCAAAATGTCCTTGTGACCTGTCCATTTAGCCCATTGTTAGTAAAAAATGCCATTCAGATGTAAAACAATCCAACCTAAAATTATGAACAGCAGTGTACATACATTGCTTTTATTTGATGTTTTAATAAATTTTAAAACCTTTTTTGAATTTCTACTTTTAAAATTGTTTTTATTATTCCTGATATAGGTTTTGCAAAAAAAGAATAATTTTTTTTAACATAGAGGTGGCCAATCTGTGGTATACCACTTGTGGTACATATACCTCTTGTCAGTGGCAAGCACCCATTTTTTTTCCTCTTTCAAATTTGATTCACCTTATGTGGCTGATTGATCTGCCTGTGGGTGGCACACATTTCCAACATAATGTGTGGCACATTGCAAAAAAGGGTTAACCACCCCTATTTTAAAACATTGGCTTTATCTAAATCAAAACTGATCAGCATCTAGGATTAGCCAGTTCAAACTCCTAATCCTAACTGCATGCATCTATACATCCACCCTACTAGAGTCCGTATTGGCTGCAAACATTGACAGATTATGAAATAACAATGTGCAAATGGATACGACTGTTCTTAGTACAACACGTGAAACATCCGTTTTTTAAAATATGAATTCTTGTTTGAATTTTTATATATATGTGTTATAAACATATATAGTTTAGACTTAATAAATATTGACTCAATAGTAGAGACATTTTTCAATTTACCTAATCAAAGAATTCAAGAAATATTTTTGCTAAAAAAAATGAATGAGATGTAGTAAAAAAAAGGTTAAAAAAAGGAGTTTTCCCAAGTATTCAGGAGACTATGTCTCCTGAATATATACTAGATGTTCATGTCATTTAGTGGTAAGAACACTTGGTATATATTCAGGGAACATGGGTTTTGAATCCCAGTCATAATGAATCTGTTTTTTCATCAAAAATATTTCGTGAACTAATAAATATTGTTTTCAGTTTGATGTGCTATGAAATAAAAAAAATCCTTGTTACCATTACAATCACCATTCTGAAATACTGATTTTCAGCTTCGCTCCCTTTTTTTGTTATGTAATGCCATAGTCTACCTAGCCCCCGATTTCTTCTCATGAGTTTCACTGAACTGTTGCCAATATTTTTTGTAAAGTTTTAAAATGCTTCCAAACATTAGCAAAAAAAAAATTTTTTTGGATCAAATAAAATCAGAGGAGTTAAAAGTAGTTACATGTAAGTACTTTTTTTTTCAATTTTATTATCTTTTTCCATTTAAACCTATTTCAATATTTCTAGAATTTTTTTTTTATATTATTCATCATGTAACTCCCTGAAAGAGAAATTGAAACTGCTAATAGTCAATTTCCAAGAACTTCCTAGTTCAATACAATGAAGCAGAGATGTGGCTGACCTTGCACAGCTTATTAATTGAAGACACTTATCTCTGTATGTGGCATAGCAGTACTTGCCTCTCTGTTCTAAACAAACCCATTGATATTGGATACAGCTGTATTTTCTCAGTTAGTAAGTTTTTTACTGAAAAGTGTAACTTTTGTTTCTTTGATTTTTCATTATTTATCGTTTAGAATTGACTCTATATCTCCCAGTTGTTTTTTATGAAGAAATCTTACAGCTTGTTGCAGATATTTTTTAGCTTGACTTAGGTTATTTCTTAATTTTTATTATTTCTAGGTTTACCAGTAAAAAACTTCAACCATTTATCATTTATTAAAATTAAATATTATCACAGAAACAAGGAAGATTCCCTTACCTCAGAAATCAGTGCACACCTGCACCACTCCTCCATGATTGGAGGGGATAATGTGAAATTTTGAAATCTCTGTCATTTAAGGCCAAAATCTTTCCTTTGCAAAGAATTCTACTTAAAGCCAATTACTCATATGTAGACATCAAACTGTTTTTATTGATAAATTAAAAATTCTTTTTCAATTGATGGGTATTGATGAAATATAATTCGTACTTTCAGAACTTTCCTATAATTATAATTGCACCTTCTAGTGGTGAAAAATTTTCAAAATTTCAAACTGATATTGCAAGTGATGTAATTACATTAAAAATTTAAAATTTTTGATTGTGAAATGTGAATGTTTTGAAGTTTACATTGACAATGATGATTTTCACCTTTAACCTCCAGAAGGAGTGGGAAAATGCAATTGTTTTAAGAGATAATTGTTTGTTTCTAGAGATAAATTGAAAATTAATTTTCAATTTATCTCTAAAATTAATTTTTGGGTTGGATAAGTATTGATAAACTATTATGATTTACACTTTTAAAATCTCCCAAAAGCTTCACCATTATAGTGTCAGGTTTTTTGGGGGGGGGTTTTCTCTAAAAATGCAACTCAACTTCTGAGTCTCATTATTAAACAACTAATGAATGAAAAGCATTTAATTCTGAACAAAATAAAAATTAAAAGGAAAAAAATGGTACATATGCATAAAAAAAATGTTGCAAGTTTATTTGTAGTGATTTTTGAAACCTGATTAATCAGCTTTTGACACTTAATCCTTTGCATGTCCAAGTTGGGTATACTGTTTTCACTTTTCCGATTCTAATGGCCCGAAGTCTGTCTACCATTCTGTAATGCAAGATTGTAAATTTTATTTTATTTTTCGAACGGGAATCAGCATTTTTTTTAACTATTTCTAATCAAATCTTGAACATAGCATTTCAGTCTATGATATATATATTTTTGCCTGTTGATTCTGCCTGAAAAAATAGTGAAAAAAGTTTTTAAAAAAAACTTATTTGAGCATGTAGTGATTGTATGCATAGGTTGAATCACCCTAAATAGCATCAAGTAGTGATGATTTAGTTTTTGCCTTTATTCTGCCTTATCACAGTAGATTATTGATTGTTTTTTGAGTTTCAGTATGTTCCTATTTATAGCTGTAGTAGAATTGTAATGCTCTCTAAGCTTTTAATTTAAGTTATTGGTTTTATTACTACTAGACGTTGTCATCCCGGAACTTTGCAGAACATTTTCGGTCAATATTTCAGTAGACTTGATTTCAAAGATCATTTCTTTTTTACTCTGGTGCTTCTGGAATTATTTTTTCCTTCTTGTCAAATATATACAGCAATTATAAAGAATAATTAATTTTGGAATGATCAAAAATTCTGCAACAGCCTGCTTGTCTGCCTGGAGATCTACCAGCCCTCTGGGGTCAAGGTCAGTCCTTGTTCCCCTATATGGCCTGGTATTCCTAACAGAACTAGCCCATTTGCTGTTAATTAATATATAATCAATCATATTCTTATGCAGCCCATCTGGTGAAACCCATGTATACTTATGTATGTTGTGATGTTTGTAATAGGTGTTAGTTATTCTCAAACTGTTAAGTTTTCTTACCTGTAGAAGACATTGCCATTGCAGCTACCAATACCAAAAGGGCCCATCACCCCTCCCAAAGGTCTGAGTCAGTACCAACTTTGGCATTGAAGTCACCAATCTCCTTTCTTGACAGAATTCAAAATATCCTGAAGTTGTCTGTAATAATGTATCCTTCTCATCCTCATCAGCATCCTCAGTGGTGGCATAATAGCAGATAACATTAATGCTTGTCTGAAATTTTGCTGTAAGAAACTTTCATTAATGCACTCGTATCCTAGAAGAACATTACTGGCATGTCTGCTGAGAAGCAGACCTATGCCTTGGAGATGCTTTTTATCTTCCCTCCCTGAAAAGAGAAATTTAAGATTATTTTTGAGAATCTGACCTTTATCTGTCCATTTGGTCTCTTGCAAGCTGAGAATATCTAAATTATAATGGCGGAATTCTTGTGTGAGGGCATCCAGAGAATAAACTCTGTGCAGAGTCTTCACATTCCAACTACCTATGGAGGGAAAATGGTTAGTGGTTAAACATAGTTTCTTTAAACATCCCACTAACCACTACACTATAACAAGGTATTTATGTATAATAATTAATACCTGTATTAATTGTAATAATATGCATCTGTAAAATGATAATTTTGCAAACAAAACAAGATATTAAAAAGAATAAATAATTATTTTCCTAATAGACAATATTATCAATAAATGTAAATCAATAACTGTAGGTCATAAATGTAAATATTCTGTTATCAGATGAGAAAATCTTTTTTATCTTATCTCTTTATGCAATAAATATTTTGCTAACAACAAGTGCTGACATCACATGCCTAAGAAGAATATTATTTATGCAATAAATATTTAAATGATATGCACAAGATTATCTATTTTTAGTGTCTTTGGTTCACTTCTAAAAAAATAGGTTTCTTTAATTTATTGGCAATGTTCAGTATACATAGATATCTTTTACTATGATATATCTTTACATACTTAGATATCTTTTTGTACTACCAATTTTACTGCAAAATTACATTACCATTGTCAACTCAAGTTTTTGTTCCAGAAATATGAAAGTAATAAATGTGATATCATTTTATCTGCACTTACAGGAATGATAATATACCATTATTTATTGTTTCTTTGTAGGTTCAGCCAGCAGCAGTGTATGTACAGCAGTTGAAAAAAGTAGTGATAAGCTTTTATCACAAATTATTTCTCTTTCTGATACTGGAAAAGAAATCGAAAAAGAACTTTTCACAGCTGAAGGAAACTTAACATTTAAGTCTAATGTATATAATGAAGCTAGTGGAATTGCATCAGATAACTCTGGTACTTATCATTCTGTTGATGAAAATGTAAGCTACAAAGAATGTAACAGTGATACAAATAAGAACATTTCAATAGTGACTTCCATGCAGTCCTCATGTGCCACTCAAAGTTCAAAACTTAATAGTCTTTTAGCACAAAGAGAATCTATCAGTTATGAAAATTTTTCATCTACTGATCATCGGCTTAAATTACATTTGGAAGTAGAAGTATTTGGCACAGATGAAGTACTTGATGCCTGCTTAGAGGTAATATTTCTTATTTGAGGCATTCAAATGAATTGCACAAATTGAAAATTTTATTTCACTTTTCTAGAATAGATAAAAGTATAATTTTGCCATATCTTTCAAATTTTTTGTCCTGTTATTAATATTTTGCAACTTATTTTGGAATTAGCAAAAAATAGTTTAACCCTTTGCACTCGAAGGTTTTTTCACTATAGGGAAGTAGCAACTGGAAGGGTTTTTTTTCTAAAAAGTTGATGAAATTTTTTACAACTAACATAAAAATAAATCATACATAAACAATGTAAAATCAAACTCATCTTCACTGCTACTAATTTCATAATTTGGCTCCATTTTTATAACCACAACCCAACAACCACAATCTCCACAAAATATCCATATCTAAGATGACCCATGGGTATCTACTGGTCATCTTAGATGTCTTGTGGATATTATGTGGAGATTGTGGTTGTGTGGGTAAAATCAGACTAAATTTAAAACACACAAGAATCTTAGAAAAGGGTATAGGGTAGTAAAGACAAAAGAAATAGCATTATTTGGACTAGTCTATTTCACAACTCTGCCGTTTTGGGCCATTCTGGGTGTTAAAGGGTTAAAATAATAATTTTAATTAAACACAATGCTGTATTATGAAGTGCACATAGACAATAGATTTACAATCTAAAATGTAAAGAGGAAAGATATCTGTTTATAAACCAGTTATTGTTGCCTCTCGGTCGCCATTCAAGTTGCTGCATCTAACCAAGTGGTGACTGAGGGTCGCCTCTTGAGTGCAAAGGGTTAATATTTTGCCATTCTTTTAGAAAACAACTGTGTTGTATCTAAATGAATATTGACACAGTTTACACTTAGTTATAGCATAGTATGCTATAACTAATTATGGCAAACTGAATTTCAATTCAGTCTTTCATATTTTTCACCTATCATATTATTCACCTAATCAAAGATGTAGCTAACTGGGACTAAACAGATACCTGCAATTCCAAAACTGGGTAATATCATATGCATTAAATTAATGCATTAATCAAATGCATTAAATTAAAATCCTCCTGCATCTTGTAACTGACTACTACAGCTATATATAATATACTATAGTAACTTAATTGTGTTTATAATAAGATAATTATCTCCATTTATTTTTTAGTCCAGATCTGTGGTTTTCAATCTTTTGCATCATACATCCCACCAACAATTTGGTTGAAAAGTTCTGATCTCATCATAATAAAACCTCACTTTTTCTAGAAAAAACATTTTTTTTTATAATGTATTAATTTTACTGTTATATTAATCAGTAACATAAATTTTAGGTATATTAAATATTGCAGTAATTTTGTCAAGCATAAGTTGTTATAATTGTAAAAGCAAAAAAAAAAATGCAAAAATTATTTGCAATCAAAATGAAGATAAATACAAAAAAACATAATTAAATATTAATAATAGTTTTATAATTTCAGAAAAGAAAATAATGCTTTTTCTCAGAATACTCAATAATTATCTTTAAAATTTCATATGTCATCTAGATGATCTTTAGTTTTCACTTGTTGAGAAACATTGGTGTAGATTATTTGAGATAAAATAGGACTGAATATTTCTTGTATAATCAAGAACTAATTTGTTACAGCTTGGTTAATTCCTCTTTTGTTAATTTTTAATACTGGAGTCATATTGATAATGAATACTTATTATTAATACAATCAAGTAAGTTATGCAATGCATTCTTGAAAGATATATTGTGTATTGATGTAAGTCTTTTCAAAGTACACTACACAAAGAATTTAAAATGTATGTTTGCTTATGTACCAAGAGTAATTACTTGTAAATAATAAAACTATTGATAAATGTATGATTAGTTTTATATGTATTTCACCTTGTTTTATTAATCATGATACATCTTGTTCTGTCATCCTGATGGCTGAATGTGCTTGATTAAAGGGAGGTGTGTTTGAATCCCAGACAAAGCATGGATATTTCTTGTGTTGTCTATCTGCTGGCTCACCTTATAGATGCTTGAGGAGTAATTTATTTCTCAGAAATTCTTCACTCAAGTTGCAGTTCCTGTAATTTTACAGTGCTCAAACTTTTATTAAAATATGTAACAGAGTATGAGGAACAGTGACATTGTCAGTAGAAGTCATCAAATGACCTCAAATTTCCAGTGTTTTCGATATAGTCCAGTTAAATAATTACTCCTCAAGCAGGTGTTAGCCATAAAGATAAGAGCCTGATGTAATAAACCATAAAGGCTGTCTCTGAGGAAGGAAGATCTCTTCACTAGAAAGATCTATGAGCAACTGATCAATGCAGTTAAAAGAAAAATCGCAAAATGTACATTTTGTCAAGTAACATCTTTAAGTTCTGCAGTGGTGAATAGTACATAACTGTAAACTTTTGTTTTTAGGAATCCCCTGGAATGGGGGTTAGCTCAGCTTGTAGTATACCAAGTTTGAGCCTCCATTATTCCTGCATTGTTATTTTCTTTTTTAACCCCCTTGGTATGAAAGGTGTAGTGTGACTTGGAAAGGATGGCATATATTAGATGAAATGTTAAGCCATGGCCCTTTGTCCAGGAGAGCCATATCTTGTGCACATTGAAGAACATGTTCTGTATCGATGATGGGAGCCCAGTGAATTTGCTTTTCCTACCCAACTCTGATTCCTTAAGAGTTTGTAGCTTAGCCATTTAGCCCATTGTGTGTAGAAAAGTGCCACTCAGAGGTAAAGCAATCCAACTTGAAGTCGGGATTTCTCAAAAAATTAACTTTATTGACTTAGTTTTCGAAAGAAAAAATTACATATTTCACTATTTGGTGAGAATAATTTCATGCAAACATTCCAGGACTGTCATGATTCACAGCATTCCAGAATCCATATCTTAATGTAATTTTATTCTTTATATACATATTACAATAGATTGATATTTACTTTTATTTTTTGCTTTAAAATAGTGGTAATTCAGTTTGTTATACTGAAACCTTATGTTGAATATATGCATATCAAGATTTTGTACTTTTTTGGCTCATTAACATTAATCGCAGTTTAAATATTATTTATTTTCAGTTTTTTATATGCAAATTATAAATGCAATAGTTACTATAAATGGTAATCATAAGTTGACTGTGAATATTTTAGATACTTATATTGTGCACTGCAGTGTAATTTTTTAATTGCCTTTTACTTTGAATAGAGTGTGATGTGTACACTGGTGTTCAAAACTAAAGCATCAAACAAAGTTAACATTAAGCACAAAACATTTTAACCTAGTCAATAAAGTCAATTTTTTTCATAATTAATCAAAAAAGTCTAATTCTCCTTTTTAATAATGGTGCAAAAGCATACAATTTGTTGCATAAACTCAGCATATTTGTATATTTCAAATCATCTTTGGTTCGAAAAAAAGTTTTAAAGTTTTATTTAACAGTAGAATAATTAAAAAATGAAATAATCTGTATGGAATAGGATCTTCCTTAATTTTTATATAATTTATTATCACAGTGATGCATCCTTATAATGAGGCTGTCCGTGGAATTAAATGTTGATCATTGATTAGGGATGTTTTTAAGTTGGGACAGAATGAAGAGATGGTTTAGTGATAATACATCTATCCATTGCACTCCTTGAATGCATAATTGGTTTTAACTTAGGGTATTCTTCATTCACACAATACTGTTGTCCTCCAAGGATCAGTCATCCACAAAATGTGCCTTGTAGGAAGGAATGCTATCATTCTTTACAGTGAATTGATCCCTGATTGCACTAGGAAAGAGGAATATAAAGATTAGGATTTATATCATGTATCATAGGACTGTACCGTCCCATGGCCGAGTGGTTAGCATGCTTGGCTACTGATCTAAGGGACCTGGGTTCGAGCCCCGGGTAAGGCATGGATATATGTGTCGTTTATCTGCTGAGGTCCTGCCATCCTCTCAGACCTACTATGGCATATAAACTGACAGGCTCCTGTCAGACCTCTGTGGCAAGCAGCTGCTTGAAGGGGTATTTATTTATATTTTTTTTTTATCATAGGACTGTGACAAGCTTTTTAAAGACATACTCAGTATTCCCATGTAAGTGATACCACTTCACCATCTCCATACTGGTATTTTTCAATTAACATGCAGGTTTTAAGTCTCATATTATTTCAGATTGTAATATGTTGATGACAAGTCCTGCAGGTTCATTTGGAGACAACTTGTAATCATCTGTGAAAAGTACATATCCAATTTATATTGGTATGACCAAGTTTCCTATGAACAAGTCCACTTTATTGCTTTCTATGAATAGTGGGAAGTTAAGACACACATAATAGATCTCCTTTCATGAAATTAATGCTATTAATCCCAAGAGAGATAGGATGGTACATATTGCTGTGTTAATCCTTATATTTCTACCTTCAAATACTGTGCCATCAATTCAGAAACAATAGTCTTGTTTATGATATTCATATATATATATATCTTGGTGTCAAATGACAGCAAATTTACTAGCTCATATTTTTAATCTATATTTTTATGTAATTTGTTGCTATTTCTTCACTGTCATCTACAGGAACGGAAAAGAAAATATATATATATCTGTATGCCAAGCTTATTATCAGATTTAATGAAGCAGAAATATTAATCAGGATGGCATATTCACCAAATCTTTCATCATAATATTTAAGTTTGGACTTCATATTTCTAATGATTGGGATTTGGAAGACAACTTGGATGGTACTACTTCAATTCATGTTTGATACCACATTTATGTAAATAGAATGTATCTTCCACCTCTACCATTTACTTTCACTGGAACAGAAGAACCAAAGAACAATCTTACATGTGTGTCTGATCTATTAGTCTTTTTACATTTATTTTTAGATGAGGTGCTACAAGGAAATATTTTGGCATTTGCTACAGCAAACAGTGATGTGATGGAATGTGATGGAATAACAATTGAGCATGTTGATTTTGTAACAAACTCAAAAGAATTATGAAAGTAAATCTGAGCAAGACTGCACTCAAAGTGCTGGTTGCCTGAGTTTTCCAGCTGGAAACCCAGGATGCCTTACAGATAAATATTTCATAAAGTATGTCCCATCTACAGAGAAAAAGAAACTGCCAACAAGAATATGTGTAGTTTGCTGTGCAAAAACAAATGGTAAAAGTTCAGAAATGAAATAAGATTTTTATTGTATAATATGTGAATGTAGGCTTATATGTAGTGCCATGCTTTGAAATTTACCTCATTAAAAGGAATTACTAAATAGGATTGCATGTAAGTATAGCTTTGTATGAGTTCAGTATTTCGATGAGTGATCAAAATTGATCACTCTTATCAATAAAGAGATGTTGTAAAGATGATGAAAAAAGAGATGATGTCTATTGATAAAGAGATGCTGTAAGTGATATTTAGTTAAGTTATTATACCTTATAAATAATTAATAAGAATATATTGATATTAAACTTTTTATGTAGGTGGGCACATTGTTATGTTTGGTTACAAGAATAAAACTCAACACTGTGCCACAATGTGTGAAAATATAACACAATGGTTCTATCTTTCAAACAGATTTATTTAAGAACCTGTATTCTGAAGAATAAATAGAATGTGTGATCTGCAGTGCATAGGTACTTTGAACTGTGACCAGTTCTGCACGAATTTATTTACACCTCATGTGTATATCTCCACTGCAGCAACCATACACTTTTTGTAACTCACATGCAAACATACAATGTGATAAAAGCTTAGCTTATTTTGCACTATTATTAAAAGAGATATTGTATGCTATAAATTTGAACACCAGTGAGCCTTTAATGTTAAAGTAGATATTTAGACATTTTGCATATTTATATATTTTAACTTCAGGTTATGGAAGTTACTTCCTTCAAGTTTTTTGTTAACTATCTGACAAATAGTTTAGATTTTGCTACTCATAATTGTGGTTGGAAATTTTAAATCATATTCACTTTTTTTAAATCACAGTGTAGTATTTCAGTAAAAAATATGGTATATTTTAGGCTGGAATTATACCATTCTTATCTGCTGAAGAATTTAATGGGATGTTGGTTATTTCTTCTAAGAAAATTTATATTATGAAGCTGCTTGGCAATATTTGGTAAATTATGCTTTTTATATTACTCTATTTTTTTATGTTTGTGAAAAGTTCTTCATTTTAGGAAATTCTCTTATTTTTTACAATAAAGAGCACTAATACATGCATAAAATACGTAAGAATAAAAATTTTGTAATAAAACTACTGTTGTAGTAGTATCATATTGTACATTGCATTCTGAGTTGTAAGAGATTCATCAGTTGTTAGGAACATTTGTTTCTAAAAACTGGTATTTGGCAACTACAGGTTTTAAAACTCTAAACATTTCTCAAGAATCCCTCTGTGTGCAAAAATGCATAAATGTAACCTGATCAGTTCTGAATAATGCTGTTCACTCAAAAGCTGTCTATTAACCAAATATTTGATTCTGTTAAGCAATAATTGTACAAAAAACTTTACCAGGAACAGAAAGTAGACTGATGCCTCCATAATTTTCACAATATCTGTGATTGCCATTTTTGAGGATTAATTAAACATCTAGTAAAATTTTTAGGAACACCTTTATCTTAGAAACATTCAACTTCATTCAGTCAGTCAGTTGTAGACTCTGCGCATCAAAATTTGAGTACAGATCACCAAAATGGAATAAAAAAAAATTGTTAGAGATAAAAGATTTTTAATATGCCTAGGCAATATAATGTGTAGTCACGAAAAATCAATATGTAAATTCCATATAACATCATGAAATATATAATAAGTACTTTGGTCATAATAAGTTATTTGCAATAATTTCATATTGCATAGGTGATTGTTTCATGTGCCTTAAAAAAATATTTAGATGACTCAAAGAAATAGAGAGCCATTGAAAGTTGGAGGCTTGTCAAACAATCACAAGGAGCATATTCATTGGTGTTCCACCATTCTGTTATCTCGGTGCAATGTCAGCAATTTCAAACAACTCAAACGGTTATCAGAAGACTTTTTTCAAGGGCATCATACGGTTAAAACCCTCAAGAGGATCACTATGCTCTCAGACCTCATTACAGCCACAGAAAAGCAGATATCTGTCTCAAATGTGACCAAAAGGTTTCACAGAGCCAAACTCTATTCCTGTTGATATTGTATATGTTCCTTTTATACCTCCAAACAAACACAGACCTGCTTGAAACTGTGTCACAATCTTGTAACTTGAACCAAGAGCAATGGAGTCACATCCTGTTCATGGATGAGTCAAGATTTTCTCTACTGTCAAACAGCAGATTTGTACTGATCTAGAGAAATGTAGGAACCCATAACCAATCCCATAACATCATTGGGATAAGTGCATTTGGTGGTGAAGGTCTGACTGTGTAGAGCAAATTTTCATTGGGTGGCCATACCGACCTGATCCATATGTCAAGCCCTAAGCTGATACAGTAGATGACAATTTCTTCCTAATGGATGGAGCAGTCTACACAAAAAAAAAAGATACTGACCGAGAGTCGCCTGCATTCTCTTCAGATCTTAACCTACAAGGGCATCTTTAGAATGCCCTGGAGAGATGTATTACCACCCTTCGACCCACTCCCCAAATCTTACAGGACCTCAGGACTGCTCTTATTGCTCAGTAGACTTGATTTCCCTACCATTCTCTGTATTATCTCATTGAAGGCATGAATAATTGTTGTCAGATATGCTTTAATACTAGAGGGGGTGACATCCACTATGACTATATTCAAACCACTCCCCCTCCCCTCCTTTTATATATATTTTCCTTCTTTTTTTTAGGGTCTATGCAAATCATTTTGGCCTAAATTTTCATCATTTATCACAACATTATCTTTGTATTTTTTTGTGAAATATGGTTAAATTTGTCCAAATATATTTCAAGATGTACATTTTATTGATCTATGCTTTTGACAAGCAGTGTACAACTGCTTGTCAAAAGAATCATTCTACAGAATCATTCCTAGCTCTCAGCATTTTAGCAGTAATTTCATCTATCCCTGGTGTCTGATGCAGCTTTAGTTTTGAGATTGTTGCTAAAGTAACTACAGATAATATAGGGCCAATATTTATATATTTATTCAAACTTGTAATACATTTATGTCCTCTGAAAACAATGAAGACAGAACTAACCCCATTATTCCATACAATCTTAAAATGCTTCATTTTGCTATGGCATAATCTTCAATTTCCATATAAGTGACCTCAATCACTCAGTTCCTGCACCTTGATCTGTTTTTTCCCATACAAAATATGTACTCTCTGGCATGATTCTATATTCTGCTTTCTCTGATTTGTCAGCCAGGCTATCAAGCCAATTATTCATACCAGCTTCCAAGTGACCCTTGAATGTTCATTAATCTCCCTATAGATATGTATTAAGACTAGTAGAGTGTTGATTCCATTTTTCTGTACACACTCTACTGTTAGAAATAAAATACTTGTCCTGTTATTAAAATGCAGACTAGGATCTAGAAAAAATTTAGGGTGGAGCTGAGTTATTGGAATTAGCCAAATGCTATTCCAGTGTATAATTTTTCCCTCTATTTTGCTTGTCTTTAAAACATTTCTTGCAAAGCATATGTAATAGGTATATGTTTAATATTTGTTTCCATCTCTATTCAAATAATAACATTCTTGGAGGGGAAGGAAGTGGATAAATTCTTTGTCCTTTTTTATCAAGCAGCTCACTAATCACAGCAATGAAACTTGTTTAGCAACCCACAAATAAACATAAAATACATCAGTAGAGTTCACCCTTAATAGAGTCATGTCAGTGCAAAAAAAGTTCATTATCCACAAATGGTCAAGAAAGTTATGCACTATTCCCCATAAGGAGACACAGAATCTATTAAATGCAGCATGTAAACTCCAAGGTCTTTTTATGGTACAGCTCATTAATGCCATTTAAAGAAGAAAATTTTCACTGAAGAAAAATTGAAGGCTACCAGATCAGTTTGATCTGTTAGTATGGTCTACGACATATTTTTACTGTTTTTTTTCCCTCCCTGCTGTGGAGTAGTTTATTAGGGTTATTAAATTTTTTAATTCTTAAATTCTCATGACAACCATTTAAACCAACTGGAATGTTATCAGCTTGTATTTGTGGATATTGGACTTATTTTGTTATACAATAAATGACAATCACAGAGTTATCTGTTGACTTTTTAATGTCTATAAATCAATAAATGTGGAAAACTTTCTGACAACATACAGAAATCGAACCTTCATCTCACCAGAAACATGCCAGAGTATTCTTCCATTGAACTAATGCCAGCACTTTTTTTTTTCCACTTAGTATGACACTATCCACAATGCATTTATTGATTTATAGATATTAAAAAGTCAACAGGTGATTGTCATTTATTGTTTGTATTGTTTAAATCAATTTTATTGTTTAAATCATTAATAACACTAAATATCATGAAGTGACTTCATTATTTATTTCCATCTTACTCAGCGCAATAAAAACGAAATAGTTGCCACCTGAGATCATGGTGCTAAATGTAGGTGTCAAAAAAACGAGGGAAGAGTGCAAAGTTATACTAAGTGGAAAAAAGGCAGTGCTGGCATTAGTTCATTTGTAGAATACTCTGGAATGTTTCTGGAGAGATGCAGGTTTGAGTCCCATATGTGTAGCAAAAATTTTTCCACAAAGCATTTATTTTATTTTGTTATAAATGTTAAAGGATTGAAATCACAGGAAGAGTGCAAAGTTATATTAAGTGGAAAAAAGACAGTCCCGGCATTAGTTCATTTATAGAATACTCTGGAATGTTTCTGCAGAGATGCAGATTCGAGTCCCGTATGTCAGCAAAATATTTTCCACAAAGCATTTATTAATATTTTGTTATAAATGTTAATAAAGGATTCCAAATTCTTTTAAACAATAATAGATTGCAAAAGGCAAAAACTTGTGATCAGTCATTTGGCACAATTTAAAAATACCGAGCCTTATCAGAATAAAATCAAGGCAGTGTTTTTGGCTGATATCATTAATAATATAAATGACAATAAAAAATCTCATAATATTTGACCCATTTATTTGAAAAGGAATTCACTATATTTTCCAAATGCAAGATTCGAGAGTAACAAGTTAGGTGTCAAATGAAATTTTATTGTGTTGGGACTGTCTTAGGATACTTTGATTTTTGTTTCACCCTACTTTCTGCTATAAGGGGCGGGGGTGGCTCAGTCGGTAGCACGCCAGGCTTTTAATCTGTAGTTCCCAGGTTCGAGTCCCAGCTGGGTCAGCGTTGAGATTTATCTCCGCAAAATTCCCCCACCCTGTCCACGGTCAGTAGGGGACACTGATGGGCTTGGAAAGGCCGCCGTCCATCGGATGGGACGTTAAGCCGTGGTCCCGTGTGCAGGAGAGCCATACCCTGTGCACGTTAAAGAACACGCTGGATGGCCTTGACAGGAGGCTACCATCTGTCTCCCAACAGCTGTTCCAGTGGGTCCCCTCCCCCAACCTTCTCGGAGCCTTTGGGGTCCATGTAACCTGGCCATTTAGCCCATGGTGTGCAAAAAAGTGCCGCTCAGAGGTAAAACAACCCAAACAACTCTTTCTGCTATAAAGAAAAAAGGAAAAGTAGAAATTTCATACTGGTTGATCTCAATGAATTGTATCTCAAATGAAAGTTTGTGGATGTCAAGACAGTCATGAACAACTTCAAATTATACCCTCTCTATCTCTCCCCTTCCCCCCCAAGAAAAAAAAATGGGGGAGGGGAGTGGAACCAGTTGATCTTTACAGGTCAAAAGTATGTGGGCAGTAGCAAGGTAGCATTTCTAAAGATATGTATTTTTAGCAACAAAGTTAAAAATATAAATTAAAAATGCTATCTTCTTAGCACTAAGAAATTGAAATATAAAACTAAAGCATACCAATAGTGAAATCACCAAATTCCTATTCACTTCAAAGGAGGATAGGGTACCAAAAGTGAGTTATTTTGCTTACTCAACATAAATTGCTAATGCCCTATCTTCCTTTTGAAGTGAATAGGAATTTAGAAGGAGATTTTACAATCAGTATGATTTAATTTTATTTTTTGCCTTTTAGGGCAAGACTGATAGGTAAATTTTTAATTAATATTTTTTTTCTGTTCCTAATGATAAACTTCAAATTTGTTGTTGTTTTGAAACTATATATTATTGTCTAATATTCCCCCCCCCCCAAGAAGAAAAGTGTTGGGAGGTATGAAAATGATACTTCTACTATATTTTTCAATCATGAGAGCCAGGGATAATGAGTTTTGTTTAAAAAAAAGCTAGCTTGTGATGTGTGAGTGGGGGGGATCAGGTTATTAAAAATATATTCCACTCCATAAAAAAAAAAGGAAAGGTGTAGACAATTGTTCTACCATATCTCTTGAACACTAGGGCTGAATATAACAAGTTATGTGTCAAATGAAAGCTTGTGGTGTAAGAGGAGTGTCATAGGCTATAAAGTTTACTTCCTTTGTACCTCTATCCAAAAAACAAAGAAAAAAGGTGTATCCCTATATTTTCCAAACACAAGGGCAGAGAGTGACAAGTAGGTGTCAAATGAAAGCTTTTGATGTGGAGACTGTTATAGGCTCCTCAAGCTTTGCCCTTCACCCTTGTCCCCAAGTGAAATTATAAGATCAATTGCAATGGTTATATTTCAAATGAAATTTTGTGATGTTTAGAATATCATTACTTCAAATTATGCCACCTCAATTATACCCAACACAACAATGATGAAACCACTTTGATTTCATATTAACTTCAAAGGAAGATAGAGTACCAAAGATGATTTCTTTTACCAACTAAACAAAAATTACCTGTGCCATATCTTCCCTTGTTGTACTTTTAGTAATTTCAAATGCTTTTAGGCACACTTGTTCTATTAGGTGAAAAGTTTTTTTTTTTCCTTTTAGAGTTCTTTGAAGAAAAGCATAAAGATTAATAATGATTATATTAATAAGGATTCTAAGGATTAACTCCAAAAAGGACACTTGGACATGTTGTCTCTTTTTTTCTCCATTAGTATAATATTAATTTTGAATTATAAGTTCATAGTACTATTTTATTTTCGTGTTCAGTACATTTCTGTGTTGTCTTTTCATAGTGAGGAGATGCACAAATGCATACAAATGGTGCATTGCTGGCCTTTGACTCAACTGAAATCAGTTAAAGTAATGCTCGGTAGTCAAGGTTTTATTACTGTCTGTGGTACGGAAAACAAGGCCCACAGTTTCATTCTTAGGGATGCTGATATCTGCAATTGCTTTATTGCATATCTTACAGGTAATACATATTATACATTTGTTACTTCTCTGAAATCATGTTAATTTTAATTTATGATTATCTACTCATGTTTTCCATTTGTAAATGTTAAACTAGTTTTACTTCTATAATGAAACACTGGAAGACTGTTTGCTAATCCAGAGTTAATCTTACAGAATAATTTAAAACAGACAAGGATTCAGATAGCTTAGGGAATTTAAATTTTAACTCTACTCTCAAGATATATGTCAGGCTCGATAAATTGGAAATTAAAGTGCCTTACTTATTTGTGTGTTCAGATAAGAAATCAAAGCAATTTCATTATTAAGATATGTTTATATGCAGAAAACCATTAAGAATATATAGTGGTGAATAGGGGAAAAAATTATCCATTTAACATTAGGTTTTTGAAACAGCTTACTCTGGTGGCCAAATTAATTCTGACATGTTTTCAAAAAATAACTTTAAATTAGAGCCTTATCTTGAAGTAAGTATGTAAAAAATGTAAAATTATGCATCAAAAGAAAAAAGAGTATTTAGTTGTGACTAATAAAATAACAAGAAATCAAATAAAAATAAAGCATGGTGAATTTTTTTTTTACAAAATGTTTGTAAGTGCAAAATCTTGAAGCATATTTTCATTTTAACTTCAGTAAGGAAATACTTTTTTTTAAAGTGTCATTTTTGTTTTTCTTTTAAATTGTATCTTTATCCCAATATAAATATTTCATAATATTTATGTTATTATCTAAATCTTTCATTTATTTAGTGATTCTAATTTTTTTTATTAGTCATTTATACAAATAAGGTGTAATGTATATGCTTAGATTTTTGACAATTGACAATCTGTGAGACTAAGAAAGTTATGTCAGAAAAAAAAAAGAAAATTTAGTTTGCTTTAAAAACATGATAATTTAAGTAAATGCTAAAAAAACTAAAAAGAGGTGAGCAACTGTGAAAAAATGAGATATATTTCAAATCATATAAAATTTAATTGAAGCGTTGAAACAGATCAAATTATTTCTGGATCAAACTGTATTATTGCCATGGAAAAGTTTAATTTTCAAGTTCATTTAAAATTTATTTTAATACAATCTTAATTTTAACAGCAAAAATGTAATTTAAAAATTGAAATTTCATAATATTGTGGAATGTAATTAAGATTTAAAAATGTCTAAAATAAGTTTTACCTTTTTAAAAAAGGGTGGGAGGGAGGCTCAGTTGGTAATGTGCCAGGCTTATAATCTGTAGTTCCCAGGTTTGAATTGCAACTGACTCAGTATTGAGATTTATCTCTGCTAACTGCTTATACTTGTCCTCAGTGAGAAAGGGGCCACTAGTGGGTTTGGAAAGGCTGTCATCCATCAGATGGGATGCTAAGCCATGGCTCTGTGTACAGGCAAGCTATACCCTGTGCATGTTGAAGAACACACTAGATGTCCATGACAGGAAGCTCCCAGCTGTCTTTTAACTCTCCAATGGGTCCCCTTTTCCTTCCCAATTTTGAGCTCTGTTAGCCTTGTGACCTGACTGACTATTTAGCCAATTTTGTGCAAAATAGGGCCACTCAAAGTTAAAACAATCCAACCCTCTTTGTGAGTGGATGTTTCAGAGATTTGGTTCTGAACCCTGGACAGGTTGCCTCCCATTTTCCTCTTTAGTGTAATATTAATCTTGCATTATAAGTTCACAGTGCAATTTTTGTTGTGGTCTTTGTTTTAAAATATTTCAAATTCCAGTGTAATATTTGCATATTTTATCTTCTCCAGATCTCATTCGTCAACAGTTTCAAGGCAGCTATATTCCAAAGTTTGAAACATCCACAGAAGAATCTCTCAATCAACTGCATAAAGAAATTATAGATGTTTATTATCCTGAATCTACTGCAAAAAATAAGGAAAGAGAAATTTTATTATATCTTCTAGCCTTTTGGAGTAGCAGTAGCTTAGGTACATTATTTATGTCATATTATTATATAAGAGCAATCTTATAAAACATTGCCAGTTTCTAATCAACTCTTATTGTCCATACTTTAAATATTTTTTCATCTGGCATTGTAAACATATCTAAAATCTGTAATTTACTGCAAGAATTTCTAGTCATTTTTATTATTTCAATGGTAATAATGTTTTGCATGCTGAGTTAGCAAAAAAAAATGGAAAACATTTCTGTGGGCATTCTTAAGTACAGAAGAAAAATTGTGTTGAGCCAGGTTGGATGCAAACATGAAGATTGTGGGTATATATCACACCTGGCTCAAGATAAGTAGACCTGTTACTAGTTCACAAATAGAGCTGTGAAGATTGTTCATAGCTCTATTCTGTGAACTTTTACAGCAGCTCCAATAATATACTGGAAAAATAACTCCAATATAGGATCTAAAATATTAATGTAATCTAAGTTTGTTCCTAGTTTCATAAAATAGTTAAATTTGATAAAAAGAAAGGATGGTCTTAACTGTGCTAGATTAGTAACTCATAATTGGATTACAATAGTAGCAATAGCCCTATCCATAGTGTTTGCAAGTTATGATTATTTATGTTGTAAACAAATCCTTACATTTCTATTTTAAATAAGAAAGACAAAAAAACATTTTTAATCAATTATATAGTTTCCAATTTGTTTATAAAATTTCTCAAGTTTCAAATCCAGAAACCTCAGTATTGCTTGTTTTGCATCATCCAAATTATTGAATTTTGTTCTGTTTAAAAACTTCTGGAGTGACTGAAAAAGATGGTAATCTGATGGAGCAATGTCAAGTGAGTACAGGAGATGCAATAAAACTCTCCACTTCAGCTCTGCTATCTTGTCCAATATCACTATTGCCACATTTGATCAGGTATTATTACACTGAAGGTTATGTCCTTTTGCAGTTAATTCCATACTTCCAGTTTTGCAGCTTTCTCAAGTTTCAGCAGTTATCTTTGTATGTTGGTTAGGAAGTTTTAAGCTTCTTGACTAATTCTGTAGTGGTTGTTCAGGGATCAGTTTACAAGCATCATCATCGAATGCATATGACTTCCCAAGACTGGCATCATTCTTAAAGCTGTAGTTACCATTACAAAATTTTGTAAACCAAAATTGACGTTTTCTCTTAACACCTCAGTGCCATAAACTTCTCATGTGTTTTGCACAGCTATCACTGCAGCATTCCCTTTTTTGAATTCATAAAGCATGCAATGCCTTATAAAGCACTTTGTCCACTCATTTTTTGGGTACTTCAAAAATAGTCAGTGTGGAATTTGTAGTCTTACTAAACACCCATACTGTTAGCTAGTCAGAACCATGCAAATGCAGCCATAAGTTATAGAGATTCAATCAGACAATAGCTAGTTCCACGAACACTTCTATCTTGAGTATAGCTGCTGAATTTGACCACTGCATAATAATTCCACACCAGCTGCCTTTGAAGTACCCAAAATGTGAGTGGACAAAGTGTTTATAAGATATTCCATGCTCTATGAATTCAAAAAAGGGAACACTGCAGTGATAGCTGTGGGAAAAAAAGGGGGGTGGGGAGAGATGTTTATGGCCCTGAGATGCTGAAGATGGGAAAGTGACAATTGTGGTTCACAAAATTTTCTAATAAAATCTGTTTGACACTACAAATGTATCTCATTCTACTATGTCTTCCTCTTTTCCCTAAGCATTTAGGCATACTGTACATAATCCTGTTCACTAATTTGTAGTTTTCTTTATACAGACAACATGCATGCATACATAGTACTTAAAAGTAATTGATATTTCTGTCATCTAACTTCATCATTATGTACACAATCAAACCACCTAATACCCAAGATGTTGCATAAGATCTGGAATCAAAAATCATCCAGTTTTTAAACAGAACAAATTGGAAATTTTATCAAATCATTTGTATTATCTTGCTTACAGAGGATCCTTGTTTTCACTACATAAACTTTAGAGTGGACCAAACTATTACATAGCCTAAGCTTAGTATTTTGATATATACACCTGTTTTTCCACATTATCCACTGATTTTTAAAAGTTCCAACAGCAATGCTACTTCTGTTTACTTCTTGTTTCCCCTTGCCAGTATCTGTTGCACAATTTCCATCAAATTAAAATGAGTAACTTGCTAAAAGAGCACAATCATTTAAAAGAATTGAAGCACCACCCCGTGACTAGTTTTTATCATTTTAGTTTTCTCTATTTATCACTTCGCCTATCCTCATCAACAGGTCCAATAAAAGTGTTATCTCATGAACAGCATCTGCCAACAAAGCTAAATAATTAACATATTTTTTTTTTATTTACTTTGATCAGAATGCAATTTATCTACAGGTGGCCTATGTGCTAGTGCACAGTTTGTTCATACTATCACTTTATTTGAGTTCTCACTACCCTTGAAATAAATCCATCTGCAGTTAATATTCAGTTAAGCAAAGCAAATTCCTGGTTGTAGAAGAAATATAATAGTGAGAACTAACATATGATAAGATTTGAGTATAGTAGCAATATGAAATGCTACAAACTGGAAGGAGAGCTGTCTACAAATCCCCAGTGATGATGCACAGAACTGGCCAGGTCTAGTGTCTAATGTCTGACCCCACCTTGTAGTGCAGGCCATTACTACCTTTCAAAAGAGATATTCTCTTTTGGAAGGGAACAGAAGGGGAGGGCTGCCAATTCAGTGTGGCCTACTGATCTGGTCATCTATGGACACTTTTTTTTTCTTCTTTTTTTCAACTCTTCTGAGGAGTGGTCAACTTCAAAGGGTCCTGGTGCTGACCATTTATACCTACTGAACTGGTTTATGTATTTGAGCTTGATTATGAATCCTGGACTTGCTGCACTGATGGGCCTCTGTTGAGGGAGAATCTACCGCTGTGTTTTCTGTTTGCTTCTGGGTTGCCATCCCTAAGTGAACAGAGGCACAGGGATACCTTATATCAGCTGGTGGATAAACCTGATCAGAGGCCATCGCAGGTACCTGAACCTCACTTAGCTAGTTGGGCATCGTCAACCTAAACTAGAGTAATTTGTCTCAGACAGGTCTATGGCTCTAGAAAAAGTGGTGCCTGAAGTTCCTACCAGCATGGGTGGCTTCATCTTTTAGCAGTGGGAAAACCTCAACCCTCGCTTAGCTAGTTGGGCATTGTCAGTCCTAAACTGGAGTAATGTGTCTCAGGCAAGTCATATGACTCTTGAAAAGATCCACTTAAAATGGTTGGTGCGAGAAGTTCCTGCCAGCATCAATGACTTCAGCCTTTAGCGAGGAGGAACAGTCTTTGCCCCATGCCTGTGATCAGGGTGCTGTTTGATATTGTTGGCCCTATCTATCTCAATAAACCTACTTTCTTTAAAAATCCTATTAATCATTTTCTCTCTGCAGGATGTGGAACGTAAGAACGTTACATAGAGATTATTCTTGATTAGAGACGATTACATAGAGATTATTATTGATGTCCTCATGCAGGAATTCCAGGGTTATAACTATATATATTCTAGGCTTGCAAGAGACAAGATGAACAGGTAAGTGAGATACTTAAAAATAACTTTAAATTTCTCTTTTCAGGGAGAGAGGATGGAAATCATCTCCAAGGTGCAGGTTTGCTTGCTTCTCAGCAGACATGCCAGTGATGCCCTTCTAGGATATGACTGCATTGATGAAAGATTTCTTACATCAAAATTTAAAACAAAAATTAAAGACTTGAATGTCATTTGTTGTTATGCACCCACAGAGGACTCTGATGAGAATGAGATGAATACGTTTTACAGCCAGCTTCAGGATATTTCGAATTCTGTGAATAAAGGAGATATTTCTCTTGTGCTAGGTGACTTCAATGCTAAAGTTGGTACAGACTCTGATCTTTGGACAGGAGTTTTAGGTCCCTTTGGCATTGGCAGTTCCAATGGCAATGAAGAACTTTTCTACAGGTAAGTAAACTTAATGGTTTACAAATAACTAACACATACTACAAACATCGGGACATTTATAAATATACAAGGGTTTCACCTGATGGGTTTCACAGGAATATGATAGATTATACACCGAAGAGCCAAAACATTATGACCAGCACGTCTTTATGCAAATCGAAGCAGCTGCAGATAAATGACAGTGTGTGTGAAGATGATGAAATGGTATAAATAACACCTGATACTGAGCTCTGTTAATCAGTGTTATTCGTGTTCTTCAGATGGGAAAGACAGAGGACTAAATGAGTTTGACAATGGTCAGACAACTGGGTCAGAGCAATTCCGAGATGGCAAGGCTTGTGCGGTGTTCACAGTCAGCCGTGGTTAGTACCTTTAAAAAGTGATCCCAGGAGGGAAAACCACAAACCGCTGGCAAGGTGTGGGCTGACCACAGCTTATCAATGCTAAAGGTGAGCGAAGGCTATCCCATATGGTACAAGCCAACAGAAGGGTACTGTGGTGCAACTCGCCAATAATTTGAATGCTGGTGATAGGAGTAATGTTTTTCAACACACAGTACATTGAACCATGCTGATAGCTGCAGTAAGTAATGGGGCTCCATGGCTGCAGACCACTCCGACTGTCCATGTTAATCTTTGTTCATCATTGAAAGCATCTACAATGGGCACACAAGCATCAAAACTGGACCTTGAATAATTGGAAAAAGGTTGTCTGGTCTGATGAATCTCATTTCCTGTTGCACCATGTGGACTGCCTGGTACATGTGTATCATTTACCTGGGAAAGTATTGGCACCAGGATTCACCATGGAAAGAAAACAAGCCAGTGGAGGAAGTGTAATGTTTTGGGCAATGTTCTGCTGGGAAACCCTGGGTCCAGTCATTCATGTGCAGGAAACTATGATGTCTACCACCTACCTAAACATCATTGCACACCAGTTACATCCTTTCATGTAATGAATTCCCTCTAGTAACGCCTTCCTTCAGCATGTTTTGGGCAATGTTCTGCTGGGAAACCCTGGGTCCAGTCATTCATGTGCAGGAAACTATGATGTCTACCACCTACCTAAACATCATTGCACACCAGTTACATTCCTTTCATGTAATGAATTCCCTCTAGTAACGCCTTCCTTCAGCAGGATAATGCCACTGCCTGGATTGTTTGAGAATGGTTGACGGAACATGAGGAAGACTTCCAGTTATTTCCCTGGCCCCCAAATTCCCCAGACATAAATCCAAGCGAGCATCTGTGGTTTGTGTTGGAACAGCATATCCAATCTGCAACAGCTCAACCACATAACCTACAAGAGTTAAAGGATCTTCTGATAACCTGTTGGTATCAGATACCACAAGACATCTTTAGAAATCTTGTAGCATCCATGCATCACTGGGTAAGAGCTGTTTTGTCGGTACATGAATGACCAACATCATATTAAGCAGGTGGTCGTAATGTTTTGGCTTTTTGATGTATTTTAATTAACAGCAAATGGGCCAGTTTGGTTAGGAATACCAGATCATACAGGAGACCTGAAATTGGGTCTGATGATTACCTGGTCAAAAGTGTCTTGCAGCTGAAGCTTAAGAAATGTTGTGCTAAGGTTAAGAAAAATTACCTTTAATACTGAAGATCTAAAAGATCCAGATATAACCGAAGCATACCATGATAGGCTACTTAGTCATTATGACAATCGTGGTTTACTTACTGCTGAAGTTGAGAAAGAGTGGAATCAGTTTAAACAAGCTTTTCTTGAAACCAACAGTACTCTTTTGGCTAAAGGAGAACAGAGGAAACAAAATTATTTGAGTGATAAGGCTATGGAACTTATTTCTGAAAGAAGGAAGTGCAGAATTAATATGAATCAACCCCTACTAACCCTAACAGAAGACATCACAATGAGTTTAATAAATGTGTAAAGGATCAATTAGCAGCTGATAAGAATCTTTGACTTGATAGCTTGGCTGACAAAGCAGAGGAAGCAGTTAGACAGCACAACAGCAGTGGGTTGTACCAGATTGTTAATGTTTTATGTGGGAAGAAACAGACAGGTACACAGGGATTGAGGGATAAATATGGCAAGATGGTTGAAGGTGAGGATAGTGTGATAGCTAGGTGGGCTGAACATTTCAGAGAAGTTTTAAATAATGTGATTATTTCTACTCCCATTGTTTGTAATGAGGATAGATGCATTACTGGCTTTAATGATGGCCCTATATCACATTCCGAAGTCACTTTGGCTATCTCTAAATAAAAACTGCATAAATCCCCAGGAGTGGACGAAATCACTACTGAAATGCTTAGAGCTGGGAACATTTGTATTGTCACATGGCTGACTGAAATTTTTAATATTTTTTATGATAAAGGTATTGTTCCTAAGGATTTTACTAGAGCTATCATTGTCCCAATTTTTAATAAAGTGATCGCAGTTCTTGTGATAATTATAGGGGAATTAGTTTACTTTCTGTTCCAGGTAAAGTTCTTTGCATGATTATACTTAATGCAATTAAGAATTTGGTTGATGGACAACTGTGTAATGAACAGTTTGAATTTAGAAGTGGTAGGGGATGTATTGATCAAATATTTTCACTTAGGCAGATTCTTGAGAAATGTTTAGAGTTTCAGAAACCTTTCGTTACATGCTTTATAGATTTCAAAAAGGATTTTGACTCTGTAGATCGACATAATTGTGGTTGATTGTTAGATCATAGGGAATACCTGATAAGTTAGTTAGTGTAAAGAAAGCTCTCTATAATAATACTTAGTCGTGTGTGAGAGTTGGTATGTCTTGCAGTGATTGGTTTAGCATTACTAGTGGAATTAGATAAGGGTGCATTTTGTCTCTTTTTCTCTGTGGTTATTGATTATGTTATGCAAAATTCTTTGCAAAAGAAAGATTTTGGCCTTAATTGGTCTAAAGTAGGGGTTCTCAATGTGCTGTATGTGGTAAAATTTTTTGTGGTATGCCGTGAGAGCTCAATAGTTGCTAGATCTAGTAACAGAGTAAAAATAACCATTGTTATGCTATAACTATAGTTTTATCTATCTGTACAAGGGCTACGCCAGTTGCATACACATTTCCAGGGGTACATGAAGCATGAAAGGTTAAAAACCACTGGTCTAGAGATTCCGAAATTTCTGATTCAGATAATGCAGATGATTTGGCCCTGTTGGCTAATGATGTTGATGAGATAATTCGTTTACTATGGCTGTTGATGAGACTCATAATAGAGTAGGTTTGGTGATAAACAGAGAAAACACTAAAGTGGTGAAAACTGGTCAAGCAGATGGTGCTTCAGTTGCTTTGAATGGCTGTACTCTTTAGCAAGTGTCTCAGTTTAATTATCTTGGGAGCTATGTAACAGCTACTAGTGATGTGCAGTATGAGATAAATCAACATTTTCAAGATGGTGGGTCATGACCTGGCACCGGACCATGAAAGCAAAATGCCGAGTCGCCTAAGAAAATTCTCGAAAACCAAGGTGTTTCGTTTTTGGGTTTTCGTTTTTTCATGAAACTCTAAAATATGAATAAATTGAATCAGGACTATTGAATAAATTATTCAATTAATCGAGACGAACAATGCACTTTGTCCGCACCATTCCGGAGTCTCGTTGTTTGCGGCAAAGTAGCCCAACCAATGGTGAGGCTGCTTGGCGGAAGGAGAGACATGCGACCACACTTCGGCGCCACCGCCCAAATCTTTGTTTAAACCACCGAATCTTTTGTTTTAACCGCCTGCACCCACTCCGCTCGTTCAGTTTGAGTTAAGTGTCGAGAGAGAGTGTATTTTTTCTTTTGTATTTACTGATTACGTTTAATTTGACGATGGATAAATGGGCAATAAAATAACAAACAATGTGCCAGTTACGAACTCTTCGATTAGCATCGATAAACAATCAAGTGATGTGCAACTAGGCATGAGTTCTGAGAGTGGCACTAACAAACGGCCTCACGATGTGCAGTTTACTACTTTTACAAAAAAGAAGGAGTCCTGGACTCGACAGTATTCTGAGGATTACATGCAATTCAAGTTCATCAAGGGTGCTGACGACAAACCATTATGTGTTATTTGTTATGCGGCACCTTCAAACGAGTCCATAAAGCCTTCAAAATTGAAGTGGCACTTGGAATTGAAGCATCCGGAATACAGTAATAAGCCAATAGATTTCTTCATAAATAAAAAGAGAGAATTAATAGCTACTAAAAAGACTATGTCTTTGAATTTTTTTCTGGACACTCAATCTGAAAACCTTGAAATGGCTTCTTATGAAATATCAAAATTAATTGCTGAAACTAGTTATCCTCACACAATTGCCGAGAAATTAACTGTTCCAGCAATGAAAATGTTAGCATCTCGAATATGTGATAAAAAACAGGAGAACCAAGTCAATATGCTGGCATTATCGAATAACACAGTGAAGCGTAGAATTGTGGAGATGGCAGATAATATCGAAGAAACTGTCGTAAGTCACTTAAGAGTTTAGTTTTTTTTCCTTGCAAGTCGATGAAAGTACAGACATATCGGACAATGCCAATCTAATGTGTTTTGTGAGATACGATTTTGACAATACAACTCACGAAGAATTTCTCTTTTGTAAACCTCTGACAACAAGAATAACAGCTGAAAAAATTTTTAATTTGATAGATAATTACATCAATAAAAATGGCATTGAATGGAAGAAATGTGTGGGACTGAGTAGCGATGGAGCATGCGCAGTGGCAGGCACTCGTACTGGACTTTTCCAAATATCAAAGCCATAGCACCGGACTGTGTATGGGTGCATTGTAGCATTCACAGAGAACTTAAATAATTTCAAACACAGCTACTTGTATAACAATTTAATTCCACGATAGTGCTGTGATACAGTAATATATGTTCACTTAATTTTTGTAACTCTAGTTGGTCTTTGATCGTAAAGATTTAATTTAGAGTTAGTATGTATACTATAGGGAAATTTTATGGTATAAGGGTGTTTTCTAAGTATGCCCTGTTAAGGTCAGTGGTTATTGTAAAGCACTCCTCCAAACTTGAAAAAATAACTAACAGATAAAGGTTTTTTCAACTGTATCACAGCACTATCGTGGAATTAAATTGTTATTCACAGAGAAGCATTGGCCATCAAAAAAATGACATTGCTTTTAACTGCAACTATGCAAGTGTATGTAAAATTTATAAACTTTATAAAATCTCATCCACTGAGTTCAAGAATATTCTCCGCATTGTGCAAAGAAATGGGGAGTGAACATGAACATCTTCTTTTACACTGCGAGGTGCGATGGCTATCAAGAGGGAATGTTTTAAAAAGACTTATTGAAAGGAAGGAAGACTTTTTTATGTTCTTAGACCAACATCCCCCAATGGCTAGGGATGTAATATTTGAATTCAAAGACAGTTTTCATGATGTCAATTGGTTAATCAAGTTAGCCTACCTTTGTGACATTTTTGATTTTTTGAATAATTTAAATCTGCATTACAAGGTAGCAATGTAACTGTATTTAAAGTGCAAGAGAAGGTGGAAGCTGCAATGAAAAAACTCAATTTGTGGTCCCTTTGTGTGGAAGCAGGGAATTACAAAGCTTTTACAAAGCTAACAGAATTACAAACGGAATATAACATGAGTTCCATGCTGGATGAGATTTCAGCTGCTATCAAGGAACATCTGCTAGGACTGGAGATGTAAGGAAGTCTGAAGGAATATTTCCCCCAATCAACAGCAACAAAGCATTGATAAGGAACCCTTTTACAGTGAACATAGAATCCAAGACAGAATTTCAGGATTCAGATTTTGATTTTATAATTGAACTGTCATGTGATACGGCACTCAAAGACATCTTCGACAGAATACCACTGATGGATTTTTGGCTGTCTTGTCATCAGGATTACCCAGTTTTAGCAAAAAAATAAAGAAATTTCTAATGCCTTTTGTCACGACCTATAAGTGTGAAGCAGGCTTTTCAACATTGGTTTTCCTAAAAAATAAATATAGAAACTGATTGGAAGTCGAACAGGATCTAAGAATAAAGTTATCATCTTTTTCTCCAAACCTGAAGTTTCTAGTTAACATGAAACAGCATCACACTTCTCATTAATAATTTATTGGTTTTAGTTTGATTTCTTTATATTTTTGTAAGAGTAAACACTTTTTTATTATAATATATGAAAACTGTATGGACATTCATATCTGTTTTATTTTACCTATAGGCCAGTATAGGTGATAAAAATTTTAGTGGGTCACGAAGGAGAAGTATAAAAATAACTGGGTCACAGGAAAAGAAAGTTTGGGAAATGCTGAGATAAATAGAATAATAAGGGTTGCTGCTGGGACTTTTAAGAATATATGGAGAATGTGGAAAAATAGGCATATACACGTAAAGACTAAAATTAGGTTGTATAATAGTTTGGATCTTTCTGAGGTTAGTTATGGTAGCAAAACATGTTTGTAAGCAGGATAACAAGAAACTTGATGCCTTTGATTCTAGATGCTTACGCAATACAGTCGTATCAGAATAATATGACCACTTACCTAATAATATGAATAGTAGGTCTTCATATTATTCTGATACGACTGTGTATCTTGGGCATTAGGTGGTTTGACTTTGTAAGTAATGATGAGGTTAGAAGAAGGAGTCATCAACCTCTTTTGAGCAGCATATTGTGCACAGAGAGACTGCGTTGGTTTGGCCATGTTGCCTGTATGCATAGCTGCAGATTGGCAAACATGATTATAAACAGTGTGTCTAAGAGTTTCAGAAAAAGGGGGAGACCTAGGATGCAATGAGCAGACAATGTCAAACAGGACCTTGTTAGAATTGGCATAGAGTGGCAAAATGCAGCAGCTGTAGCTCAAAAGAGACACATCTGGAGAAGAAAATTACACAGTCTGGTTGGATCTCCGTAGCCCATGGCTGCATGAGAATTTTATAGGCAGATAGGCAGGCAGTACACTTAAGTTCTAAAGGGAAAGTGTAATAATTTAAAGTTAATGAAAAATTTATTATTTGGCCATGTGGCATATAATTGTTTCACCCTCACCAATATATTATATCAGTTATTTTACAGAACTAGCAGCTGCCAAAGAAATTCCCCAATAATCACTGTAGTAAGTGTTATTTGGAATTATGGTGCCACTGTGATTTACTAAGTTAAAAGCACCAGATACATTATGAAGCAGTCGTGGTTCGTAACCTACCTGATAGTATTTCTTGATGACTTAGTATTATTGTTACATCAATAGGACTTTGCTGCAAGTAAATTTATTAAATAAAAAATATAATTAATGTTGAACTTATATTCTAATCACTGCAAACAAAAGTAAAATGAATATTATAAAGATAGCCATTATCTTATTCCTAATTTATTTATTTTTCAGGGGAAGAAAAGCAACCTGTAGCTATTGTAATAACATTGGAAGATGTTTTAGTCTCACGTATGATATATAAAAAGCTTCCTGCTAAAACAAAAGTGCTTGATAATTATACACATTTTCAATACACACCAATAGTGAAAGAGAAAATCTCAAACCTTACTAAAGTGGTATGTATATTTCATAATTGTTTTTCTTATTACATAAATAATGGTTTGTGAATCAAAAATTAGAATATTTCTTGGTCAAAACATAGTAAAACTTAGATTTATGATTTTTTTTTGTGAAAATAGTCTTTGATTGCCAGATAGTGTACACTAAAATAGACCTATTAACTCCCTAATGCAAAAAAATTATTTTGCTTTGAAAACAAGATAGTTTTGAAAATATTTATAGATCTATCTAAAAAAGCTAAAGAACTGAAGAAAAATTTTAATATTTTATGCTTAAAGAACCATTCCCATCTAGGAATGATTCTGTTGTAAATATCTTTAATATTTCATTTATCTGTATCAGATGGCTGACTATAATGTACCACCTCTGAATAGTCCTCTTTATTATTTAGACAGATTATTGAGAAATGTTCAGTTTCAAAAACATATGATTATTAAAACCTTACCTTTTTAAAAAAAAAATCGTAGTTGATTGTGCCAGCTGCTGTTGTGAGACATGGAATAATAATGGGGGTGCTGTAGGCTTATGGCAGACTTCAATTTAGAGTTTTTGATTGTGCCAATGCCGGAGAAGCATATCAAAAAATGGCAATTGACAAATCTTTTTCCTTTTTAACAGTAACTTTAATGGTGTGGAGGATTTGATTTCCTGGCTTTTGGCTGTGGCGAAACAGGAGGAAATATTTTGCGAGAAATTCCTTTATACTCAACTTTCAATTTAAAAATTTTAGATGGATTTTTATTTAAGTTTATCAGTGTTACTGTGAGCTAAAATTTTAAGTGAAAAACTATAGATCTGTGTAAAAAAATTCTGAATCTAAAAGAAAGAATTTATTCAAATGAATTTAATTTAATAACTTTATTTCTATCATTTTAGCATTTACAAGACACTATGTTAAGTATAGAGTTGCATTTTTTGGATGAAGATACTAACAGAGAACACTGCTGGACAGTTATCACACAAACTCACTCATCACTCTTTTCTCTTATCAATGCACTGAAGACTCCATGGGAGAAATTATTTGGAATTGAGCTTCCACTGTAATATTAAAAGGGAAATATCTTTGATATTTCATTTATATGACATATTCTTGAAGTATGCCATTTTACTTTTTAATGTAATTAAATGAGCAAACTGTGATGTTCAACTGATTTGAGATTAAAGATTTTATATATTTTATTAAGATTGCTATTGTATATAGCCATTGATTGAATTGTTTTGATTTTCATTCACATTATGTAAGAGAAGAGCAAAAGTATTTAACTCAAGGTAAAAAATATTTATGTATTGTGTAAAATAAGTTACAGGTTAGCAAAACTCAATTTTAAATATGTAGTACTTTTTGTATAATGATGTATATAAGCATTATTTGTGACTTCAGGTTATAAATAAAGTGTAAATAATTTCTTGAATTTTATTTTCATAAGAAACAAAATGTGTTTAAATTTATAGTGCAATATTTCTTGAGTGCTTCAAATTAATGATGCTGAGTTGTTGATTTATTATTTACAAAATTAATTGCAATTTTTATCCCTAATTACTGAACTAGGCATAAACTAAGATTTACAAATTAGTTGCAATGATATCCTATAAAAAAAAAATAAGTAGCAAATGATGACCAAAAAATTATACGTACCAAGAACATGAAAGATTTTGATAACCCTCCATTTCTACTGTGAGTTCATTAAATCTGAAGAGGATGTCTACACAAAACTGGGTAGTGCATTATTGTGTCTGGATGATGGTGTAAGTAATTCACTAATACACTTACATCAAAACCCTATTTACCGGAATAGTGTTCTGGTAAAACCTTTTATTTATACATCATATTAAAAGTATCTCAAACTACCACATCATCCATATTACTAATATTATTAGACAAACCCAGTCAACTGACCTGTAAATCAGTCTCATTATATGTGAACTATCGCTAGCAGTGATGCACCCAGAGGGGGGGGGGGGGCAAGGGGCCCTGGCACCCCCCAAAGAAAAAGGAAAAAAAAACATTAAAAAATTTTCCAAAAATCTTTTCCTAATTAAAATTCATTTTTTTTATATTTATGTTGTGTTGTGTCTTCTATTTCTATACTACTTATGAATTAGCGATCACATAAGGTGGGAATACCCTATGTAGCTCTCAGGAATCACGGCTGTTGTGAACACAAGGCAAACGAATTGGGCAGGCTGAGCGCTACTTCGTTTGCCCGAGCTGGATCAGCGGGCCCCTCGGCTCCCCCCAAGATTAAATTCTGAGTGCACCACTGATCACTAGATATCCACTTGACAGTCTCATGCAAAGGATACAGCTAGCCATCAGTTTCTGTTTGCATGATGCTGCTTCTAAAACTACCTATATTATCTATGTCTGTCTGCCTATATTATCTATATAAACTATGTCTACATGTTTCCATGACTAGCCTGAGACACCTTGATCTGATGCAAATTTTCATCACATCCATTGTCCTACCCACACCCAATCAGACTCAGTATTAGTGGTATGATTGCAATCACCCTGTTGCATGACCCAGCAGAAAGTTCTCAATTTTTTTTTTAGTTTTATATTTTGCTTACCAACCCCCTAGCACCAAAAGAGTGGCCCTGTTTGATCAGGATGCTACCAACAAGACAGTGAAATGACAAAAATAGCAAAATCATTTCTGAGCTCCCATGCCAACGTTACAAAATACTTTAAAATGTTCTTTATTATTAACCATCTAAGGTTACATATCTGTTCATCATACAGTATGAATTGAATGATACAAAATACTAAGGATATAAATATAAGGATATCGAATATTAAATTATAAACTCGCCATTATACAAAGGAAAATTAAAAATTTACCAAACCAAAATCATTCAATCACATGCTGCTTTCCATTTGTTAGGTCCAGTGCATCACTGACACTATGCTCCCATTATCAGAATGAAGTGAATTTTCATTGGCTGAGAGAGTAAAATGGCTCTCTCAGATGTAGCATTAAATCAAAACCTTAACTAAATTTTAAGATACAGATAAGTGCTTTGAAGGAAATCGATGAATAGTTGATAGTTAGTACATCTATTTTTGATGCAGCTTTTTGTACAATGTTTAATTAGTTATATTAATATAATTATATATTATAGAGATCTTTTAAACATATGGGTGCACTATTGAAATTAATAATTAAGCAACACAGTCACCATCTTGCTACCCATGATTCATCCATAAATATGTATTGAACTTCTAGGGCTATTGTTTCCAAGTCTCTACACTAGCCATAGACATATATTTCTGTTCACCTCCCAGTGACATGTCAGCAAAAATCATTTCGCATGCCACCTTTGATATGCATGTCATAGGTTCACCATCACTATGTATGGACACTATAGAGAGGGAGTGAATAATTTTACATGATGCTTGTGTTAATATGTGCAAAAATTTATGAATCTTTAACTCTGGTTTGTGAAAAAAAAATCATTATATATTATATTTAGCAAAACAATAAGCAATGTGCACTCTGTTAATAAATGTAAATTTTAGATAAAACAGAATAAATATTAGGTCTGGATTTAGAGAAACATTTGGAGAAAGTACACCAGAACACTATTCTGGTAATTTTTTTGGAAAATACTCTTACAAAATTGTTTAATAAATTATTTTCTCTCCATTTAAGTGGTCTTTCTAAGAAATACTCTTGCAAAATATGTACAATTTTAAGAATCATCAGGGAGCATGGAAAAATAGGCAGATAAATCTAAAGACTATTTGGATCAGAGACATGCAATTTGAGGTCTGCTTATCTAGCCCACTTACCTGATCCATCAATCTAAGTGGATATAAGTATTTTCAACTGGTTGAAAACTATTGCAGCAGTTTATGTTTATTGTTGCATAGAATCTATTGGAAAAATTCTGAATTCAATCTGCATATTATAGGCATTGAACCATTATTTTGAATCATTATTTCAAATTTTTATTGCATTATGGCATGGGCATAAATGTTCTAATCTGCAAGTTGGCTCCATCATTGGCATTAATGTTAATTCTGTCAGTAATGTGCCAGACTCGTAATTTGCATTTCTCAGGTTTGAGTCCCAACTGTGCCAGCATTGAGATTTATCACTGCTAACCCTTAGCCTGCCTTGGTGAGAAATGGGATATCACTTGGCTTGAAAAGGCACCATTTATTGGATGGAACATTAATCTGTGGGTTGAGTGGAGACCTCCATTTATCTAGTAACAGCTGTCCAATGGATCCCCTTGCCCAACCTTCTCTGAACCCTTGGAGTTCTTGCATGATCTGGCCATTTCACCCATTGTGTGCAAAATTGTGTGTCAGGGGTAAAAGAATCCAATCAAAGTTTCCATTATTAAATGATAGCATGCCAATGAAAGATGTTGAAAACCCCTGACTTAGGCTATATAATAGTTTGATTCTCTCCAAATTTTTTTGTAGTAGCAAAGTTTAGATCTTTCGTAAGCATGATAGCAGGAAACTTCATGCTTTTGATTCCAAATTCTGATATACTGTCTACAGTATTAGGTGGTTTGACTGTGTAAATAAGGGCATTGTTAGATGGAATCATCAGCTGTCTTTAAACCTTATTTTTGTAGGAAGAAATTATACTTGTTTTGCCATATCCCTGTAGGCAGAAGTATAGATTGACAAATAAGAGTAATGAACAGTGTGTCTTAATTCTTGTATGAAATATTCTGTAGCTTTGTACAAAGTAAGTTTAACCAGAACCCAATCAAGTCAAAGACATCAGGAAAAGAAGCAGATTTAGAATGAGATAGGTGAACAATATCAAAATCTTATTAGAATTGGCAGTAGTTGCCACTTTGAATAGATAATTTTGGATTTTAAAAAATTACACACTCTAATTCAACCTCCAAAATTTATGTCAGTAACTTCCACGTTCTTGATTCCTTGCATAACAACCATTGGGCCAAGCCAAATCACATAAAATAGGTCCAGACCATGATGTTCTCCCTCACAAACTTCAATATAGATGCAAAGTCATCCTCAAACCATTCCTTAGAATACACCATACCCACATGCATCATTCTGATGTGTAAAGTGTATAGCATAGTTCATCATTCCACATTACTCTCCACTACTGTTTTTAAGTTTCATTAGTTCTCCCCTTTGCATCATGATGGACAATGGCTGGAGCAATGAGGTGATAACTTGTGCTTCTGAACAGTTGCATGGACATGAAATTCCATCGTGTTAAATATCTTTGTGTTGGTTGAGCGTGAGAATTTGAAATTTGCCTTTTGCCACATGACTGATGGCAACTTTAGGATGTAGTTTTCACATGGGATATGCAAATGTATCTTTTAGTAGTGACAAGTGGCAGAGATTGAGTATTATATATGCCATTTACATTTTCTAGAAACATTTTCCCATTTAAGAATCATCAGTGTAGAGAAGTGCATTGTGCGAAGTCTTCCTAACTGTGAAATAAATTTTTGTATCAATGATATTTGCAACTAGTTTTTTACTCCTAAGAATTTAAAGGTACTTTGCAGAAATAAAAACCCACTAGAATATGAATCGTTTGTGGGTGTAATTATGCATATTAAAAAAATTTTTCATGCAATATTTTACACTAACATATGATGTACAGAAGATTAGTGTTTATGTTACCGCTAAAGTTTGAAAGCCGTTAATGTGCAATTACCTAGCTAATCTGCAGATTAACTGATTTGCTCCGTTAACGTGCGGAATCAAGAGTTTTCCGCATTTTACCTAGGTAATGTGCACATTAACGGCTTCCGTATCGTTAAAGTTCAAAAGTTTGTTTCTCTCATAGTGGTGAATCTCTTGAATATGAATCTTCGTGTCACGTGATTCACTCGTCCGCATTATAAAAAAAGCCCCGGATGAGCGGAGGCCAAGTGAGAACGAATTGGTAAAGTGATTCATTCTTGATAACGAATCACTAAAATGATTCGTTCTCACTTGGCCTGCTTATTTTGGGGGCGTTTTTTATAATTCTGACGACTGATTCGTGTTGACAGAGGGATGACCCTGGTTTCAACTCTACTCTCAGACACTAGATAAATAACATTATGTTAATTTAAGCGTACAGAAGCGTTCCTGTTGTTCCAGCAAAGATCTTATTTTCACTTTAACGAGTGCCTAATAGGTAATGTGCAGATTATCCAGGTAATTTGCAGATTACCTAGGTAATTTGAGAAATGAAACAATTTTGCACACGTTAACTGATCACCCTAGATAATCTGCAGAATAACTGATTTCTGCACTTTAGCGGTAACATTTACACTAAAATCTTTTATATTAGCACTATATATATTTTTTTTTTTCAATAGCACAACCATTTTGGACAGATGTTTTTAAGCACTACATCAAAGAGTTAATTATTTTAATTTTCATTTTGGGCCAATCGCAAAGATTTAATATTGTCAAAAGTTAACAA
This sequence comes from Ryuthela nishihirai, assembly GCA_038380435.1. Lineage (NCBI taxonomy): Eukaryota > Metazoa > Arthropoda > Arachnida > Araneae > Heptathelidae > Ryuthela > Ryuthela nishihirai. Next base: position 75,164,903 of record JAWZYU010000005.1, on the reverse strand, counting down.
CTATAATTTTCCTTGTTTAAAGAAATGCTGTTCATTGTTTATGGTTTTAATTTCATTAAGCAAAGCATTGAATAATTTTCTTGACAAATAAATATAATGTTTAGTAGTAATATTTTTATGAACTGTGATATTTACCAATTGCAAAATATGTGAAGGAGGGGTATTCCTTACAGGCACTCTGATTATATTTTCAATTTTGTCTAGCATATTTTATTCTTAATATATATATTGTTTCTGTAAAATTTCCATCCTAGCCTATTCTTGAACAGTATGATTATATTTTCTTAATTTTAGCTTGCATCTAATAACATGATTTTGTGCATATTCTAATGGTTTTATAGTAGTTGCACGAGTACCTCCCCAAGATATTAGTCCGTAAAGATTTTATCCAGGCATTGCAAATTAATTTTAAAGTAGATTAAAACAATAATTGACAGTCTCAGCATTACCTGTTGACTCTTAAATGTCTATAAATTAATAAATGTTTTGTGGAAAAAATTTCGCTGACATATGGGATTTGAACCCGCATCTCTCCAGAAACATGCCAGAGTATTCTAACCTGTTGAACTAATGCCAGCTCAGTCGTTTTTCCACTAATAATGACTATCAGTGGCGCCAAAATTCCACTAATAATAACCTATCAAATAGCTTTCATTAGTGGAAAAAAGACGGCTGGCATTAGTTGAACAGGTTGGAATACTCTGGCATGTTTCTGGAGAGATGCGGGTTCGAATCCCATATGTTGGCGAAATTTTTTCCACAAAAACATTTTAAGTAGGTTAATCTACGAAATTCCTTATGAAATAATTTTGATATTACACTGATTTTGTTTACTAAGTTATTCAGGTGGATTTTCGATGTTAATTTCCTATCAATTTGAACCCCAAGGTAATTATAATTTTCCACTCCTATTATTTGACACGAACATTCTGCATCTAAACAGTTTGTAAATAAATTGGTTCTTGTAAAAATCCTTCCTATTTTCCATCAATCTGAAGTACATATATTTAGTTACATTTGAATGTAATCTGTTGCCGTCAAACCACTTTCGTAATTGCCTAAGAACCTTATTTTTCATTTGTTATGTGTTTATGCCGTCCCGTGGCCGAGTGGTTAGCACGCTTGGCTACTGATCTAAGGGACCTGGGTTCGAGTACCGGATTAGGCATGGATGTGTGTGTCGTTCTTCTGCTGAAGTCTTGCCATCCTCTCAGATCTCCTACTGTGGCATATAAACTGACAGACTCCTGTCAGACCTCTGTGGCAAGCAGCTGCTTGAGGGGGTATTTATTTTTATTTTATGTGTTTATATTACTTCCAGAATAGATCAAAGCAGTGTCATCGTCAAAGGCTACTAATGCACCATTGTATGTGTAATTACAAAAATAATTTATACGTACTAAGAACAGTAGTTGGGTTGGGTTGTTTACCGTTGTTTTACCTCTGAACGGCACTTTTTTGCACACCATGGGCTAAATGGCCAGGTCACAAGGACCCCTAAGGCTCAGAGAAGGTTGGGGGAGGAGACCTACTGGAACAGCTGTTGGGAGACAGATGGTAACTCCCACCAAGGCTATCCAGCATGTTCTTTAACGTGCACAGGGTATGGCTCTCCCGCACACGGGCCACGGCTTAACGTCCCATCTTATGGACGGCGGCCTTTTCAAGCCCATTGGTGTCCCCTACTGATCGTGGGCATGGCAGGGAATTTTGCAGAGATAAATCTCAATGCTGACCCAGCTGGGACTCAAACCTGGGAACTACAGATTACGAGCCTGGCGCGCTACCGACTGAGTCGCCCCCGCCCCAAAGAACCGTAGTAGTCCTAAGACCGATCGCTGTGGTACCCCATATTTAATTGGTAATTACTACTCATAATATTAATAATATTGCCTATATGAACCATTTCTTTCCTATCTTCTATATAGCTTTTTAACCAAGAAAACATCTTGCTTATTATTCAGAGCTATTTAGTTTTTCCAACATCAAAAGGTTGTATATCTAAAAGTAACGCAACTGTTTTCTGATCTATGTCCATATTTTTTTCTAGATTTCTGAAGTTCTCCTCCCCTTCCTGAAGCCAAAATTGATTGGATGAAACATATCCGATAGCGTTCCAAAAATGCACCAATTTTACTTTCACGTTTTCTTTTTTTTTTCAATTTTGATAAAACTTGACAACGAAATAGGGCGATAATTTTCTAAAACTTTTGATTTCCTTTTTTGTAAATTGGAACAGCAATGGCAGTCTTCGGGACCTCAGGAAAAACACCATCTTGAAGCGATTGATTTATGAGGTAACTCATAATTGTCTTAATTCCCTCATACACATTCCTAATATATGCTGAAATGCCTTCTATACTAGCAGCTTTACTAATATCAAGTTATCTTACTTTATCATTTCATGTTCATGAACATAAGGCATAAAAAAAGAATTCCGTTTTATTGTCTATATTTCGTAAAATTGAGTTTATGTCGTGATTCTTGTTATCTTTCCACTATTTTTGCAAAATATTCGTTTAACAACATATACACTTGCATTCTGCTCCAAGTTAACTGTACCCTTGTCATCCGTTATAGTATTTGGAATAACCACCTTTCCACGCATTTCATTTATAGTAGCCCAGTTCTTTTTGTTATTATTGCCATTTCTTATAAATTTTCCTTTGTAGTAGTCATTTTTAGCTTTTCTAAAATTAAATTTTAATATATTTTTATACTTTTTAAAATGATCAGTTTGATCTTTGCTCATTCTATTTGCTTTGTATGTTTTTAAATAACTCGCTTTTATGGTTAATTGAGATTACTAAAGCGTCTTGTACTCCTTGGTTTGATATGTTTAGTGTAGGAAAATTTGCCGTAATCGATACCTTATCAATTTCTTTTTTTAATATGCCAATGAATTAATCAAAAGCTGTATTTATATATTCTGTTGGTTTTTTTTTTGTCTCTTCCATGATATGTTACGCAATCTCTCTCTAAATTTTCTTTACATTTAATCTAGTTTTGCTGTTTTGGGTGCAACACCTATGATTAGCTACACATGCTATACTGAGGCCGATGATGAGATATTGGTTTTGATAATGTATGTAGTTAATGCATTCGGTTTAAAATATATAACGTACAATTGATCTAGACAATATTTGGATACTTCCTTTGTAATAGATTTGTGGCAAATCATAAAACCGTTTGAATCTATCATCTGTAGTAGATTTTGTGACTGTGTATCAGCATTCAGAATATAAATATTAAAATCTCCTGTTAGTATAACGAAGTTTGATTCAATTCGCTCTATCCAGATTTTTAAATCCTCTGAAATCAGTAAAGCTGTGATATCTATGTAGTGCAATTAAACTGATATCTATATTGTAAATATAAGTAGCACACAATCAGCCGATCTGAAATAACGTACTTGTACCTAGTATTTATGTCTTTCGTTACGTAAACAATGATTCCACTGACCTATCTGTTTCTTGACTATTCTGTTTCTTGACGTAAACAATTTTTCCCTTGACCTATCTGTTTCCTTACATTGATAAAATTCGTTATAAACATCAATTTTATAAACTGAAATTTCCCTTTTAACCCATATTTCAGTTAAGATTATAATGTCTGGATTTGAATCCAATAGATTTAAATGTACCAGAAAATGATCAAAGTTTTTCCTGACTTATGTTATCCTGTATTAATTTTATGCCTTTAACCTATGTGTAATACGTCCTATCGTAAACCTCTTTCTTAACTTTCAATAATGTTAATATTGCAGTCGTCATTATCTAACAATAACGATTCTTTGCCCATTAAATAATCATCCTTACTTAAAGAACTGATATAATGGTTTTTACGTAAATCAAACATTGTATAAACAAAAACATATAGTATTGAAACAACAATCTTACTAGTTAAATTTAGTTTCTCCTCCTTAGTTAATCTAAATCTTGAGCAGTGCTTATTCTAATCACATCGGATTCTTCCTCGCTTCTCATATATATTTTAGCGTCTCTCACCCACACATACCTGTAGTCAAGTTTCTTTTGTATTTCTTTGGCTTTAAATAATAATTTTCTGCTGTGGGATGATCGTTAATATATATTCGTCCGTCCTCATACTTGTTTATTTCCTTTGATCTGAGATTCCTTTTGGTCTTCCAGTTATTCATCCATAATTCTTTAGTGATTCTACTCTCAAACGATAGGTCTGATTCTATTAGGATATTTTAAAGGAATTCGATGCATGACTTCATTGTCTAGGCGATCCGTTTTAATTTTTAGCACCTTTACAATATCAATTTACATTGTCCGTAATATTTTTTTTTGTTTGGATTCGGGTACTCCTGCTATCTCGATATTCTTGTTTCTGGAATATTGTTAGGTTACTGATCTTCGACTTTAATTCATTTAGCTGCTTTTCAAAAGTTGAATTCGCTTCTCGCAATAATTTATGTCATTGATTTCTTTCGTTATCTCTTTCATTAAGGTCATATGTTCACCTAGTTTATTGCAACGCAAGATATACTCTTTTTTAAATTCCTCTATTTCTTTTTTAATTTCGTCCCTGAATATTTTTATTACATAAATTCCGATCTAAATTGTGCGAACTGCTCTTTTATAATACCCTCAATACCGATTCTTAGGCTTTGATTAAATTTGCCTTGTTTCTCAACTACATCTTTCCGTCTCTTTCACTTTTATTAGATCTTTATCTTTACATTTATTGCATTTGATATTCCTTTTGCGATCAGCAGATAAATGCTTAAAATTTGTTTGTTTCAAGCCTAGGCAGTAGAAATGATATCCTTTTTTGCACACCATGCATTTCACTAAGTCACCGTCATCCAAAACATCAGCGCAATTAGCACAAGATAGTTAAATTTGTTACAAATTCGGTAACCATGCTGTTTGGTTCCCCAGAGCAATAAAAGACCAGAGAGGATAGCAGTGAGATTGGGGCCGAATGTGGTCAGCGGTAACACCTTTCCCTGAGCTGATAACGGGACTGAGGGCAAGAGGTGTTCGATTGAATCAATGTTAAAGGCTATTTGAAGCCTCTTAATGGAAGCCAGTGGCGTGAGAAAAGAAATAATTCACTATAATAAAATGTAAGATGTGAATTACTAAGGCACGTAGAGAATAAAAATTTATCAGGAGACTCTTCCAAGTTTTATAAGGTTATAATTTTGCTATTACTTAAAAGAATTGGTGACACTTTAATGCTCGCACCCTTAGGCAAGTACTTTATGGGAAATCCGGCTTTGTTCTACAGTGTACTTCCACTATAATAGGCGTCTGCAAAGCATTATAACTATTCTGTCTCATTCCTCTTTTTCCATAACCCATTAACGGTCCACGATCAAAATTTACCCAGAGCGTGTTTGTGGCCGAGTAGTTAGCATGCTTGACTATTGGTCAAAGGGACCTGGGTAAAGCATGAATGTTTGTGTTGTTTTTCTGCTGAGGTTCCACCATCATCACAGACCTACTATGGCGTATAAACTGAGAGCCTCCTATCAGACCTGTGAAAAGCAGCTGCTTGAGGGAATATTTTTTATTTGTTTCAATAGTCAAAAGCCCATATGCAAAGCATTCAGTGATTTCAAAGGAATATCGAATGATATAGCGGAGATTCCAGTTTCCCCTCCCATCTGCTGAAGATATATTCACGTAGACACTGACTTGCAACCATACTGTTGACATCCATACAAAGCAGGCAATTCGCCCCAGTATATTTTGTTCCAGGACGTTTGATAGCAGAGGGAGATCACTTTTGATTCTTTTACACCCTACGGATTTGCAACTTCCCGTTATAACTGTACCTAGCAATGACCATGAAAACATTCCGCACATTGCCTGTACCACAACATGTAGATTATTTGGCTAGTAATATATTGGCCGGGATTTGTGCAGTTTAGATAGATATTCCCTCGTTTAATGTTGCCATATTTTCTCGCTTGTCGCCGGCCACGTAACGTCATACAGCCCTTTTAAGAAATGTTAAATCTAGGCTTTGTACATCTTTATAATTCATACTCTAAATAGTGGGCGTCAGAAAGAACAATGATGTACCCTTCCCAAAACTCGTCGATCCTCAGTGACGTATAATACGATTCATGCACACAAAACAGCGTGAGTATAACTTTTGAGCCACATACACAGTTGTCACTTTTTTTTTTGCGTTGTGGGTTGCACGTCAACGAGGACGTTTGAATATGATGTATGCACGATGTTATGAAATCAACCTCAATACTTTCACTTGGTTTAAAAACTTCTTTAATATTAATTCCTTACAAGGGAGTAGGCAGGAGGAATAAATGTTCATATTTCCCGAGGGACGGGAAAACATTTTAACACCTTCCATTCATATTTCCTTTCGCCCTGTATCATGTAAATTAGCATTTACCACTCCATGCCAGCGCAAAGTAGTTCTCTTAGTTCATTAACTCGAATTGCATTCAATATATCTCTGTTTATTGTAGGGGGGAGGGCTCAGTCGGTTATGCACCATGCTCGTAATCTGTAATTCCCAGCTGGGTCAGTGTTGGGATTTATCTCCGCAAAATTCCCCGCCCTGCCCACGGTCTGTAGGGGACACCAGTGGGTTTGGAAATCCGTCGGATGAAACGGCCGTAGCCCCGTGTGCAGGAGAGCCATACCCTGTGCACATTAAAGAACACTGGATGGCCTTGAAGGGAGGTTACCATCTGTCTCCCAATAGCTGTTCCAGTGGGTCTCCTCCCCCAACATTCTCTGGGCCTTCGAGATCCATGTGACCATGGTGTGCAAAAAAGTGCCGCTCAGAGGTAAAACAACCCAACTCTCTGTTTATTGCAAGGTAATAATATGAAATACTCTAAGAAACTCTAGATGGAAGCCAGGCATTATACTAAATTTTCGATTAGGTTCGAAGGCATTCATCCCAAGATTTTACTTTGAAACGATTTGCGAATGTTACACATCTGGTTTTATGTTTCTAAACGGTGCAATTATTTATGAAAGCATGGATTTCGCTATTTATCTCCCTAGGCAAAAGTCTCAAATCTAATAAGTACCACATCAATTACTTCTCAATATAGGGTGGATCGCATTTTATGCGATAATAATAAGTAAACACTATTGTTTTATTATTTAAATGTTAAATTTAATTGCAAAACATAAACCTAGATTTCGTGTTTTAATGGTTCATCTTAGACCGAATGTGACTGTATCCTCCATACCCATGTGAGATCATTGCAATCGAGCCAAGCTAGTAAGCATATATTTTGATACAACGTATTGTTTGCGGATAGAATGTTTGAGACCTCTGCCCTAGGTCATGTAATCAATACTAGCTAAACCGTAAATTTGGCCTTCGAGATTGAAAGCAAAATTATAAATGAAAAAACAAGGTGTGTACTCAAAGTCGTGTTCATTCTTTCAGCAAAATCCATTCTGCTTTCGCCCTCCCACTCGACCAAAATCTTGCTGCGTATAACTGATAGCCTCTTATCAGTTAACATTGTGCACTCGTATCATTAATGTCTACAAATTGTGTCTCCTGTGATGCTGAAACCATTCAGCTCTAGATACATCTGAAATGTAAAGCAGTGACGTCTTACTTCCTTTCCTCATCTAGTCCCAACTATCATGTATTTGAGGAAACAACGATTTCAAACGTAGTCAGGATTTTTTTCGGAACGTTTTTAAACACTATCTTGCTACATCTATATGTGACTGCTCGTATTGCGTTAACAAGGTATTAAGTATGAGGGTCATCCCTCATACTAATGTGAACATATTTTTTTAATTCATGCATCGGCACTGGAAAAGTAAGGTATTTGCTTCTGTTAGTGGCGCTTTCGCAATAACACTCTGAAAGTGTTTATATCGATGACCAGGCACGTCAAATCCTGGTTACCAGGATTTAGTTTTGGGGGGATAAGCCTTGAGTAGGGTTTCCCAATTACTAAAATATTCTACCGAACAGGAAATGTTAAAATGATATTCTATATCGAATAAAATTTTATAGTTGTTTATTTTTTTATATCTACTTTTAGTATCGGACATAAAATATGGGGCTAAAATTGTACAAAGACAACTGTTTTGGATTTCAAAGCAGATAAGTTTCAGATTTAGTACAAGACAACAGGATTTTCGGCTGGGTAGGAATCTGACGTACACAGAGTGAGCTACGTCCCTATTCGATAACTATATTTAAATATTCCCTTTTTGAGGAGTTAGCTCGAAAAGAATTAACTCGGGAGATCTAAACCCCACCCGAAAATAATGGGGGGAAGCAATCGGGCAAGGAAAAGGCAAAAGTAGTGGCCAAGTGACTGGATTTACATTCCAGTGTAACATTTTCCCTTTCGTTTCAGAGGGTTTTAAAATAATTTTTGAAAAATGTGCGAAATATTGCACATTTTTACCATTATTAGCATTCTCAATGGTGGAGGGGCTATATGTAACAAAAGTTTGGGATTGATCCAATTTCAGGGTGGAGAGACTGCCACGTTTGAGTTACGGGCAAAAAAGTTTTATGTCCCTTCTCATTTTGAGCATTTAATAAAGTGAAATTAAGCTGACTAAATGTTCTGCTTTCTGTAAATGTGTCGCATGTCTTTGTTTTGCAGCAACCTGTAATGTAAATAAATAACTTCAAAATTTCAATCAGTGATGTGAAAATGTGTGAAATATTTTTGCTTTACTATTTATGCCAAGGGTCTTCAACCGTTTTTGAATCTCGACCCAATTTTTGCTTTTTTTGCCTTTTTTTATCGTTGCCCCGAGGATAGCAAGCTAAAAACCATTGGTTTAACGGGTATTAAATCTAGATCTGTTTTACTAAGTGTTTTCTATTAACTTCTCGTCACGCCTGATCAGAATATATTTCTCTGATCGATGATAATTGGAAAAACAATAAGATAGAAAAAGAAACAACTTATTAACTGCTTAAAAACGACTGTTTAATATAATATTTGCTGTCACAATTTAAACTTTTTTCTTGGTATCTCTCCTTTGCTCTTTCTGCTTCTTTCTGTCTTTTGGTCGTTTCATCTTCATGGAGAACAATTTGAAAACACAGTATCCTAGAAGCAAAAGAAATATTTTTTTACATGATAATATTTATTCAACTGTTTGAAAAAGCAAAAGGGCAAAAGGTTTACACGATATACACAGTACTTATGAAATCTCTTTCGATTTTAGGACTATGCAGATTTTGGAGGACACTGTGACCAGTTTTAAAGCAGATCCGGAGACTTGAAAATTTTATCTGCAAGAGCATTAACTTTCTATAAAGGTGACCAGATTTAAATAAGTAGATTCAGGGACCTAATTAAAAATATTTTGGCTAATCTTAGCTATGCCACTGATTGTATACAAATGAATTATGTGTAATTCCTAAATTTCATTGTTATTTTTAATTTAATTGATTTTATGTTTGCGCTTTAGCAGGAACATTATTATTATTATATGAATAATAATTCTCCTTCTAATATTGAATTCTACAAACAGACATGTATAGAAGATGCAAAATTTTGTCGCCATTCGAAAAACAGATGTCCATCAGTGCTATAACAATTTTGAAACGCTTTACCGCTCAGTGGCGCTTTTGCATACACAATGGGCTAAAGATCAGGCGACAAGGACTTCCAATCCCCCTCCAGAGCTGGGAAGCGGAAGGGGATTCCCTGGCCAACCTTTAGGAGACAGGTGGAAATCTCTTTAAAATCATCTAGCGTCTCCTTCAATGTACTCATCATAGTAGAGCTCTCCTGAACACGTGGCGGATGGCTCAGTCGGTAGCGCGCCAGGCTCGTAATCTGCAGTTCCCACATTCGAGTCCCACCTGGGCCAGTGTTGAGATTTCTCTCTGAAAAGCTCCCTGCCCTCGGTCAGTAGGGGACACCCATGGGCGTGGCCAGATTTAAATAAGGAGATTCGGGAACTTCTGAAAATTCAATCTAAAGCAGGGGTATCAAACTCAATCTTGTAAAGTGCCAATTTTTCTTTCAAAGTATATCAGCGGGCCGGTATTCAATTAAACACTAATTTTATATAAAAAAATTTTATTTAAATTTAAAGTATACATCACAATTAAAATGGCATTAAGTCATAACGGTTAAAAAACAGCGCATTATTTCGAAGATCCAGATACTTGACATCTTTTCAGCTTCATTATGTCCGATGTTTGACGCCAACGCGGTTGCACTGATTTTGAAAATTGACTGAAGATGCTCATCTGTAAGTCTTGAACGATATTGAGATTTATTAATCTTCATTGTTGAAAACAGCTGTTCACACGAAAATGAACTTCCAAAAATACATAAAATACGAGCAGCATGGTTCTTCATGGGATAGTTGCTATGACTTTTAAAATATTTTGTATAAAAAGTTAAAATATCAGCTTCATTGAATTTTTCTTTTAAAACAGTATCACATTGCAAATCGATTAATTCCAATTGCATGTTAGTTGGTGCCTTTTCAACCTCGATTATTAATTGAGGTCTCGGGCCGCATCTAAATGCCCCGGGGGCAGCTCATGGCGCGCAGGCCGTGTCTTTGACATGCCTAATCTAAAGGATTGACTTTGATGAGATCATTGTTATGAAACTGACACAATCGTTTAGGACATATTTTATACAATATTGCACATAATAAAACCTTGATATCTAGTGACACAAAATAAAACTTGAATAGCGTGGATTAATTAACGAAAAATCAATGTATTTTCATACAAATGAAATTTATGCAAAAAAATTAAGTTTCGGCAAGTTTTGTGTTAAAGATTTAACAACAGTCATGAAAATTTGTTTTTACTTGCAGCAAAGCCTTCATTGCGCCCACTTTTATACGTGATTTTTCCACCGTCCATATTCATGATCGAAAAAATCCAATTGGATAGAAAGGAAAAATTCTCCTCCGGCAGGTTTCACTAATTTCTTCGTTTACAATCTGAGACGCGGCAGAACAATGCCAGATGCAGCACCGTTGCCAGATCCCCCACATTCGCAAGCAGTTCGAGATTCTAAACCCCTTCCGTTACAGGCTGGGATTTAATTTTTTAACCCAACATAGGGGAATCTGTGTTCTAAATTTGGGACCTGTTAGTCAAGTATCTGGGGAACTACATCATCATCATCATCCTCCTCCTCAAGAATCCATGGGCTACGGAGGTCCAACCAGACCGTGCAATTTAGTTCTACAAGCAAGTCTATCCTGAACTACATCTACTGCATCTGGCCACTGCACACCAATTCTAACAAGGTCCTGTTTGACATTGTCTGCCCACCGCATCCTAGGTCTCCCCTTCTTTCTGAGGCCTTTAGGCACACTGTTCATAACCCTATTCGCCAATCTATAATTATTCATACGGGCAACATGGCCAAACCAACGGAGTCTCTCTCTGCACAATATCTGCTTAAAGGAGGTTGCTGACTCCTTGCCTAACCTCATCATTAGTTACAAAGTTGAACCACCTAAGGCCCAGATACTGCGTAAACATCTGGAATCAAAAGCATCTAGTTTCCTGTTATCTTGTTTACACAGCGTCCAAGTTTCACTACCATAACTAACCCTAGAAAGAACCAAACTATTATACAGTCTAATTTTAGTCTTTAGGTGTATACGCCTATTTCTCCATACTCTCCATAGATTCTTTAAAGTCCCGGCAGTAATCCCTATTCGTCTGTTAATCTCATGCCGCACATCACCATTATCTGTTACATAGCTCCCAAGATAATTAAACTGTGACACCTGCTCAAGACTGCAACCATTCAGATTAACTGAATCACAGCCTGCCTGACCAATTTTCATGACTTTAGTTTTCTCTCTGTTTATAACCAAACCTACTCTACTACCAGTCTCATTAACAGCTCGAATGAAAGAGTTCATCTCATCAACATCATTTGCCAAAAGGGCTAAATCATCAGCATAATCTAAATCAGAAACTTTCGCATCTCCGGTCCATTTAAGGCCAAAATCTTTCCCTTGAAGTGAATTTCGCATAACATTATCAATAACCAAGCTAAAGAGAAAAGGAGACAAAATGCACCCTTGTCGAACACCAGAAGTAATGCTAAACCAATTGCTACAAGCCTTACCAACTCTCACACAAGACTCGGTGTTATTATAGAGAGCTTTCATTATGTTAACTAACTTGTCTGGTATCACACAATCAACCGCAAATTATGACGATCAACAGAGTCGAAAGCCTTTTTGAAATCAACAAAGCTAGCAACCAAAGGTTTCTGAAACTCTAAACATTTCTCAAGAAACTGCCTAAGTGAAAATATCTGATCCACACATCCCCTACCACTTCTGAATCCACATTGCTCATCACGCAATTGACTGTCAACCAGATTCTTAATTCTATTAAGCACAATCATGAAAAGAACTTTACCTGGAACAGAGAGTAGGCTGATACCCCTATAGTTATCACAAGAACTGCGATCACCTTTTATGAAAATAGGGATAACAATAGCTCTGGTAAAATCCTTAGGAACCATGCCTTTATCATAAAAGATATTCAGAATTTCAGTCATCCAAGTGGTAACTGAAAGATTCCCAGCTCTAAGCATTTCCGTACTAATTTCATCTACCCCTGGGGATTTATGTAGTTTAAGTTTAGAAACATCCAAAATAACTTCAGATTGTGTTATAGGGTCAACATTAAAGCAATCAATGCCTCTATCATCATTGCAAACAATGGGAATAGAACTAACCGCATTGTTTAGAATATCACTGAAATGCTCAGCCCACCTAGCCATGACAGAATCCTCACCTTCTATAACATTACCTTGTTTATCCTTCAATCCCTGTATACCTGTCCGTTTTCTACCACACAAAACATTAACTATCTGGTACAGCTCTCTGCTGTTGTGCTGTCTAACTGCTTCCTCGGCTTTGTCAGCCAAACCATCAAGCCAAAGATTCTTATCAGTAGCTAACTGATCTTTTACATGTTTATTAAGTTCTCTGTAATGCTTTCTATTAGGACTAGTAGGTTATTGATTAAGGACATTCCTGCAGTTCTTTCTTTCCGAAATAAGCTCAGTGCCTTATCACTCATGTCTCTTCTGCTCCTTTTTTCCTAAAAGAGTACTGTTAGTGTCCAAAAAAGCCTGTTTAAAATGATCCCACTCTTCCTCAACTTCAGTAGTAAGCATATACCATGACTGTCATAATGATTAAGTAACCTATCATGGTAAGCTTTGGCTATAACTGGATCTTTCATAGCTTCAGTTTTAAAAGTAAATTTTTTAACCTTAGCACAACACTTTTTAAGTTGCAAGACACTTTTAACAAGGTAATGGTCAGATCCAATTTCAGCTCCCCTATAAGCCCTGGTATTCCTAACAGAACTAGCCCATTTGCTGTTAATTAATATGTAATCAATCATATTCTTATGCAGCCCATCAGGTGAAACCCATGTGTACTTATGTATGTCGCGGTGTTTGTAATAAGTGTTAGTTATTCTGAATCCATTGAGTTTACTTACCTGTAGGAGACGTTGCCCATTGCCATTGCAGCTACCAATACCAAAAGGGCCTATTACTCCTCCCCAAAGGTCAGAGTCAGTACCAACTTTGGCATTGAAGTCACCAAGAACAAGGGTAATATCTCCTTTCTTGACAGAATTCAAAATATCCTGAAGTTGTTCATAAAATCTATCCTTCCCATCCTCAGTGGGGGCATAACAGCAGATAACATTCAAGTTTTTAACGCTTGTCTGAAATTTTGCTGTAAGAAACCTTTCATTAATGCACTCATATCCTAGAAGAGCATCACTAGCGTGTCGGCTGAGAAGCAGACCCACGCCTTGGTGATGCTTATTGTCGTCCCTCGCTGAAAAGAGAAATTTAAGATTATTTTTAAGAATCTGACATTTATCTGTCCATCTGGTCTCTTGCAAGCCGAGAATATCAAAATTATAATGGCGAATTCTTGTGTGAGGACATCAAGAGAAAAAGTTCTGTGCAGAGTCTTCACATTCCAACTACCTATGGAGAGAAAATGGTTAGTGGGATGTTTAAAGAAACTATGTTTATTGAGAGAGGGAATGCTGATAATATCAAACAGCCCCCTAATCACAGACATGGGACAAAGACCCGTTCCCCCACCACTAAAGGCTGAAGCCATCCACACTGGAAGACTTCCTCCAATGTAGAATTTGATGATGCCAATAGAAGCAAAGAGTTCAGGTGCCTGCGATGACCTCTGCTCAGGATTATCCACCAGTTGATAAACATATCCTTTGAATCTATTCACTTGGGGCTGTCAACCCACAAACAAACAGAAAACACAGCGGAAGATTTTCCCTCCACAGAAGCCCACCAGTGCAGCAAAATCAGGATCCATTATCAAGCTCAGAGCCATATATCTGTCCAGTGCATTGGGTTTATATGGTCAGCACCAGGACCCTGTGTGGTTGACCACTCCTCAGCAGGGTAGAAAAAAAAGAAAAGTAGCCATAGTTGTCCAGATCAATAGGCCACACTAATCTGGCAGCCCTCCTCTTCCGTTCACTTCCACAAGAGAGTATCTCTTTTGAAAGGTACTAACGGTCTGCACCACGAGAATGCAGGGTCGGACATTAGGTGCTAGGCCTGGCCGGTTCTATGCATCATCACAGGGGATTGGTGCATAGCTCTCCTTCCAGTGACTACCTAGCTACCTTTTACAGACAGGGCACCTAAATCTGTTAAAACAGAGATAGAACTTAATTTGCATAACATTTCAGTCATCGGCAGCCATAAGGCATGCGATGGTGTCAACAAGTAGAAAAAAAGACGCATTCTGTACTGTCCGTGATGATTCTAGCCTCAATTTTTCGGTCTCCTGCATTGCTATCAAAATGTTTTATAAGTGTTGCCACTACTATTTGTATTATTTATAAAGATCTGCTCAAGCTGTACAGTCAAATTAATATTTAAAAAATATCTAAAATTTAATTCCTGGGATCAGCGCCGGACTTACGCATAAGCTAAATAAGCTATAGCTTAGGGTAAGAGTTCTCAACGTGGTGGGGTACGCGGTAAAATTTTTTCGCTAGATATATATTATATATATATGTTTTATTCCCATTGTTATACTATAACTATAGTTTTATCTATCTATACAAGGGGTACGCCAGTGACATTAGAGCAGTGTTTCCCAACGTGGGGCCCACGCCCCACAGGGGGGCAATTTGATTGTCAAGGGGGCAATTCGAAAATGGACTCGTTCAGAGTTTAACCGTATGGCGGCCGTAGGATTAGCGAGTCCTGACAAAAGAAAACCCGAAGATTACACAACGGACATAACACAACGGGGAGACTGAAGTTAACTAAATTGGAACCTGACATAAAATCTCTTTGCATCAAGCGCAAGGATCTCACTAAATATAATAATATCTAATATATAATAATAAATAATTACTACTAATTAAAAAATTATAGAAAAATCTTTCATTAAAATTTTTTCGTACTTGAATTTTAGTTCTCCATTATGTTTTGAAAATTTACTTACTGTGTTTTCTCTACAATTCCCTAGTGACTTCTTCCTGAAACCAATTATTTAAGTTACTTCAACGAACAATTTAATTTTACATAAGGGGGGGGGGGGACATAAGAATTTTAGAAAGGCTTAAGTGGGGCATGGCACAAAAAAGGTTGGGAAACACTGCATTAGAGCCTCACGATATGAGGGACCTCAGAGAAAAGTATTCCAAGTTTCACTGCGTTACGAATTTTTTTTTTTTAATATTTAATCTATTGTGCAAACACTGTTCATCTTTGCGTATAATGTTTTCACCATATCAATTTCGTGTTTATTTTTTACTGTTCCCCTCAATAAGAATAACTATATATATATATTTCGACTGCTGAATTTTTGGGGCCTCTTAAATTTGAATAGTTTAGGGCCTCAGAAGATTAAAGTCCGGCCTGGCCTCGGACATTCGTCGGAGACAGAGCCTTTAATCTAGGGACTATTCCGTAAAACAAGGACGTACAGTCACCAGTAACGGCTCGTGACTAAAATGTTTGGCGGAGAACTTTGCTTAGCACAAGCAGGGCCTGGATGTAGGAAAAGAATTTGAGGAGATGCCTGGCATTGAGTTAAATCGAATCAAACGTAAACGATGTTCCATAATACTTTTTTTTGCAGCCAAGAAATGCATTATTTAGCAAGAATTTTCGAAAAAAAAATAAAACTCGGAAAAGCGTTCTGTCCTTTCTACTTCAATTTAATGTTTTGCCCCTCCTCTGTGATAATTACCTATGCATATGTGTCTGTTTTTTTCCTCTCCGTTCTAATGATATTTTAAAAACTATTCATGAAAATACATCTAATACGAGTATGTAGGTTAGCAATTTAAATTATTTATATTTGTTATTTTAAACTGAATTACTCGTAGTAAATTATTACTTGATCAGGTGTTTATTTTGGCTATATTTAATTTACAATATTAATTTATTATATATATATATGTGTGTGTGTGTGTTATTACTTATATTAGTTAATTTTACAAGGAATTGCAAAAACAAGTGATATAGTAAGAATAAAAATTTAAAAATATTGTTAACCTATTATGAGATTGGTATCGATTCGGAGACCTCGCAGCTCAGAAAACCAACAGTGCACTTAGCAGACTGAGCTATAATTTGCTGATGAAGGTTTGTGTTAAAATAATTATATTGTTATTATTCTTTGTAGACCGAATGTTCAGCACATTATGTATTTTCATATTTATTGTTCCTTTTAAACTGTTGACACATTTATTAGTATCACAATATCACTCCAATTTCATCATCAACTTCCTTAGCAAAATAAATTTTTGGGTTGGGTTGTTTTACCTCTGAGCGGCACTTTTTTGCACACCATGGGCTAAATGGCCAGGTCACATGGACCCCGAAGGCTCAGAGAAGGTTGGGGGAGGGGACCCACTGGAACAGCTGTTGGGAGACAGATGGTAGCCTCCCGTCAAGGCCATCCAGCGTGTTCTTTAACGTGCACGGGGTATGGCTCTCCCGCACACGGGGCCACGGCTTAACGTCCCATCCGACGGACGGCGGCCTTTCCAAGCCCATCGGTGTTTAGCAAAATAAAGTTGGTAATTCAGTTCAAACACATCTTGTCAGGACGTTTAGGCTTGTTTTTATTTATTTAATATTATAAAAAACTGAGCTCCTCGGTCCTCAGACCACTCATTTAGGTTGTTGAGCGTGGCACAGTCAAATGAAGATATTCGCTCTGGGACAAGATCTTCGACTTTTATTTGCTTTAGCAGAAACAGTCAGTCAAGGGTCAAGGGTCACTATAAAATACGTAGTGACCTGAATGCTATTGCATTTCAGTGCATGCTATAATAGATGTCGTTTAGACTCTGAGCTGTGGCCGTAATGAAAAAATTTGTATGGTATAAATTAAAGCAAACATATATTCAACAAACATTATAACCAGCTTCCTAATATATTCACTAAAGACTCCTAAAGTTCAAGTTTTCTCCTATTATCCTTGAAAAGGAATCCCTGATTTAGGATATCTGCTTGCTCGTTGTTATTTGGTTGATCGATAATTATTTAAAGCAATACTATGCAAAAAAACTCAATAAGTGATGAGAGTTTACCACAGGTAACCAGTGATGATTATTCCAGTATGGCCTTGACTGTCTAAGTAGTTTAACATGCCTGAAATGATGCGATCTGACATGAATGATATGTAAATATTTCCAAAAAATTTTCGTCTAATTTTCCGTTAAAGGTTTATAGCTAGCAATGCAGATATTTTAGGTTTGTAGCTAGCAATGCTAATTTACTCCTCCTAGCTCTTATTGGCAGAGTAAATGATGTGATTGTGTACGTAACACGACAAATAATACAAATAGATACAAAATGAATATGGACCATAAAGAAAAAATTCATCAGATATATGTAGAGTTACTGTTAAAGCATTAAATGAAGTATCTTGACCTTTATTCCTGCACAAAAATTAGATCCTTTTTTTTTTGTTTTAGATTCAGTATGGAGTTTTATTTATTCTTAACGATTTTTTTTTTCGAATTTTTAAATTCGGTGAATATTTACCATAAGAATTCTGTGACAAAGTTATCGAAATGTACTGAAATGAACGCATTGTTGCCTTTTCATTAAAACGTACAACTATTAATTTGTTTTCCCACACGCGAGTTTTTATTTATTCTCGTAGAAGTCAGAATTTTTTCTCAGACCTACTGAAAATGCATGTAAAATTAGAAAATACTAACGAAATATTTAGATATAATATATATTAATACAAATATATATATATACATTGGTATCTATAAATTACTTGAGATGTGATTTTGAAAAGTGGAACGTTATGTAAATGAAAAATCTATAAAAAGAGATATGATTAAAAATTGTGTCTCAAGGATATGTAAGATTGTATATATTTCGTTATAATTATAATTTTATGATAAAATAAATTAATGTCTAAATGTTAATACAGAATCTAAAAATAAAATATATATTGCGTTGATTTAGATATGACACATTATGAAGACTAAATTAGAAATTCGTTTATCATTTTTTACGATTGTTTTTAATAGGGCAGTGTCCCTGGTAAATAATATAAAAGTTTAATGGAATACTACAAGTATTTTTTATACATTAAATGTATCAATACATGAAATTAAATTCAAACTAAAAAATACCCATCGGTTCTAGTTTGTTGTCATTTTCCGCGTGTTTCATCTTCTAACAGTAAAAATTTGAACTAGAACAATCATTCGAAAAATGAAAATAATTATAGCGTATTTCATTGGCTTTTATCCAGCCCAAAAGAATAGTCAGTTATCTGTTAAAAAATAATTGCTTTTTAGCATCACTCTACGGTTAAGGGGACATATTACTAGTGCCAAGTGTAAACCCTTTAGCATCACAATATCACTACCAATTTCAGCATCAATCTTCCACCAAATTTTAAATTTCTGGCATGAATGCAAAAATAAAGTTTTGAATTATCCAGAATTTTCTACTCTTTATAGGGCGCTATTAAGAGTGGAATTTTTTTTTCCACTCTTAATAGCGTCCAATTAAGAGTTTCTTTAACTATTGAGAGATTCGGAAAATCCTAATTCTAATATTGCATCAGTACTTATCCAACCAAAAAACAAATATTTTTTATTTCTAAAAACAAAAAAGTTAAATGCAGAGTGGGGCAAAGTGGCCGACAAAGTGGGAATATAGTTCGTTTTTTCAAACGAGCTAAAGATTAAATTACTATTGCAAATTAAAAAATAAACATATTTAAATTTACATTGATAAAAAAGTTTAATTGCATCAAAAAAACACCCAAATTTTTATTTTTAAGTGGAACTATCAGAACGTTAAATCATCCTTCCATTCACCGTGTGTGTGTGTGGGGGGGGGGGGGAGCCTCACTCCCCAATCCCTACTCCACTGCCTCAGGATTTTAAAGTTCATAAATTTACGAAGAATCTGAATTGAAACCAATTAACTTGGTGTGGCCATAAACACAACAAAATGATCAGTGAATATATCGCCATAAAGGAAAATAAATACCCCCTCAAGCAGCTGCTTGCCACAGAGGTCTGACAGCAGCCTGTCAGTTTATACGCCATAGCAGAAGGTCTGTGAGGATGGCAGGACTTCAACAGAAAAACAACACAAACATCCATGCCTTACCCTGGGGCTCGAACCCAGGTCTTTTGATAGCCAAGTACGCTGACTGCTCGGCCACAGGACGGCCAATCGCTATTCTAAATATAATATTTGTTTTTGTTTTTTTTTTAAATAATTTTCCGAGAATAATAAGTAGTCCCATGGCCGAGTGGTTAGCGCGCTTGGCTATTGATCTAAGGGACCTGGGTTCGAGCCCCGGGTAGGGCATGGCTGTTTGTGGCGTTTTTCTGCTGAGGGCCTGCCATCCTCTCAGACCTTCTACTATGGCATATAAACTGACAGGCTCCTGTCGGACCTCTGTGGCAAGCTGCTGCTTGAGGGGGTATTTTTTTTTATAATTTAAATCAGGGTGTACAAGTGTTTCTGGGATCGAGCCAAATGGAAAAATAAAAATATGTTCGCTATGGATCATTAGGTGGGAGTGGGAGGGGAAGGGACAATATTTCCATTGCAGCATAACATTTCGCCCTCCGATTTAGAGGTTTTTAAAATGTTTCTTGGAAAAATGCATTAAACGTATGTATTTGTATAAGTTTTTTTATTCCCTCTATTACCCTTACTAGCATTCTCAAAGGGGAGGTTGGGGGGGCATGCCCCCCCCCAACCTCCCCTTTCAGAATGCTAGCCTCCCCAAACTGCCCTCCAACCTGCCCTAGTACAAAATAATTGGAAAAAAAAATATTAATATAACGTTTAATGTCAAACTGAAGTTGGCTTATCGAAGCAATATGTGAGTACGGAACGGGATCCCATAAATCAACTCTTGCTCATTCGGCTTCCATAAGAATGTAGCTAGTCGTATGACGATATTCAAATTCGTTAAGCCAGATTAAAAAATATATATATTTTATATCTTTCAATTTTCACACGTTCCGGATAAAACTGTTAAGAGGGCTGGAGTTTGTGCGCTCCTGATTTAATTAAAAAATCCGAACTCTGACGTTTCACATGTTAATGTGAATTAATTTACCCTTATTTCGCCCTTTATCACTCTATGAAGTCTGCTTCTAAATACATTAAAGATAGTTCTGCAGTTTCTAGTTCGAGTCCCACCCGGGCCAGCATTCAAATTTATCTTCGCTAAACTCGCACCCTGCCCTGGTCAGAAATGACCTTGGAAAGTCAGTCGGATGACTTTCCAAGGTCAAGGAATAAATGTCATGTTTCCAAGGTCAGGGATTCCCCTGAGTAAAGCCGTGGTACAGTGTGTAGGAGAGCCATACCATGGAACGTTAAAGAACAAGCTGGATGGACTCAATAGGAGGCTGTCATTGGTCTAACATCTGTCCAGAGTTGTTCCCTTCCCCAATCTTCTCTTACCCCTTGTGACCCGGCCATTTAACACATTGTGTGGAAAAAAAAGCGCCGCTCAGAGGTTGAACAACCCAATCACAGGTGATATTTATTCCTTATATATTTACTCCAAGATTTACTCAGAGCTGTGTAGGAAATGGACATTTGACAGACTTGGGAGACAAGTGAAAGCCTCCCGTCAAGGGCATCCAAAGCGTTCTTTAACGTGCACAGGGTATGGCTTTCCTGCACACGGCGCCAAGGCTTATTCCATCCGATGGACGGAGACTTTTCCAAGCTCATCGGTATCCTCTTTCTCGCCGAGGACAAATGAGACTTGAACTCCGGACCATCAGGGTTGGGTTGTTTTACCTCTGAGCGGCACTTTTTTGCACACCATGGGCTAAATGGCCAGGTCACATGGACCCCGACGGCTCAAAGAAGGTTGGGGGAGGGGACCCACTGGAACAGCTGTTAGGAGACAGATGGTAGCCTCCCGTCAAGGCCATCCAGTGTGTTCTTTGACGTGCACAAGGTATGGCTATCCAGCACACGGGGCCACGGCTTAACGTCCCGTCCGACGGACGGTGCCCTTTCCAAGACCAGCGGTGTCCCCTACTGACCGTGGGCAGGGCGGGGAATTTTGCGGAGATAAATCTCAACGCTGACCGAGCTGGGACTCGAACCTGGGAACTACAGATTTCGAGCCTGGCGCGTTTGACACCCCCGCCCCGGGAACATCAGACTGCGAGCCTTGCACGCTCTCGACTGAACCAAACCCCCATTTTTACTGAAAAGCCATTATCTCGTAACTGGTTTGGCCATCATATAGTTAGTTCCTAAGTAGGATTACAAGTAGGTTGATTTAACTGCTTGCATCGTTAATTAGCCTGTAAAAGGTAGCTAGGCGTAAACTTGAAGGAGAGCTGTGTACCAATCCCTAGTGATGATGCACAGAACCGGCCAGGTCTAGCACCTAATGTCCGACCCCGCCTTCTCGTGGTGCAGGCCGTTAGTACCTTTCAAAAGAGATATTCTCTTTTGGAAGGGAACGGAAGGGGAGGGCTGCCAGTTCAGTATGGCCTACTGATCTGGTCATCTATGGCCACTTTTTTCTTTTTTTCAACCCTGCTGAGGAGTGGTCAACTTCACAGGGTTCTGGTGCTGACCATTTATACCTACTAGACTGGACTTGTTTATGGATTTGAGCTTGATTATGGATCCTGGACTTGCTGCACTGGTGGGACTCTGTTGAGGGAGAGTCTGCCGCTGTGTTTTCTGTTTCCTTCTGGATTGCCAGCTCTAAGTGAACAGAGGCATGGGATACCTTATATCAGCTGGTGGATAATCCTAATCAGAGGCCATCGCAGGTACCTGAACCTTACTTTGCTAGTTGGGCATCGTCAAGCCTAAACTGGAGTAATGTGTCTCAGGCAGGCCATGTGGCTCTTGAAAAAGTCCCACTTGAAAAGGTGGTGCCTGAAGTTCCTACCAGCATCGGTGACTTCAGCCTTTAGCGCAGGATGAACAGGTCTTTGCCCCATGCCTGCGATCAGGGGGCTGTTTGATATTGTTGGCCCTACCAATCTCAATAAACCTAATTTCTTTAAAAATCCTACTAATCATTTTCTCCCTGCAGGAACGTGGAACGTGAGGACATTACATAGAGATTATTCTCTTGATGTCCTCATGCAGGAATTCCAGCGCTATAACCTAGATATTCTAGGCTTGCAAGAGACCAGATGGACAGGTAAAGGTGAAATACTTAAAAATAACTTTAAATTTCTCTTTACAGGGAGGGAGGATGGAAAGCATCACCAAGGCGTGGGTCTGCTGCTCAGCAGACATGCTAGTGATGCTCTTCTAGGATATGAGTGCATTAATGAAAGGTTTCTTACAGCAAAATTTCAGACAAGCATTAAAGACTTGAATGTTATCTGCTGTTATGCCCCCACTGAGGATTTTGATGAGGATGAGAAGGATAGGTTTTACGGACAACTTCAGGATATTTTGAATTCTGTCAAGAAAGGAGATATTACCCTTGTTCTTGGTGACTTCAATGCCAAAGTTGGTACCGACTCTGACCTTTGGGGAGGAGTAATAGGCCCTTTTGGTATTGGTAGCTGCAATGGCAATGGGCAACGTCTCCTACAGGTAAGTAAACTCAATGGTTTCAGAATAACTAACACATATTACAAACACCGCGACATACATAAATACACATGGGTTTCACCTGATGGACTGCATAGGAATATGATTGATTATATATTAATTAACAGCAAATGGGCTAGTTCTGTTAGAAATACCAGGGCATATAGGGGAGCTGAAATTGTATCTGACCTTGTTAAAAGTGTCTTGCAACTTAAACTTAAAAAGTGTTGTGCTAGAGTTAAAAAATGTACCTTTAATACTGAAGCTCTGAAAGACCCAGTTATAGCTAAAGCTTACCATGATAGGTTACTTAGTCATTATGACAGTCATGGTTTGCTTAATACTGAAGTTGAGGAAGAATGGGGCCATTTTAAACAGGCTTTTTTGGAAACTAACAGTACTCTTTTAGAGAAAAAGGAGCAGAGGAGGCAGAATTATTTAAGTGATAAGGCACTTGAGCTTATTTCAGAAAGAAGGAACTGCAGGAATGTCCTTAATCAGTACCCTACTAGTCCTAATAGAAAGCATTACAAAGAACTTAATAAACGTGTAAAGGATCAGTTAGCTACTGATAAGAATCTTTGGCTTGATGGCCTGGCTGACAAAGCTGAGGAAGCAGTTAGACAGCACAACAGCAGAGAGCTGTACCAGATAGTTAATGTTTTGTGTGGTAGAAAACGAACAGGTATACAGGGATTGAAGGATAAACAAGGTAAGGTTATAGAAGGCGAGGATTCTGTCATGGTTAGGTGGGCTGAGCATTTCAGTGATGTTCTAAACAATGTGGTTAATTCTACTCCCATTGTTTGCAATGATGATAGATGCATTGTTGGCTTTAATGTTGGCCCTATGGCACAATCTGAAGTTAGTTTGGCTATTTCTAAACTTAAGCTTCATAAATCCCCAGGGGTGGATGAAATTACTACAGAAATGCTTAGAGCTGGGAATGTTTCAGTTACCATTTGGATGACTGAAATTTTGAATAACTTTTATGATAAAGGCATGGTTCCTAAAGATTTTACCAGAGCTATTATTATCCCTATTTTCAAAAAAGGTGATCGCAGTTCTTGTGATAACTATAGGGGTATCAGCCTATTCTCTGTTCCAGGTAAAGTTCTTTCCATGATTGTGCTTAATAGAATTAAGAATCTGGTTGACAGGCAAAGTTGACAGGCTGCGTGATGAGCAGTGTGGATTCAGAAGTGGTAGGGGATGTGTAGATCAGATATTTTCACTTAGGCAGATTCTTGAGAAATGTTTAGAGTTTCAGAAACCTTTGGTTGCTAGCTTTGTTGATTTCAAAAAGGCTTTCGACTCTGTTGATCGTCATAATTTGTGGTTGATTGTGAGATCATATGGTATACCAGACAAGTTAGTTAACATAATGAAAGCTCTCTATAATAACACTGAGTCGTGTGTGAGAGTTGGTAAGGTTTATAACAATTGGTTTAGCATTACTTCTGGTGTTCGACAAGGGTGCATTTTGTCTCCTTTTCTCTTTAGTTTGGTTGTTAATTATGTTATGCGAAATTCACTTCAAGGGAAAGCTTTTGGCCTTAAATGGGCTGGAGATACGAAAATTTCTGATTTAGATTAATGCTGATGATTTAGCCCTTTTGGCAAATGATGTTGATGAGATGAACTCTTTCATTCGAGCTGTTGATGAGAGTGGTAGTACAGTAGGTTTGGTTATAAACAGAGAGAAAACTAAAGTGATGAAAATTGGTCAGGCAAGTTGTGATTCAGTTAATCTGAATGGTTGCAGTCTTGAGCAGGTGTCACAGTTTATTTACCTTGGGAGCTACGTAACTGATACTGGTGATGTGCGGCATGAGATTAACAGACGAATATGTATTGCTGCCTGGACTTTTAAGAATCTATGGAGATTGTGGAGAAATAGGCGTATACACCTAAAGACTAAAATTAGACTGTATAATAGTTTGGTTCTTTCTAGGGTTAGTTATGGTAGTGAAACTTGGACGCTGTGTAAACAAGATAACAGGAAACTAGATGCTTTTGATTCTAGATGCTTACGCAGTATCTTGGGTATTAGGTGGTTTAACTTTGTAACTAATGATGAGGTTAGGCAAAGGAGTCTGCAACCTCCTTTAAGCAGCATATTGTGCAGAGAGAGACTCCGCTGGTTTGGCCATGTTGCCCGTATGGATAATTATAGATTGGCGAATAGGGTTATGAAGAGTGTGCCTAGAGGCATCAGAAGGAGGGGGAGACCTAGGATGCGGTGGGCTGACAATGTCAAACAGGACCTTGTTAGAATTGGTGTACAGTGGCCGGATGTAGCAGATGTAGCTCAGGACAGATATGCTTGGAGAATTAAACTGCGCGGTCTGGTTGGACCTCCGTAGCCCATGGCTGCTTGAGGATGATGATGATGATCGTTAATTCATAATGTAACAGGTACTGGGAGCGTACACCAGAGTAATAAATCATGTCTCCAATGACAGGTTTATTATGTGGTGTGTATGGAGGGGACTTCTGTGTTTACTCGGCAGCTTTTAGTGTTGCATATGTTACCGCTAAAGCTCGAAAGCCGTTAATGTGCACATTACCTAGCTAATCTGCAGATTAACTGATTTGCTCCGTTAACGTGCGGAATCAAGAGTTTTCTGCTCGTTTTAGGTAATGTGCACATTAACGGCTTCCGTATCGTTAAAGTTCAAAAGTTTGTTTCTCTCATTTCCTTTCCCTACTCCTTCCCCCCTCTCCCTCCACTTTTAGTTTCGTATCGCTAGTGTCTTGTCGTCGCCGGCCATCACAGTTTCGTACAGAGTCTGTAAAGAGGACTATACAAGAAATGGTCTGTATTGTTTGCTCAAAAGCAGCATCAGGTGCTCACAAACGTAAATCGTGTGACATGTTTGTTCACGTAATTTGTGGTGAAATAGATCCTAAAGAGGAAGGGTATGGTAAGAATGTATTGTGCAACATCTGTAAAAACAATATGGATCAGAAAATACAGCGTGATGAAGCCAAGAAAGTTTTAGAAAAGCAAGCAAAGAAAATGTTAGCAGTTTCTAATGCAAAGCACCCAAATGTTGATGAAGGTGTCACTGTGAGAATTAAAGTCCCGGAAGTAGACAGAGCAAAAACTGATGCCCGCTCGATTTTAGCTGTGGTTCTTAGTAAAACAGAGGATGGCTTTTATAAACTTGGTACTAAAACGGGTATTTTAAAACAATTGTATGCAAAATCTGAATTCAGTGTTTGCAAAGAGAGATTTTTAACGAAAGAAGATGTCCCTGCTGTAGAAATATCTTTACGTCAAACAGTAATAAAACAATCCCTTGGTACTGGGCAGGGTTTCAGAAAATGTGACTGTAAATCTAAATGTACCACAAATAGGTGTGCTTGTCACAAAAACCAATTGCTATGTAATTCAAAGTGTCACCAATCTTTACATTGCACTAATAAGTAAACATAATTTTATCATATGTTTTGCAAATTCATTTCCTTAATTGTAATAATATTTTAAACCGTTTGATTCTTTGTATTATAGTTTTTTAATTGATTGATATTGATTCTATCACCTAATTTGTTGATTGTTTGATTGTATAAACTTGATTCTTTAGATATCGAAAAATAAATAACATTATGTTAATTTAAGCGTACAGAAACGTTCCTGTTGTTCCAGCAAAGATCTTATTTTCACTTTAACGAGTGCCTAGTAGGTAATGTGCAGATTATCGAGGTAATTTGCAGATTACCTAGGTAATTTGAGAAATGAAACAATTTTCGGCACGTTAACGGATCACCCTAGTTAATCTGCACAATACCTAGATAATCTGGAGAAGAACTGATTTCTGCACTTTAGCGGTAACACATATACTACTTAGTCGCATGTGTACATAAACGATTGTGAGTAAGTGATTGACTGATTTAACAACTTCAGCATTGCTATCGTTCAAGTCATGTATTCAGTCAGTTATTTACTTTCAGTCAGAAGTTTAATGTGGGTTTTGAATTCTAAAAATTGTTTTTCTCTTTTTCTAATGTTTTGAAATTCAGCTCCGTCCCGTGGCCGAGCCCAGCGCGCTTTTAAACTCAAACATAATATATATTTCTTTGCAATTTAAATTGCATTTTAGAACCGTTTAAACAATTTAAATTGCATTTCTATGCCTTTAAGCATATTGTGATGATAAGAGTTTATTTACTTATAAATATTCTTCAAAGCTGACTCTTAAACTGCCGTTGTCTTGTTTTATCACCGTTTTTTTCCCTAGTACATTATTCAACTGAATTAATGTTTTCGCTGTAAAGCATTCATACCATGAATTATGTTTGTGCGTTCAGTGGCCGAGTGGTTAGCGTGCTTGGCTAGTGACTACAATCGTTACAGACCTTCTACTAGGCTTATAAACTATCAGACTTCTGTGGCAAGCAGCTGCTTGAGGGAGGTATTTTTTTAAGTTATGAAATAAAATAAATGTAATTATTTGATAATTCTTCAGTACACGGAGCCAGGGCTTAACGTCCCATCTGACAGACGGCGGCCTTTCTAAGCCCATCAGTGTCCCCTACTGACCGGGGGCATGATGGGAGTTTTGCGGAGTTAAATCACAACGCTGATCCAGCCGGGAACCTGGAAAATGCAGATTACAAGAGCGTGTCGTGCTATTGACTGAGCCACGCTAGACCTGTGTAGTATCCCTCGCAAAATTAATTGAGTGACTTTTTGTATATAATTTAATAAGTGCATAATGTAGTATATGTCATAGATATTGATAGTTTTAAAGATAATAATTTCTATTAGTCATCATCATCATCATCATCATCATCCTCAAGCAGCCATGGGCTATGGAGGTCCAACCAGACCGTGCAATTTAGTTCTCCAAGCAAGTCTATCCTGAGCTACATCTACTGCATCTGGCCACTGCACACCAATTCTAACAAGGTCCTGTTTGACATTGTCTGCCCACCGCATCCTAGGTCTCCCCTTCTTTCTGAGGCCTTTAGGCACACTGTTCATAACCCTATTCGCCAATCTATAATTATTCATACGGGCAACATGGCCAAACCAACGGAGTCTCTCTCTGCACAATATGCTGCTTAAAGGAGGTTGCAGACTCCTTTTCCTAATCTCATCATTAGTTACAAAGTTGAACCACCTAATGCCCAAGATACTGCGTAAGCATCTGGAATCAAAAGCATCTAGTTTCCTGTTATCTTGTTTACAAAGTGTCCAAGTTTCACTACCATAACTAACCCTAGAAAGAACCAAACTATTATACAGTCTAATTTTAGTCTTTAGGTGTATACGCCTATTTCTCCACACTCTCCATAGATTCTTAAAAGTCCCAGCAGCAATCCCTATTCGTCTGTTAATCTCATGCCGCACATCACCATTATCTGTTACATAGCTCCCAAGATAATTAAACTGTGACACCTGCTCAAGACTGCAACCATTCAGATTAACTGAATCACAGCCTGCCTGACCAATTTTCATCACTTTAGTTTTCTCTCTGTTTATAACCAAACCTACTCTACTACCAGTCTCATCAACGGCTCGAATGAAAGAGTTCATCTCATCAACATCATTTGCCAGAAGGGCTAAATCATCAGCATAATCTAAATCAGAAATTTTCGTATCTCCAGCCCATTTAAGGCCAAAATCTTTCCCTTGAAGTGAATTTCGCATAACATAATCAATAACCAAGCTAAAGAGAAAAGGAGACAAAATGCACCCTTGTCGAACACCAGAAGTAATGCTAAACCAATTGCTACAAGCCTTACCAACTCTCACACACGACTCAGTGTTATTATAGAGAGCTTTCATAATGTTAACTAACTTGTCTGGTATACCATATGATCTCACAATCAACCACAAATTATGACGATCAACAGAGTCGAAAGCCTTTTTGAAATCAACAAAGCTAGCAACCAAAGGTTTCTGAAACTCTAAACATTTCTCAAGAATCTGCCTAAGTGAAAATATCTGATCTACACATCCCCTACCACTTCTGAATCCACATTGCTCATCACGCAATTGCCTGTCAACCAGATTCTTAATTCTATTAAGCACAATCATGGAAAGAACTTTACCTGGAACAGAGAGTAGGCTGATACCCCTATAGTTATCACAAGAACTGCGATCACCTTTTTTGAAAATAGGGATAACAATAGCTCTGGTAAAATCCTTAGGGACCATGCCTTTATCATAAAAGAGATTCAGAATTTCAGTCATCCAAGTGGTAACCGAAACATTCCCAGCTCTAAGCATTTCCGTAGTAATTTCATCTACCCCTGGGGATTTATGAAGTTTAAGTTTAGAAACAGCCAAACTAACTTCAGATTGTGTTATAGGGCCAACATTAAAGCCACCAATGCATCTATCATCATTGCAAACAATGGGAGTAGAACTAACTACATTGTTTAGAACATCACTGAAATGCTCAGCCCACCTAGCCATGACAGAATCCTCCCCTTCTATAACCTTACCTTGTTTATCCTTCAATCCTTGTGTGCCTGTCCGTTTTCTCCCACATAAAACATTAATTATCTGGTACAGCTCTCTGCTGTTGTGCTGTCTAATTGCTTCCTCGGCTTTGTCAGCCAAACCATCAAGCCAAAAATTTTTATCAGCAGCTAACTGATCCTTTACAAGTTTATTAAGGTCTCTGTAATGCTTTCTATTAGGACTAGTAGGGTATTGATTAAGGGCATTCCTGCAGTTCTTTCTTTCCGAAATAAGCTCAAGTGCCTTATCACTCAGATAATTTTGCCTCTTCTGCTCCTTTTTTCCTAAAAGAGTACTGTTAGTGTCCAAAAAAGCCTGTTTAAAATGATCCCATTCTTCCTCAACTTCAGTAGTAAGCAAACCATGACTGTCATAATGACTAAGTAACCTATCATGGTAAGCTTTGGCTATAACTGGATCTTTCAGAGCTTCAGTATTAAAAGTAAATTTTTTAACCCTAGCACAACACTTTTTAAGTTTAAGTTGCAACACACTTTTAACAAGGTAATGGTCAGATCCAATTTCAGCTCCCCTATATGCCCTGGTATTCCTAACAGAACTAGTCCATTTGCTGTTAATTAATATGTAATCAATCATATTCTTATGCAGCCCATCAGGTGAAACCCATGTGTACTTATGTATGTCGCGGTGTTTGTAATAAGTGTTAGTTATTCTGAATCCATTGAGTTTACTTACCTGTAGGAGACGTTGCCCATTGCTATTGCAGCTACCAATACCAAAAGGGCCTATTACTCCTCCCCAAAGGTCAGAGTCAGTACCAACTTTGGCATTGAAGTCACCAAGAACAAGGGTAATATCTCCTTTCTTGACAGAATTCAAAATATCCTGAAGTTGTTCATAAAACCTATCCTTCTCATCCTCATCGGCATCCTCAGTGGGGGCATAACAGCAGATAACATTCAAGTCTTTAACGCTTGTCTGAAATTTTGCTGTAAGAAACCTTTCATTAATGCACTCATATCCTAGAAGAGAATCACTAGCGTGTCTGCTGAGAAGCAGACCCACGCCTTGGTGATGCTTTTTGTCGTCCCTCCCTGAAAAGAGAAATTTAAGATTATTTTTAAGAATCTGACCTTTATCTGTCCATCTGGTCTCTTGCAAGCCGAGAATATCTAAATTATAACGGTGGAATTCTTGTGTGAGGACATCAAGAGAAAAAGCTCTGTGCAGAGTCCTCACATTCCAACTACCTATGGAGAGAAAATGGTTAGTGGGATGTTTAAAGAAACTATGTTTATTGAGAGAGGGAATGCCGACAATATCAAACAGCCCCCTAATCGCAGACATGGGGCAAAGACCCGTTCCCCCACTACTAAAGGCTGAAGCCATCTACACTGGAAGACTTCCTCCAATGTAGAATTTGACGATGCCAATAGAAGCAAAGAGTTCAGGTGCCTGCGATGACTTCTGCTCAGGATTATCCACCAGCTGATAAACATATCCTGTGGATCTATTCACTTGGGGCTGTCAACCCACAAACAAAAAGAAAACACAGCGGAAGATTTTCCCTCCACAGAAGCCCACCAGTGCAGCAAAATCAGGATCCATAATCAAGCTCAGAGCCATATATCTGTCCAGTCCAGTAGGTTTATATGGTCAGCACCAGGACCCTGTGTGGTTGACCACTCCTCAGCAGGGTAGAAAAAAAAGAAAAGTAGCCATAGTTGTCCAGATCAGTAGGCCACACTAATCTGGCAGCCCTCCCCTTCCGTTCACTTCCACAAGAGAGTATCTCTTTTGAAAGTTACTAACGGTCTGCACCACGAGAAGGCGGGGTTGGACATTAGGTGCTAGGCCTGGCCGGTTCTATGCATCATCACAGGGGATTGGTGCATAGCTCTCCTTCCAGTGACTACCTAGCAATGTACCATTTTGTTCTTATGGTATGGTTATTGCCTGTAGCTATTTCTGTTGTCTGAGAATGTCGAATTGATGATACTGCACCTAGCTCACGAAATACATCGAAAATGTATGAGAACCTAGGAGGTGATCCACTTCCTATGATTATAGGAAAGGAAGTCGCTGTCATTGCGGGCGGCCGTGATGAGGCACCTCCCCCCGCCTTGTTCGCTGGCAAATGTTTGGCCGCCGGATGACACTTTATGCCACTGCTGGGTGGTGTGTGGACCTGATGATAGCAGGACTCTATTCCCTGCTTACAAAGAGGTCCAGTAGAGAGAGAAGGATGTTAGATTTCAATCCTGGGTGTTGCGCGAGCGCTGTTGCCACCTTGAGACATTGCTGACCATGTGAGCATGAGCGACAGAGAAAGGGGAGCGAGGGAAAAAGAGAGCGAATCGTATCGGACGTCAAGGTATTGAAAGGTGAGTTTCTCAGGACCCTGAGATTCTGAAGGTCTCAGGGTACGGTTATACAGATTCATCCCTAACTATAGTCTGTTGATCATATATACACTGAAGTGCCATTGAATTAGGGATAGGAGACGTTATCCAAATTCAGTACGGCAAGTCCCACGTTTATGCGCATGTGTGGCTGAAACTCTGGTCATATATAGTTGTCAGTTTTGGCTTCCCCAAGCATTCGTCGTGAGAAGTGTAATGGAAAAAGCATGGGATTTAGATGCATTTGACAGAGGGCAGATCGTAGGTGCCCAACGGATGGGACACTCGATCTCCGAAATTGTCAACGAACTTGGATTTTCTCGTACAGCAGTTTCAAGATTGTTCCAGGAATATGAAAATTCCGGCAAAAAAACAAGCACCCGGACAAACTGCAAAGGACAACCGGCCTTGAATGATCGTGGGCTTCACCGTCTGACCAGCATCGTACAGACCGATAGGGGGCAGACATTATCTGAAATCACCTCCCATCTGAATGCGGATTCCAGCCGGGAAGTCAGTGCATGGACCGTGCAATGCTCACTTCATTGTCTCGGCTTCGGGAGTCGCCGACCTACAAGAGTCCCACTTCTAACGGCATGACACCAGGCTCAACACCTTGCCTGGGCTAAAGAACATCGAAACTGAACCATCGAAAATTGGCAACGGATAGCCTGGAGTGATGAGTCCCGATTTAAACCTCATCATGCCAATGGGAGACTCCATGAAGACATGAATCCTGCATGTCAGGTCACAACAGCACAAGTGATGGCCTGGGATGTCTTCAGTTGAATGTATCTGGGACCTTTGGTATGTGTACTGACGACTCTCAATGCATTCCAGTACGTAGAACTCATGGATGACCATTTACACCAATTTATGGCCATCGTGCATCCCAATGGAGATGGCGTCTACCAGCAAGACAACTGTTCATCTCACAGGTTCAGGTTGGCTACTGCATGGTTGCAGGAGCATTCTGCTGACTTTGAAATAATGATTTGGTCACCTAGAAGCCCAGATTTAAATCCCATCGAAAATCTTTGGGATGCTGTCGAGCAGAGTATTCGGGCCTGTGTCCCATCAGAAACGACCTTGAGAGAATTATGGACAGCTCTGGAGGATGCATGGGTCGCCATACCTGTGGAATATTTATGCAAGCTTGTGGAGTCCTTGCCTTGTCGTAGGGCGGCCATTATCAGGGCCAGAGGGGTCCAACACGTTACTAGGTTGCTATCCCTAATTCAATGGCACTTCAATGTAAATCAGAGATCTGCGTGACAATACGTAACGAAGGTCTGTGTGACCACATTTATGTATCAAAAGTCTGTGTGACCACACGTAACAAAATTCTGTGTGACGAATCCTAATCAGAGAGTGTGTGACTACAGAGAACGGAAGATATCCCTAAGAAATAATAGACAACCCCCTAAGGCGTATCTCAGCAACAGAAAGGCAACACTGATAAGAAGGATATAAATAAAGCTCAAGTAAGTTTGCAACAATCTGATTATTCATCGATCAAAGGTGACTATACCGCTGTGGGATATTGATTCCTCTGAAAGGTTGCATATATTGGGCGAAAATATCAACTGGATAAGCACTCTAAGACACTGGCACTGGATTAAATAATCCTCGAACCTCATGAAAGGTCCCTTACCACTAAAGGCCAGTGAAGTGTTACATCAATTGACCACAAGACGGTAGAGGGACGCGACAACCTGGTTCCCCAATCGCAGGTCAAGAACTCGACTATTTGCTGTTCAGCCAAGATATTCCTGCACAAAATAGTCCTCGAATAGTTTTTTTTTTTTTCAGCATTAATTTTAAAATATCACTGAATTTTTCAGCAAATTTAACAATTATCTAAATTGTTTAATATTTAAGAGAAAAGACTAATTCATAAGATTATATAAAACTTTTGTGATTACAATGAAAAAATCTTTGAACAAATACACGGAGGGAGAAAATGCTGTATCTTAACTATATCTAATCCCGTAGCTGAATGGTTAGCGTGCTTGGCTCCTGGTCAAAGGGACCTGGGCTCGAGCCCAGGGTAAGGCATGGATGTTTGTGTCGTTTTTCTGCTGAGATCTCGCCTTTCTCACAGACTTTCTACTGTGACGTATAAACTGACAGGCTCCTGTCAGACCTCTGTGGCAAGTAGCTGCTTGAAGGGTATTTAATTAATTTTTTTTATAATATACGTGTACATAGACGATTGTGAGTGAGTAATTGACTGATTGATTGATAAGGGACTGAACTAACTGACTGCACTGGACATGCAGTCAGTTAGTTCTTGTATGTATGACACTGGACATGCAGTCAGTTAGTTCTTGTATGTATGACACTGGACATGCAGTCAGTCACTCCTAATTCCCCTTCCCCACCCCATTTTGTGATCTTTTAAAAAATTGCTTGAACCATGCTTACCATAATACGCAATCTAAATATGCCTAAAATTGCTTCGTCTCCGTTTCGGTTATTAAAATCAAGAGAAGGCGTCAAGGCCCTTTGCCAGGGCCATGCCTGTCCAATTTTGCGCCCCAACAAGAAAGTTATTTTGCCCCCTACTGAATAGTTTTTGCCTATGGTAATAAAAATTGACCATATAAAGTTTTATATTGCGTCCTAAGTTTGGTTACGATCGGAGCAAATGCCCCACTCCATCCTTGCCCTCCCCCCCAAGATCCTGCACTCTTGTTTTGCTATATTACATTAATTTTATGATAAAAATATTAACGCTCTTTTGGCACCACACTTATTATCATAAAACATTTCGACATATAGAAGAACCCATATCACCTCTGGCGCATATGAGAATCTCGCTTCCGAAGAGGATAGAGTTTTTCCTTTACCTACTGTTTCATTCCTTAAAAGTTTTAATTTGAGCAAGAGGATGATGGGGAAAATGCAAATAGTATTTCATTAATAATTATACAACATAAAAGTATTCGCCTTTTAATTCTTAAATCTAAAAAGCTGCTTTCCCACAAATATCTCGGAAAAATGGTTAGATTATTGCTTCAGTGGAATATCTCTTAAAAACTACTACTGAGTTTTCAAATTTCTATTCTATACTTATTGTTTGTAAAATTCGATAACAGCTCTGCCGTTTCATATTTAGTGATCTGTAAAAATATATATATTAAAAGTATTACGTATTTGAAAAATGCGAATTTCAATATTTCATTTGCACCAATCAAACTAAAAAGAGTTTTCTAATTAACATTTTAATTTCAGGGGATGTCCTTGTGTAAGTGCTTGTATGTTGTATGAGAAACCAAGACAAGTATAACATAGTTTCTAGGTTATCTTCGTCCTTTGTGTAGGGAAGTACCTTCTTCTTTTTTTAAAATTGTTTCCAATCGAAACTAAATGACGCTCACATTCCACCAACAAAATTTCATATTTCTATCATTAATACATCGTTGCAATATTCTCTTGAAATTTTGAAACCTTCGGTCTTTTTCACCGTTAGAGGGCGCAATTATAGCGTTCGAAAGATTCCAAAAGTGGGAATCATAATATTTCATCAGTTCCTAACCTTAAAAAAGATTTTTTCATTTATCTGTAAATACAAACAATTATATGCTAAAACTAAAATTTGTGTTCCCCCTTCCCCTGGGTATAAGAGGTCAATTTATTGTTGCCAATAGGAACATCATTCCACTACCGAAATTTAAACTATCTAGCTTAAATATATCGTTTGCAATATTTCTTTGAAATTTTGGAATTTGCAAATTTTTTCACCGTTGAAGGGCGCAATTATAGTTTTCGAAAGATTTAAAAAGTGTGAATCATAATGTTTTATCAATTTCAATCTAAACCGAAAAGAATTTTCACCCCCCCCCCCCTCTGAGTCTAAGAAGTCACTCATTGTTGGTAATGGAAACTTCGTGACCTTCACATTCTGCCACCGAAATTTCCAGCATCATTACATCGTTTGCAATATTCGTTTGGAATTTTAAAAATTTTCCACCGCTAGAAGGCGTAATTATAGCTTTAGAGAGATTTGAAAAGTGCATATCGTAATATTTCATCAATACCTATCCAACACAAAAATAATTTTAAATTATCTCCGTAAACAAAAAAGTTCGATGTCTACAGAGGGACAGACAGACGACAAAGCGAAACTATTATCTCGTTTTCAAAAAAAACGACATAAAAAGTGTTCTGTAACCTATATAAAATTTTTTGATTGATTTTTTTTTACAATGACAGCTCCATCAGTCGCTGAGACGAAAACGAACATGGATCTTCGATGTACAGTCACTCAAAAAAGTATCCGAACACTATGGTTGACTACAGAACTCAGAAAAAATATCTGGCAACGATTTTTTCAGAAATTAGTGATCTGGCAACCTTCGTGTCACGTGACACGAATCACGTGACACGAAGGTTGCCAGATCATTAATTTCTGAAAAAATCGTTGCCAGATATTTTTTTCTGAGTTCTGTAGTCAACCATAGTGTTCGGATACTTTTTTGAGCGACTATACAGTTTGAGTAACTGTCCTTGGTTTAGTAAATTGTTATACTGCTGCTTGAAGGAGTATTTATTTTATTTTTTATTTATAAAATACACTGCGTGACAAATTACTATCGTGGATGAAGTACCGTGAAACATGCCAATGTACAAAACATTTTACTAATGTAAGTGTTTTATGTCCCTACCAAGTCCTATAAAAGCTGTAAAAGCATGGTGGAAAACAAAGGCAAGTGCGGCATGGGTAAAAAGGCTGATCTGACTTTGAAAGTGGACTCACATTGTTGGAGAGCGTTGGGCAGGAGCATCCGTAAAGGAGGTGATGGAACTCAGCTGAAAATCACGAGACACAATATCCTAAGTGTATGTGGAATGTCAATGGTCTCAAAAAACGTCTTCCAATCGTGGCAGATGCGGGAGGACAAAGGCTCTGAAAGACAGGCGTTTGTTATCACGAACTGTACGGCAAGCAGAGAGCTGTTACAGCTCAACTGAGAGAGATGACCGCTTTAAAACAGCAGTACTTTAATACCCATTTCAACAAGAACTATGCGCAGAGAATGAAATCTTTGAAATTTGAGAACTATACGATGAGTTGGGTTGGGTTGTTTTACCTCTGAGCAGCAGTTGTTTTGCACACAATGGGCTAAAGGGCCAGATCACAAGGACCTCAAAGGCTCACAGAAGGTTGGGGGGAAGGGGACCCATTGGATAGCTGTTAGGAGACAGAAACCTCCCATCAAGGCCATCCAGTATAACGTGCACAGGATGTCTCTCCCACACACAAGCCAGCAGCTTAATGTCCTACATCTGACCATAGGAAGTGGCCATCCAAGCCCATCGGTGTCCCAAACTGACTGAGGGCAGGGAGTTTTTTGGAGATAAATCTCAATGTTGGCCCAGGTGCAATTGAACCTGGGAACTGCAGATTACAAGCCTGATGTAACATATACTGGTGATATGCGGCATGAGATTAACAGACGAATAGGGATTGCTGTCGGGACTTTTAAGAATCTATGGAGAGTGTGGAGAAATAGGCGTATACACCTAAAGACTAAAATTAGACTGTATAATAGTTTGGTTCTCTCTAGGGTTAGTTATGGTAAGGAAACTTGGACGCAAGATAACAGGAAATTAGATGCTTACGCAGTATCTTGGGCATTAGATGGTTAACTTTGTAAGCAATGATGAGGTTTGGCAAAGGAGTCTGCAACCTCCTTTAAGCAGCATATTGTACATAGAGAGACTCCGTTGGTTTGGCCAAGTTGCCGTATGGATAATTATAGATTGGCGAATAGGGTTATGAACAGTGTGTCTAATGGCCTCGGAAAAAGGGGGAGACCTAGGATGCTGTGGGCAGACAATGGGAAACAGGACCTTGTTTAGTATTGATGCGCAGTGGGCAGATACAGCAGATATAATTCAGGACAGATATGCTTGAAGAACTAAATTGTGCAGTCTGGTTGAACCTCCGTAGCCCTTGGCTGCTTGAGGATGATGAGGATGATGATATGTTTATCAGGCATATATCCAGTGTGTGTGGGGGGAAAGGGTTCTCAAAATTATACGATGGTAAAAACATTTTAATACTGTTTTAAAAAACAAAAATCTTTTGTATGTATTTAGTTACTTTTAAACATTAATTTCATAATATGCAATTATATACTTTATAAGCAATATATAAAAGATTTATCTATATTTTTTCCTTTAATCAAAATTTTTTTTTGGTTTTGTATTAAAAATACCTTGTGCCTCCCCTAAAAATATTTTTTGGTTGTTTGCTTGCAGTTTCTATTTATGCATAAAACAAGAGCAGCAATTCTATATGTTTTTCATGATCCTTGGTGAAAGTACAAATTCAGAGAATATAATTTTACACATACATAAATTTCAGTATTTGAAACAAAAACACAAAAAGTACCAAAATTGAAATACCAACAATTACAGTTTGCAACAAAGATTGGGGAGTTCATTTTAGCACTATTAACCTCTTCATTATTGAGATTTAAAAAAAATTAAGATTCAGCATTATTACAAGAGGTGCATGAAACTATGTTAGGTGTTGTTGGCTCTATCGCCCCCGTCCTCACTATACCATGATACATATGGCGAAGTATTAGGTAGGCGTTCATAAAACTTTGACCAGGCAGTGTATAATATACTGCAAAATATTCATATCAATTCCCATTTTATGTTAATCTCATATTATTGTAATAGGGAAAAATCAGCAAAATTATTTTTAATAAAAACTTATAATTGTAAAAGAATTTGCATCATTTTATTTTGAAAATGATTAAATTATCAAATATTCTTCTACGTTATTATGACCAATAACATTAACATAAATATTCCTGATAATAAATTATTGAGAACGACAGTGGAGCATCCAGGGGGGAGAGACATGGGGGGATAACCAACCCTTGCCTCAAGGATCAGTAGAAACCTATTTTCATTGCATATCTGCCAAAACGATTAAATAGTCGCATTACAGTATATTGTATATTGATTACATTATTGTGAACTTTTTTGTAACGTTTGTGACCAGGGGCGTAGCTAGGGGGGAGCCTCCCCCCCCAAAGTAAATCGGAGTTGGCAAAATTTGAAGCGACTTTCTAAAATCCAGGTGAGTTGTGAAAATTTTGATTTTTTTTTTTGCAAAATTAAGGGGAGTTTGCAAAATCTAGGGCAGTTGGCAAAATCTAGAACAGTTGGCAAAATTCGAAGCCACTTAATAAAATACAGGTGAGTTGGCAAAATCGG
This sequence comes from Ryuthela nishihirai, assembly GCA_038380435.1. NCBI lineage: Eukaryota > Metazoa > Arthropoda > Arachnida > Araneae > Heptathelidae > Ryuthela > Ryuthela nishihirai. The sequence goes on along the minus strand of JAWZYU010000005.1, from coordinate 75,125,737 downwards.
GACAACTTGGAAAAATCTTGGGGAGTTGGTAAAATTCGAATTCACTTGGTAGTTATATCACAGGCGAGTTATGAAAATTGGGATTGGTTTTGTAAAATTAAGGAGAGTTGACAAAATCGAAGCGACTTGACAAAATCTTGGGGAGTTTGAAAATTTTGAAGTCACATGGCAAATTCAGGAGAAATGTAAAAATTGGGATTGGATTGGTTTTGTGAAATTATGGAGAGTTCGCAAAATTGGGAACTCTTTGACAAAATCTTGGGGAGTTGGCAAAATTGGAAACCACTTAGTAAAATACAGGCGAGTTGGGAAATTGGAATTGTTTTTTTGTGAAATTAAGGAGAGTTGGCAAAATCGAGAACTCTTGACAAAATCTTGGGGAGTTGGCTTATGAAATTGAGGAGAGTTGGCAAAATTCGAAGTGACCTGTTAAAATTCAGGTGATTTATTTATATAAAAGTGTTATTTTTAAGTTGGCAAAATTTGATATCTTGTTGGAAATTTTTCGTTCTCTTCCCTCCAACCATAGTCTTTCGCTAGGCCTCTATTTGTGGCAGTGACTAGAAAATACATTGAATTATTAAAATTCTGGTAGTTGCTAAAACTTGTTTATTATATAATACTGATACGAAACTTTTTTCAACAGCTTAAAGCCCTTCCCCTTCAAGATCGCTCCCCTCACCAATGTAATATGGTAATTATGATGATTACTTTTAGGTTTTAAAGGCAATCAATTAAAAAAAACGCCCCAATCATTTCTATTCCTAGATGTGCCACTGGAGAACGAAGTTCGAAATGTAATAAATATAAAATCTAATAACCTTTAAAATATTTTAATAGCATTACTGTACTGAAAGTATTCCAGAAAACTTTGTGCGTCTTTGCAAAAAAAAATATCAGATTTTGTTTAATACGTTTTTTTTTCCAACATGATGTTTACGATTTCGGTCGTAATTAGCACAATGAAGCTAAATAGCCAGGTCATATTGGGGAAAGAGATTAACTAAACATCTGTTAAAAGACATATGGAAGTCTTCAGTCAAGGCTATCCAGCGTGTTCTTTAACTTGCGCAAAGTATGGCTATCTTGTACACAAGGCCAGGCTTAACATCACATCTGAAGTTGGTTTTCCAAGTTCAGTGGTGTCCCCATTTTCACCGTGGCCAGAGCAAGGAACAAAAGTAAAAATCACAATGGATACTCGAACCTGGGCGCTTCAGATTACGAGCCTGGCATTCTGCCAACCGTAACAACTCCTTCCCATTTACAAAGTATAACCTAGGAATCAAAGGTAGAGCAAGATGTTTAACTTCTGAGCGGCGCTTTGTGCACACAATGGACTAAATGACCAGATCACAAGGGCCACAATGCTCAGAGTTGTGTAGGAGAGGGCATCCATTGGGTGACTGTTCAGAGACAGTTGGAAGCCTACTATGAAAGTTATCCAGCATATTTTTTAACAGGATATGGCTCTCGTGCATATTGTACAGAACAGGTATGTCCCATTCGATAGAAGCATCTTTTCAAGTCCAAAGATGTTCCTTCAAGTAGAATCTATCACGTAAAGCCATTGGCCCTATAGAAACTAAATAGCGCGTGAAATTTTTAAACCTTTTTTTTTACCAAGATTTAGAAGACAATTAAATTTTTGTGGAATTAGGATTAGAATAGTGAATAATGTATTAAAAGTAGAAACATCTCGATCATTTTTATTATTATAATTAACGTTAAAAAAACAAGCCTACTATTCCGGGAAAGGCAGAATTTCGGCCCCTTGGTGTTCAGTCTATTCCAATGTGCAAGGGTTCAATTTTATATAAAACTTTCACCTTATGTGATCAGAGAGTCGACCGGATTTTCACATATAGACGTAGGAAAATGTTGATAACTTTAGTGACGTATGTACAATCGAAATATTAACCATACATTTCCATATCGAACATTAAAAAATTCAATCTCACTTACCTATCAGACTAAGAGGTAGCGTTAAGAATGCAACAAGTAGTATCAATTGATATTTTGTTACATTTTCTTGCTTTTCCCTCAAAAATTGCAGCGTAAGATTGGTAATATTATTAATGAACTCATTCATGGTAGCATTATCAAATACCTCTGGTGTTTCTACTGGGCTTTCAGAAGCCACAGATTGAGACCCATCTGCCTGGATTTCTGCCTCTAATGGGGCTGGATCCGCCATATTCACGCTGGAAATGATCAGTTCATGCAACGTCAAAGCCTGTGCTCCCGGGTCACATGAACGTTGTTTGTCCACCTGTGTCTCTTCTCTCACACCTGCTGTCTTATGTGCACATCTAGAACCTTTAAATGCATCTTTATGTTAGAGCCCAGCACACATTGCACATCCCAGGGATGTACAGGAGTAATGGTAAATAATGGACGCAGTCGTGGCAAAATTTAAGCCACCCTTCTTCCAGATATGCATGAGTATCTTGCATCTATAATAGAAGTAGACGGAATGTGACGCCAAAAAGTTGAAGTTCACACTGAAAGTGAGAAAGCAAAGCGAGAAAGTCAAAGTAGGATTACTAGATACTAGTGTCCTAAAAGCAGGACAGAAAAAATAGAAATGGAGGACAAAAAGGTAGAAAACAAAGGAGGACATGCTTTCAATTTGTGAAATAAAATAAGTTCTATTTCAAGTACCGACTAATAGTTTAGTCACAAAAAGGCATAATTCTAATAATCATTCAGTACACTTCGAAATACGTATATGAATGCCGATTTTTATTCATACTTGAAAAGCAAATAAAAATCGGAAAGAGTTATTTGACCTTAAGTGGCATAGTGATTAATAACTATTTACTCTTTCAGGAGGCAAACTTTGTTTCTCTATTAACTATAACTGAGGTAGTGGTCAGCAGTGGCTTCGGTCTTGCTAGGCAAGCTCTTGTATGAGAAGGCTTGTACAAACCAAGAGTAGTTCCTTAATTCCTTCGCTGTCCTTTTATGTTGCAAAAAAATAAAACTGATATCAACTTTCGTAGTTCCAACTTTACTTAACATAATTTCGTAGTTCCAACTGTAGTTAAAATATTGCATAAAATTTTGCTTCGGGCCAAAAAAAAGCAAAATTTTATGCAATATTTTAAAACGCGTACTTTTTTTTAATCTGGCATGCAAATTGCACATATTGAGATTACAGAAAATAATAACATTAGCATTCACATTTGCATTTACAGTATATTATTACACGGTTAAAAGTAAATCATATTCTAGTCATGGATTCAAGAAATTTAAAATAAAAAATAAATAAATACACCATCAAGCAGCTGCTTGCCTTAAAAGAAATGCTAAAAAAATTGAGTGTTTTAAGCAGCTTAATAGGGATTAAATACTTAGTAAATCGACGATGAGCTGTGGATTCATTTGTGTTTAATAAAAGTATGTTTCGTTTTATATTTTATTTTAATTTGCGTTGGTTATACATACGTTATTGATTATATATTTCTTTGGCGGCCCTGTCTTAAATTATCTACACCAGAGGGCGGGTAAGCATTCACTACAGGTCTTGTATAGTTAGAGTCTAACATCCTTCTTTAAAAACTGGACCATTTTGTAAAAGGGACCTTTACAAATGGTCCAGTTTTTAAAGAAGGATGTTAGACTCTAACTATACAAGACCTGTAGTGAATGCTTACCTGTCGCCGCCCTCTGGTGTAGATAATTTAAGACAGGGCCGCCAAAGAAATATATAATCAGTAACGTATGTATAACCAACGCAAATTAAAATAAAATATAAAGCGAAACATACTTTTAGGCTGGCCATCTCAATAATTCACTGCCATTGGTTGATTGAGTCACGTGGTTTATGGGCGCCATGTTTTGTCGTACCGTGAGACGAAAGCCTATGAGTTAGTGTATGTACCAAGTTAAAACTCCTCAGTTGTTATAGTTTTATACATTTCTACCACTTCTTTTGTCTATAAAAGCTGTCATATTTTATGAATGCCTCACTACGCTGCATTTGGGTGTAAAAATTTCACTCAAAGAAATAAATTAATTAATATTTTTTTTCTGAGAAACTCCATCAGAAGACGGCAATCGACTGCAAAAGTGAAATGACCTAACTGAAAACCAACAAAATATTTCTTTTAAGGATAGTTTGAAAAACCAGCTAATGTTTTCACTTTGTCGTCTGCCTACGCTAAAATTTTCTCGCCTGTCTATCCGTCTCTCTGTTAACTGTTGTCTGTCCATCTGTCTTTCCACCTGTCTGTCCGTCTATAGGCAGTCTCCTTTTTTAGTTTTAGAGTTAAATGAAAAATTCTTTTTGGGTTGGATAAATGTCGAACAAGTATTGCGATTTGCAATCTTGAAAAATTTCAATAGCTTTAATGGCGTCTTCTAGCGGTGGAAAAAGAAGGAAAATGCTAAAATTTCAAACGAATATTGCAAACAAACTATTTAGAATAGAAATCTGAAATTTTGGTAGTAGAGTGTTATGGTCAGATGGTTTACAATGGCAACAAGGCGTTGCCGTCTTAACCAAAAGGGTGTGCAAAGTTTAACTTTTTAAGAGATAAACGAAACAATATAAATATTTTTTTTTTTTGTTTTACAGGTACTAACAAAATATGAATGTTTTTTGTGAAAAAAGTTGGCGTTAGTTCAACAGATTAGAATACCCTGACATGTTTCTGGAGAGATGCTGGTTCGAACTCCGTATGTTGGCGAAATTTTTTTCCACAAGAATATTAATATTTGCATTTTTCAAATCCCCATCAGTAGAATTTCCAGTGTTAGAAAGTGCTAAAGCCGGTATGAAAAATCTCGAAAGGCGACCTCTAGCGGCGGAAAAAAGCTGGAAAATACCAAATCTTTAAATAAATATTGCAAACGATCCATTTTTGCTGGAAACATCAATTTATGGTCATAGAGTGTAATGGTCAAGTGGTTTACACTAATAATAATGATTTGTCCCGTTGGTAAAATACACTTTTCTGCTTTAAGAGATAAATGAAAAACTCTTTTTGCACATTACAGGTACTATAAAAATATTAATAGTTTATTTTCTCAATTATACAATAGTTCAAATTTTCACTGCCTGAGGGTACTGAAAGTGTAAAATAACTAGAAGAACGCATATCGCCTCTGGCGCATATGGGAATCTCATTTTCAAAGAGAATGAAGTTCTTCCTTTGACTACTTTTTCACTCCTTAAAAGTTTTAATTATGGATGTTAATGTTCGTTTTCTGCTGAGGTCTCGCCATCCTCATGGATCTTCTGCTATGGCGTATAAATTGACAGGCTCCTGTCAGACCTCTGTACAAGCAGCTGCTTGAGGGATTATTTATTTATTTTTTAATGTATGATGGGGGAAATGCACATAGTAGTATTTTATTAGTAATTATAAAACATAAAAAGAATTTGTCTTTTAGTTCTTAAATTTAAAAAGTTGCTTTACTCTCTCTTCTTCTGAAAGTAGTGGGCAGATCATTGCTGTCAGTGGAATTTCTACTGTAACAGAACTCTACACGCCAAAATTTCTACCATAAACAGATCACTTGAAACATTCGTTAAAAGTTTTGCAGTTTCGATATTTAGTGATCTCTAATGATATAAATTAAAACTACCTTTGAAAATGCGAATCACATTTCATTACTAACCAACTAAAAAAAGAGATTTCCAACTATCTCTTAAAACAAAACCGTTCCGATTCTTACCTACCTTGGGCTTAAGGCCAACTCATTGTTGTAAATGGGGATTTTCAAGACTGTCACATTCCATCACCAAAATTGCAAATTTCAAGCAAAACTACATCGTTTGCAATATTCGTTTTAAATTTTTGGGATTTTTCGATTTTTTTCCACCTGAAAAAAAGAAAATTAGAAATGATAATTGCGCCCTCTAAAGGCTTTTTGAAAATTCGCAAAATGCGAATTGTAATATTTTTCAATACCTTTCCAACCCAAAAATAATTTTTAATTTATCTCTAAAAACATACACTTTTACGTTAAAAGAAAAAAAAATTGCATTCACCTCCCCCATGGGTCTAAAGGGTCAAGTGATTGTTGCCAATAGTAACTTCATAATCTTCACTTTTCGTCACCAAAATTTTAAACTTCTAACATAATTACATCGTTTGAAATATTCGTTTGATATTTTGGAATTTTCAAAATTTTATACCGTTAGAGGGCGCAGTTATAACTTTTGAGAGATTCCAAAAATGCAAATCGTAATATATCATTAATACCTATCTAACACAAAAAAAAATTCATTTATCTGTATAAACAAAAAAGTTCGATGTCTACAGACGGACAGACAACAAAGCGAAATTATATCTTTTTTTTAAAAAAAAGAGCTCTAAAATTTACTTTTCCTTTTTTTTACCCGTTTTCTAAAGTGCTTCCAACCATGAGAACTGAAATCTGCATCAAATATTACCCTACCCTTTTCCGGAATCCATAAGTACCGTGTGAAAGCTTTCAGCTATGCACGCTAAACAATCCGAGCGACGAGAAAGCTGGCGTCCAATTTTGAGATGGCCAACTTCTACCTATACAAGGTCTCTAGTTTGTCATAGAGGTCCTGTATAGTTAGACTCTAACATCCTTCTTTAAAAACTGGATCATTTTGTAAAAGGGACCTTGGCCCCTTTATCTTTATCAGGCTGCCCATCTCGAAGATTGACTGTCAATGGTTGATTGAGTCACATGGTTTATGGGCGCCATGTTTTGTCGTACCGTGAGATGAAAGCCTATGAGTTAGTGTGTGTACCTAGATAAAACTTCTCAGTTTTATAATTTTATACATTTTTACCGCTTTTTTGCCTATAAAAGCTTCCATATTTTATCAATGCTTTACTGAGCTGCATTTGGGTGTAAAAATTTCACTCATAGAAATAAATTAATGAATATTTTTTCCGAGGAACTCTATCAGAAGACAGCAATCGGTGCAAAAGTGAAATGAGCTAACTGAAAACCAAAAAATAATATCTTTTAAGGTTCGTTTGAAAAATGAGCTAATGTTTCTACTTTGTTGTTGTCCAATATTTGTTCGTCTGTCAGTCTGTCTCTCTGTTAACTGTTGTCTGTCCGTCTATAGGTAATCAACTTTTTTTTACTTTTAGAGATAAATGAAAAATTCTTTTTCGGTAGGATAGATTTGAAAGAAATATTGTGCTTTGCAATTTTAAAATCTCCCAATAGTTTTAATAGCGCCCTCTAGCGGTGGAAAATGATGGAAAATGCTAAACTTTTAAACGAATATTGCAAACTAGAAAGCCAAAATATTACACTAGAAATAGAATCCATATTTACACTAGAAATCCAAAATTTTGGTAGTACATTGTTATGGTCAGAAGGTTTACAACGGCAACAAGGCTTTAACCTCTTAGCCAAAACGAGGTGCGAAAATGAAACTTGTTTATTTTAAGACATAAACGAAACGATCTTTTTTTTGGGGCGAAGGGGGTTTAGAGGTTCTAATAATATATTAATATTTACATTTTTCGAATCTCCAAAAGTTTAAATTTCCAATGTTAGAAAATACTAAAGGTGGTAAATAAAAACTCGAAAGGCTGCTTCTAGCGGTTGAAAAAAGCTGGAAATACCAGATTTTAAACGAATATTGCAAACGATCTATTTATGAGAGAAATTTAAATTTCTTACATTTCTTTATGACTTTTGGTCATAGAGTGTAATGGTCAAGTGGTTTACACTAAAAGTAATAATTTGTCCCGTCATCGCCAGTTGGTAAAATGCTGCTTTTCTGCCTTAAGAGGTAAATGAAAAACATATCTTTGTGTTTATAGGCACTAATAAAATATTAATAGTTTATTTTACCAATTTTGCAGTAGTTCGAATTTCCACTGCCAGAGGGTACTGAATGTGTAAACTAACTAGAACGCATATCGCCTCTGGCACATAAGGGAATCTCATTTTCAAAGACAATAAGTTCTTGTTTTGCCTACTTTTTCATTCCTTAAAAGTTTTAATTATGGATACTCGTGTTGTTTTTCTGCTGAGGTTCCGCCATCCTCCAGGACCTTCGACTATGGCGTCAAACCTCTGTACAAACAGCTGCTTGAGGGGTTATTTACCTTTTAATGTATGATGGGGGAAATGCACATAGTAGTATTTTATTAGTAATTATAAAACATAAAAAGTATTTGTCTTTTAGTTCTTAAATTTAAAATGTTTTTTTTCTCTCGCTCCTCTGAAAAGAATGGGCAGAAAATTATTGTCAGTGGAATTTCTACCATAGCAGAACTCTTCACGCCGAAATTTCTACCATAAACATGATCTCTAATGATATAAATTAAAACTACTTTTGAAAATGCGAATTATATTTCATTAATAACCAACTAAAAGAGATTTCCAATTATATTTTAAAACAAAACCGTTCCGTTTCTTACCTACCCTGAGCTTAGGGTCAGATCACTGTTGTCAACAGAATTTTCAAGACTGTCACATTCCACCACCAAAATTTCAAGTTTCTTGCATAACTACATCGTTTGCAATATTCATTTAAAATTTTTGGGATATTTCGTTTTCCACCGTGAGAGGGCGCAATTATAGCTTTTGGGAAAATCGCAAACTGCAAATTGTAATATTTCATCAATACCTCTACTACCCAAAAAGAATTTTTAATTTATCTCTAAAAGCATACTTTTCTGTATAAACAAAAAAAAAAGTATTTACCTCCCCCCCCCCCCAGGTCTAAAGGGTCAAGTGATCTCTAGGTCTAAAGGGCCAATGGTAACTTCGTAACTTTCACATTTCAACACCAAAATGTTAAACTTCTAACATAACTACATCGTTTGGAAAATTCGTTTGATATTTTGGAATTTTCAAAATTTTCCACCGTTAGAGGGCGTAGTTGTAACTTTTGGGAGATTCGAAAAACGCAATTAGTAATATCATTATTTCTTACCTAAGACAAAAAGAATTTTTTATTTATCTGTAAACAAAAAAGTTCGATGTCTACAGACCGACAGACAACAAAGCGAAATTACATCTTTTTTTTTTAAAAAAAGAAAGCCTTAAAATTCCCTTTTCCTTTTTCAGCCGTTTTTTAAAGTGCTTCCAATCATGAACACTGAAATCTATATCAAATATTACCCTACCCTTTTCCGGAATCCATAAGTACTGTGTAATACCATTCAGCTTTGCACGCCAAACAATCCGAGATAGAACAAAACATGGAGTCCAATTTTGAAATGGCCAACCTCTACCTATATAGGGCCTCTATGACAAACAAATCATATTGGCTGCATAGGTTTTCATTAGAATGCTTTCTGCGTTCGGATTTAAAACTGTGATCTTTTCAAAACTAAAAATTTTTAATGCACAATTTTTCAAATTTTCTCTATTCTTAAAGATGCTGATATGTTGTTTTCCGATGTGTCGGTCCAGAACAGGTGCGTTTAAGATAAAAACAAAGGGGCAGGAGTTGAAGATCAAAGGTCACAAAAGCTACGTATCACTTCTTCAAAGGGTGTGTGCGATTTCAAATGGATGGGACTCCCCCCTCCCACGTTAGACAACTGACTGCAAATTGGAATACCTTCAGAACCCCGTGCCCTGAAGCTACGGGGAGCGGGGTGAGGGAGAAAGTTGGGTCTTGGGTACCTGGTATATATCCTTGCGCCTTTGATTGCCTTGTTCTCTTGGCAGAGAAAATCGATACCTTTTACAATCAATTTTTAAAACAACTATGAACTATATCAATTTGAAAAAAAAAATTAGAAAGACAGCTGAAAATGCATTGTAACTTTCAGATGAAAACCAGAAGGATAAAAGTAAAATAACACGAGAAATAAAATAGAAGGTTGTGTTGTTTTACCTCTGGGTGGCACTTTTTTTTTGCACACCATGGGCTAAATGGCCAGGTCATAAGGACCCCGAAGGCTCAGAGAAGGTTGGGGGAGGGGAGCCACTGGAACAGCTGTTGGGAGACGGATGGTAACCTCCCGTCAAGGCATCCAGTGTGTTCTTTAACGTGCACAGGGTATGGCTCTCCCGCACACGGGGACACGGCTTAACGTCTCATCCGACGGACGGTGGACTTTCCAAGCCCATCAGTGTCCCCGAATGACCGTGGGCAGGGCGGGGAACTTTACGGAGGTAATAAAATAGAGGAAAACGCAATTATGCTGAGTGCTTGGCATTGAAGGGCACAAAATTTTTCCATTCATGTTGAGCTCGTGGCACTGATTATCAATAAGACTAGTTTAATAGACTGAACAGGTTAATCGGGAGAAAGGAAGTCGGTTTTTTTTTTTTGCATCTTTTTGGTATCAAATTTCTTTGGCCGCTAATGCATAGAGTATTATTTATATTCACGGTAATAATTCAAATCACTAACTCAGAGTAATATCTAATATATAGTCAATTGTGCATGATTGACTGATAGGGGATCACGCTAATACTAACTTCGGAAAGTGTAAATCGTGATATTTCATCAATAACTATGCAACACCAAATCATTTTTTATGTCTATAAAGAAACAATATTCTCTTAAAACATAAAAAAATTGCATTTTTCCACCCCCTTGGGCTAAGTGGTCAACTCATAATTGCCAATGGTACAACGTGACCTTCACATTCCACCATCAAAATTTCAAAGTTCTTGCATAAATACATCGTTTGCAATATTCATTTGAAATTTTCGAATTTTCACATTTTTCGACAGTTTATAGCATTTTATAGCTTCTGGGAGACTAAAATAAAAATAAATACCCCCTCAAGCAGCTGCTTGCCACAGAGGTCTGACAGGAGCCTGTCAGTTATATGCCACAGTAGGTCTGAGAGGATGGCAGGACCTCAACAGAAAAACGACACATACATTCATGGCTTACCCGGGCTCGAACCCAGGTCCCTTAGATCAATGGCCAAGCTTGCTAACCACTCGGCCACGGGACGGCTAGGAAATGAAAAATCATATTTCATCAATACCTACCTAATGCAAAAAAAAAGTTTTATCTCTATAAAGAAATTTCACTGAAAACAATTGCAATTTCACACCCACCCTGGGTCTAAGAGGTGAATTATTGCTTCCTATGAAAACTTCAGGACGTTCACTTTCCACCACCATAATTTCGAATATCTAATCGTACATCGTTTGCAAAAATTAAAAAAAAAAACCTAGTATTTTAGTTTATTATTAAGGCATACAGAAGCGAAATCACCAAACTTATGATTTTTTTAATCCAAATCTATACGAATTTTCTTCCTAAAAACACATTTCGTTTAAAAATGTTAACAGCATATAAGTTACAAACATAAATGTAACATATTTTCTTTTTCCAGGGTCCTTTACATTCACGAAATTTGAAGTTTTTCCTCGCTAATTTTACACGAAAACGACTGAAGAAACCGGTTGTTTGTCAAGTGTTCGCGTAAAGGTGCCTTTTTCGAGCAATTGCGCAGGCCTGTAGTCTATCATTGTTGGACAAGGTCACGGAAAGATGGACTGAGCATTTTGAGGTTGTTTTGAATGCGTTAATTCTGCTTTCATTAACTGAAATGAAGTTAAATGTATCACTGGCTTTAATGTTTGCCCTATATATCTGAAGTTGAAATCTAAATTAAAACTACAACAAATCACTACAGGTATATGAAATTACTACTAAACCCACGAGAGTGGGCATGATTCTGTTGCCACATGGTTGAGCGATGTATTGAATATTTGCAATAATGGTGTTCTTCCTTAAAATTTCACCAGAGGTATAATTATTCTCTTTTTCAAGAATGGTGATCACAGTTCTCGTGATAATTATAGGGGAATCGCTCTACTGTCTATTCTTTGTGAAGTTCTGTACATAATTGTGCTTAACAAAAATACAGATTTAGTTGATGGAAACTTGAGAAGTTTAGGGTTCAGAAGACACCAAATTTTTTCACCGAGGCAGATCTTTGAGAAACATTTAGTTTCAAAGTTCGGTGCTTACTAGATTTATAAATTTCAATGCAGCATTTAACTCTTAAATATGCAATTTATGGCTGATTGTGAGATATCATAGTATATCTGAAAAGTTAGTTAACATAATGATGGCACTCTTGAACAATGCTGAGTCATGCTGGAAAGCTAGCAGCGATTGGTTTAGATTATAATTCGAGAAAAGGCTAATTTTGTAATCTTTATTAGCTTGGTGATCGATTACATTATGTAGTATTGGAAAGCAGAGATGTGGCCTTAAAAGGTCTAGAGATAAGCATTTATCTGATTTGCATATTGGATGAAATTGATAATTTGATACTCTTGGCAAATGATGTTAACAAAATTAACTTCGATGAGGCTAATAATAGGGAAGATTTGGTTATATACAGAATATTAAAGTGATGAAAACTTGTCAGAGCGTTGATAAACATCAACTCTCTGACAATTCTTTTTTTGGAGTTGTATGATAATGTGAAGCAATGTATATGATGAGGTAAGCAGGAGAATAGGCATTGTTTCTGGGACTTTTCAAAATCCTAGAAAGGGTTGGAAAATAAGAATACACCTAAAGTCTAAAATCAGGCTGTAGTTTGGGCCTCTTTAAAGTTGCTATAGTAGTGAAACTTGAACCTTTTGTAAGCAAGAAAACAGGAAGCTTGATGTTTTTAAGATTTTTATGCACGATTTTTGTGTATTAAAAGTTTGACTATGTAAACAATTATAAGGTTAGGTAAAAGTCATTAACCATCTTTAAGTAACATCTTTTGTGGTTTATGGATAGTAATATTATGTATGTGTGTTTAATTTGGCCATATAGCCTATATGAAAAACTGCATATCAATAAAATTATAAACAGTGTGTCTAAAATCTTGAGAAAAAGACAGACCTGAAACAGTTAAGTATCAAACAAGACATTGTTAGAAACTAGCTCCCAATGTCCAAATTCAACAGCTGTTGCTCAGGACAAAATGTATTTGGAGAACTTGTATACATCCTGGTTATATCTCTATAGCTTCTTGAAGATTATGTAAATATGCAAATGAAAATAAGCCATATTACTATTATACTATGTTTATTTCTGACTACACAAAACAAAAATTTTGGAGTTTCACTCCATATGATTACAAATAGCAAATGACCTGTGTTGCCATACTATGACACTGACAAAATGTATGAGAATGTGGCCTCTTTTTAATTCCCTTTAAATATTCATGACAAATATACCATATATGTAATGTTCAAGAAAGATGAGTATTTCTGCTGCCAATTCCTTCCATAGGTCTTAACATCTCATGTGGAGGTATAACCATGTGAGAAGTTGCAGATATAGGCATTGGTTGATCTCCACAAGGAACCAAATGATCAGATCCAATTGTATGGTGAGTCATTTGCATGGTTTCTACCACCTTTGGTCTTGAAATTTCAGGAACACTTGAAGGGATACCTGAGAATGGTGAAAATAAATGGCTACTACTTATAACTGTTTACAGCATAGGTTCATAACTTTTTTTTCAAGTACAAGCAAACTGTTAATTGGAAATTCAACTAATAGTAAATTTTGACTGCAAGTTAAATTACCAGAAATATTCAAACCCTTATTATTTTAATATATTAAATACAATATGCAAGTTATTTTTAATACGTATGAATGATGGATGAACACATTAGTCAGGCTCATACCCTCAATACATAGAGGAATAAATGGCCCACTTGACAGTTGTTTGGAGACATGAAAATCTTATACCTCCCATTAAAGCTGAGTATCTAGTGTGTTCTTTAACATGCATATGGTATGATTCTCCTTCACCCAGGCCTATGGCTTTATTTCTTATCTAATGGACAGCAGCCTTTCCAAGTCCATTAGTGTCCCCTTTCTGACTGAGGGCTGAGTGGGGGTTTAGTGGAGATAAATCTCAACATTGGCACAGTTGGGACTCCAACCTGAGAACTGCAGATTACGAGCCTGGTGTACTACCAACTGTGTCACCTCCCACCCATAGAATGATTGCATTTTGAAGTTTAAGCAAAAGAGTTCGGAAGTTGACAAGATTGTGATCACTGGGCAGGAAAAACAAGTGTTAATCTTTAAGAGTATAGCTTAAAGTTATGAAAAAACAAAGTGCATCATGGTCTAACTCTAAGGCTGCAAGGTTTATCTGAAGAAGTATGCCAATTGTAAACATTTTGCATTTTATTTTAAATTTACTTTAAGAGTGGACCATCAAATGACAGAAAAAAAATCAGCCCAAAAAAAGAAGTTAATAAATCTATATGGGAATGACTTCGGGTGATTGCTACACATCTTAAATAATGCATTTATAATGCAATATAAACCATGTGAATTGTCAGAACTGCTGAAAATTCTATCCTTGAGCAGGAGCAATGGATGTTTGAAAGTAAAAGCATTTTTCTATGATTTTCTAAAAACAGCAGGAATTTAAAACAGGTTTTAACGTACTATACTTTAACATATAGTTTTCTTAGAGATATCGCCACACATTTTAAACACATATTGCATAACTCTGTGTCTTGAGTATTGTTTAGTGAACAAAGCTCTATTTTAACCATAATTTTTCCCAAAGATTAAATGTAAAATCTTTTGTGTTTTCCATAAAAAATAATCTTTATTTAATTATACTGAATTCGGTGTTTCAAATTTTTGCTTATTACATTGTTATGAAAATCTCCATTCAATAACCACTTCTTATAAAAATATTATTTTAGAAACAGAAATAGTAATCTTAAGTGTATAATTTTTAACAATAATAAATATTAATTAAAATCCAATATTGTCCACATGAAGGTAAGAGAATTTCAAATATAACCATTACAACTTTAATCTCAGGAACTTTCAACCCTGCTTTTCTTAGGCATTCAAAACACAATTAATTGAACAATTCATGTAATAATAAGGGCTAAATTTTAAACTTTATGTAACTTAAAACATCACTGGAAATCTTCCTCATAACTCTACTAGTTAGTTATAAAGCTTTATTCTTGTTATAAGCATTTATTCCTACTTATATTAAAACTAGAATATATTGTTTCCCAGACACCAGTGGACACTGGTGTTTTTACTGAAATACACTGGTGTCCAAAAGTTAAGCATACAAATCCTGGAAGACCTAAAAAATGCAACAATGAAATATTGGAATTTGGAGTGACAATGCATTGTTATATAATGCAATAAACAGTGAGGCACAGAGCAAATCAGTTGCATGGTTTAGATGGGATATGCAAATGAATGCATGTGTCCATAACTAAGGGACCAGTTTTAGCAGAACACACAGGTTAATACAGAGTATGATAATATTCAACAGTAACACAAGCATCACAAACACTTCTCACACTGTTTAGCAGGCTGATCACGAGGTCTGGTGGTAGAACATTGAATTCTTTCTAGAAGGCAGTGGAGCTAGTGGAGGGTTCTTGGAGAGATTAAGAAGTGTTGATGAGGGTCTCCAAAGTTTTTTTAAAAATTAATATTACTGCTCTTGAACAATCTGAAATGGCACAGGGTACTTAGCTCAAACTACACTTGGCCAAGATAGTACGTTTTTTAATTGTTACCAATGTGAATAAGTGTTAGCATGACGGCAGTGAGTGCAACATCATTTGGAACAAATCTACACCCAAGTTCCTTGTTGAAAAATACTGATTTCTCGACATGTCTTCCGCAAACTACAATAATGGAGTCTGCATTGATAGCCAAGACATTACTGCTATTTAACCTCATTACTGCAAGGTAGTGTAATTTCAAGCAAGTAACTGTCATCTCCATCTACTTGCTATTACCAGAGATTGCCAGCAACTACTAAGGACTTGGTAAATGAACTGCTTTTTTATCTTACATCCCTCATAACACTAAATTCTATGGCAAAATAAACTATAATTCTATGGCCTCATAAGACTAAATTCTATGGCCTTTATCATTAGAGAGAACTATGTTGCCTGTTATCTACAAATTATCAGTCATTTGCCTATGATACTTTCAAAATAGTATCCTGGCATAGTGATGGCATTTGTGACTTGGCTGCCAACCTGATATTTACAAGCATTATAAGCTTTTGCATTTATGTAGTTAAATTTGTGCATATAAAATTTTTAATGTCCAACACTTCTCCACAGCATCCCACACATGCTCTATAGGGTTCAGATCCAGAGAAGAGGATAGATACTCAATGTGTCGAATATTTTCACTTTCCAGGAATTCAATGAATCCGAGCCTATGAGAGCTGGCATTATCATCCATCAAAATACATTGGGGCCAATAGCACTCCTGAAAAACATCACACAGGGCTCAAGGATATATTCACTATACCTCTGACCAGTTAGAGTGCCTCTGCAAAGACATGGAATAGTGTTGACCTAATGATACTCCAGACCATGAAATCCCCATGGTGTTTTGTTCTCTGATGACAGAGGGTTGATAAGGAGTTCTTTGCTCTCTTCAAATCAAAACACAATGAGAATCAGTCTGCAAACTAAATAATATTTCATTGAAGAAGAGCATGTGCATCCATTGGTCTGAGATCCAGTCACAATGTTATCTGCATCAGGGCTAGATCATGGGTGGGGAGCATTCCTTCCCCTTTCCCCTTTTAGAATGCTAGTAAGGGCAATGGTGGCAAAAATATTACACTGAAATGGAAATCGTCTCTTGGCACCCATTTTTACTATTTTCCCAGCTCAATTGCATCACCCCCCCCCCCCCCCCCCGGCTATTTTTCCTAGATCCGGGCATAGTCTGCACCATGTTAGTTAGTCAGGCTCTCCCGTTGGAGGGATTGAGAGTTGTCTGCCATAGAGCCCTCTCTGGTGAAGCCTTCTGTAAACATCGTGCCTTGAAACTGCCCTCCCAATGGCTGCAGAAAGCCCTTCATAGAGAGTTGCTGGCTGGCATTACCCTATATCATAAGGGTTGGGTTGTTTTACCTCTGAGGGACACTTTTTTGCACACAATGGGCTAAATGGCCAGGTCACAACACTCAAGTAAAATGAACTAGAGGGCTCAGAGAAGGTTCAGGGGAAGGAGACCAACTGGACAGTTGTTGGGAGACAAATGGTAGCCTCCTATCAAGGCCATCCAGCATGTTCTTTAATGTGCACAGTGTATGACTCTCCCATATATGGGGCCCACAGCTTAAATCCATCCGACGGACAGTGGCCTTTCCTAGCCCATCAATATCCCCTACTGACTGAGGGCAGGGGGGAGGGGAGTTTTGCAGAGATAAATCTCAACACTGGCCCAGGTGGGAGTCATTATGCACTGTTATCATTCTTGGGCAACCTTGCTATAACTGTCTCCTGTATGTTGACTCATTGGTCTGTCTGTCTGCTGTCTGTTGGAACTGTCTTCAAAGTCTTGTGAACATTACTGGATTACATTTAAGTCCTAGCCACATCAGTCTGAGACTAACAGGACTCTAACATACTGATTGCTTTACCATAGTGGGTTGTTTTACCTCTGAGTAGCACCTTTTTGCACATAATGGGATAAATGAACAAGTCATAAGGATCACAAGGGCTCAAGGATGGTTGGGGGAAGGGGAACTACTGGACACTCTACTAGTGTTTCTCAACCTTGTAATAGTAGTAGAACCCCTGAATGATATTGTGAAGTCCTGTAGAACCCGTAAATGCTACTGCCAAGTCCTATGGAATCACAGCATAAAAAAAAGGTACATTTCGTTTTTCATATGTAATTAAATATTTGTTACAAGGCTGTTTAAATTAAATATTTAATATGAGACCTAAGTTTTTTTTTAATTTCACAAGTCATGTATTCTTCAACAAATTTTGGATAAAGACACTCATCGTTTTTCTTCCCCTGACAATGTACAATTCCTTTGTTTATTTTTATATTTGTCACAGATGAAAAAGCAGTTTTACATAAATATATGGTTGAAAATTGAAGTAAAAGACAGTTTTTTTTAGCAATTGCAGTTTATTTTTCTTAGCTCAAGAATCGACTTTTTGCTGAACTCTAGAAGACTGCTTGCAGAAATTGGAAAACACTGGTCTACCATATGTAAAAGCATCCATTATGATACCTCTGTGCCATTCTGTTGTTATGAAACATTCTGTCAACATGAACCCAACATTTTGCATACCAGGAAATCACAAATCACAATAAACTTTTATAGCACTCAAGATCTGCTTTTCAAGTCACAGATGCAAATTTTGTCCAGTCAGGTAATTTTGATAAAAAAAATATAATGATTTCAGTTATATATCATTATATCATATATATATAGTCATATATCAATTGAGATATTTAAAAGTTTGTGAATTATGCTCAGCTTTTGAACACTAGTGTATATTAAGCATACCTTTTGATGGTAAAAAAATAGTGTTAAGGTTAAGATTGTGCTAAGGTTAAGAAAATTGCCTTCAACACCAAAAATCTGAAAGATCCAGATATATCCAAATCATACCATGGTAGGCTACTTTAATCATTATGACAATTGTGGTTTGCTTACTGCTGAAGTTGAGAAAAAATAGGATCAGTTTAAACAGGCTTTTCTTGAAACCAACAGTACTCTTTTGGCTAAAAGGGAACAGAGGAAACAAAATTATTTGAGTGATAAGGATATGGAACTTATTTCTGAAAGAAGGAAGTGCAGAATATAAAATATAAATATAAATCAACACCCTACTAGCCCTAACAGAAGGCATTACAACGAGCTTAATAAATGTGTTAAGGATCAGTTAACAGCTGATAAGAATCTTTGGCTTGATAGCTTGGTTGAAAAAGCAGAGGAAGCAGTTAGACAGCACAACAGCAGTGGGTTGTACCAGATTGTTAATATTTTATGTGGGAAGAAACAGACAGGTACACAGGGATTGAGAGATAAACATGGTAAAGAGGTTGAAGGTGAGGATTCTGTGATGGCTAGGTGGGCTGAGAATTTCAGAGAAGTTTTAAATAATGTGATTATTTCTACTCCCATGGTTTGTAATGAGGATAGATGCATTACTGGCCTTAATGATGACCCTATATCACATTCCGAAGTCACTTTGGCTCTCTCTAAATAAAAACTGCACAAATCCCCAGGAGTGGATGAAATCACTACTGAAATGCTTAGAGCGGGGAACATTTGTGTTGTCACATGGCTGACTGAAATTTTTAATATTTTTTATGATAAAGGTATTGTTCCTAAAGATTTTACTAGAGCAGTGGTGGGCAAATAGCGGCCCACTAAAAGTTTTTTGTGGCCCACCAAGACAGTCAGAAAAATCCGCCTTGAACCGAGATTTCCTTCCCGTGCGCGACCGAAGATTCGTCTCGTATTTTCCACTAGGATGGCCACGTCAATACGCATGTGCAGTGTAGATACGAAAACAATTGCCCACCCCTGTACTAGAGCTATCATTGTCCCAATTTTTAAAAAAGGTGATCGCAGTTCTTGTGATAATTATAGAGGAATTAGTTTACTTTCTGTTCCAGGTAAAGTTCTTTGCATGATTATACTTAATAGAATTAAGAATTTGGTTGATGGACAACTGCATAATGAACAGTGTGGATTCAGAAGTGGTAGGGGATGTATTGATCAAATATTTTCACTTAGTCAGATTCTTAAGAAATGTTTAGAGTTTCAGAAACCTGTGGTTACTAGCTTTATATTTTTCAAAAGGCTTTTGACTCTGTTGATCAACATAATTTGTGGTTGACTGCTAGATCATATGGAATACCTGATAAGTTAGTTAGTGTAAAGAAAGCTCTCTATAATAATACTTAGTCGTGTGTGAGAGTTGGCAAGTCTTGCAGCAATTGGTTTCGCATTGCTAGTGGAGTTAGACAAGGGTGCATTTTGTCTCCTTTTTTCTTTGGTTATTGATTATGTTATGCGAAATTCTTTGCAAGGGAAAGATTTTAGCCTTACATGGTCTAGAGATTTCAAAATTTCTGATTTAGATTATATAGATGATTTGGCCTTGTTGGCTAATGAGGTTGATGAGATGGATTCGTTCATTAGGGCTGTTGATGAGACTGGTAATAGAGTAGGTTTGGTGATAAACAAGAAAAAAAAACTAAAGTGATGAAAATTGGTCAGGCAGATAGTGCTTCAGTTTAATTATAAGAAGAATTTATTAATATTAAAAAATTACTAATGTATTGTGGATTATTATTTATATTTCCCTCAAGAACTTGGGTAATAGAAAATTTTCTAGGTTATGGAGGACATTCAAAAAGTTCTTGACATGTCTGTATATTACTTCATCCATAGAATTTAATCCTCTTTCCTCCAAAGTTAATGAGCTACAATTTGTTTGAAAGTTTGTCTTAACTTGTCATTGCGTGTTAAAAACAAAGAAGGTCGTATCATCATTTCTCTCTTCACTGGTGATGAATAAAGTTTGGCATGCAAAATGTGTGCATTGTTGCTATATTTTCCCCTACTAAAGACAGGGGAAAATATTACATTTTCACAAGGATGCAGCTTGGAGACAACGCAACGAAAAATTCATGCTGATTTATCACAAGCATATGGGGATCCTGCCTGTTCATGTGGCACTGTTATGGAATGGACGTGCAAATTCAGAGAAGGGTAGCAGAGCTTCGAATACCTCCCTCATGTAGGAAGACCAAAGGAGGCTGTGAATGAGAGAAACACTGCTGCTGGTCTCATTAACCATCACCATTCAGGAAATAAGTTTAGATGCCAGTGTATCAATTGGTAGTGTGGAAAAAATTATTGATCAACATTCAAAGTTTTGAAAGATCTGTGCTAAATGGGTGACTCACAAACTGACAAAACAGCAGAAAAGGGCTAGAGTCAATGCATGCAAGGAGATACTGGCAATGTTTGAACCTAATGACCCAAATGGTTAATAGACATTGTCACAGGTTGAGGCATGGTTCTATTACTATACAATTCTCAGAAAGATCAACAACTATGTTTGTGTTGCAGAAGATGATCTGCATCCCCAAATCCTTCAATAAGACTTTCGCTCAAGGAAGAGGATGTTTAAAAAATTTTTCATTTCCCAAGGAGTGGTAGTCATAGACAACTTACCTGAAAAAAATATAAATTGAAAATTTTTTAAAATACCTATCTTCCTATAGGATCCCAAAAAGTACAAAATAAACCTAAAGCATATCGATGGTGCAATCCATCACTGAGTTAGTATTCACTTCAAAGGAAGAAGGATACCAGCAATCTTGTCAAGTAGGCAAATTGGTGCTCTAGCTTCCTTTGAAGTGAATACAAACTCAGTGACAGATTGCACCATTGATATGCTCTAAGTTTATTTTCTACTCTTTAGGGCCCTATAGGAAGACAGGTATTTTTTAAAATTTTCAATTTATATTTTTTTGCTGTCACTAAAAACACCTACCTTCAAAAACTTTCATTTGATATACGATTCACAAACATGAAGCACATTTACCCCCCCCCCCTCCCTTTTGGAGTCATGTTTGAGGTAGCCCACAACATTGGAGATGTCACAAGGTTTAATTTCAGATATAACTCATTAAAGTCGAACCATGCAAAAATCTGACCCCCCATTTTATCAGGAGTATCAGTGGGACATAATTCGAAATAGTATATGACCATCATTATATGAACTTTCATTGACACCTAACTCATTCGGAAGATATAGTAGAACGACTTTTGCATTTCCCGTTTTTCTGGGGGGGGGGGGAGATGCTTTTTATAGCCTATGACACTCCCCGCATCACAAACTTCCATTTGACATATAGCTTGTTACTTTCTGCACTCGTATTCAGGAGATATAGGAGAATCATTTTCATATTTTCCCCTTTTTTGGGGGGAAGGAAAGCATGAGGGGTCAATTTTTCATAGGCTAGGATATTCCCCTCATTAGAAGGTTTCATCTGATGTATAGCTTGTTGCTTTTGGTCTTTACATTCTGGAGAATAGCTTAAGAATAGTTTTCACATTTCCCCTTTTTTAGGGGGGAAGAAAGTATGGTTGGGGGCAATTTTTTTTAGCCTAAGACACTCCCCTCATCACAAACTTTCATCTGGGACATAAAATCATTAAGTTTCTCCATTGCGTTTGAAAGATATGTGGAACATTTTGTCAAATCCACAAACCAACAAATGTCACAGCCAAAAGCAATAAGAAGATAGATAAAAATGACTATAAATGGCCAATACTACACCAACATTGTTTGTCCCAAAATGGTTAAAGAGATGAAGGAGAAGCGTTCAACAATAGACGTATCAAGGATTCTCCTTCTTCGTGATAATGTCACTGTTCACAAAACCCGGCAATTTATGGCCTATCTTAAGCAAACAAAAAAAATCAGCTACCCCATCCTACTGTTCACTCAATTTTGCACCATGCGATTTTTGGCTGTTTCCAAAAAATAAAAAGGAACTTGTTGGGAACCCCCTTTTCATGGGTGGAAGACCTTGCAAAATGCATTCATTCAGAGTTGCAAAGTATTCCCCAACAGGAATACCACCAAGCATTCCATAATTGGCATAGACATCTGAAACATTGAATAGATGCTGGTGGGGAGTACTTTGAAGGACAGTAAAAGTTTTGCTGAGGCAAGTACAATGCTTCTGCAGATTGCATGTCAAGAACTTTTTGATTCCCTCTTTTACTTTTTTTCTAATGTGCCTCATATTTTTGTAATCAGAATGAAAAAAAAAAACTATAAGAATTGCCTACTTTCATCACAGAAAACAAATTAAATTGTTCATTGTTCCCATGGCCAAGTGGTTAGCGCACTTGGCTACTGATCTATGGGACCTGGATTCGAACCCCGGGTAAGGCACGGATGTTTGTGTTGTTTTTCTGCCGAGGTCTTGCCAACCTCTCAGACATTCTACTTTGGCATATAAACTGACAGGCTCCTGTCAGACCTCTGTGGCAAGCAGCTGCTTGAGGGGGTATTATTATTATCATCAGTGTAATGACCTACCTGGTCTAGTGGTTAGCATACCTGACTGCTAAGACCAGTGGGGCATGTCCTTGTGTAAACGTTTGTATGTTGTATGAGAAACCAGAAAAGGTCTAATGTAGTTCTAGGTTATCTCCATCTCTTATATAGGGAGTACCTTCTTTCTTAAAAAAAAAAAGGCTAAATATATGCGTAATAATGAATTTCAATATAACAAATTTAACATTATAAATCTTAAATATCACAGCTCTCTGCTTCATTTCTCTGTAGGTGAACATTAAAGTTCTGCTAAAAAAATTTTTAGATGGGAGACAATGAACAATTTTTTTTTTCTGTAATGAAAGTACTAATTTTTATAGTTTTCTTTTATTCATTCTGATTACAAAAATATGAGGCACATTAGAAAAAAAAAAACAGTTTAGTCCATGCTGTCTATAACCTTGATCAAAATATATAATAAAGTTAGCTGAACAATTTCAGCTATGTCCCAGCAGGAAATGCTTGTCTAGGTAATTTTCAGGAGACAGATTCTGCTGTGATCATGCAGCTCAAAAGATTTGTTACAAAATGTATTACAGTCTCAAGGCTGATGGATTCACTAAAAAGGTGTGCATTTCATAAGACATCTGAGAATTGTGGTCTTTAAAGTGACGGGAGGTCACTTGCTTTTTTAAGGAATGGAATTCCTCAGAAACAAATTAGACAAGATGCTTGTACAGGTGTGGGAGTAGCAAAAATAGGGCGAAAAGCAAATCTATCATAAATACTGCTTGAGTTACTGCATAATCAATGTTAATGAAACTGCATTTCTTTCACAAATGACAAAATTACATTTAGAAAAAAAAAAGTGAAAGGTGTAAAACAAGTAACTGTTTTGATGCCGTTCCACAGAAACCATGAAATGTAGGCCTTTAATGATTATTGGGAAATTTTCAAACCTATGATGTTTCAAGCATGTTTCATTGCCATTTGATTGCCATAATATCTGGATGACAAATATTTTCAGAATGGATACACAAAACAAACAGGAATATAGTCAAGGAAAAATATAATACCATTCTATTGTTCATAACTGTTCTGTGCTCATAGTTAACAGAGCTAATCAATGTGCATTAGAATTCTTACCTCAAATTATGCCATTTTTATATCCCCAGGTCAGGGAATAATGTGAAACATAAAGTTCACATCCAATGTTATTTACAGTACACAATCTTTATGACATAGCATTCATAAATGCATCATCATTCAAGCAAGCAGTCAAAATTATAAAGACACTTGGTTGAGTGTAAAACCTATTGTAATTCAAAAAACATAAAAGATTTGGGGGGAGGAAGGAAAAAAAAGGGCAGTCCTAGAGATCAATTCAGAAATCAACACAAATATTGATTAAGGAATGAAATAATAATTGTACTTAAGATTTGACTACTGTCTCCTTTCAAGAACATATGAATATGAAGAATGCATCAATTGAACTAACAAAGCATCTCAGAAGTTAAGTGTTAGCACATTTGAATGGAAGAGTAAAGGGATCAGGTTAGAATACTGAAACAGGCACAAATATTTTTGTTGTCTTTTTGTTGAGGTCCTACAATTCTCACAGGTCTTCACGACATATTTCTACTGAGAAACTCTGCTCATAACCCTGTGGCAAATGGAGGCATGATAAGGATTTAGTTTTTTTTTAAAGCAGTATTGCAGTTGAAGCTTTGTTTTACAGACAAAAACCTGCTGTTTTTCAACAACGAAAAACAGATATACAAAACCTAAAATAACACAGTGTAAAGATTAAGGGAAAAAGAAATTATTATAATATAATGGTTTTTACTTTAGGAGTAAGTATTTTTCAAAGAGCATCAGCAGGAGGAGCATGTTCTCAAAATAATAACATTAAAAATGTATCCATTCACATGTTTGCCCATCCTATATATAATATAGCTGATGGTATTTACATATATATGTCACCGGCAAAGTTTGAAATCCGGCATTCTATAGAATGCCTAAAACTAGCCGGCAATGTATGAAACGATTCATATTTCACACATTTCCTAGGCATTCTACAGAATGCCAAAAGACAAATCGGCAAAGTATAAAATACTCCCGGCAGTGATGTTTAATGTCGCAATGTGAGTCACGTGACTCTCAACGCTCGCCTCAAACAGAGAGCCAGAGCACTCAGTCCAATTCGAATTGACCAGTAAATGTTCCCCTGGGTCCCCTATAGGCTCACCCTGATTGCCAGATTCGCCAGTCCCTAGTTTCGGTAAAAAAGAGCGCCGTAGTTGGTCACTTTGGACACCAAAAAGACACCCTACCATTCGGAAAAGCGCCCCCTAGCGTTGTAAGAGTGTAAAAGAGGGTTACCTCAATAGGGATCCCAAAGTTTGAGAACCCTAGCTTCCATAGAAAGAGAGTAAAGGTCAAAAAACAGATTAAAAAAAGTCATCAAAAAACGACATATCACAAGCATCTCGGAACTCCACTGAAATAGATTTGACAAGTAGTAAAGTGAAATACGAGTATCCTAACTCGAATTGCAAACTTCGAATATTCAACACTTTACTGATTCGTTCTCACTTGGCTTTACCTCATTTGGGGTGTTTTTTATAATGCGGACGACAGAGATTCATTACAGGTTATGATGTTAATATTTCTGGCGGTAGTTCAGCAATGGTATTTTTCTCTTTCTGTAGAAAAATCCTGTATCTTATATTTTGTACTTCTTACATTTTCACATGCATCTTTTCAATAAAAGCCTTTTTCATACTTTGCCGAAATAGTATTTGTCATTCTATATAATGCCTAGGTATTCTATACAATGCCTAGGGAAAGTATGTAATAATTATCATATTTCATACATTACCTAAAAACGCCGGGTATTCTATAGAATGCCAGCTTTTCATACATTGCCGGTAACATATAAAATGAGGCATTTTAATTACAATGATTTCTCAAATTAACAATTGAAAATATAAAATACCAGAGGTTAATTAAACCAGGAATTAGCACAAACTTTTTCCTAAATTAAGAAATAAATCGACTGCTCTGAATGAATGTAATTTCTAACATCTTAGAAAAAGTTATGAAAAACATTATCAGTGGCCAATACTACTAATTTATAGTTTTTACTATTTACTGATAGTACCTGAGCATTTCGTTATAAAACATACAGTGATGTTTTATAATTATAAACCAATGAAAAGCAACATTTTTACAATTCACTGCTATAATAGTTGATTTAATTTCTGTACATCATAAATCTAATACTCAATAATTGAAATTAACCTGAATAGTTCAGTTATTAAATGATATCATTTTGAATACAGTTCATCAGTGTCAAAAAAAAGGCACATTACGTGGTAATCTCCATGAAACAGTATAACACTTAAAATAAAATAACAAATGTGAATCCATAACTGTGTGGCCAAATGAAAACTTCAACAGACATCACCAGATTAGTAGATGATCATGCATGATGCCAAATGTGACCACAACAAAAATTAGAACGCTCTGTCACTAATGAAGATAAATATTGCACACAATATATGGTGGATGCCAAAACATTTCAGATGCAGTAAACATAGCTTAACACTGCATGCAAAGCACTTACCCATACATATACATGCATTTTCAGCCTTCAAAATGAATAACCATATTTTTCTTCAATTGCAAATTCAAATAAATACACTATGTTATACAAAGTGGCACACGCTTAAAAATGCTAAGCAAAAATAAAAAATAAAGAAATAAAAATCTGTAGCTTAATATTGACAACTTACCAATTACTATGAAAACAGTGCCAACCTTGTTTGTTAAAAAAAGAAAATAAACATTACAGGTTAACTGCATTAAATATATATTTAAGCTAAAAAACTAAATACTATTACCAAGTATCCTACTGTTGTAATGAATAAATTATAGTAATTTGATCAAAGTTGATAATTCAATCAAATATATAAATGGAAACTAGCTTGATTTCATTATATAAAACGTACAAAATTTTGCTTCTTGAAAGTGCCCATATGACTCTTTTATTTGTATAAAACTAATTTCTGCACATGACTACAATGAAATTTTATAATTAAGTTACTGTAAAAACCTAAATCATTACTATTGCATATATTATTTCAAATGACCAATTCTGTACTACTAGACATTTAATATAAAAACAATGTCACTTAAGTCTTAACCTACTTAGGTGACATTATTTTATATTAAATGTCTAGTAGCAAAGAACTGGTAGATTTGAAATAATATATAAAAAATATTAAAACTATAATAAATTAGAATAATTGTTCCATTTTATATAATTACTGTGAAATTTGCAATTTTAGAGTGGTTATTCTTCCCTACCATAAAAATTACTAAAAGAAGTTCTTACATGTATGGTAAATTTACATGAAGAGATTATGAAGAGATTATTATGTTTCATACCTGAGAATTTTTTTTTTTCATTGCAAAATAAGCTAATTTGCTAGGCCACAAAAACATCAAGGCATAGAAAAGGCTTGGGGAAGGAAACCACTGCAGAGCTGTTAGGAATCGGGAGCTTCCTTCAAGGCATCAAGACATATTCTTTTTACATTCACGATATACTGTTCTCTTGTACAAACTGTCAAGTCTCAAAGACCCATCTATCCCCTTTTCATTAAAAAAGCAAGGCTAACAGAGAAAATCTCAACATTAACACATAGTTGAGACCAAATCTAGAATCTCAGGTTATCAACTGTTTCATCTTACACATTCATACTAACCCTCTCAGGAAAGGTGGAAGAAACATGCGACTTGCTGGCCAAGCTCAAAAAATGCTTATGCACTTCTCAGCATCAGTTGATTATTTACAGAATGCATTATGCATTTATCCATGCTTTCAAAATTTTCATACTGAAAAAAAAGCAATACACTCGACCATCGATGTACATATGTTCTGTTCTCCAGAAACCTCGTGCACATTATATTCGTGCAAACGGAGCTTAAGAAACAATAGGAAATAAAGGGTTAAGTAGTGGGATTGCTTACAATTACATCTATATATATTTTTTTTTTAGTAAACTAATTTTTATGTGAATTATATAAAGTAATACAAATAAATAGTGATAAAAAACAAAGGTTTACAAGAAATGAGTTTACCTAGACTTTGGTAAAAGGTGCATACAATAGAAATTGAAAATTTTTGAAGAATTTAACAAAACAAGCACAAAGACTTAATCATAATCTGGGTCAGATTTGATGGCATCCATCTCCAAAGGGTGTCTGTGCCTAAGTTCCTGGCTGCAAAACATTGTTGGATCAACTGAGGAACTCCATAAGTTGGCTGTTAAGCATTTTTTCTCATCTTAGCCAACATAAGGTTATATGGGGCTACTGAATCATTGACATTTCTTCTCACAAACAATCCACATTCATAACTGGTGTCAAGGTTCTGCAGAAAATCGATGTTATCTTCAAGCATCATTGGTGTCTTCTGTAGGTTAGCAATTGTCAGGCAAAACTGCACTTTTTTAAAGTTCACAAGATACAGATAATTTAATGTAGACTGTAGTGTAAACATGGCTAAAAATGCAGCATTTGTGGACAAAATGTCTTTCTAGAAAATGCACTAAGAAATGTCTTTTTGCTTTTCATTATTAAGAATGACAGCAGTAGCTAAACTCATTATTAAAATGCTATTATAATGACAGTGGTAGCTAAACGTTTACAATGATGCTTAACTCATATGTATTTGAATTTGGGTTTGTGTACAAAAAAAAAGAGGGCATTAGAGATAGTTCACACAGATTTGAATTCACACAAATGCACATGGAGGTACTAAGTTACTGTTTATAAAAATGTAATTGAATTATTATTATGTTCGAATTACATTTATTTTTATAATAGTTAATATTTTTTTAAATATGTCATTATGAATTACATTATTTTTTGTTTACCAACTATATATTATACTTTGATAATAAATGCAATTTGTTCAATAATAATATATTTGATTGTAAAAATGGCTCATATTATTCAAAAGTATGATTACTCAAAATGTTTAGCACTCAATCTCTGCTAGATGTAAAAGTACAACACACAGTCAGGGTTGGTTGGGTTGTTTTACCTCTGAGCGATACTTTTTTGCACACTATGGGCTAAATGGCCAGGTCACAGGACCCTGAAGGCTCAGAGTAGGTTAGGGGAAGGGACCCACTGGAACAGCTGTTGGGAGACAGATGGTAGCCTCCAGTCAAAGCCATCCAGTGTGTTTAACATGCCCAGGGTATGGCTCTCCCTCACACGGGGCACGGCTTAACATTCCATTCTACAGATGGCAGCCTTTCCAAGTCCATCAGTGTCCCCTACTGACCATGGGCAGGGTGGGGAATTTTGCGGAGATAAATCTCAACACTAACCCAGCTGGGACTCGAACCTGACAATTACAGATTGCGAGCCTGGTGTGCTACCGACTGAGCCACCGCTGCCCCCACACAGTCAGAAATCCCATACATGTATGTTACACAGCTGGGGAATGAAATGGGAATCACACAGGTACAAAAGCCAACCTATAGAAACATATATTTGTTAAGTCATTTGGCAAAGTTCCATCAAAATACAACTAAAACATAAAAGTATGGTAACAGGCCTACAACAGTAGCTCCCTGAAATTCCAGTATGTATGGAACCCATCCTGAAAGGGTTAATTCATAGGAAGTGGTAAGCAACAATATTTGAAAATTGTTAAAGATTAAAACCCTAATTAGGCCACTTATGGCTTTTTCCAAACCTGAGATGGAAACAGTTAATTCACCAAATACATTAGAAACTATGGAAACTCATCTTTGTAATATATCTAAGTAATTTTCATGATATTTCTTTATGACAGTCATAACTGGAATAATTATCAAGATCAGAGTGATATTTCCAGTTATGATAGTCAAGAAATTTTGTGCTCCATAATATAACTAAAGAATTTTTACACACAAAAGAGACAGTTAAAAGCTTAATAGTAAAAAGTCTGGATAAGAATATTTAATTTTAAGGACTTTTTTAAATATACTTAGGAGCTCCTTGAAGCTTGCAGAGATTATTCATGCAAATGAAGACCTACAAGGGCATGTCCACTACATACTTAGGTTTACTAAATGTTATACAAATCTGGCTCAAAGAAGTGAAAGTTACAACCACTATGCTGCATCAGTGAAGCAGTGGTATTATATTGGTTCATATCACACTGCAGCTGCTAGGGTCTGGGTCAAATCTCAGGATGACATGGTTTTGAGTATGTGTTTGTAAATTGTATGAGAAACCAGGACAAGCCTCCATAGTAAATTCACAGATTATCTGTAGAAATAGACTTCAACAATGGTTAAAAAAATCGGAAAAAAATTATTGCTGACACAGTGGGAATCAAACCCGCAACTCTCTAGATATATGCCACAGCGCTCTTAACAATTAAATCATGCATCAGACACTAAAATCTTTTCCAGAATAAGACCTATAAATCTTTCACTGAGATGTGGCAGATCTTTTGCCATCTGTACTTCAGGATAGGCAACTTTTCCAATTGTTGCTAATGATTTATATGTTAATGAGGAGATCAATCATGCTTAAGCATTTATTATTAAAAATCCATCCATAGTAAATTCACAGATTACCTGTAGAAATAAACTTCAACAATTGTTAAAAACATATGAAAAAAAATTATCACTGACGCAGAATCGAACCTGCAACTCTCTAAATACATGCCAGAGCACTCTAACCATTTTACCCATATTTCTTACTTTTAAGCTTTTAAATATCATATCTCGTAAAGAAACAATTTAATATCATTTGCTTATAAGTTCTGCCATTGAAACAGTAGGTAATGTTTTACTAAAAATATACTACAATGAAGAGCCAAAACATTATGACCACCTGCCTAATATGATGTTGGCCCTCCACATGCTGCCAAAACAACTCTTAACTGGCAAGGCATGGACACTACAAGATTTCTAAAGGTGTCTTGTGGTATCTGGTACCAATGTGTTACCAGCAGACCCTTTAACTCTTGTAGGTTACATGGTTGAGCTGCCATCGATCAAATATGCTGTTCCAACACAAACCATAGATGCTCGATTGGATTGATGTCTGGGGAATTTGGAGGCCAGCACAATAACTGGAAGTTTTCCTCATGTTCTGCGAACCATTCTCGAACAATCCAGGCAGTGTGACATGGCACATTATCCTGCTGAAAGAACGCACTACTAAAGGGGTATACTGTTGCCATGAAAGGATGTAACTGGTCTGCAATGTTCAGGTAGATGGTAGATGTCATAGTTTCCTGCACATGAAAGAATGGACCCAGGGTTTCCCAGCAGAACATTGCCCAAAGC
This sequence comes from Ryuthela nishihirai, assembly GCA_038380435.1. NCBI lineage: Eukaryota > Metazoa > Arthropoda > Arachnida > Araneae > Heptathelidae > Ryuthela > Ryuthela nishihirai. Next base: position 75,094,607 of record JAWZYU010000005.1, on the reverse strand, counting down.
ATTGCACTTCTTCCACCGGCTTGTTTTCATCCCACTGTGCATCCTGGTGCCAACACTTCCCCAGGTAAATGACACACACACATACCTGGCTGTTCACATCGTGCAACATGAAATGAGATTCATCGAATCAGATGACCTTCCAATCATTCAAGGTCCAGTTTTGATGCTCGTGTGCCCATTGTAGGCACTTTCAATGGTGAACCACAGTTAGCATGGGCACTTGGAGTGGTCTGCGGCTACAAAGCCTGATTTTCAGCAGAGTTTGATGTGCTGCGTGTTGTGACACATTACTTTTGTCACCAGCATTCAAATTATGGGTGAGTTGCGCCACAGTATCCCTTCTATTGACTCGTACCATATGGGATAGCCTTTGCTCACCTCTAGCATTGATGAGCTGTGGTTGGACCACACCTTGCCATTCCTCAGTTTGTTTCCCTCCTCAGACCACTTTTTGAAGGTACTAACCATGGCTGACCATGAGCACCCCACAAGCCTTACCATCTCGGAAATGCTCTGACCCAGTTGTCTGGCCATTATAATTTGTCCTTTGTCAAACTCGCTTAAGGCTGCTGCCTTTTCCATCTGAAGAACAAGAATAACACTGATTAACAGAACTCAATATCAGGTGTTATTTATACTGTTTCATGACCTTCACAAGTGCCATGTCACAAGTGCATATTGTGCCATCAATCAAACCTGCAGTTGCTTTGATTTGAATAAAGATGCACCGGTTATAATGTTTTGGCTCTTTGGTGTATATGAAGATGAATATATAGTACATTTATTAAAACTATACTATATGAATGTCAAAAATGCTTTTCTACAAACACTAAATCAGCTAAAGATCTCTTTCAAAGCCTCTTTAGAACAAAAGTTTAAAAGCACTTAACAAATTTAGAACCAATTACCAAGAAAAAGTTAACTATTTGGAATAGCCAACATATTAATATGATTTCTGCAGGAATATTTATCACAGCTGTATAGTGAAACACAATTTTTGGAGATATTTTAAGTGGTATATCATAAATTCGAAATTTCAGAAAAATTGAAAGAATAACTATATGAATAAAAATTTATATAATTGTCCCATATTACTTCAACCATGGAAATAGCATAAACTAAGGACAAGAGCTATCTATACAAAGTCAAGACCTGACAAACTGTAAAAGATATGTCTCAATAAGGGCTTTTATAAAAGTTTCATTTCCGTAATGACTAAAGAAAGTTTTGCCCTCTTTTAAGAATTAATTCTGCCTTATAGTAACTACAACAATAACAACTCTATCTTGGAATTATCTCAAGAAAGAGGAAATATTTCTGTTTAAACTTACCATCTGGCTACATTTCATCATGCATTTGGCCTTCCTTATTCTTTATATGTTCTTGTATTTCATTGAAACATTCAAATCAACCTTTTTTTATATATCGACTAAACTGATTATTCCAGCTTTAATTGTAGGTTTTTGCTTTTTAAGTGAATAGAAGGTTTGATATGGTATTTATACACCTGCTGAATTTGCATATTCATTAGTATTACATGTAATTTTGAAGTGATGTGCAACATAAAAAATCATGTATATATATTTTGATGTTTTTTAATTCATTAAAAAGCTAATTATGGTCTGTTTGTTTTTTGAAATTGTACACAAATTCCTTAGTGATAAAAAAAAGTAAGTTTAATAGTATGGTTCAAATCAAATGTAGTTTAATTTTCTGTCTGTAAAATATTCTACTGTATATTTAAAATACTATTTATGTAAAAATTATCCATTTAGATTCTGATGGATTTTTACCCTTTAAATATGAATTCAAACAGATGTTATTTCAAATATGTTACTAAACACACAAATATGTTACACACATACTAACCTCCTGGTTCAAAATTTGTTTGTGGCTGTTGCTGCTGAGTTGATTCATGTTGCATCTGAGGAACTCCAAGATCTTGGGAAGAATAATTTGATCTCTGTATGTTCTGGCATTCCTGGGAAGAATCACTACCACCTTGATGAGCTGCTGTGCCATTCTATTTAAAAATTAACAAGAGAGAGCTATATTAAATATCCTATATTTTTAAACCCTGCAAAAAACTATGCTACATTACCAAAATATTAGAGAATTTCTATGTCAGGTCAATGGGAATCTATTTTCAATGCTGTATAATTTCTAAAATATGGATTTAATGGAAAAATATGGCTGAAGTTAAATTAAAAATCAAAATTAAATCTATTCTTAATCTCAATTTTCAAAAATATTTGTTCACATTTAGAATTATGTAAGCTGGAATATTTCACAACAGTAATGCATCATTAGAATTTATCTCAAAGAGTAATCAAAACTTAAATCATATTGTTTTAAGCCATATAATAAAATAAACATACATCTTAGAAGTTTGTGTGATGATTATTTCAATATTATACAATTATGAATGATTTTTATAAAACAAGATAATTTAATTGTTAAATATTCCGGTTTCCATAACCCTTTCAATACTGAATGAATATTGTTGAAAATCGAAATTTAAATAGATTTGGTTATATTCTTCAATTTATCTTCAGTCACATTTTTACACTAAATGCATATTTCAGAATTTATAGAGTTTCAAAGTTAGGTTCTCATTGACATAACAAGGAAATTCTCAATAATTTGGTAGGGCAGTGTATAACAAGTGGCCATTATAACTTGCTATGGATGGTGCAATTTACAAAATTCCTATCCAGCAAAAACGGAAAAAAAAAACGTTAAGCATATACTAAGTTCTGACAATATCAGTAGCATATTTAAGCTGTCTTAATATTAATTCAAAATTAGTTAATTGTTATAATGGTAGAAAATGAACTTCACAGTTTTAATCAATTAATGAAACAAACAGCAATTGGCTAAGGACCATCCCTAAAAGAAAAATATTGCACTAGAGAGCACAAATGAAATCTAGTTGAAACATTTTAAACTTTGTAAAACTGAACTGTGTCTGAGTACATATTGATAAAATGAGATGTACATACAAAAATACTTTTGTGGAAAAAATGAGTTTTGCCGATGAGTGGGAATGTATATGAGTGATTCCTGTATATTACTACATTCCAGTAATACAAGACATACTTATATATCAAACTTTGTATAATTAATATAAAGTAATATATTTTTTTATTTAAATCCCCAGAATACATCAGTACAGAAAAGCAGATTTTGATGGAATATATAATGGAATATGCAATAAACCTTGATAATTCCAGCATAACAAAACATCAGGTGTGACTTTCAATCTCAAATGTAATTTCACGAAGCCTTTGTGATTGATAATTATCTAACCTAATTTCTAAGAAGCACTAAAGCTGTGGCAGTCATTCTTTTTAGGAGGTCAGCAATTTCATCAACTGAGGGCTTAAGCAAACAGCAATATTTGCTTGTTTGTAGAATTTGTGATAGAATCTATTGTGAAAGAGATAAGTGCCTTGTAATAAGTCTTAAAAAAGGTGTATGTAAGCAATATGTTGACAATGTTATAATTTCTACCAAATATGGATGCCATACATCTTATAACAATCCATTTGTTTACTATAACACTCTTCCTCAGTTAGTCTAAATAGTGCAACATGAAATGCAACACAGAACCTTATGTAAGTCTTGTAACCTTAAACAGGTGTGTGTCACAAACATCCCCCATTCGTATAAAAGAAATGGCTGGATTAATTTTCACTCTTATGTTGTAATGTTACAACATGTTTTAATGAATATCAAATGTCATGAGTTTCTACTCTTCTCAGTCACTATTGTAAAATTATTCTTGCTGATAAAAGAGAATGACTATGTAGATTCAAAATCAAAAGAAGCAGACAAAAAGCACCTGGAAAGTAATATTTAGTTGAATAAATATTCACAACAAAATTTATTCAAGTATAAATAATACCTGCTCTTTAGGAGACCGGTGATTTATGCTGTCATTGGTATCCTGGTTTTCTTTAGGCTGTAAACTATTTCCATCCAGATCAGACATGGGATCAGGTTTTTCTTCCTGTTCAAAGTGAGTTCCCTGCTTCTCCCCATCTTGATCATCACTACACTCAGAAGGTTGTTCTTGCTGTGCTGTTTGTGGTTCTGAATCTCCTTTCTGACGTCGCTGCTCTTCACGAGCTGACCAATCTCTTTTAATTTGATCGTAAGCACGATCTACCATCTTTTGATAGGTACTAGTATCAACTGCCTTTGTGCAACGCTGAGGAAAAAAATTCATAACTAAGAAGCCAATTGGCAAACTAGGTTAACAATTTCCTTAATATTTAATACAATAATGGTAAAAAAAAACAATGAAATTCAAACACCTAAAGAGATTCCCAAATCAAATTTCAATACAGGAGTGGCTCATCATTAGGGGCTATAAGGGTTAGGCCTCATCAAAATTTCTTTAATATATATTTAAACCCAAATTAAAATGAATAAGAAGAAATGCAATTCATTGAAACCTAAATTACGATTTTTTATGTACTGAATGGAAAACAAAACTAACTATTTTGGAAAACTTTTTTTTTAAATCTTCTGAAGTACTTTTGCCTTATTTTCCTAATTCAATATCTCAATGGGCCCAGAATTTTATATCATTCACCATGCTGAAGGAGATAGTGTCAATCATTCATCTCACTATATGCAACAACTTGTGAGGTTAGGGCATGTTTTGGACAAAGTCTAACGTGGCTCTTAACCAATTACCTAGAATACACATAGCATTTAATACTGAGTTCAGTGCCACCTATAGTTGGTTAGTAGCAGCTTGGGATCAACTGATACTAGAAAAAGTGATGAATGACTATTGTTTACTTTTTTTTTTGTAAATTATAAACATGAAGTAAAGCTTTATCCCTTTTATCAACAATTTTCATTTCTAAAACCATGCCACATGGAAAAGCATTTCCAACAAGAGTTATTATGTGTTACACCATAGAACATAATTTTTCTTCAACTAACTTCAGTGAATTTGATGAATTTCTGGGTTTTCCAGACAAAGTAAATACAGTTCATACTTTAACATGTCCTGCAGCAAATCAAGGTGGCAGAAACATAATGCTAATAAATTAATAACAGTTGACTAATAAATTAATGCTAAAAACTCAAATTCATAAATTTCAAAAAATAATAATGGCAAAAATAAAGATATAAATGAACCAAGGGTACAAAGAATCTTGGTAAAAAAAATATGTCAACAACAATCGAAAATAATTGCAAGAATAATAAAATTAAGTTCTGTGTATGCAAAAATGTCTTTGCGTTTGAAGAAAATGTAGTAACTATTCTAAAACTTACCTACGAGGTACAATCTACACTGCTATTGTAACTGCAAATGATGAAAAAAATCTATCACTCCAGCCAAAACGTCAGTACCAATTTTGGCACTGTAATTACTCAGGAAAAGAGTAATATTTTTCCTAAAAGAATTCAAGTTATACTGAAGTCGTCTGTAACACCTAGCCTCACTCTCAGTGAAATTTTCAATTGGAGCATTGTAGCAAATATCATTTCTGTCCTAAATTTAACTGAGAAATCATTAATACAATTACATCCTAAAAGGGCTTCACTGGCATTTCTATAAACAATAATACTACACCTTTTCTATGACTCCTATTTTGACCTGAAAAAAGAAATTCAAGATTCTTTTCTACAGTTTGGCCTTACTTCATCTGGTTTCTTGCAAGTCCAGAATGTTTTGGTCAGGCTTGCACAACATATGGCTCACAAAGATATTTTTTGTAGCCTGTTGAATAATTTTTGCATTTGGTGCAAAGTGGCCTGCACAATAAATTCTGGAATGTTTGTAAAGTTAATCTAAGCAATGTTAGTGAATTATCCTATTCAATTCTGTTAGTGAATGTTTATTTTTATGTGTTTAAGAATTAAAATTAGCTTAGAAAGAAAAAGGTTTAAATTACTACATATACAAAACAAATTTTCTTTTTTTCAATTTTCATAAAATCCCAAGTGTTTAAGTCAATATGCTAATACTCAAAAAAAAAAAATGAAAGCACAGAGGAGTACAATTTGACAGATTTCCTCCCAAAACATTTTGAAAACCTTAAAAAATGTGGCATTGCTAGAGCAAGTAGGCAGAAATATTTTTGCCAAAAAAAAAATGAGTTACACTGAAGAGTGGGATTTAAATCCATGTCTCCCAGTTACATCTAATTACTACTTTATTACTAAATTATTACTAATTACTAAACTATCACTGGCTAGTTCATTTCTCAGCTAATTATAACTTTAAATTTTCCCAATTTCCTTGACCATATCGCTAACGGCACAATCTATGATCAGGAATGGTAACATGCCAATATTGCCCAAAATAGATGTTAATAGGGATATTATACACACTAAAGCATTATTAATGCATGAAGCAGTCAATAGTAAATACACAGAATTAACTGTTGACATAGAATACTTTTTATTCATAATTAATAAAATACTTTGGTGTAAAAAAATTAGCTTTGCCAATGATTGGGACTTAAACCCACATCTCCCAGTTACATGCCAAGTGTTCTAGACCACTAACACTAGCTAATCAATCTATAGTAAATACATAAGAGTTCACAAGTCAATAACTCAATAAATAATTTTTGTGGAAAAATGAGTTTGCCAATTCACATGACTCGAACTCACATCTCTCCAGATTCACACCAGAGTGTTCCAACCACTAACTAGAATTGGCTTGTCATAGAATCAGCTGTTACCTGTGGTGATATCTATGATCAGGAATTGCAACTTTAAAGTCATAATTAGCTGAAAAATAAACTAGACAGTGACAGTTTAATGGTTTGGAATGCCTGGAATGCAATTGGGAAATGTGGGCTCAAGTTCCACTCATAGGCAAAACTAATTTTTCCCACAATGCAATTGGAAAACAATTTCTAGGATTCTATGGCAACAGGCAATTCTGTGCATTTACAATTGACTGATTCTTGCAATGTAAACTATCTTACTTCTGCCTTTACAATATTTTAGCTATGAAAGCCTAAGTCTGACACAAACATCAGATATGTATAATGTATGTGCATATAAAAATAGAGACCCTTAGTTCCATTAAAGATCAATTCTGTCCCGCATTCAATTTCCAGTTGTGCTCCCTAGATCTAGGTTTTACTGCTGCAATTCTTGTGCGAGGACACCAAGAGAGTAATCTTGATTTAATGTCATTACTTTCTAACTATCTACGAAAAAAAAATATTTATTAGATGTTAAAGTTTGAATGTGAGAGGTAGGACCAAAATATCAAATAGCCCCCTAATTGTAAGCATGGGAAAAGACCATTCCTCATCTACTAATTGCTTAAGACACCATGCTAGACATTAGACATATGACACCTACGGGTTTTGATGCCCTTTCAAACACCAGCAAAGTTGGCTCATTTGACACCTATTATGCTAGCTTAGGGTCAATGATACTCCTAGAATATGTTTGGTTATCTCAATGGCCTCTGATAAGAAAAGCAATTAGTTACCTTCTTCAGCTCCTCTTGGAAAACATCACTGGCTTCAAGGAATTTCCGCTTTTTAGCTTCAAACTTCTCTTCTATTTGTTGAAGTTCTGCCTCTAGTTTTTTCTATCAAATAATAAAACATTTAAAATTATTAAAATTTTAAGAAAATGTTAGAGTTAAAAATATTGTAATTACAATATGTAGGAGAGAAGTAATTATTAAAATTATTTCAACAAATTGCTTTAAATGCAATTTCAGTTCATTGAATTACATAAATAATCGATTTTTACTAACTGTATTTGACTTTAATTTTCATTGCTAATAATTTTATTTGCTTTAACAGGGAAAGTAATAAAATGAAATGCTTAATTCTTTTGTAAAATGTTAATCTTGTGAAGAGGTAAATGATTTAATCATCATCATCATCCTCAAGCAGCCATGGGCTATGGCGGTCCAACCAGACTGTGGAATTTCAAAATTCATAAATTGCAAATGATTTAATGCCTATCAATTTTTATACAAATTAACTAAACATAACTATGAATTTCCTTCTTTATACATTTCCTACTACAAATTAACCTGAGGGATTGGAGAGAGAAATGTAAAGTAAAACCAACTACATAAATCAAATGAAAAAACCCCACTTTTGAGAAATGAAAGAGATCAGAAGAAGTCATCAACAGCCTTTAAACAGCCATCTTATGCAGGAAAAATTGCATTAGTTCAATCATGTTGCCCACAAGCAGAATAAAGAGTAACAAAAAGAGCTATAAACAATACATAAAAAGGCTCAAAGAGTCAAATCTAGAAAAAGGAGAGCTCCAAACAGGACTGTTTGTAGCAGGACAGGATTCAGTAGCTGTTACTCAGGATAGATGGGGTATACAATATATGTAGGCATGATTTTTTTGGATTTTACCTCCTGAATTGATTTTTAAAGATTCGGGTAAAATTGGAAAAAAAACAAAAACACTCCATGAAGAACAGAATAATAATAATAGTAGCAAGCTAAGGCCACTGCCTCTGCAACCAGTTATTCCTTCACCTAAATTTCAATAATTTGGCCATATTACACAAATGGAATGTTTATGATGACATCACTTTAAACCAGCACAAACTACTAATTAGGTGCTTATGAACCAATTGTAATTAATTCTGGCTCAAATATATATAGATATATACCAACAGTGGTAATTAAGTACTGCAAACTTAGTTACTTTGTAACTAAATTTAGCAACTGTGAAAGTCACATAACTACTAAAATTTTACAACATCAGGTAGCTATTACATTTTCTTTTGGTAATATTTAGCTATTTTTTCAATCCTGAGATATCTTGAAGTTGGTTTAGTTATTGATTGGTTCAGCACCCACTAACCAATTAACCACATGTTTCAGAGCATGTACATAACCTGTGAACTGTAGAAAGATGCCTTTAGGTGCTACTGTCAATTACACTGTTGTCTAAGAACTGTGAACTTTTTCTTTATATGGAAATTTTTTGGCATTTTCCCATTCCCAACATAGTCTTTTGTCTTAGTTTAATTTATATTAGCTACATTTGGAAACTTCACTTTTATATTTAAGTTTCTGCAAACTAAAATCTAGACAGTGATCATATTACATTTTGAAATATCTTCCTATGAGAGATTATTTTTTGTTCAATAATAATATACACATAGTTTAAGCTCTAACATAATCAAATATGCCTAGTAATTATAAAGGCAATTAACATTAAATTAAAAAACTGCATCTCAAGCAGTTAAAAACAAGCTTGGAGCTGCAGCAGATATATAGAATTAAAGTGCAGTAGACATTGATTATGCATTTAATATTATATAAAGTTTAGCAAATAGCAATAGACCTATACTTGAAATTTCAAAACAAAGCTTGCACTGAAAAAGAATATAACTATGCAGCACATTTACATTCAAGATACACAGCCACAATGTGCAAATCATTCCCCATGTTTTGAAAAACACATATGCAGTCAACGGCTATTAAAATGTGAATTTGCTTAAGTTATCAATAAATAATGCAGTCAATAATTTCACAAGCAAATTATTTAAAATTATTTCCACAGTATTTTTCATCAATCAAATTCTAGATCAAACTTTATGAAATTGTAAACAAACTGGGAATGCAGATGAGTAAACTTGAAAGAGCATCGCAGTCTGCCTAGTATAAACATTTGGCAGCTCACAAATAAGGGTTAAGGTTGAAGAAGCTTGATGATGTAAGCTTCATACTGCAGATTTTATCTGTAATGATAGATATATTACTAGAACTGACATACCTCAGTGAGGCTCTTCAAATATGTAAAGTTTCTCTCCCTGCAGTTGATCGTCTTATCATCAGTGGATTAGAACAAATGAAAGAGAATAAGGGTGAACATGAGAATGGTTTCTCATATAATATCATCACATGAATTCAAAGAATACCATTTTAAGTTTGTTTAGTAGTGGCAAATACAGAGGCTTACTAAGAATTCAGCTGTATTAAAATGTCACTGACCACAATAAAGAAGACTGATGACAATGATGCACCCCAAAATGTATGGCTATTTCAACTGAAGATACAAATGAACAATATGAGCTTAAAAACTGAACTACCCTTTGAAATACAAGATTTCTGTAGATGGCTTCTGAGATTTTGTTGAGTCAGATACAACATATAAGCAAAGAGCCTCTCTAGAGTATGTCAAAATTAGGTTATACCTGTGAAGAATGCAAAATCTGAAATGCTTGTTTATAGCAAATATTTTAACAAAGAATGAAAGTTTTCTTGTTAAGAATGCATAAAACTTAATGTGCATAAAAAACTTAAAAATTTCTTACACACTTTGACTAAGTAATCAATAAAATTACTGAGTAGTAATAGCAGATACACCACTAATGCATGAGTAAAGAAGGCTGTTTGTTGAAATTGTGCATTAAAGCAAAAATATGAATGATATGAAAGCTGTTACACATATGTTAGCAAATAAGTCATATAATATATATCAGGGGCGACTCACTATTTTAATGCATAACATCTACTTTTTCCACAGATACCCAGCTGCAACACTTTTTTTTAAAAAACAAAGTTTGCATTTACTGAAAGTCATTAAAAATAAAAGACAAGACAAAAAAAAAATCAGTAATTCAAATTACCATATTTAATTACATAAAACAGAAATATGCAAATACAAAATATTCATTTTTTTTTATTTCCAGTGCCTTACTCATTTTTGAATTGGATGCTCTGCACAGAAAGGTATCTACAACTTTTGATAGTTGTGTGTGTAACTGCTGAGGCAATGTCTCAAGCATGAGTGCAAATGCTCATCAGTCAAAGTGGAGTATTTTGATTTAATAATTTTAATTTGTGAAAAGCTGACTCACATAAATATGTGGAATTGAAACATTTTACATAAATTTTCAGTGCATTTTTGCAAATTAGGACACTTATTATCAGATAAATATTTCCCCACGTTATTCTCAAATGCTCTTAATGTAGAATGCTCATCAGTCAAAGTGGAGTATTTTGATTTAATAATTTTAATTTGTGAAAAGCTGACTCACATAAATATGTGGAATTGAAACATTTTACATAAATTTTCAGTGCATTTTTGCAAATTAGGATACTTATTATCAGATAAATATTTCCCCACGTTATTCTCAAATGCTCTTAATGTAGATGTTTTAATGCAGTATGATGATTTCTGTTTCAAGGGCAAGAATACACACTTTAAATAAAGTTGAAATTTTCTCTGCAGTTATTTCTACTTGTATGTCTGTGTTGCATGAAAAACTCATATAAATAAAATCACACATTTGAGTACGTTGAAATTCTAAAAACACCTCTCGAATTCTGAAACATTTTAATTAATTTTAAATATCTTTTAATGTTGCAATTGGTAACAACATTACATTTTAATTGTGGAATCATAATTTGGAAATATGTCAAGTTACTGTTTCTGAAGTTTGGGTATAAGCAGGTTAGTTTCTGCTTGAAAGCAGTTATAGAATTTATCATATAGAAAAGCAATTTTTCTTTGCCTTGAAATTCTAAATTGAATTCAATCAATTTGGTTGCAAGATCTGCTAAAAAGGTTAAATCTAAAAGCCAAATATCATTCCACAATTACTTGCAATCAATTTCCCTTGTGGAAAGAAATTACTTCATTTCAGTTATCAGATCCTTCAATCTTTGACTATACTTAACCACTTTACATCAATATGCCTAAATAGTTCCATATGGACCATATTAACACTTTCTTTCATTTGTAACTTGAAAAGTCATCTTTGTACACATCCTGCCCAAATGGAGTTAACAATCTTGAATATAATGTCTATGACATCATCCATATTTAGCATCTTGCATATAAGGCTTGTTAATAAATACAGGGGTTAGAAAGAAAATCTAGAAAATCCTTGTCATATCTACAAAGAGTGATAAATTCATTACAGCAACCTGTCATAGCAGGAGCTCCATATGTGGTTATTGAAAACAGCTTATTCTGGAAAGTCCTTGTCATTTCTACAAAGTGATAAATCCATTATGGCAACATGTCTTAGTTTGAACTCCATCTATGGTTACTGAAACCAGCTTATAAATAGGGAATAAAATGCTATTAGTAAGTGAAATTCTTAAAATAGTTAAATATATCCTCCCCTTGAGTTTTCTCATTCAAGGAATAATTGTTGGCTATTCTTCCTTAGTAGACGAGTATTTGAAAAATTATTCAAATGAAAATTATTAATCGAGTTAATCAGCAACATCAGTAGATTTTGGGTTGTTTTACCTTTGAGCGGCACTTTTTTGCACACCATGAGCTAAATGGCCAGGTCACATGGACCCTGAAGGCTCAGAGAAGGTTGGGGGAGGGGACCCACTGGAACAGCTGTTGGGAGACAGATGGTAGCCTCCCGTCAAGACCATCCAGTGTGTTCTTTAATGTGCACAGGGTATGGCTCTCCCACACACGAGGCCATGGCTTAACATCCCATCCGACAGACGGCGGCCTTTCCAAGCCCATCGGTGTCCCCTACTGACTGTGGGCAGGGCAGGGAAATTTGTGGAGATAAATCTCAATGCTGACCCAGCTGGGACTCGAACCTGGCGTGCTACCGACTGAGCCCCCCCCCCCCCCCCAACATCAATAGATTCATCCACTTGTAATGAAAAGGCTGTGCAGTCCTCAATGTGTTTCATTACAACTGCTCTTTCAAATTGAAATTCATTTCTCCCATTCGCTGTGTTACTACAAGATAACTACATATCATTAATATCATAAATAATTTCTGACTTATTTTTAAAGTCACAAAATAAAGAATCTAACACTTCTAAAAATGCTTCTTTCACCTTTAGTTGAAAAAATAAGATGTTGAAAAAATAATCACCAAATGGATTCTTATTTTTTCTAAGTATATAGCTCACTCAGAAAAATGCTACTATTGCTGCCTTTGACTTCAAAATTTGCTCAGCAAAAATTGACTATTGAGCAGAAAGTCATGTTTTCAATTTCCTAACTTGAATCTTGCAAAGATCATTATTATGTGGATAAATAATTGCATAATTATTACATGCACTTCTTTAAAATGCCTTTCCAGTTTTTTTTTGTTTTTTTTTCAGTTTTGAAATGGTAACATTGCAAATTAACAATAACATTTGTTACTTATCATTACAAATAAAAGTAATTGTACTCCCACTCTTCATGATAATGATAAGTTTTTGCATTTTTGGAGTTCTTACAAAATTAAATAAATTTATTATGAAACACCATTATGCATAGAGATACAAAATACTTCAATTCACTAACATTCATTACATAATATAACATCATTTAGAAGAAACATACATGCAAAACTCATAAAATGTCAAGATAAGAAAAAAAACAGAGCTAATGGGTAAACATTTAGCTCTGTTTTATGTAAGCTTGTTACATATTTTATTTCAGGATGGCAACAATAGATAAACCAAAATTTGAGGGTGTTTTGGCTGAAAAATCCTCACATCTAGGAGGATTTTGGTATTAATCTAGGGGAGAAAATGAGGCACCAATTTGGCAACATTGGGTACAGCTCATCCATTAAGAACCCCCACAAGTTAATAACACTGCAATTGCAAGTAAAATGTTTATACATGTTTCTTGCATCTTGAATTTTCCTGTGCATCAGTTTGTCAAAACAATTCAAATTCAACAATAAAATTCTCAACACAGGCATGGTTGGGACTTGAACAATGTAACATCAAATTATAAGCCTGGTGAGCTACTGAGCCAACCCCCACCGTATTTGATGGCCATGGGTTAAGAGATTATTCGAGTTTTGATGCTGAGAGGTGACAATTTTCAGCTTCAGCTGTGGTCTTTTCAAAAAGAGCTTTCTTATTGATATGGCATGACTGGACTTCTAAGTCTCATTGATCACCATTGCCTAACAATTGTATTACCTATGATTGCTTATTCTTTGTTAAATTATCACAATACTTCAGGACAACATAAACCTTAAATAGTCACCATTTCAAATTACAGCTGCTTGTTGTCATTAGACAAACTAAAACAAAGCTTTTAGTTAGTTATAGATTTCAGTTATTTCCCTAATTTAAAAAAAAAATAATTTTAGTTGTTTTGCATTTTTATTTGCTGCTTTTGCATTTTTCATCATCCCAACTTAAACTGAAACCTAGTTTTTGCTCCAAAATATGCTACAACATACTTTAAAACAAAATAAATTATATAGAAAAAAGTTTTTTTTTTCCTTAAATTCATTATACTTCTATAGTTTTTATTATTTTTTAAATATATCTCAATTTCAAAACGTTTGACAGTTTTAAATAACAATGCTTAATTTGCTAATATGGCTACCGTCTACTGCATTTACTGAGGTGCATATGAAAAAAGTGTAAAAATTTTGTGTAAGAAATTTGTTTAAAATACAAAACAAATGCTTTCTTCCATTTCAAAAGATGAATGATCATATCTGGGTTCATTGAAAGTGAGTTTGTTAATTTGAAAACAGCTCAAACTTTTTTAAGAGAATTTGTAATACAAGCAGAAAATAAAATAGTTTGTAATTTAGTGCTCAGTAATGATGCTACCCAATGAATAATTACGGAATTAAGAATGTTTATAGGTTGTGAAACTGCAGAATTCTCTCAAAAGTATTTTTTTTTCAGTTTATGTATTGATGAAAGTAATGATGCAAAAAAAAAAGTGGCTGATTCTGGGGCCAGATATTTCAATATTGACCAAGGTCATTTTCCAAAAAAACTCTTGTCTAACTTCCTTGTTTAAATGTAGAAAATATGTGTCATTATAAAAAGATATGAAAATGTTAAATGTGCCAACAAAGAAACTAAGCGCTATAACTGACCATGGTGCTGCTGTTATGAAGAGTGAGAGGAAAGGAGTATTGAGTTAATAAAAAATGTGATAACTAAATATTTCATCAACATTGTATAGTTGGATTGGGTTGTTTTACCTCTGAGCAGCACTTTGGCCAGGTCAGAAAGACCCTGAAGGCTCAGATATGGTTGGGAGGAGAAGACACTCTGGAGAGCTGTTAAAAGACAGATAGTAACCTCCCATCAAAGTCATCCAGCATGTTCTTTTATGTGCACAGGAGCACATGTTAAGCTATGGCTCCAGCACACAGGACCATGGCTAAACATCCCATCAAAAATACAGCAGCCTTTCCAATTCCATCTGTGTTCCCTACTGAGTGAGAGCAAGGCAAGGAATTTTGCAGAGATAAATCTCAATCTGGTCCAGGTGGGATTCAAATCTGAGAACTGCAGATTACAAGCCTGACATGCTACTGACTGAGCCACCACTGCCCCAAATTTTGTAGTACATCAGTGCTTATTAGGAAAACTATTAGCAAATGTAAAAAGTAGTACAAATTTACAAATGTTAAATATATATACGAGGGAGTGACAGTGAAAATACTATCAATACAATCAACATTAGCAGTATCCTGTCTAATAAACTTTGCTCCTTTTAAGGCATCACTGGAGAAAAACATAACGTAATTATAACACATTAGATGGCTAAATTTCAAATCAAGTGTTTAGCATCTTTGCAAACTTTTATGATGATATAAATGCATTATTCCCAAATCATAAGGATTTAGCAGATAATTTGCAATAACAATCTATGCCAAGTTGCATTTTATTTCTAAAAGATTTTTTGCCAAGGCTTTGTTCTATTAATAGACAACTTCAAAAGTGTTGTTTAACAATAACGACACCATTTTCACAATCGATAAACTTAAAACCTGAAAAAAATCTCATATTACAAGTGAAAGACAATGATGACCTTTCTATTTTTCCTTCTTTGGATAATTTCTAAATCTAAAAGAAACATCAACTAATATAAAATTTAAAATAAAATGTAAGATAATTGATTATCTTCATGTTTTTTTTGTTTTTTTTCGGAATTTGAGGACAAATTCCATAAACTGGATTTTTTAAAAGAGTGTCTTTTGTTTCATCCCTGTTACAAGAAATGAAGACTGATAATTTTAAATTGAAGCAAGAGAGGGTTTTCATTTCATGATATTTCAAATGTTAATTGGATATACATTAAATTTTCAATGACAGAACTTTGCGATGATGAAAAAATTAAATCCATTTTCTATGATAAGAATACTACAGTTAAATAATTTTGATGTGACATATATAACATATCAGAACACAATTACTACACTTATTTTGACAATATTTGCAACAATAGTTTTCTGTAAAAGATCATTTAGTGCTTTTCATTAAGAATAGTAAAACCAGTTGACAAGTCATAATGTTGGTGGCAATTACTTGCTTTGGAAGAAAGAAATAAGCTAAAATTTACATTCCATAAGTTATTGAAATAAATTTCTGCTTATTTATTTATTATTGAAAGTAAAATAACTTTGTTTTATTATTAGTAGTAGTATTATAGGTATAAAATATAGCTGAAGGTATAATTATAGCATTCATTATTTTACTATAAAAGCCTTTTATTGAAACAAAGCCATATAAAGTATAGTGGCCATTGCATATTTGATGATTACCTAATTAAGTGTTAAGAAAAAAAAAAGGCCTTATATTCTCAAAAATAATTATTTTTCTATAATTTTCTTACAAGTCTGTACATACATGCCTAGTATTTCATGTTATTTAACTTTCCTTAATGTGGCCACAGCAAATTTCTTCTGGTTGTTATTGTAGCCATGAGAATATATCTCCTGAGAACCACTGATCTAGAATTATTTTTTATCAAAGGTCTTGTCCAAGACTTTTTGGGGTTACCTCAAAAAGTCTTGGACAAGGCCTTTTGAGGTAACCTTGAGGGGACTTTTGAGCGTAATTTCAATGTCTTCATCCTGACATAAAAAAAATCATATTTTTGAATATGATTGACATATGAAATCTGTAGTTTTTAAAGTTAATGCAGTGTATTGTTGAAATTTGACACTGAAATTTTTTTTGTCTTGGTGCATTTAACTTGTAGGTTTTTACAAAAAATATTGCAAGTGAAACAGAAAATGCAAGCTAAACACTGAAAAAACCAAATCAGCCAAGAAGAGTTGTTCCACTGCCTTACACAGTCATTATAAAAACCTTTCGGTGAAATAAAGTCATAAAAAGTACAATGGCCATATATATTCTATGTATATTTGATGATGATTGCCTAATTAAGTGTTAAAGAACACAGGGCAGAAATTTCCCATGAGTGTGTGTTTCCCCAGAAGCCACCTTGTGCAATTCT
This sequence comes from Ryuthela nishihirai, assembly GCA_038380435.1. Lineage (NCBI taxonomy): Eukaryota > Metazoa > Arthropoda > Arachnida > Araneae > Heptathelidae > Ryuthela > Ryuthela nishihirai. Next base: position 75,077,417 of record JAWZYU010000005.1, on the reverse strand, counting down.
GATCCATGTTTTAAAGTGTATATATATATAAAAAAAAACAGCCCTGATTCAGGTAAAAAAATTTCTGACATTATTTGTAAGAAATTTTATTTTCATTGATACATAACTATTTTTGTACATCAGGCTCTCCAGAATTAAGTGTTAAATTGCATTGCTTAATCCTCTTTTTTCACTATATCACTCTGAAAAAAATTATTTAGATATATTTTCCATTTTGGTTAAAAATTTCATTTTTATAAAATTCATAATTGCAATCATAATTGCAATACTGCTTAATTTGGTATACAACATGATATACTTCTGTTCATTAGATATTTGGCATAAAATTGTTCTAAAGTTGTTGTCTTTTTGTCTGAGCACAGTGAAAAAAATAGATGGGCCTTTGGATTCATTTGTTCTTTCAGGCTGGGGAAGGATTAAACAACAGGAACACTCTCACAAAGCCATATTATATATATTCAAGTGATTAACACAATTTGTTTTTAGTGTATATTCATTCAGTTGTAGTGACAAAGGTCAGCTTTAATGTACTTTATTCAATATGAATCAAAAGATAATCGTTTAAAGACATCATCCATTACATGACTTTTCCCTTTTCAACAATACATTGCATTAACTTTAAATATTACAGATTTTTGTAAGATATGCCACTCATTCTCTAGTTAATTTTTACAGGGTTTTGTCACACTGCTTTAAATTACATTTCTGACACCTTTTTTTCTTTTGATAATGAATTGCATTTCCTTATTTTAATAAAAATCTAAAAATATATTTAAGACATTTGTATATTTTAATATAAATTTAATACAATATAATATTTTAAATATTTATATATTTTATAATATTATAAATACAAGTAATATATATTTTAATACTCTTTATACTTAAGTTATAAATTAATGTCATTTAGTAACTTATCAGTTAGCAATTTACAAAAAAATTGTTTGCAGGCCAATGGCATTACTTCCAATAAGAAAATTGTTCATATTGATATAAAATAATATATAATCACAAAAAGTTCATTATAATAGAATCTTAGTATTAGTTGGAAGATACATATTTGTTTCAGAGCAAATTTGATAATTTTGTACTATTGAAGGTACTTTACAACGTAGAACTGTAAGTCAAAAAGTGCTAATTGAAGCAAAACCCTGAATGAGAAAATGGTTAAATTTCTGCAAAACAGAAAATTCGTATAATGAGCAAGAAGTCCATTTAACATTTATTGCCATTTTACGAGCTAACAAAATACAAGAAAAATGTACCTACTAGTTTAACAAAACTATTTAAAAATGAAAGTTTTCAAACTACTTAATTTAAATGTACTTAAAAATGAATGAAGCATTTTGCACACCATAAAAAAAAATTACATAATTTTGGTTGACATAAAATTTGCAAATATAAAAACTACCTGATGCATAGTCAGTGATTGCACTTGTCTCTTTAAAACACTCATACGTGCTGTTGTAACAACTGAACGAACATCAGGAACAATGGTATCACTGAAAATTTCATTGATCAGACGATGATTCCTTAAGTATCTTGCTGCTGCAACATGCTTCACAGAGAATTCGTCAACATCTGCAACAACAGCAAATAAAACTACCATATACAAAAAAGATAAATTTATAGCTTCCAAGTAAACTACCATGAGACCATCTAATAATATCAATTGTTCAATCAACACTGATTTTAAATATCAACCATAAAAATATTTACACACAAAAACTTTAAAAAGAATGTTTATTTTTTTTTTCTCATTGGGCAGCTAGTTATCACAAAGGTTTGGCAGGAGAAAGCTAGTATTAAACTGCCATAAAAGAAACCTAAGAATAGCAAGACCGAAGAAGAAATTAAACATTTCCATCTCACTTGAGGTTCAAAAATAGGTCTCTTTGCAGCTGAATATATTAATTAATCAGCCACCGGAATAGATTTGCAAAGCTATACTACAATAGATCACCAACAGTAGTCATCCAGTATATGTCTACATGCATTACTAAGGATTACAGACAAAATCCTATAAATGTTAAAATATTGCCCAGCTTGTGATTGTGACAAAAATTAAAAAAACATTTTATATTATGAATTCCACATTGAGATATGCAGTAACTTTGCATTAAATAGTGTATTGTGTTTATCTCCCTCTTCCTCAATTGCAGCTCATTAGCCAAAAAAGAGAAGCCACATTAATAACTAGATCCCTTTCTTTGACAACATGTTCTCAAAGTAAGATTTTAAAAAACCTTTAAAATGTAATGTCTTCAAAATGTTTTTCACTTTTTTATATCTTTTTCTTTCTAAAATGAATGATAGATTAAGAAAAACATGTTTAACTCTTTGGGGTCCTATGCCAGACTCAATCAGACTTGGTTATTTCTCTGTTCCAGTCCAATATTGGACTGCAAAGGTTAAAATTTGATCTATAAAAGTAGGTAAGTGTGTGTGGAGGAGGGGGGGGGGGGAGAATGGACCCCAAAAGGTTAAAAATGTCACACTATATAAATATCAACTACAAAAATGTGAATGTTGCAGTGTTCTTGTTACAATTAATAAAGAGATCTCTATACCTAGCTAATATTATATTTTATAATTAATTTAATAATTAATTAATTACATTAATTCCAAGAAAGAAAGAAGTCAGACATATATATATATTTTTTTGCATTGTATTTTTTACCATCCTTATCCCCAATGTATATCAGATGTCCTCTGTACATAGAAATGCAAATTATTTAAAACACTTCTAATACCATGACAATAGTTTTAATTATGATTAATAAAATCTGCAACCCATCAGATGCCATATAATTTAATTTTCTATATTAGTTATTCACATTTTACGTTTTTAAATTATGCACATTTAAATGCATGCATTTATCTATAGAAACAAACATAAAATATGCAAAATACATAAAACAAAAATAGTTAATCCTGAAGAAGATAAAAGAAATTGCACTTAATTACAGAAATACTTAACCAAGATTATGCTTATATGCTTTGTTCAACATAATGAAACAGGCTTAAATTAAGGCAGTAAAACTTTTAATCAATATGTAATTCAGAACATTGATTATAAGAAGTAACTGGGACCAAATTTTTTGATAATCAACATTCATTTTGAAGGTCTACAGATGAAGCATATGAAAAATATGGTACAGTATTTTAAATTTCTACTACATGACTCTAATAAACTTCAGTCAAAAACTAGAAACTATACACTATTTACTATAATTGCAATGAAAAGCAAAGATATGCAAAAATAAACATTTGCTTCAGAGTCAGTTTGATGATTTTGTATTGTTGAAAGACACATGATCCTTGAGCTATCTTAAATACAAGCAGCACAGCTACTGGCCAGCATTTGATTATGAGAAGAGAAAGATGTTTGATATAACTGACTTCCAAAAAGGTGACACATTATTAATGCTTGACAATAGTGCCAGAAATAGAATAGGGCATGTAAAGCTCCAGTAGGCACAAAATTCAAAACTTACAATTTAGAATTATCTCTTTATATAAATAATTCATTGTTAGTGTCACAGCAGATAATAGTGACATTAACAATATATAAGTGTACTGCTTTTCAATGAAATTTGGCAATTAATTTAACAATTTATAAAGTCTACTGCTCTTTTAATGAAATTTAAATAATAAATTACATTTACTGTTCATTTATAAATAAATTGTAGATCTGCCATACTATAGAAAAACTTAACAATGTAATATTTTAGCAAAAATGATCATCACATATTACAGTGTCAATTCAGTTGATACAAAGGAGATTGTTTAATACTAACAGATTTATCAGGCATTGCTCAGGTCTGAAACTCTTTGGAATATAGAGTAAATGGCATTCTCCATGTCACAAGCTTTCATTGGCATAAAAATTGCTACAATCGATCTCCTCCCTCTCTTTTACAGGAGGAAAAAAATGGAGACAGTTTGAGGTACCCATGTTAAAAGTTTCTAAATCGAACAGAATTTCCTTACTCAGATAATCAAACTTTTCAAATCACTTCGCACCCACCAGAATACAGCTTGCCAGGCATATGCAACTTTATAGCAAAAGAAAATTAACTATGGTCTGAGGTGCATAAAAAATGTAAAAGTACTAAAAAAAAAATTATTAAAAATATATATTTATCACTTAACACAATATTTAAAACATTAATTAGCATATCTTATGAGATATACATTTATTAACATTTGCATATTTTTCAAATTAAGTGTGACTTTAACTTCCATTACAAATTCTTAGTTTTTGAAGCTTTCGTTTCAACAAAAAATCCCATGTTCCATTCGTGCTTAACTAGAATGACTTCAATATCCACAGACACTTGTAATCTTGACCCAACAAACTGAACAATGGCTTTATCAAATGAAAGCAGAAAGAAATTAGGTATATTCCTTCTTTCAATTTATTGGTGGCAACAGTTATTTTGAATAACTTTCAACCATTAATGTTAAGTCTATGGGGATTTCAAGAAATTCAAACCTGCCCACTCCAATTTTGGTTGATCCTGGCAGTTCGCACATAGCCTATATCCTTTCCAGGGTGAAGGAAATATTCAGGCAAAGTTTGGTGCCTCCAGCTCTTCTGCGGGTTGAGTGCATAGACAGACAGACAAACACACAAGCTTTTTTTCTTTATATGTTAGATGTGTGAGTGCATAAAGCCATTCCCATGCAGTGCTACAGTGTGGAGTATTAAGAGCTTTCATTCATTGCTTGAGAAACAGCTTTATAATCTTTGAATTGTAAGTGTTGAGAATCATCATAAATATTTTTATGATTTGCAATATTTTCTGTTTTATTTTGATCATACAATAAATGTCACAAAATTGTTTGAAACTGATTTGACAAAAAATAACACATTAATACTTGGCATAGATGTCAGGATCAGCCTCAATGATCCTTGGCAATAATCTTTAGTAGCTGGCCCTCCTTCCCCCCTCTCCCTTTTTCCTCTGATTGATCAGCAAGCCAGGTCATTGCAGAAAACAAGATGCAAAGGGAAAGGAAAGCTTTAGAATGAGAAAGGAAAGAAAGAACTCTACACAAAGAAAATAGTCAGTATGCAACTCAGATTATATATTCAATTCACAGAAATAAATAAAAAGTGGCATTTTTATATAGAAGTTTGAAAATGTACTTTTTATTTTTTGCAATACTTACATTTATGTGATTTTTTTTTTAAACTAATATTTGCATTTTCTGTTTATGGCCTTTATTTCCTTATGTGGGGAATTTCATTTCTTGTACATATTATTTATTTTACTGCTGCGTTATTTGAGAGGAGGGGGGGGGGTACATATTCATATATTTATATACAACTATATTATTTTATCAATCCATAATGATTCACTGTGAGTAAGCACAGGGGCAAAATTCAGAATTTTCAAACTGAGCACAGAATACCTATTTCAGCAATGAATGGGTTGATGTAACTATAGCCAAAATTATGGAAACAAAGGACTGTCCAAAGTTACCATTTCTAAAATGCATAAGATGGTTAGCAGATGGTCTCAACATCTGGCAGATTTTGATACTACAGGAGAGGGACCACAGAGCATTAAAGAGGCATGTGAGGCCAAATCAACATTCAACTATGTGCTAAATGACCCTACTTTTAACAAATCCAAAATCAACCCATATACACTTGTATAATGTTAAGGAAACTCAAACATTCGCTGTACTCTATTTGGAAACCTGTAGTGTCTGTCAAAAATCGGAAAGCAAAACTTCAGTGATGTTGGGAGAGGTGTGAATGGACTACAGTGGCCTGAAAAAAAGGTTATTGATAATATGAATAGTATGCTCTTTTGTAGAGATGGCAGAGTTAGAGTATGGTGCTAATGGTTGGCATCAAACTCTAACTCTGCCATCTTGACATATGGTGTCAAGATTTCAAATAGTAAAAACTGGATGTCCTAGTTTCAGCTTTCTGAAATTGGGACAGTTTAGTAAATGTTCCAATTTCAATTTACTGAAACTGAGAAATTTTTTCTTGGAAGCAAAAGCTGTGTTTCACAGAAAATTTAACTACGGCAGTTATGTAATGCCATATAGTCAGGACAATTAGTAGTAGTGCAATAATTCACCCACTCTAAGGGTGTCAAGTACAGACTGCATTAATTATGATGCATACATAGGTTGATGGTAAGCCTGTGCTCACAGTGGTGTGACTTTTTTTGTGGCATGGCTAATTTAAAGCCTTCACATGCAATATTTAAAGCCAAGTTCATAACTTGCCAACAACACTCAACTATGCTGCCACTGCATGCCAACTGTTTGGTGTTCAATGTAAAATGTGTTTTTCCAAAAACAATGCAAATAAAAAAGATGTAAAAGCAGTGACCACATTAATTAAATCCATGTAAATTGAGAGCCAACTAAATACTGTCAAACAAAACGGGGATTTTTTAGACTTCCCAAAGATTTGTTTCAGGGCACTGCAACAGTTCTCTAAAAACTGGTGCAATTCCTGGAAAATTGAGACAAATGGACACCCTACTCATTAGAGCAACTGTGGTCAAGTGATTAGAATGCTTGGCTGCTGATCTAAGGGACCTGCGTTCGAGCCCCAGGTACGGCATGCATGTATGTGTTGTTTTTCTGCTGAGGTCCTGCCATCCTCACAGATCTTCTACAATGGTATATAAACTGACAGGCTCCTGTCAGACCTCTGTGGCAAAGCAGCTGCTTGAGGGGGCATTTTTTTTTATTTAATATGTACTTGACACCCTTAGAGTGGGTGAATTATTGCACTACTATTAATTGTCCATCACGCTTGTGTCCTGATGCCATTACACAACTGCCTTGAGTTAAATGAGACATACCAGCTGCTGGAGGGGGAGACACAGTATGGGGGATGTTCATTTGGAATGAACTGGAAGCACTAATAGGTCTCAAGGGTTGACAAAACACTGTAGCATTCAATAGTAAAGTATCACAGGAGATGTCCTGTACATTTACAATTCATGGGACCACATGGGATTTACAAATCATGGGACTCATGAAATAGCTGAAAAAATTTAGTTTTGCCATGATTGGGATTCAAACTCATGTCTCCTAGTAATGCTAACCATTACACCATCAGTAAATAGCCTTTTCTTCAGCCAATGCAACATATTTAAACAACACATCCAATCATGTACATCCTGCTATGCTTCATTTCTTCACTGATGGCAATGGACATTTCAGGATGATAATGAAACAGTTATTCTGCAAAATCTGTGAGTAGTTTGTGTAACATGATAGAGAATTCAGTATTTTCCCTGGTCATCCCAGTCACCTGATCTGAACCTCATTGAAAATTTGTTGGATTTAGTGGAATGTGGCATGGTGACACCTCAACCCTGAAGGAACTACAAGATGCATTACAGAAGGAATGACTTCACATCTCACTAGACACTTTCCAAACACTTGCTGAATCTACGATACATCAAATTCAAGCTATTCTGGAGGCACATCAAGGGACTAAATGGCCATGTCACGTACAAAAGGCTAAATTCAAAGGTCCTGTTAACATACAAAGGGATAAATGCCTTGGTCACATAAAAAGAAGGGTTAAGTGGCCAGATCACACTGAGGTAAGGTTTCTAATTTTTTAGCCATACAGTGTAAAAAAACATACAAACCTAGTACAAGGTTGGACTCTTTGTACTCTCTGTATGTCATGCAAGACTGTATGGTTTTTTACATTGCAATTTTACGCATTTTTCAAAAGAATACATTCTGACAAGTACAGAAAAGATGTTTAAAAACTTTAAACACAGTTTCTAAGGTAACACCAGTTATGTGCCTTTTCACCAAGAAAGGATAAATTATTACATCTAAAAGTTGAAAACTTGGACACAATTTTTTATTCTTTTTTAATTGCAAAAAATTTTAAATTAAGAACCTTGTCTTGCAGTAACTAACACATATACATAGCTTATGTTAGATACCATTATAAACAGTGGAAAAATAGTGACACAATTAGTTTCTTAATTTTAACTGTTCTAAACTGAACATTAATGAAAACATACCATCATCATCATCAGCTGGCTGTATGCATATCTTTCCATCCATTTTCTGTGGTGTAATAAGAGACTGCAATAAAATTAAAACATAAAACTGTAATTACAAATTTATTACACTACCAAGAAGAGCAAAACAAAATATAAATTTGTGGTATTTTCGTTTTTTGACAAAGTCTAATATAAAGTGATAAAGTATCAGAATGTAACCAACGTATTAAATCTTATCGAAATGCGCATAGCCAGAAGGAATGAATACCTATAGGTGAGTGGTCTTAAGAAGATATAATTACAAGTCAGACCAACAAAATAAAATATAATTTTAATCACAAAACATATACTCTCAACAGCAGGTATAACTCCATCACCACAAATGGTATCAATACAGATAATGTCTTGTCAATGGCATACCCAAATTATAAAGGGTGATTCAAAACTTATCATTCAAATTTCGTGGGGAGGTAGGGAATACATCAGGAAACAGATTTCACATAGGAAAGTATGTCCGCAAACGTCATCTACATGAACAAAATGGACAAGTAAAGTGAACACAAGGAAACAGTACAGTTAAGTGGTAACGAATGTGACTTTTATTCCAACAAGGTAAAGTACAGGTTCACAGTAGGTGCTCAAAATTGCGACCATTTACACGGACACAGGATTCACAGCGCCGTTGCATTGACCGCCGAACATTTTCAAAAACGCCTGGCGTATTACGGACAATGCCTGCGGCGGCCACTATTCGTGCAACAAGGTCCATTTCACTGTCGACGGGGGTCTCGTACACATGGTCTTTCATGGCCCCCCACAAAAAGAAATCCATGGGCGATAAATCAGGTGATCTGGGTGGCCAAGCGATCGGTCCACCTCTACCGATCCATCGAGCTCCGAATGTTCGGTTCAGGTAATCACGCGCAACAATTGTGCTATGGGCTGGAGCCCCGTCATGTTGATACCACATATCTCAGTGGATATGCACAGGAACAGTGCCCAGAAAAGTCGGTAACACTGTCTCGAGAAATATTAGGTATTTCCGGCCGTCCAATCAGGGCGGTAGCAAGTAAGGTCCCAACAAACAGTCACCAATGATTCCAGCCCACACATTTACGGCAAAACGATGTTGCGCAGCATGACTTCTCGTACCATGCAGGTTGTTGTAAGCCCACACATGTGAATTGTGTGTATTGAACACACCTTCATGAGTGAATGAAGCTTCATCTGTAAAAAGGACAGAAGCTGAAAAACTGGGGTCCACGGCACCTTTCTGCATGAACCATTGTGCAAATTCCACACGCTCCGGATAATCGTCAGGATGCAGTAACTGCACCCTTTGCAGATGGTAAGGATGCACACGTTCCTCATGCAGTATCCGCCACACTGCTGACTGAGAGACCCCAAGCTGCTGAGCAATAGCTTGTGTGCTGGTATTCGGATTATCTTCGATGGACTGTAGGACTTGTTCTGCGACGTTGACAGTCCGCATCAGTTATCTTCTCCCCGTATCTTGCATGTTGCTGCGCAGTGAACCACGTTCGCGCAGATTGCGATGCACACGTGCAAACATTTGATGCTGCGGTATTCTTCTGTTGGGGTATCGGTCTTCGTAAACTTGCCTAGCTCGGCGGCCACTTTCGCCAGCTGCCCCATATGCGAGATGCATATCCGCTAGCTCTTGATGCGTAAAACGATTCATCTTATCACTAGTAAGTCAGCTCGTACACTGATGACAGCGGGAGTGGTCGGGCGAGCTGTACACTGGTTGGGTACACACAGCGCCCTCTACATACGCATGCGTACATTCTTTCCTATGTGAAATCGGTTTCCTGACGTATTCCCTACCTCCCCACGAAATTTGAACGATAAGTTTTGAATCACCCTGTATATTACCAAGGTTATAACCACCACCACCCTTGATGATTTCAATATCACACAATTCCTGAGGCAGAAGACAGTCTTTGAAAAACAGATTCAAACATGTCACCCCCCCACCTTCAATGAAAATTTCTGGGTACACCACTATGTCTTATGCTTACGCAGTATCTTGGGCGGTGGTTCAACTTTGTAACTAATGATGAGGTTAGGCAAAGGAGTTTGCAACATCCTTTAAGCAGCCTATTGTGCAGAGAGAGATTCCGTTGGTTTGGTCATGTTGCCCGTATGAATAATTATAGATTGGCAAATAGAGTTATGAACAGTGTGCCTAAAGGCCTCAGAAAGAGGGAGAGACCTAGGATGCGGTGGGCAGACAATATCAAACAGGACCTTGTTAGAATTGGTGTGCAGTGGTCAGATGAGCTCAGGACAGACTTGCTTGGAGAACTGAATTGCATGGTCTATTGAACCTGGGGGGGGGGGAGGAGGAGGAATCACCTTCTCCTCCTGAAAGAGAAAACCTGGACACTGACGTGATATGAAGTTCATAGTGTATCTCTATCTATGCACAGTTGTTAAAAATATATTTTAATTTCATGATTTTTAAATGTCACGTGATCTTGATGTATAATTTTTTTCAATGAAATTTCTAAAAAGTAAGGAATAGGTAGATTCCAAAAGCCATGCAGTTTGAAAAAAAAAAGTTTTGCCACTAGGTAATTAACACTACACTTACAGCTGCAGGACTTCGCTCTAGAGCTTCTCTTTCTTCTGCTGCTTGTTGAGCTGAAACAGGATGATAAAAATTTTAGTTTTTTTTTTTTATCTATGTAGCAATGAAATTTTGCAATTAAAAAAAAATACTGAAATGTATCAGCAAGTTTTAAAACCAGACACATTCACACTCACTGCAGACTAATTACATAAAATGAATTGTACAATACAATAAAAACACGTAACATAATAACGGATTAAGAATTTTACATTTATTAAGTCTATTAATGCATACCAGCACATAAACAAATGCAATATATATATATAACATAAACAGTATTTATGTTATATGTACTAATAATATTCAATATTTTTTCAAACGTAATAGAAGTCTACAGATAAATCAATTATGGATCACACATTTCAGAATGAACAATATGGTTGGTATTTTTCATGCATATATCTTAAATTAAGTTTTTAAATCATAACAATAACTAGAAGAATTAAATCATAACAATAACTAGAAGAACACACATCGCCTCTGGTGCATATAATAATCTCGTTTCCAAAGAGAGTGAAGTTTTTTCTTTACCCAATGTTTCATTCCTTAAAAGTTTTAATTTGAGCTAGTGGATGATGGGAAAATTGCAAATAGTATTTTATTAGCAATTATACAATATAAAAGTATTCATCTTTTAATTCTTAAATCTAAAAAGTTGTATACCCCACACCTCTCTCAGAAAAGTGGGTATCTCTTAAAAATTACCACTAATTTTTCAAATTTCTATTGCATACATATTATTTATAAAACTCGATAACAGCTCTGCCATTTCATACTTAGTGATCTGTAAAGATATAAAATAATAAAAATAAATACCCCCTCAAGCAGCTGCTTGCCACAGAGGTCTGACAGGAGCCTGTCAGTTTATATGTCATAGTAGAAGGTCTGAGAGGATGGCAGGACCTCAGCAGAAAAATGACACATACATCCATGCCTTACCCAGGGCTCGAACCTAGGTCCCTTAGATCAGTAGCCAAGCGCGCTAACCACTCGGCCATGGGACGATATACATATATTAAAACTCATATTATATATTTAAACACCACCAAAATTTCATTTTCTATGATTAATACATCGTTGCAATATTTGTTTGAAATTTTCAATCTTTTTCACTATTAGAGGGTGCAATTATAGTGTTCAAAAGATTCTGAAAGTGCGAATCATAACATTTTATCGATTCCTATCTAACCCTAAAAAGATTTTTTTTTCATTTATCTCCAAATAAAAACAATTATCTGCTAAAACAAAAAATTGTGTTTTACCACTCACCCTGGGTCTAAGAGGTCAATGCATTTTTGCCAATGGAAACATCATGCCATTCACATTCCATCACCAAAATTTAAAATTTCTAGCTTAAATACATCATCTGCAATATCTGTCTGAAATTTGGGAAATTTCAACTTTTTTCACTGCTAGAGGGCGTAATTATAATTTTAGAGAGATTCAGAAAGCACTCATTTATAATATTTCATCAATACCTATCCAATACAAAAAGAGTTTTTAATTTATCTCTGCAAACAAAAAAAGTTCAATGTCTACAGACGGACAGACAGACAGACGACAAAGTAAAACTATTATTTCATTTTCAAAGAAAATGAGATAAAAAAAAACATTTACATAATGAAACCCTTATAATTGTTACAAATAGTGCTGGGGAAAAAATGCATTTATTTATTTCTCCTGTTCTCACTTTGTAACACTTTCTTGCAGATGATTTAAAATCTGAACCATAATCTGCTATTTTCAAATAATTATATTTACTCTTTATACAAATAATCCTATACAGTGGTGGCTCATGACTAAAATATTTGGTAGGGCACTTTGTCTAGAACAAGCAGTGCCCATATGTAGGGAAAAAATTGGGGAGATGCCTGGTATTGAACCAAATCAGACTGAAAAGATGTTCCATAATGCATATATTCGTTACTTTTTTTCTAGCTATTCTCAAAATGCATTATTTGGTAAAAACTTTTGAAAAAAAAAAGAAACTCAGAAAAGCATTCTTGTCTTTTCAACTTCAATTCAGCATTTTGCACCACCCCTTTAAAAATTACTTATATACTGCTCACAAAAATTAGGGGATATTTCAAAATGAATATGAAGTGATGAAATATCCCCTAATTTTTGTGAACAGTGTATATATGTATTTTTTCTCTCTGTTCTATTGTTATTTTAAATAGCTATTATTGAAAAATATATCTAATACACCAAAGAGCCAAAACATTATGATCACCTGCCTAATATGATGTTGGTCCTCCAGTGTTGCCAAAACAGCTCTTACCCAGCAAGGCATGGACGCTACAAGACTTTTACGGTGGCTTGTGGTATCTGGTACCAACACGTTACCAGCAGATCTTTAACTCTTGTAAGTTGCATGGTTGAGCTGCTGCAGATATGTTATTCCAACACAAACCACAGATGTTCGATTGGATTGATCTCTGGGAAATTTGGAGGCCAGGCAATATCTGGAAGTCTTCCTCATGTTCCGCAAACCACACTTGAACAATCTGGGCAGTGTGGAATGGTGCATTATCCTGCTGAGAGAAGGCACTACAAGAGGTTACAAGGTGTTATTTATAGCATTTCATAACCTTCAACGTGCCATCGTTTACCTGCAGTTGCTTCGATTTGAACAAAGACGCACTGGTCATAATGTTTTGGGACTCTTCAGTGTATATAGGTTTACTATTTTTTTAACTTTGTTAAAATTATAAATTTTTGTTTTTTATTTTAAACTGAATTACTCCTATAAATTGTCACTTGAACAGTTGATTTTTTTGGTTACATTTAACTTAGAACATCAATTATATATATTTTATTACATATATTAATTTATTTTATCATCAAATATGAAAAAGTGATATGGTAATAAAATGAATTATGAAAAAAAAAATATTATGAGAGCAGCTGGGATTAAACCAGAGACACTGAAGTTGCAAGTCAAAAAGACAGTACACTTAGCCATCTGAGCTAAGAATTGCTGACAGAAGTCACGTTAAAATATATTATTAGTATTCCGTTGTAAATATTAATTATGTAATATATTATAAGTATTCCGTTGTAAATATTAATTATGTAATATATTATAAGTATTCCGCTGTGAATCAAATGCTCAACATAGTTGGTATTTTCATATTATATATATACATCAATTATATATATTTTATTATATATATTAATTTATTTTATCATCAATTGTAAAAAAGTGATATGGTAATAAAATGAATTATGAAAAAAAAAATATTATGAGAGCAGCTGGGATTAAACCGGAGAACTTGAAGTTGCAAGTCAAAAGACAGTACACTTAGCCAACTGAGCTAAGAATTGCTGACAGTCATGTTAAAATATATTATTAGCATTCCATTGTAAATATTAATTATGTAATATATTATAAGTATTCCGCTGTAAATCAAATGCTCAACATATTTGGTATTTTCATATTTAATGTTCTTTTCAAACTGTTTGTACATAAATATCTTTCCTTAGCAAAACAAAAAGTTGACAACCCAGTTCAAGTTCAGTGATGAGGCCTAATGGACAAGAGCTTCCCCTGATCTTATATGTTATGAACATCACATTATACTTTATTTTAAATCAAATATTGATATATGTGTGTGTGTGTGTTTCATTATTGTGCATCACAAAGAACTCATATAAATTTCACATTCTTAATTTTACAAAAAGACTCATTTTTCATTATTATTTTATTATTTGTGTTATAAACTAAATATTTAGATGTTAATGTTTCATCTCTATTAGTTGATTTACCCAAGGGTGGCACTTTTTACTGCAAAACAGTCTAAATAGGCAAGGACCTCAAACATCAGAACAGAGTTGAAGAGCACATAATCAGAATCTCCCATCACAGCTGTCCAGCATGCTCTTTAATGTGAGAGAGTATAGTTCTCCTGTAAAGAGATTCTAATACCGCATCAGATGGCACTTCCAAACCCAATTCCTTTTTTCAATAATAGTTAGTCATTGATGTGCAAAAGAAATCTAAATAAATGGAACAACTACAAGTTATAAATTACATGCACTACTGACTATGTTACCTCGTTTATCAGTATTATTTTCAGGAACCTCCTAGTAAGTTTTGGTAGTTTTCTAATATTTTTCATTAAATTTCTTAAACAGTGCACATATATCCACCTAAAACACTCAACATTTTTATAATTACTGAATAATTTTACTGAATAATTTCTCACATAACCCAATCACTTATCAAGAAACATTTGACATCATGTCATCAAATCATTTTCCAAATTCACAAAAAAAAAAACAACCTTCACTTCTTCACAGTTTGTTGTGACCATTGTGAAACCAAAGGACAAAACAGAAACATTGTCAGTAATGAGCAATAATATATGTTGCACATTTTAAAGCAATACTGCCTGTATGAAGTTATTTTATTACATACTGCAGCGCAAATAAGCGTGGCAGCATGATGTTAAACACAATACCTGCCATTTAATGCTACTTCATTGAACAGTGTCTAAAGCAGCATTTCTTGATTTCTCCATCTCACAGAAAACAAAAATATAATCATAAATCCAACAATATACAGGAAATTGTAATTTCATTATTTTTCTCAAGGAGTAGAGTAGATGGGGAAAAAGTGAGAAATAACCTCTGTTTGCAAAAAAATCCTAGTCAACTTTAAATACTTTTAAATATGAACTAGAAGAATTACAAATTACCTTTGACAAAGATATAATGCTCATTTTCAAACAGAACGAAGATTGTCTTTTTCTGACTTTAGCACTCTCTAATGGTAAAAATTCAGACTGTGAATAAATCGGAAAATATGAAATATATAAAACCTAAAAAATGTTTACCTCTTGAAAAAAAAACAGTATTTTTCCACCCCTGGGGTTAGGAAACAAATCACTGCTGTCAATGTAAGCATCTGATCCCCACACTTAGTATCCAAATTTTTAGCATAAACAGATCCCTTACAATATTCTCTTAAAAATTTTCCATTTCCAATTTTAGCACTCTCTAGTGATGAAATTTACATATATAAAAAAGTATGAATGTAGTAAAGATTTGCAACTTACTCCTGCATAACCTAAAGGAAGTAATTCAGTTAAGAAACATACACTATCTTTCTCATATCGTATAATGTTAACAGATACTAAAGGCCAATTTTATTTGTATTCCAATTAAATGTCCCAATAATATAAATAATAATGTAAAAACATTAATAGTGAATGATTGCAATAAAGCCACTGCCACTGGATGAGTGTATTTAATTGAAATCCCAGACCCCAAAAATAAACTTTTAAATAAAAATAATTATATAGACAAAGTTTATAGACAACTAGAAGAAAGATTAAAAGAACACAAAACTGATCTTAAAAATAAAACTGGTAGTACACTCTGACTGAAATTATAATAACACATAATTTGCCTATAACTCAACTCCAACTAAAAATCATAACAGCACCTCCCACTAAATACCATTTGAATTATCTTGAAAATATTATGATTAATTTTCATCAGCAAACCTTACATAATACAGACCTTATATCCTTACCTTCAGCATGAAATCTCATGGAATCTCATGCTGTCACTGAGTCCGGGGAACACCAACAAACAGCCTATCCACTAAAAATATAATGTCATCTAACTTAACTGCTTGAGAAAGCTATCATTCAATGCAGAAATATGTTGCCAAAATACATTTTAATATCTGGTTTTAAACTGTACATAATGTTGGTTGTTTGGGGTTTTATGGCACAAGAGCAATGAGGACTATATTGCATCCTGTACATCATGTCAGTCACTTTAACATATGTTGATGCACACTCAATTTTCAAAAATAAGTTTTTAGAAGTGGGGTTTTAGTAAATGAGGTAAAAAGTGCTTAGCCTGTACATCCAGCCATGATAGCACACATGTAATGGAAGTTCACAGGTACTGCCATGACAACTTGCAATAACAATCTGTTATTTGAAGCAGACTGATTCCCCTTTTAGTTGAGTTATTTTGCAAACTTCTGATCAGCTGTGTTCTCAATAAAATGAAGTCAGATGCCAAGGTAACTTTTTTTTAATTGGGGGTTTTCAGTGATTTGCACAAAAATATGGCTGTATATCATTTAATATAATTTTGCATCATTTTAATATTAATCATCATTTAACATCATTTTAATATATTTTACGATTAAAAACTATTTTAGCATTTCTAAATTATTTTTTTTATCTATTATCAGATATTTTTTAAAAGAAATACGAAGAAAAAAAATCAATGTATCTTTGATCATGTGATTGGCAGCATCATAGGAGTGTGATATTAATCGACAAACATCTAGTTTTGATTTCAAACTTAGTGTGCATGTTAGGCTGTACAGATCAGATATTTAAGTACTGAAGTATTTCTGCATTTTCTTTTGCTGATGAAATGTAGTTTTTAAACGATAAAATAGGGATGGCCAAATACTTTATCACATATGGATATTAACCATAATGAATATATATATATAAAGTTGAAGTGGAAAATCATGAGTTTTTTTTCTAAACTGCAATATTTCATTGACTCAGAGTAATTCAGATGAATTCTGACTTTTCTCAGATTCTGAACTGGGATACCAATTTAAACTACTTCTAGAATATTACTTTCATTGTTTCTGAAATATATACTGCAGTTAGAAAGAATAATTATTTGATAAGAACAAAAATTTAATCATTAGGTATATGTGACTTAAAATGGTAACTACTTTACGAGACATCTGATTAGGACAATTAAAAAAAAATTTTAAATGACATAACCTTTTAGTATTATTTATAATTAAATTGAAGTAATTTCATAACTAGCACTCAGAATTTGCAAATTTTAAGACAAGTTTTTGCCATCTTCGTAATGTTCAACTTTTCTGTAGTAGTCAGTATATAATACAAATTGATTTGGAAGAGTTTGATCTCAAATTTCTGAGGTTAAAACTATATTTGCTTTAAAGTATTTTTATTTAATTTCTTCACAGCTTTTTATCCCTTTTTAGTTATTGATTTTTCAGTTTTTTTATTTAAATAATCTGTTTTAACACTGCTACCTTAGTCTTAGAGTTTACCAATCATGAAAAAATTGGCACTGTGTTATTTGCATAAATAATCATATAATTTTGTAAAAACTAAATAATTTGAAGATTTACGTAATGATAGAAATATTATGAATTAAATATATTATAGTAAAATATTTAAAAATTAAATTTTAATTTTTTTAACTTAAAAATTTTTAAAATGCAAAAAATAAAGTAAAATTTTGCAATTTTCATAAAATAAACTTATAAAATTTTACTTACCCATCTTTTTTTAAATTTTTGTCATTTTCGTAACCTCAATTAAATGTTCTTTCTTTTTGGTATATAAATGACCTTTTTTCTGTTCATTGACTTTTTTTCATTTTAATTCTAAAGTTGATTAGGTTATTTGACTGGTAAAAAGTCTGTACTTTTCTCAAAGTATACTATTGTGAAAAAAATTTTAAAAACACAGTAATTTTCTTCATTAAAAAAGAAAAGCATTTTCCGCTTATTTGTAAACAAAGAGCCTATCTATTAATATGCATTATATCATTTTTGTCTATTTTTTTAAAATAAATTTTATTTCATTGCCAGATGTGTTTTTTTTTTTACTACATGCCTCCATAAAAGCCCTATTAAAAATATTTTTTTTGTTAAATATTTTATTTTCAGAAAATCTGGAATTAAATACTGATTAATTTGGCATATAACATATAAATCCCTTCATCAATTATTTACAAAAAGTTCTGAAATCCACTTTTTTTTTTGCCTGAACACAGTCGAAAAAAAGCTTGTCCACATGGTACAATTCAGTTTTTCACTAGTAACTAAGACTGTAGTGTACCAAACAAGAATAGAAGGTTAAAGTACACTAATTATATATAAATCTTGATTTTCAACATTTGTTCATCTCTAATGAAATATTTCTAATGTAACATCAGTAACAATGTACCTCTCACTTTGGCTGCTACCCATGCTTGATATGCTGGTGAATTGTGATATGACTTCAGAGCTTCATTATACTCCATCTAAAAAGAGGAATAAAATTGACAAATTTCAATAAGTTTTGTTAAAAAAAATTTAAGCATAAATACTAAAGTTTTTCAAACCTTAAACCATCATTTAATATTTAACAATAATTTATAAAAAATAGTTTGTACATAGCTACCTACAATTATTTGGATTGATAATCATAATAATTGTCATAATTTCAGAATTTTCTTGCAGATTTTCCCTTTTTCACTTTAAAGAGCAACTGTTATACACTGAAGTGCCATTGAATTAGGGATAGTAACCTAGTAATGTGTTGGACCCCCTCTGGCCCTGAAAATGGTCATCACACAATGAAGCAAGGATGCACAAGCTTGCATAAATGTTCCACAGGTATGACAACCCATGCATCCTCCAGAGCTGTCCACAATTCTCTCAAGATCATCGCTGATGGGACATGGGCCCGAATACTCTGCTTGACAGTATCCCAAAGATTTTTAATGGGATTTAAATATGGGCTTCTAGGTGGCCAATTCATTATTTCAAAGTCAGCAGAATGCTCCTGCAACCATACAGTAGCCAACCTGGACCTGTGAGATGAACAGCTGTCTTGCTGGTAGATGCCATCTCTATTGGGATGCATGATGGCCATAAATGGGTGTAAATGGTCAGCCATGGGTTCTACATACTGGGATGCATTGAGAGTTGTACATGTACCAAAGGTCCCACAGATGTCCAACTGAAGACACCCTAGGCCATCACTGAGCCACCACCAGCTTGTACTGGTGGCAGGATCCATGGCTTCATGACTGATAATCACTTATCCATTTTGAACTATCACATCTTCAGTCTGTTGAGAATCCATACTGGATACCAAAACAGCTTTTTCAAGATACTTTGGGTGATAATTTGGTGTGGGATCTATTATGATCAAACCATTGGTCCTATTTTTTTGTTCAAGACAGTGTGAATGCTCAGACCTACACTACACACAAGTTGGATAATGTGTTGATTTCATATCTCAATGATTTGTCCCTATTTGTTCTAACAAAAAACTGTTTTCAACAGGATAATGTGCCTGCACATATACAGCAAAGTATTCAGGACTAATTATATAGTAACCTGTCAGGAAAAATGGATCAAACAGAAATATCCCAGTACTTTGAGGAAGGTATTTGCAAAAATGGTGAATTAAATCCTAACATGTTTTCATGCTACTCGATTTGTTAAGTGAATGTAGTTCAGCTATTTCATCAATAACAATAATGTTGAAAGTTGACACATTAGATATATAATTAGGCTGTACAGCATATGTTTCATTTCTGCTAGATGTAATTTTCAACAGAATGCAGAAGTTCTCTGAAGTAAAAACTGGCAATGAGCCCTTTCAACTCTGGGTTTTGAGCCCTTTCAAACCGCTTTCTCTAAGTTGAGTCTATTCATCATAATGCTATGAAATGAAGCAGATACTGCACACCCTATTTTTTGTTCAGAATTATTGATAATATGAGCTTTGGTCTGCATGGTATTTAAAATGGTTATCAACATATACACATGAAAAAATATAATTTCTTCACTTTTTTATCAAAAATTTGTATGGGTCATAAATTTTGTATATATTGCACCCTCATTTAACATTCAAACATTTTTTTGAAATACATACATAACACACAGATAATATGATTAGTGTTTCACCTTATCATTTGCAAAATACAATTATTTCAAAACAGTTATTAATGGGATTTTAAACATTTTCATACTTTTGCAATTCAAAGCACATGTATATTATTTGCAATTCAAAGCATAAGTATATTATTTGCAATTTGAAGCATATGTATATTATTTGCAATTTAAAACATATGTATATTATTTGCAATTTAAAGCATATGTATATTATTTGCAATTTAAAGCATATGTATATTTTTTGCAATTTAAAGCATATGTATATTACCTTTTCAGCTTCATAGTCATCAATGTATTCTTGTTTAGCCTCATCAGGTAATTCTCTCCACATCTGGCCAATTATTTTACCAATCTCCCATAACTTCAAGTCTGGGTTTTGAGCCTTTACTTGGTCCCATACCTATACAAATAAATGAACATTAAACTATTTCTGACAATTTTATTAATTAAAGCAATGATAAAAACTAATAAATTAAAAAATATATTTTCCTACATGCATCCTAAAAAGTAGAAAAAAAAAAACTAAAATATATCAGTAAAATATTCATAATCAATCAATGAATTTGTATTCAACTGAAAGGAAGATAGGGCACCAGCAATTTGTTGAGTAGGTAAATCCGCATTTTATCTTCTTTTGATATGAAAACAAATTCAGTGATAAATTGCCCTATTGATATGCTTTAGTTTTATTTCCTATTGTGACATACTGTATCAAAGCAATTATTTGAAACATATTAATAATAAAGATTGTCATTCAATAATCAATATTATATATTTTACTTATCTCCTATTACTTTTCATTCATCATTTTTAGGTTTGTGTTTGTCAAAACAGCTGCTCCACCATATCTTTCGAACGTGAGGGACAAAATGATAAAAGGGTCAAATTATTGCTTGTGACACAGGGAGTACCTTGTATGATAATAAATTACATCAAGTTCACTTTTTACATACTCTTCATTTATGTTTCCTCAGATAATACTTTTGAAGAAAATATCTCACCTCTCAGAGATATGAAACTTGGGGGAAAAAATTTGTGTTAAAAACACAGACATGTGAATGCAATGCATCTCATTTATTAATAGCTGCTAAGGATTGAAATAGTGAATATTAAATTTTATATTCAAAGCAGTTTAAAATATTGATACATTTAATTCATTGATGAAAAAAAGATGAATTATAATAATAATAATCCCTCAAAAACACAAATTGCTAAACAATGGTTTATTTTTAATATTTAAAAGTAATGAATTAAAACTATTTGGTTCAAGTGAGTAAAAGTGTTTATGCATATTTTTTTTTTCACTACTTGGAATTTCATATCTTAGGCCACTGTAAATATTTTACAGTTGCTATTGAACTGTCAAAAAAGAAGAAATTTAGCATTTTAAAAATGTACAAATGTCTTAAGTGTAAAAATGCCTAACTTAAAATAGTCTTTCAAATTGCTTTGAATTTCTGTCATTATTACAAGGTTAATTCTGTTTTGAACAGAAACAATACTTTCTTAAATTTATAATATAAATACCTCCCCAACTTAAAATACCATATTGAGTAACAGATTGTACCCATGAGAAATAAAGTATTTTACAGAAGTCAATGATATTTTTTAAGCAGTAAAATTCTTTTAATATTAGAGTTAGGTTATCAGTAAAGTGTTTTAAGTGCAGTTTCCATCTTAAATTATGATAAATGCCCTTCAGCAAAAAACTGTAAACTTTTTGGACAAAAAATATTATTGCTACAGTTTGGTTTATGTAAATGTAGTAGCAATTTATCACAATTTGCATCTTTTGTATTTTTTTAAACAGAACATATTAGTTTTGGATCATCATCATCATCATCCTAAAGCAGCCATGGGCTACGGAGGTCCAACCAGACTGTGCAATTTAGTTCTCCAAGCAAGTCTATCCTGAGCTACATCTACTGCATCTGGCCACTGCACACCAATTCTAACAAGGTCCTGTTTGACATTGTCTGCCCACCGCATCCTAGGTCTCCCCTTCTTTCTGAGGCATTTAGGCACACTGTTCATAACGCTATTCGCCAATCTATAATCATCCATACAGGCAACATGGCCAAACCAGCGGAGTCTCTCTCTGCACAACATGCTGCTTAAAGGAAGTTGCAGACTCCTTTGCCCAACCTCATCATTATTTACAAAGTTAAACCACCTAACACCCAAGATACTACGTAAGCATCTAGAATCAAAAGCATCTAGTTTCCTGTTATCTTGTTTACACAGCGCTCAAGTTTCACTACCATAACTAACCCTAGAAAGAACCAAACTATTATATAGTCTAATTTTAGTCTTTAGATGTATACGCCTATTTCTCCACAATCTCCATAGATTCTTAAAAGTCCAGACAGCAATCCCTATTCATCTGTTAATCTCATGCCGCACATCACCAGTATCAGTTACATAGCTCCCAAGGTAATTAAACTGTGACACCTGCTCAAGACTGCAACCATTCAGATTAACTGAATCACAACCTGCCTGACCAATTTTCATCACTTTAGTTTTCCCTCTGTTTATAACCAAACCTACTCTATTACCAGTCTCATCAACAGCTTGAATGAAAGAGTTCATCTCATCAACATCATTTGCCAAAAGGGCTAAATCATCAGCATAATCTAAATCAGAAACTTTCGTATCTCCAGTCCATTTAAGGCCAAAATGTTTCCCTTGAAGTGGATTTCGCATAACATAATCAATAACCAAGCTAAAGAGAAAAGTAGACAAAATGCACCCTTGTCGAACACCAGAAGTAATGCTAAACCAATTGCTATAAGCCTTACCAACTCTCACACATGACTCAGTGTTATTATAGAGAGCTTTCATTATGTTAACTAACTTGTCTGGTATACCATATGATTTCACAATCAACCACAAATTATGACGATGAACAGAGTCGAAAGCCTTTTTGAAATCAATGAAGCTAGCAACCAAAGGTTTCTGAAACTCTAAACATTTCTCAAGAATCTGCCTAAGTGAAAATATCTGATCTACACATCGCCTACCACTTCTGAATCCACATTGCTCATCACGCAATTGCCTGTCAACCAGATTCTTAATTCTATTAAGCACAATCATGGAAAGAACTTTACCTGGAACAGAGAATAGGCTGATACCCCTATAGTTATCACAAGAACTGCGATCACCTTTTTTGAAAATAGGGATAACAATAGCTCTGGTAAAATCCTTAGGAACCATGCCTTTATCATAAAAGATATTCAGAATTTCAGTCATCCAAGTGGTAACCGAAACATTCCCAGCTCTAAGCATTTCTGTAGTAATTTCATCTACCCCTGGGGATGTATATAGTTTAAGTTTAGAAACAGCCAAAATAACTTCAGATTGTGTTATAGGGCCAACATTAAAGCCTCCAATGCATCTCACCTTCTATAACCTTACCTTCTATATCCTCACCTTCTATAACCTAACCTTGTTTATCCTTCAATCCCTGTATAACTGTCTGTTTTCTACCACACAAAACGTTAACTATCTGGTACAGCTCTCTGCTGTTGTGCTGTCTAACTGCTTCCTCAGTTTTGTCAGCCAAGCCATCAGCCAAAGATTCTTATCAGCAGCTAACTGATCTTTTACACATTTATTAAGTTCTCTGTAATGCTTTCTATTAGGACTAGTAGGGCATTGATTAAGGACATTCCTGCAGTTCTTTCTTTCCGAAATAAGCTCAAGTGCCTTATCACTAAGATAATTCTGCGTCTTCTGCTCCTTTTTTTCCCAAAAGAGTACTGTTAGTGCCCAAAAAAGCCTGTTTAAAATGATCCCATTCTTCCTCAACTTCAGTAGTAAGCAAACCATGACTGTCATAATGACTAAGTAACCTATCATGGTAAGCTTTGGCTATAACTGGGTCTTTCAGAGCTTTAGTATTAAAAGTAAATTTTTCAATGCTAGCACATTTTTTAAGTTTAAGTTGCAAGACACTTTTAACAAGGTAATGGTCAGATCCAATTTCAGCTCCCCTATATGACCTCGTATTCCTAACAGAACTAGCCCATTTGCTGTTAATTAATATATAATCAATCACATTCTTATGCAGCTCATCAGGTGTAACCCATATGTACTTATGTATGTCGCAGTGTTTGTAATGTTAGTTATTCTGAATCCATTGAGTTTACTTACCTGTAGGAGACGTTGCCCATTGCAGCTACCAATACCAAAAGGGCCTATTACTCCTCCCCAAAGGTCAGAGTCAGTACCAACTTTGGCATTGAAGTCACCAAGAACAAGGGTAATATCTCCTTTCTTGACAGAATTCAAAATATCCTGAAGTTATTCGTAAAACCTATCTTTCTCATCCTCATCAGCATCCTCAGTGGGAACATAACAGCAGATAACATTCAAGTCGCTTGTCTGAAATTTTGCTGTAAGAAACCTTTCATTAATGCACTCATATACAAGAAGAGCATCACTAGCACGTCTGCTGAGAAGCAGACCCACGCCTTGGTTATGCTTATTATCGTCCCTCCCTGAAAAGAGAAATTTAAGATTATTTTTAAGAATCTGACCTTTATCTGTCCATCTGGTCTCTTGCAAGCTGAGAATATCTAAATTATAACTGTGGAATTCTTGTGTGAGGACATCAAGAGAAAAAGCTCTGTGCAGAGTCCTCACATTCCAACTTCCTATGGAGAGAAAATGGTTGGTGGGATGTTTAAAGAAAATATGTTTATTGAGAGAGGGAATGCCGACAATATCAAACAGCCCCCTAATCGCAGACATGGGGCAAAGACCTGTTCCCCCACCACTAAAGGCTGAAGCCATCTACACTGGAAGACTTCCTCCAATGTAGAATTTGACGATGCCAGCAGAAGCAGAGTTCAGGTGCCTGCGATGACCTCTGCTCAGGATTATCCACCAGCTGATAAACATATCCTGTGAATCTATTCATTTGGGTGTTGTCAACCCACAAACAGAAAACACAGCGGAAGATTTTCCCTCCACAGAAGCCCACCAGAGTAGCAAAATCAGGATCCATAATCAAGCTCAGAGCCATATATCTGTCAAGTCCAGTGGGTTTATATTCCAGTGGGTAGGCACCAGGACCCTATGTGGTTGACCACTCCTCAGCAGGGTAGAAAAAAAAGAAAAGTAGCCATATTAAAAACTTGAGTATGGTTTGACATTTAAACATCCAAAAAAAAAGAACGAAAAGTTCCTGACCTAAGAATAATATAAATTAAGGACAAATTGACTAAAAAGAAGATAGTTTTTTCTGCAATGAAAAAACAAATTCAGTTCAAAAAGTGAAAGAGTACAGTATTAAAATTGTAGGTTCACAGTAGCTGCATCTAAAGGAGAATTACACAACAGTATTATAAATGTGAGCCACAGGAGGACTAGGTGCTCAGTTTCTTCCTTTCCAAAGAAGAACTAGGTGAGGGAATATAATGAGTGATATAATGAGTATAATGAGATAAGTTCATCAAAACATTCATCATTAGAAGGTACAGTTGGTTGGTTGTTTGGGGTTTAATGGCGCATCGGCAACAAGGCCATAATGCGCCAATTAGAAGGTACAGCACTGTCACTTTCTTCTGACAGTGATTTTGAGGTAAATTTGGAAGCAAAAGATGTTGGAGTTGTAGATGAAAAAAAGTCAATTGACTTGAAGTCTCCAAGCTTTCTCTTCTTTGTTCTTTCATCAAGAAAGACTAAGGATAAATATTTAGCTGCTTTCCTCTTTCCAAGCATTAGTAGATAATAGGGCTGCAAAGACTTTTCTTATTTCTTATTACTTTTCCACTTCTTTCTGCATTTGGATCTCCATCATTCAAGTTTTTATCATATTAATGAATCCTTGAAGAACTAAGTGACTGAGTTCTTTAAATTCTTCTTTGTTGTCACCTTCCTTTGGTGGATTTTCAACAAGCTTCATCTCCTTGTGGAGCTACATTAATTCCTTGTTGCTGATCTCTTCCTTGTGTTCTTTTATCAGGTTTTCAATATCTGTATTCAGTTCTTCAAATCCTGCTTCCTTTGCCACATTTAATGACTTTCAAGTGACAATCCATTACTATAAAGCTTTTGAAGTTATAAACAAATCTGGGAAGCAATTTTTTCCCTCAAACTAAGCAATTTTGATTGCCCTCATTCCAATCTACTGCATTTCCCATTGCTTGCTTGATGTTTAACCCTTTGAAGCACGAATTTCGATTTTATTTCCGATTTTAACGACATTTGGTATGGGCCGTCTTTATGTGTAGAAAAATGATGGAGTATACTTCCTTTTTGCAAAAAAATATTTATTTTAACTTTTGTACTAATACCCATGTAGGAAGTGTGGTTTCGCTGTAAAACCAGTCAGCGTATAGAAATAAAAATTTAAGTAAGTGGTTTCTGTGTGGAACCACTATGCTTCAAAGGGTTAAATGACTATCAGAATTTAGTCTATATTGACTTGTATTCCCCATCTTGATTTGATGCATTGCATTCACATGTCTGTGTTATATAATGAGTTATAAACAGCATATAATGAGTATAATGGCAATATAATGAGTTATAAATGGCACTTCAAATGCAAACTTGACATACTTTGTTCATTTGTGCAAATGTACAAATACACAGTGCAGCAAAAAAGCAAGGAGACAAAAAATAAAAATATGCAGTATATCATTACATGAGGCAACTACAGATGCACTGAATTATGCCTTGGCAGCCACACTAACTGCAACCAGTTTGGATTGCATTGTTGTTTCATATGCTTTGTGCATTACTGTGCCATCAGGAACCTATCAGAAGAACATTCAACAAAAAGTTTAGTGTAAAACTAGATAAAAGCCCCCACTGAAACACATGGATTGTTACAAACAGCTTATGGGGATGAGGCTCTATTCAGAGCATATTCTGATGTTTTTCTCATTTTCAAGAGAGCATGGAAAATTAGGAAAATGACTCTCAGTTGAACAACAAAAACAGCCTCTAACCCAGAACTGTGAACAAAGTACATAATTTACTTGTATGACTATTTATTGATTGACACTCAGAATGATGGCAAGTAAACTAAATGTGAATAAGGAATAGAAAAGGTTCATATCACCATGGACTTGGTGAGAGATAAACACACAAAAAAATAGTTGCAATGCTCAATCATCTCAAATTGAAACTGAGATTGAAAAATCACTGATTTGATATGTTTGATGACATTCAGAAGAACATGGTGGCAAAATTCAAAAACCTGATAGCAGATGACTTCCTCAAATCTTCCCAATGTTTATATGAGCACTGTAAATGTACTCAGTCCCTTGGGGACAATTTTGAGGGAAATAATGAACATGTTACCCTGTGCAGTTTTAATTTCATTTGTCTCATCACTTTCTTGCCATACTGTGTATATGTAAATGTATCAATAAAAATGTAATAATAATAACAAATAATACCTAAAAAATACTAGCACTATCTGAACCATCAATAAATTAATCTGTTAATTTTTTTAAAATTACCCTCAGGCAGCTGCTTGCCACAGAGGTCTGACAAGAGCCTGCAAATATAAATGTCTCCTACTCATTTTTTTTTATTTTGTATCCAAAGTATTATTGGGTAGAAAACAGCATGAAACTGTTTACCAGTTAACAAGCACAGAATAACACCTTCATTTATGTTCCATTTTAAAACCCTTAAATATTAAACACTCAAATTAATTACAAAACATATAAAGAAAGCTATTTTTTTTGCATCAAATCATCAATGATGTGGGCTTTCTGCTGTTGTAAGTAAAGAATATTCTGAAACTATATTCGTTGCTAGTAGAGAAAGAACATGGAAATTTAGAAAAACAATTTTATGTGCTGGCAGGGTACTGTACAGGATACCTATACATAATAATGTCTTGGACAGTCTCCAGACCTAATTCTATTGAAAACTTGTAAAACAAAATTAGTTATGGAATTTCCAAGGTTTTCAAATAAGAGTCAGCTAAATGAGGCTTTGCTATTTTCTTTTACCATATTGTTACAGAAGATATGCTTCTGAAATCCATGAATTCCATGCTAAAAAGACTTAAAGCAGTCATTAAAACAAAAGGCTGACCTATAAAATATTAATTTTAAAATGTTTATAATTTTCATTAACATGTGTAACAACTGCTGTACAATGATTAGAAAAAATTAAACACTTCTTGAAATTTAAGATTTTGTTAATTGATATATATGTCATACTACAATTTATACTTCCTCACATTCAGTTAATTGTATCTAAAACACCAGTTTAATCAGCAAATATAGTTAATAATTTCTTAAACAGAAATCAGTATGAATAAAAAAACAACATGCAAAACATATGGTCAGGACTTTCTGCCAACTATTATACATCTAAAAATTAATATGTAGCAGAAAATTTTGAGTTATGCTTATAAAATTAGCAGGCCAAAACTGGCTAAAAAAATCTGTTTCAGTCACAAAATGGCTGTTGATAGTGTAAGTGGTGACTCAGCCAATCCTTGCTTTTACTTCATAGTTAATGATAACAGTGATTTGTAACTCAGTAGTCCCAACATTTGTCATATTACCAAGTGGTTATGAAATCACATATCACCCAGCCGAAAACAAATTTTTATAAACAAATTTCTATCATTAGACATTTAAGATATAAATATTTCTATGGAGAGATCAACATAAAAAGCAAAGCATAGAGCAGACACTATATGATAAAGAGCTCTTAAAATTTCATTATGAGTCTATGTGACTTCTTATTCTTAAGATTTCTCAAAAAAAAGTAACTTCCAGTACTCCATATGCCAAAACACAAAAAATTATGTCTTTGATTATCACTTACACTGTTTGACATTGAAAGTGCCCCACCCAGAAGGACATGTCGTACAAACATGCAAATAGAAGGGTGGGTGTGCTCAGTTGAGATATGCAAATGATGATAATCCAGAGCCAATGATGTGTGTGGATAATCCAGAGCCAATGATGATTGTGTTTATGCAGGTGGAAGTAATGCAAACTGTTGAGATTAGGTGGTTCCACATGGAAATTGTTCAGTGAAGGCTGAAAATGCCTGGTACATGCTGTTGGCAGGTTTATTGCCATATGGATGCTTTTGAGAGAGGAAGAATTATAGGCCTATGTGAAGCTGGATGGACTACATGTCTTGTCGCTGCCCATGTTCATCAGGATGCACAAACTGTTGGCTGCTGTTGGCAAGTGGCAAAATGAAGATTCTAGCGTGTGTCGAAGAGGGAGTGGTGCCATCCAACAGACATCACCACAGCTTGATAGGTGCATTGTTCGACATGCTTGTTCATCACCATAGAGCACTGCAGGCGATATTCAATGGGCTGTGTCAGAAGCCATGGAAGTCCCCATAATGAACCAAACAGTAAACCAAAGGTTGCATGAGGCACACCTACACTCTAGGCAACCGTTACGTTGACTGCCATTGACTGCAAACCATCACAGCACTCGTCTGGTTTGGTGCCAAAGTCATGCAAACTAGGATCACGAATGGAACACTGTTGTATTTAGTGATGAATCCCATTTTTGCCTGGTTGTTGACAATTGACAGGTCCGTGTATGGTGACAACCTGGAGAGAGGACAGACAAGCTTTTGTTTGTGACCGGCACACTGCCCATCAGCCAGGCATAATAGTACAGGGTGTTATTGGATATGACAGCACGTCATCTCTTGTCCACATCATGGGAACACTGACAGTTGCACGATACGTTAGTGCGGTTCTGCAGTCCCATTTTGTTACCGTTCCTGTGAGGCATGCAGCAGCCCATTTTCCAGCATGACAATGCCTGTGTACACACTGCTAGGGTCTCCAGACAATGTTTGCAACAGGTTCAAGTATTGCCATGGCCAGCATGATCTCCAGATTTATCCCCAATATAAAATCTGTTGGACCACATTGGTACGAAGTGTGCAATCCTCTCACCAGCTGGCACAGAATCTCAATGAATTATGGGAGCAAGTCAATGCTGCTTGGTGTGCAATTCCTCAGGACCATATTCGTCAACTGTATTACTCCATACCATGCCATATTGCTGCCTGTATTGCCATTCATGGTGGTGCAACCACCTACAAAGGCAGTCACATTGTGCTGCATTATCTCATCTTCTAACCACTGTAAGTGGCTGCAAATTATATCATGGTATGATAATATGTATTGCTATATGTGTGCTACATTTTACCCCTACCCCTCACTCCTTCTGGGTGGGGCAATTTCAATATCATGCAGTATATCTATTTAAATCCCAATATAAAATACACAACTAAAAGTGTATGTTTTAAATGCCAGTTTTCTTGTTTAGTCATGATTAGGGTAAAAAAAAGATTAATCAAACAATTAAAACTGCATCCCACCATAAATAAACATTTAAAATTATATGATAAATTAATAAATGTGCTAAATAATGTATATAAGAATTCACTTACCTTACGACTGTACCTCATATATGGCATCAAAGGTTTGTCAGGGGGTTTAGGTGGTTTTGGAACTCTGCTGTCAGCCTTTAAAATACAAAGCATTTTTTTAATCCAAAAAGGAAAGTTATTTAAATTACATAAATTGTCTAATTACATAATGTTACACAATTTTCAATATATTTTTACTCATATTGGTGTTTTATCTCTGGGTGGCCAGGTCACATGGACCACAGAGCTCAGAGAAGATTGGGGAAGGGAATCCACTGAACAGCTGTTAGGAGACAGAAGAACCTTCCCATCAAGGTCATCTGGAATGTTCTTTAACATGCACAGGTTATGGCTCTCCTAGACATGGGGCCATGGTTTAACATCCCATCTGACAGAGGTGCCTTTTCCAAGCCTGTCACTATCTTCTTTCTTACCAAGAGTGGAACACATGTTAGCAGAAAAAATTCTCAATACAGCACAGTGGAACTTGGAATAGACAACTGCAGATTACAAGACTGGAATGCTGCCACTTGATCAAACCCCCACCCTTTTACTCATGTGATGAATGACATGACATTAAAAATCTTTAAAATTTCATTATGAGTCTATGTGACTTCTTATTCTTAATATGTCAAATTAGTTGGAATTATTATCTACAAAATTACCTTGGTTGGATTGTACAGTTGATTGGACTGTACTACTCAAAATAGGACAATAGACTAGTCCATTTATCAGATATCATCCCAATAAAAAAAAAAAACAAGGTAATTTTGTAGACAATAATTCCAACTAATTGTCTCAGCTTTACCAACCATTACAGTGATACAGAGTAAATTTATTAACCCAATAAGAAAGTAGAACTAATTGTTTCACTCTAACTGTAAGTTTTGTGCACACAATGGGATAAATGGCTTACAAGAACCCCAAAAGCTCAGAGCTGAGTAGAAGGGGATTCACTAGACCACTGTTTCGCTTGTTGTTGGGTGTTTTACCTCTGAACATCACATTTTTGTACACAATGGGCTCAGAGAAGCCTGGGGAAAGGGAACCCATTGAACAGTTGTTAATAGACAGATGGTAGCCTCCTGTCAAGGCCATCCAGTGCATTCTTTAATGTATGCAGGATATGGCTCTCCTGCACATGGGGTCATAGCTTAACATCCCATCTGATGGATGGAAACCTTTCCAAGCCCATTGGTATCCCCTACTGACTAAGGGCAGGGAGTTTCGTGGAGATAAATCTAAATGCTGGCCCAAGTGGAACCCGAACCTGGGAACTGCAGATTATGAGCCTGGCACACTACGGACTGAGCCCCCACCCCCAGCCCATCCCAGTGTTTCCAATCACTGAGCAGTGGCAGCTAATGGCAAAGCAAAATGAAAAACATTGATTGACAAAAAGCTTGATTTCATTTAAAAAAACAAAAATTGGCAAAGAAATGTGTGTAGCAAAATTTCACCTACTTCAGAGTTGTTTAATAAAAATGCTTATAATAAGAAAAAGTATTGGAGAAGGTTTATGCAGTTCTAGCCAGGTTGCAAAAATATTTTTGTCTAACTTGCTGGACTACATGATGATTAATCTAAGAAACACTGCACTACACAGCTGTTAAGAGACAGAAGCCTCTTATCTAGGCCATCCAGCATGTTCTTTAATGTGCAGAGAGTATGGCTCACCTGAAAACAGGAAGAAATTAAAACTAGAAGATATTTAAATGTATCTAGCATTATACACCAAGTAAAAAAAAATATAAATTTAAAATATATCCATCTTCCTATAGGACCCTAAAAAGTAGAAAATAAACCTAAAACATATCAATGATGCAATCGGTCACTGAATTCGTATTCACTTCAAAAGAAGATAGGGTGTCAGCAATCTTGTCAAGTAGTTAAATCAGCACCCTATTTTCCTTCAAAGCGAATATGAACTCAGTGACTGATTGCACCATCAATATGTTTTAGATTTATTTTCTACTTTTTAGGACCCTATACAAAGATATATATATATATTTTTAATTTTTTAATATATATTTTTTTGTTGAAAAACACCTACCTTCCAAAATTTTGATATACGACATATAAACATCGAGCACATTTACCCCCTTTTGAAGTCATATTTGAGGTAGACCATGACATTGGAGACATCAGAAACTTTATTGACAAGCTTTCATTCGACACATAGCTCATTGCTTTCTGTACTCGTGTTCAGGAGATATAGGGGAACAATCATTTTTAAATTTCCCCCCTTTTTAGGGGGAGGGGAGAAAGCACGGGGGGTCAATTTTCCAAAGCCCATGACATTCCCTGCATCAGAAGCTTTCGTTCAACATAAAGTTTGTACTTTCAGCTTTTGAGTTATGGAGATATAGCTTAAGAATAGTTTTCACATTTCCCCTTTTTTAGGGGGGAAGAAAGCACAGGGGTCAATTTTTTCTATTAGCCTATGATATATATTTGATTTGACACATAAATCATAAGTTTCTCATCGCGTTAAAAAGATATGGTGGAACAGCATTCTGTCAAATCCACAAATCGACCAACTGACAATTGTCAAAGCCAAAAGCAATAGGAAGATAGGTAATTAAGAACTTTACATTTCATATATATTGTGAAATGTATTCAGGTTCTACTTTAAAGTGGTTAAGAGCAATTAAAACAGATATAGTTTATCTTATACTAGACCTTATTCATTAATACCAAGTAGATTATCTGTAGCCCGCTCAACCCTACATAATATTTTATTACTTTTAACAAGTTACAGGGTATTTCACGTCATTTTTATATCCTAAGAAAAATAAGCTTCAGAACTATTGAGCTGAACCAAAAGTTTGTATTTTTCCCAAGATATGTCATTGGATGTGATCTGCACAACCATGTGCATTAGCAGCTATAAATAGTTTGTGTTTCTGATACAGGGGGGTTGCTAGCATATGTTCTGAAAAAGAAATTGTGCAGTTGAGTGAGCGATATTCACACAGGGTCAATTTGAAATGGAAGATACAAAGGTGTATTTTAACCATCTTATGCTTTTTTTTTGTAAGGGCAAAAATGCAACACAAACCCCAAAAAAGATTTGTGCAGTCTATGGAGACAATACTGTAAATGACTGAATATGTCAGAAGTGATTTGCAAAGTTTCAAACAGAATTTCTCTCTGGAAGATGTTTCAAGTTCAGAAAGGCCCTCCACGATTGAAAATAACCAAATCACCCTATTAATCCAAATAGCACAGTTCTACAAGAGAAAGTGCTGAGACACTAAAAATATTGCAAATATCAGTTGTAAGGCATTTGGAACAGCTTGGATATGTGAATTGGTACAATGTGTAGGTGCCACATCAATTGAGAGAAAAAAATTTAATGGAATGCATCTCTGCTTGTGATTAACTCCTACAATGAAACGAAAATGACTATTTTTGAAGCAGTTAGGTGATGAAATATGTATCCTTTACAACAATGTCCAAAGAAAAAAGATCCTGGAGTAAGCTAGGTGAGCCTCTATTACCACAATTCAGAGCCAGACTGCATCCAAAGGTCATGCTCTGTGTATGGAGGGACTGGAAGGGAATCCTTCACCATGAGCTCTTGTCAAACAATTAATTCAGATCAGTATTGCTTGCAACTGGATTGACTGAAAACAGCAATTGATGATAAACGTCCAGAATTGGCAAATCGCAAAGGAGTTGTGTTCAACCATGACAAAGCGAGACCACACTAGGAGAGAGTTTTTGGCCTCCTAGCAAAAATTGTTGTAGTTAGGTTGAGATGTTTTGTTCACCTGACTTTGCACCCTCAGATTACCATTTATTCTGGTCGCTGCAAAACTGCTTGAATGGTAAAAAGTTCCAACCTTTTGAGCCATCAAAAACCACCTTGATCAGTTATTCAATAAAAAACCAACCAAGTTCTACACCGATGGAATAATGAAGCTGTCTGACAAATGGCTTAAGATAATTGAACAAAATGGTGGATACATTATTGATTAAGGTATTTTTTACTATTTAATATTTTAATTTTTGCCTAAAATCCGAACCAACTTTTGGTTCAACCCAATAGAGCCAAGGAAAAGTTAAAATAATTATTTAGCTATATCATTAACATTTGGTGATCTTACAATACTAACTACATGCTTCACTTTTCTTTTATCTCCTTCAATAAAAAACATTTTTACAGAAAACTTTATATGTGAATCAGGAAATAAAATTAACAGAAGAGTGGTCAAATTAAAAGAAAAATATTAGATTATGTTTGTTAAAATAAACTACTCTTTTCTGTAAGAGCAGCTGTATTTTTGTGTTCAGCTGGGAGACTTAATGGATAATGTTTTTAA
Organism: Ryuthela nishihirai; assembly: GCA_038380435.1. Taxonomy (NCBI): domain Eukaryota; kingdom Metazoa; phylum Arthropoda; class Arachnida; order Araneae; family Heptathelidae; genus Ryuthela; species Ryuthela nishihirai. Next base: position 75,042,332 of record JAWZYU010000005.1, on the reverse strand, counting down.
TAATAATTTTTATATTTTATAAGACAGGTGACTAGATGAGAATATGACCATTATTTGCATGAAATTCTTTATCTGCAATTTTGTTATGACTTAACTATAATTCCCTTTGCATTCACTATACTTATTAACTTTGTTTCAAAAATAAAAATTTACATGGACTGATAAGTAAATATATACTTACTACATTAGAACCTCTTGAACCTAATTTGACAGGGCTAAAAGAAGGATGGCCATGTGGTGAATTGACAAATGGGCTGCTGGTGCTAGATGGTGCCTGTGAAATATCAAACATATTTAAAAATATATATGTAAGGGAAAATTGTAAACTTTACAGCTAAAATTTTCGTTTTATATTCACAAAAAACTTTTAACTGCAACGAAGTTAAAAAGCAAACATAATTGGAAGCCTCGGTCAATCTAAGGTATTATTTCACAGTGAATGTTAACAGTGATTTGTAGCTCAGTAGTTTGAACATTTGACATGCTATCAAATGGTCATGGAATCACATATCACCCAGCTGAAATCTTTTATTAACTTCTAAACTTAAAATTACCAAAGAAACAATGATTCCAATTTTTAATATTTCTGTAATTCTTAAATAATGGTGAATATTTTTCCTTAATATGCAATAAAAAATTTCCAAGTGTGTTGAAATTTTTATTAATGATTGCAAATGCATAATATTTAAGTATTAAGTCTGTGGACCATTATGTTAAAGTGATTTTGATAACTGTATAAATACCACATTGAATTTTTTATTAAATATTATGAATCCCTCCCAGAACAAAATAATATTTGGGGGGGGGGGGGGGTAGGATGGGGAGAGGAGACAAATATAAAAAAATATGTATTAGAATTCAGAGTTTCACAAGTTTATATATATCTCAGTATCTTAGGTTAGTTCTCAAAAATTAAAGTACTGCATTTGTTGTATTAACTTTAATACGTTCAATTATGACATAATCATTTGTGTTAACAATCAATACCATAAAAAGTAACATTTGCATAAAACATCGATTTGGATATTTAAAATTAAAATTGCAATCATAGATAATGAGTGATATAAAAATTAATATTTTTCTTTCTAGAAATTTATTGCTTGAGCAATTCGGCCCCTTCTGCTGTTCAGTTGATCTGAACAGATAGATATTTGTAGTGTGCTATGGTCAAAAGAACTATCTTTAAAATGAAGTGCTGAAAACCCAAAAACAGCCAAAGTTGGGTTGTTTTACCTCTGAGCGGCACTTTTTTGCACATCATGGGCTAAATGGCCAGGTCACATGGACCCCGAAGGCTCAGAAAAGGTGGGGGAGGGGACCCAATGGAACAGCTGTTGGGAGACAGATGGTAGCCTCCCGTCAAGGCCATCCAGTGTGTTCTTTAACGTGCACAGGGTATGGCTCTCCCGCACACGGGGCCACGGCTTAACGTCCCATCCGACGGACAGCGGCCTTTCCAAGCCCATCGGTGTCCCCTACTGACTGTGGGCAGGGCAAGGAATTTTGCGGAGATAAATCTCAACACTGACCCAACTGGGACTTGAACCTGAGAACTACAGATTACGAGCCTGGCGCGCTACCGACTGAGCTACCTCCACCCCTACAGCCAAAGTTTACCGCGACAGATTCTTAATCATTATGACAATCATGGTTTGCTTACATCTGAAGCAGAGGATGTGAGCATTTTAAACAGGCTATTCTTAAAACCAAAAGTACTGTTCTGGGTAAGAGGAAACACAGGAGAATCATTTGAGAGATGAAGTAATGCAGCTTATTTTTGAAAGAAAGGAGTTCATGGATAAACAAATTAAAATATCCTACTAGCTTTCACAAAAAACATTAATGTCACATCCCTCACAGAGTTTTCTTTTTATTTCAATCGTTAAGAAATAACTGAATGATTAGTGTCCAGCCTGAAAAACTGGTTTACATCCAGGGGACAAAAAAAACTTTTTTTTTTACTTTCACACTTTTTGCCAAATAACTAATGAAGGAATTGGGCCATGTTATATGCCAAATTAATCAGCATTTAATTCTGGATTTTTTTTTTAAATAAAATATTTAAGAAAAAAAAAGTTGATTAGTTTTATAATAGGATTTTTATAGAGTCGTGTAGTAAAAAAATGCATCTGGTAACACAATTAAAAATTTATTTTAAAAAAACCAATAGATGGATATAACTATAATGCAGTATGAGTAAAAAGGCTATTTATTTTTGAAAAAACAAGAAAAAAATTTATTTCAAACAAGAAAGTTTCTAATTTTTTGTAATTTTTTTCTTCATACCATCATCATCATCATCCTCAAGCAGCCATGTGCTACGGAGGTCCAACCAGACTGTGCAATTTAGTTCTCCAAGCAAGTCTATCCTGAGCTACATCTACTGCATCTGGCCACTGCACACCAATTCTAACAAGGTCCTGTTTGACATTGTCTGCCCACCGCATCCTAGGTCTCCCCTTCTTTCTGAGGCATTTAAGCACACTGTTCATAATGCTATTCGCCAATCTATAATCATCCATAACGGCAACATGGCCAAACCAGCGGAGTCTCTCTCTGCACAACATGCTGCTTAAAGGAGGTTGCAGACTCCTTTGCCTAACCTCATCATTATTTACAAAGTTAAACCACCTAACACCCAAGATACTAAGTAAGCATCTAGAATCAAAAGCATCTAGTTTCCTGTTATCTTGTTTACACAGCGTCCAAGTTTCACTACCATAACTAACCCTAGAAAGAACCAAACTATTATACAGTCAAATTTTAGTCTTTAGGTGTATACGCCTATTTTTCCAATCTCTCCATAGATTCTTAAAAGTCCCGGCAGCAATCCCTATTCATCTGTTAATCTCATGCCGCACATCACCATTATCTGTTACATAGCTCCCAAGATAATTAAATTGTAACACCTGCTCAAGACTGCAACCATTCAGATTAACTGAATCACAGCCTGCCTGACCAATTTTCATCACTTTCAGTTTTCTCTCTGTTTATAACCAAACCTACTCTACTACCAGTTTCATCAACAGCTTGAATGAAAGAGTTCATCTCATCAACATCATTTGCCAAAAGGGCTAAATCATAAGCATAATCTAAATCAGAAACTTTCGCATCTCCAGTCCATTTAAGGCCAAAATCTTTCCCTTCAAGTGAATTTCGCATAACATAATCAGTAACCAAGCTACAGAGAAAAGGAGACAAAATGCACCCTTGTCGAACACCGGAAGTAATGCTAAACCAATTGCTACAAGCCTTACCAATTCTCACACATGACTGTGTTATTATAGAGAGCTTTCATTATGTTAACTAACTTCTCTGGTATACCATATGATTTCACAATCAACCACAAATTATGACAATCAACAGAGTCGAAAGCCTTTTTGAAATCAACAAAGCTAGCAACCAAAGGTTTCTGAAACTCTAAACATTTCTCAAGAATCTGCCTAAGTGAAAATATCTGATCCACACATCCCCTACCACTTCTGAATCCACATTGCTCATCACGCAATTGACTGTCAACCAGATTCTTAATTCTATTAAGTACAATCATGGAAAGAACTTTACCTGGAACAAAGAGTAGGCTGATACCCCTATAGTTATCACAAGAACTGCAATCACCTTTTTTGAAAATAGGGATAATAATAGCTCTGGTAAAATCCTTAGGAACCATGCCTTTATCATAAAAGATATTCAGAATTTCAGTCATCCAAGTGGTAACTGAAACATTCCCAGCTCTAAGCATTTCCGTAGTAATTTCATCTACCCCTGGGATTTATGAAGTCTAAGTTTAGAAATAGCCAAAATAACTTCAGATTGTGTTATAGGGCAAACATTAAAGCCACCAATGCATCTATCATAATTACAAACAATGGGAGTAGAACTAACCATATTGTTTAGAACATCACTGAAATGTTCAGCCCACCTAGCCATGACAAAATCCTCACCTTCTATAACCTTACCTTGTTTATCCTTCAATCCCTGTATACCTGTTCGTTTTCTACCACACAAAACGTTAACTATCTGGTACAGCTCTCTGCTGTTGTGCTGTCCAACTGCTTCCTCGGTTTTGTCAGCCAAGCCATCAAGCCAAAGATTCTTATCAGCAGTTAACTGATCTTTTACACGTTTATTAAGTTCTCTGTAATGCTTTCTATTAGGACTAGTAGGGTATTGATTAAGGACATTCCTGCAGTTCTTTCTTTCCGAAATAAGCTCAAGTGCCTATCACTCAGATAATTCTGCCTCCTCTGCTCCTTTTTTCCTAAAAGAGTACTGTTAGTGTCCTAAAAAGCCTGTTTAAAATGATCCCATTCTTCCTCAACTTCAGTAGTAAGCAAACCATGACTGTCATAATGACTAAGTAACCTATCATGGTAAGCTCAAGCTATAAATGGGTCTTTCAGAGCTTCAGTGTTAAAGTTAAATTTTTTAGCTTTAGCACAACACTTTTTAAGTTTAAGTTGCAAGACACTTTTAACAAGATAATGGTCAGATCCAATTTCAGCTCCCCTATATGACCTGGTATTCCTAATAGAACTAGCCCATTTGCTGTTAATTAATATATAATCAATTATATTCTTATGCAGCCCATCAGGTGAAACCCATGTGTACTTATGTATGTCGCGGTGTTTGTAATAAGTGTTAGTTATTCTGAATCCATTGAGTTTACTTACCTGTAGGAGACGTTGCCCATTGCCATTGCAGCTACTAATACCAAAAGGGCCTATCACCCCTCCCCAAAGATCAGAGTCAGTACCAACTTTGGCATTGAAGTCACCAAGAACAAAGGTAATATCTCCTTTCTTGACAGAATTCAAAATATCCTGAAGTTATTCATAAAACCTATCCTTCTCATCCTCATCGGCATCCTCAGTGGGGGCATAACAGCAGATAACATTGAAGTCTTTAATGCCTGTCTGAAATTTAGCTGTAAGAAACCTTTCATTAATGTACTCATATCCTAGAAGAGCAGCACTAGCATGTCTGCTAAGAAGCAGACCCATGCCTTGGTGATGCTTATTGTCGTCCCTCCCTGAAAAGAGAAATTTAAGATTATTTTTAAGAATATGACCTTTATTTGTCCATCTGGTCTCTTGCAAACCAAGAATATCTAAATTATAATTCATACCATAATCTGGGAAAATAGGCTTTTCACCAATTGTGTTGTCAGATAAACAAGTCAAATTTAGAATTTTTTTTTAAATAACCATAACGAGAAATAGGTCAAGTTACATACCACATTACACAGAATTTAACTCCAATTTTATGAAAATAAAAAATTTAAACAAATTCACAAACATATAATTTTAATAAGACATTTTCACAATGATAAAGTGAAAAAACAGATCAGACTATGCAATTAAGGCTTAATATTGGAAAAAGTTATGTACAAAACTAGTTAAATTATATTAAATGAAAGCAAATTTCTTCCTGAATAATATAATATTCACCTGAAACATAATTTTTATTTCTTTTAATGATTCTTTTCAAGTGTGGTATATTTTAAAACACAGGCCATAATTATACAAGGTGACTTGGATTACTACACACACTGGCCACTGAATTAGAAACCTATATTCAACAACTAGCTCGAATAAATAAATAACCTTTAGCTCGAATTACAGTACGTATGCGGTTTGGCATAGATTCCACAAGGTGTTGGAATGCATTTACATCTCCAGCATACCAGGTGTTCACCAGACAGTCGTTTAACTGACTCAGATTTGATAGAAGAGGATTTGCTTCCGGATCTGTTTTTCTAACATGTCCCATACATTCTCAATGGAGTTCAGATCCAGGCTTTGTGATGGACAGGGAAAATAGTGGAAGTCGCTGTCATGCTTGCTGAACCACTGCTGAAAACATCTTGGTGATGGACAGTAGCATTGTCATCCATGAAACAACCGTCACCTGCTGGATAAAAAATCAACATTGCAGGATGGACTCGATCGGCAACAATGTTCAGATAATCCTCGGAGGACACCCGACCTTCCAGCAATATCAGCGGACCCATTCCATACCAACAGGACATGCCAACATGCCCCACACCATGACACCACCTCCAGAACCTAGAGTTGTGACTACAATGCAAGCCGGGCCCATTGCTTCATGGGGCTCCTGACAAAACTCTCTGCCTCCCATCGGTAGAGAACAAGGTGTACTGCAACTTGTCGGACCATATGACTTTTTTCCAGTCTTCCAGTGTCCAGTTACGATGTTCTTGACCCTACTGTAGACGAACTTTCTGGTTCTTCACAGAAATCAGTGGTTTCTGTATAGGCATGTGACTGCTAATACCGATCCTCTTCAATTTCCTGCATAGTTAGCTGAGATATGGTTGGGAACAGCCTCCATTGAATGCTTCAGTCAATTGCTACACACAGGAAGTCCTGTTTCTCCGTACAAGCCTTCTCAGATGAAGGAAATCTCGTTCTTGACAGATTGTCATCGTGCCACACTTACGCCTCTTAGACAAGCAATGTAGGTTATTTTTCCACTGATTAAAGACCCGAGATATCTCACCTTTTGAGAAACCAGTCAGCTCTGCTGTTTTTAAAATTATTGCTCCAGCCAGATGGGCACCCACAATAAGCCCTTATCGAACCCCAAAAGATCCTTTGTTTTTCCCATTGTGATCAACACTACTGATGAGCAGCAGTCTTAAATAGTTGCCTAGATCATGTGGTGATGTATGTGACCATGTATTTTGCATATATGCTGCACAAGTGATGTTTACATACATCTGAATAAAGGTTTCTAATTCAGTGGCTGGTGTGTACATTATGGGATTTTTAAGGAGGAATTTTTAAGAGGAACACTTTCTTGGCTGCTTTCTTTACTAAATATTATCAATTATTTTTCTTTGGTTGTTGAATTTTAGTGCAACAAAGCAAATAAAAAATATTTATACTGTCAGAGTGGCACAGCCAAGATACTGAGGTGGATCCCCCCCCTCAGTACCTTGGCTTTTAAAATAATGCTTAATTAATGCTTTTAATAATTTTAATAATATAATAATAATAATTTTAAATAATGCTATAAAACCATTCAATAAAAACTTAAAAACTCAATTTTTTTAAAGAAATTTTGTGGGGGGTGGGGAGGTAAAAACCTTTGTTGAAATTGCCCTTCTACATGAGAACTAATTTCCATATCAAGGAAGTCATTTTTGTTTCCATATGCAAGTTCTCATTAATTTTCAGAAAATGATACAAGACAAAGTTTCTTTTACTGGAAGATGAAGAAATAATAAAAGAAATATTAGCATATAACCTAATGCAATATTAAATAAAATATCTGCAACAACTTTTAAGCTGGCCATCCAATGTAGCACAACTCTGAAAGATTGATAATAATTTATTGATAGATCAACCAACTGAAAGATCGATAATTTACAGAAATAAATCTACAGAATTGAAAATGATGGTTTAAATATAGAAGTATAAATAAGGCTATAACTGCATGCACGGTAACATTATCCAATCACTGATACAACAAAGCTCACCATAAATAATCCACTATGTAATCACTTGACTCATACATGTCCCAGCAATTAACTAGGTCATGAACCTTCTTCTGTGCTATGACATAGTTTACACTACAGGCAATCTTCGCAATAACAAGCTGGCCTTCCTATGGCTAAGAAGACTCTTTTTACTTATAGTTTTAGTTTCGATTTGAAGAGCGGGAAGTTGGTTGGTTGGTTGTTTGGGGTTTATTGGCGCAATAGCAACTAAGGCTATATTGTGCCAAACAAACGATAAAAAGGGATAAAAGTCTCATAACCCACAACCAAAGTTAAAACGAACACAAACAAAATGGCACAAAAACGGTAAGTAAGAAAGACTAAAAAGTAACAACTAGTGTAGAAGTTAACAATAAAAATGGGTGTATAGGACCTATTTAAAATCACAAACAAGAGTAAAAACAAGGAAACAGAGTAAAAATCAAATATGTGTAAAATAACCAGTAAAACGTAAGAAGTCGAAAACAGGAGTTAAAAACGATTCATCAGATAAAAGATCGCCGAGTGTAAGAGGCTCAGCCATAGAATTGTGGAAGGTAAAATACATTTTGCGTTCAAGATTAAAAGCTGGACAATGAATTAAAATATGTTTAACAGTTAAAATGGTGTCACAAAACTCTCACTTAGGTAATGCATCCGCCTTAAGAAGAAAAGAGTGTGTTAAAAAAGGTGACCTAAGCGGAGCCGAGCAAGGACAACTTCCTCCTTACGATTCCTGCGAAAACAAGACTGCCACGGTTTGACAATGGGCTTGATCTCGAAGAGCTTGTTAGCAACCTGTTCAGACCAAGATCTCTGCCACTGTGCCCGGAGCTCGATGGTGAAACGCTGCCAGAAATCCACATATGGAACCGGCAACGGAGAGGCGGACAGGGGCGTGGCTGACCTGGCAGCAGCATCTGCCAAATCATTGCCCCTGATTCCGACATGACCGGGCACCCAACAGAAGAGAATCGTGGTGGTGGTGGTTGCCAGACGATGGAGCTGCTGGCAGATCTTGGAGAGAACAGGGTGAGGCCGATGCCTCACCGAGATCAAAGCCTGTAGTGAGCTAAGCGAGTCGGTGTAAAGCACACACCGACGATGATGCTTAGCTGCTATATGGTCCAAGGCAATGCTGATAGCATGCAGAAGAGCGGGAAAGATGCATAGAATGCTGGGATAAATGATACAAATGATAAAAAATAATTCTAGGAATATTAAAGGGAAATTCTAGGAATGTTTAAAATTTAAGGCAGAAAATGAGTGTAAAACAGAAAAAAAAAATGGATACATGTACTTCATAATTATTTCTAAAATCTTCAGTTTTTAAAACAATAGCATGTTTCTTTTTTATTAATTTTACAGATTTTCTAAACTTTAAGGAAAAAGTTGTTAATAATAGTTCAAATCAAACTTGTGAGCTTAAATCAGGGGGTTGTTTCAGCATAGAATAATGTTATCAAATAAATCAGCAATACCATATATAAGGTCTAGCAAATAGTGATCAGATGGCTTTAACAAATTACACTGCCTTTCAACCATTCACTCAGGCCAACAAAGCATGAAATGCAGCACAATGGATGCCCATGTTTGAACTGGTTTACAAAGTTTTTATACATGAACAATTGTAGCTGCCTTCAAATATTTTTTAGGTGCTGATTTCAGATCTGGCCTTAAAAAATGGCTAGCACATCATGTTTTTATGTTATTGGTCATTTTGACTCCTATTAAGATATTGTTATACCAACACCTTCAGGCAACTGGGAGGATACTAGATATTTTACTTTTTGTGGCTGGTAACAATGATTGCCAAGTGGGAGAAAACATGTAACAGTAATCTAACCTCAGACTGCCTTCTTGTTGTTTTCACTGTAGGAGAAACACGTGCTGTATGTTGGAGAGTGAATTTTGGCATTTAAATGGCACAAAAGCAGTGTTGCGGATGTTTTAATATGCCAGATAAGTTTTGTTATGTGTGTGGAAATTATATTTTAAAATCCCAGGGTCATTCTTTGACAAGATTGTGAAGAAAGCCTATAACTTGTATTTTGAATGTCGTATTAGAGATCAGGACAAAACATGGGCATCCATTGTGCTGCATTTCATGCTTTGTTGGCCTGAGTGAATAGTTGAAAGGCAAGATAAAATACATACCCTTTGCAGTTCCAATGGTTTGACGTAAGCCAACTAGTCACTTGAATGATTGCTATTTTTAACTAAAGTGTCAGGCTTTTCAATTAAATTGCAACTTAAAACTCAAAAAAGAACAAAAGCAAAATACAATATCCAAATGTGCCTTCAACCATAAGGCCAGTTCCTCATGGAGAAGATCTTCCTACACCAACACCTCCAACCAACTGGAGGAGATGGATTCACATTCATCAGAGGAAGACTTTGAAGCACATACAGATCCTGATCCTACATACACCCCTAAAAAGTTAGACGAGCCTCATCTGATTCAGCAAAAGGAACTAAATATCTTGTTCAAGACCTAGGACTTTCCGAACATGATGAGATTTTAGGTTCGACTTCAAGAGTGAAATCTTCTGGTCAAGGGTACCAGAGTTTCTCTATTCAGAAAGAGAAACTTGGCTTTATCTGCTTATTATGAGATGCAAGATGATTTGTGTTTATGCACAGATATTTCAGGGCTGATGGGTGAAATTGGAACAACTGACAACCCTAAGGAATGGCATCTATTTACAGATTCATCAAAATTCAGTTTAAAACCTGTCCTTTTGCATAAAGGAAAAAACCAAAAACCTTCCATTCCAGTGGCATACGCTGTGGGAATAAAGGAAACTTATGAAAGCATGGAAAAAAATACTCACTGCTATGAAATATGACCAGTTTAAGTGGACAATATGTGACCCAAAAGTCATATCTCTCTTGCTGGGGCTTCAAGGAGGCTCCACAAAATTTTGCTGTTTTCTGTGTTTGTGGGACAGTAGGACCAGAAAGGAACACTACAAAACAAAAGACTGGCCCAAAAGAGATGCTTTTATTCCTGGAAAGAGTAATATAAGGTGTAAGCCTCTAGTTGACCCCCTCTGATGTTCTGCTCCCACCACTACACATCAAATTGGGGCTTATGAAAAACTTTGTAAAGGCTATGGACAAACTGGTAAAAGGTTTTTGTACCTGAAGGAAAATTTTTCAAAACTAAGTGATGTCAAACTCAAAGAAGTGATTTTTGTTGGTCCTCAGATCAGGAAGCTACTGAATGATACTCTCTTCAAAGAAAACTGAATATGAAGGAGCACGCTGCATGGAAATCCTTCACGTCTGTGGTCCAGGGTTTTCTGGGAAATCACAAAGAGGAAAACTACTATCAGCTCATTCAAGAGCTCAAAAACTATGAAAATCTTGGCTGCTGAATGTCTTTGAAGATCCATTTCTTGCATCTCGACTTCTTTCCCAAGAACTTTGAAGCTGTCAATGATGAGCAAGGGGAAAAAATTCATCAGGATATCTGAACCATGAAGAAAAGATACCAAGGCAGGTAGGACCCAGCAATGATGGGTGACTACTGCTGGTTCTTGCAGAAAGAAAATACCTCAGCACATAAAAGACAATGAACTTCTTGTAAGTATAAAAGATCCTTACCCATGTTTTCTTATCTTGTTTCAATATTATTTCATTTGTTACTTTATTTCAGTGGTCTATAACTATGATGTTTCTAAATTTTTTCAACCATGTAATTAATTAATGAGTTTAAAGTTGCAATTTAATAAAATAGTCACATTTGTCTTATTTCCCAGATAATGCATATTCATTGAATTTAAAAAAAAAAAACTATGTGCTGCAGATTTTACACACCCATATTTGAATTCAGCACCCCAAAATTAGTTAAAAATATCCAATTTGACCAATGTTATAAAAGTTTTAATTTGTTGTCTAGTGTTATTTATATTCTAGTGTAATAAAATATGCATCAAATGAGAAAAGTATTATTTTTCAAGCCTAAATAATGTATTTTTATATGTAAGAAAATTTCCAAATGTCAATTTTTATTTTTAAAAAAAATCAATTTTTTTTTTTGCTGTACTAAAAATGGATACAGACATCCTCGGCTACTCATTTCAGATTCTGTCAATGTAACATACGACCTGGACATGGGAAGGGATAAAAGTTGGTTTTAAGATGTTTTCTATGTATGCTGTCCTTGTGTACTAGAAAGTCAGGTAAAGTATAACCAGATTTTTGTTAATTATTCAGTAGAAGAAATTTCATGATGCAAGAAAATTATGCTCATGATGTGTGCCAGACAGTAAGCCTCATTGTCTTTGTGAACAGAGGTGGGAAACCTGTAGCAAGGCCTGCTTCATGCACTTGCTAATATCCAGCTAGCATGTATGACAGTGGTGGGGAATACTCAGACCAAGGTATGCCAAAGGGCCTGAGAGTGGAGAAATAAAGAAGATTGGATATTAAAGTCAGATTCATATTGAGATTCATATTCAGAACCAAAACAGAAAGTTGTGTCTCCCATTTCAGTATATAAAAGTGATATTCTTTCTGCAGAGATGAATTAACTCTAGAATGGATATCAAGTATTAGATCATAAAGTACAGTTTGGTGGATTCTGATCATGTGCAAATTAGTCTGTTGACTAACTGGTGCTGAACACACCATTCATTTGTGATTGCATAAGCTGTGATATCAGCTGTGAAGAATCTATATATATATATACAGGTAATGGACAAAAAAATGGAAACGGCAAAGTAAAATCTCTAATATGGTGTTGGACAGCCATGTGAGTCCAGTTCAATCTGTATATATCATGGCATAGAGTCTAGCAATGTCTGAAAGTCAGCAGGAGGAATACAATACTATTTATCCACAAGAAACATGATCAATTTTTGCTTCTTCAATGGAGCTGAAAAATGCTGCCTGATATGTCATTCCAGAAGTTCCCATAGATTTTCCAGCAGGTTGATATCCGGTGACTGTGGTGGCCATGGTATGTGAAAACATTGGTCTCATGCTCCTTAAACCACTAGGTGACCACAAGCATTCTGTGGATGGGAGCATTCTCAACCTGAAAAACAGCTCTACTCGTGAAAGAAATGCTGTATCATTGGATGAAGGTGATCACTCAGGGCTGTCAAATAGCGATTGACATTACTCTTGTATTTTAAGAGAATGAGTGAACCCAAACCATGCCACAAGAAAGCATCCCACACCATTACAGAACACCAGAATCCTTAAAACTGTAGGAAACAAGCAATCAGAGTTGTAAGCTTCCTTTGGTTGGTACCACATGTACTTGCCAATTTGTTAGAAACAAAGTGTAGGATGATTGTCAGACCATATCACATTCCTCCACTGCTTGTGCTCTTTGCATCACTGGACACAAAATGTGCATTGATAGGTGTAATTAGTGTCTTTTGATGTGCAACTTGACCATGACATCCAGCTCTATGGAGTTTTTGCTGTATTGTTTTTGATGAAATTGGCCTCTTGTATTCTACATTGAAATCTGTGCACAACTAATCAGCTATAGTTCACCAATTTCACTTTGCACATCACACTAACATTCAAACATCTCGATTCTGGAGCTGTTTGCCCACTGTTTCCTTTTGCAGATGATGTCTTCCCTATGCAGACATGACCTTGAAAACTATTCCTCATGAAACATTAGCAAGTTCAGCTGTCTTAGTAACTGAAGCTCTTGCCAAATGCATTCCAATAATCATGGCCCTTTCAAAATTGCTAGTCTTCTCTCAATGACATGGTACCAATAATTAAATGCAATTACATCGGGTTTGTTTTTTAGACATAATACTAAGCATGATGGAATGTCATTTGCATCTTTCATGCCTTCATCAGTGGTACACAGACACTGTAGTTTAACATAAACCAAAGGCTTACGTTAAACGGTGTTTCCACTTTTCTGTCCACTGCATTATATCAGCTTGTTGATTTATTGAAGCAGCACAAACTGTTATTTGTTACATGAGCTATGAAGTCAGAGTGAAAAGAGAACTGTTTCATTTGTGCAAAGTAACAAATCCCAGCAACAGGAAAGCTCGAGTTTTTCACTAATTGTGCAGTGAGTTATTCACCAGTCAAGAGAGATTGAGTACTACTTCTTTACTGATTTATATCTGGAATGCTGACATAATGAATGCCCACAACTGGCCCTTTGTATTGTGTTTGTTTTAATGCCTTCCCCATTGGCATAAGATTACGTAATTCATAAACCTGCATAAAAAATAAAAATTGTTAAATATCAAGTTCCCTCCATTCATAGTCATAACTGAGAATACAACAAATAATCATTAGAAAGGTGAGGACATCACATGCATCAGAGAGAGAGTTTAATAAATGCTAAGATATCAGTTGCAAGTTGATAAGAATCTTTGGCTTAAAAACCTGGCTGACAAAGCAGAGAAAGCAGCAAGGAGCATAACAATAATGCATTATACAATATAGCAAATATTTTATGTCAAAAAAAAAATAGAATGGCATATGGGGATTGGAGGATAAAGATGGCAAGGCAATTGATGAGGATTCGGTCATGGCAAGGTGGGCTGAGCATTTCAGAAACAAGTTACATAATGTGGTTAGTTCTATTCCCATTGTCTGTAATGAAATAGAAATATTACTAGCTTTAATGTTTGCCCTATATCATCTGACATTACTTTGCCATCTCAAATTTGAAAGCTACATTTCATCAGAGTAGATGAAATTATAGTTGAAATTTAGTCAGGTGATAGTTCATTGCCACATGGCTGACTGAACTGTTGAACATTCAACACTTCAGTTGATAAGTGTTGCTCCTCACCACTTTTTATGATAAGAGTGTTGCTCCTAAGGATTTTACTAGAGGTATTATTATTATTCCTATTTTCAAAAAATGTGATTGCAGTTCTTGTGATAATTACAGAGGCATCAATCAACTTTTTGTTTCAGGTAAAATTCTTTATGTAATTTTGTTTAAAAGAATTAAGATTTTGACAGATGGACTACTTCAAGATGAATAGTTTAGCTCAGAAATGATAGAGGATGTATAAACTAGCTTTTTTTTCATTGAAGCAGATCCTTGAGAAATGTTTCAAGGTTCAAAAAACTTTAGCTACTAACTCTGCAGATTCTGAAAGAGCTTCCTACTCTCCTGATCAATATAATTTGTGGCTGATTGTAAGATCTTATGAAATACCTGAAAAGTCATTTAATAAAATGAAATTTAATAAAGGCTAGTTAATATAGCATCATTGAGTCATATGTGAAAGTTGATAAAGCTTGCAAAGTTTGGTTTAGCTCTACATGGAGTTAGACAAGATCAGGTTTTTGAAGAAGACTTTTTTCTCTCTAGTTCAGCAATCAATAATGTTAGGAAAACTTCACAAGGGATGAATTTGTTGCTTTATAGATGGCCTAGACATGATGGTCTATCACTTGAAGACACTATTCTAAATGAAAGTTCTTGGTACTGCATTCGTGAATGTGTTTGTGTACATATAGTTGAAAAATGCTCTCTCATGGCCATCACAACTTCCCATTAACAACACAAAAAATGCAACTTGCATATTAATAAAAAAACATTAATAATATTAAAACTAGCAAAAATATTTCTCATCAATTCTCCCTCACCACCTGGAATAGACTAATATGGAATACAGTAAATTTAAAAAAAACCTTGTAAGACAACTGTTGCCACGACAAGACATTTGGTGACAGTTCATTCTATCCCTCTACTTTATGTCAAGATGTACATTTAAGCCCATCAACAAAAGCTTGCAAACAGAATGAGCTTAATGCTGTGCCTGCTTTTTCAAAAGTACAATATGTGAGCACCATTACATGGAGAAAACAGCAGCTTCCTTTGCCATATTTTAATGTATATCTTACACTTATGAAAAATATTCCAGAAATATTCAGAGTTTGAAAAAAGCTATTAGTTACAAATAACAGTGTATTTATTCTTAATACAGCTAGATGGAAATACCAGTGATCAGAAGGAACCAGTATTTGTTAGTCACATCTGCACAATAATGACCAAATGTTAAGGGAATGAGGCAATTTCAAATTCTAAGTATCACAAAAAAAGGTTAATAACTGAGCTCTTTGATTTGCAGTCCTCATTCATGAGAAATCCAAAATCCACTAAAAACACAAACTAAAATTATATAACTCAAAATCAAGTTACTTCTACAAAAAAATTGCAAATTTTAAATTTTTGTGAACTTAAAATGTTACTGCAATTTGAAATACACATTCATAAAAAAAAAACAGAATATTTACTTAGCATTGCTTTTTTTGGGGGGGGGAGGGGGGGGTGATAAATTGCAACTTATTATTAAAATTAAAAACTTATAATTACAAGCTCTCTAACATATATAGTAGTAGACTGTTGATAATTTTCATTTCTGATTTCTTAAAAATAGGATATTCCTAAAATGTTTTCCATTTAATTTTTTTCCAGAAAATGTTTTTAAAATTACAGCATTTACTTTTTTTCACTGCAATAAATTCTTATCATATGCTATGTTTTAGAAAATGGTATAGTCAATTTGTTTTCAAAACAATTTTCTAGTTTCAAACCTTAAGCTTTGATTTAGCTGTATCAAAACAGGGTAATACTGCAAATTTAACCATTTTATCTTCATTCTATAAGATTTACTGAGAAACAATCTTATTGTTTTTAAAGAGCATACTTCCCTATACAAAGGACAAAGATAACCTAGCTTTATCTAGTTCATTTTAGTTTTTCATACAACATACAAATACATACAAAAGAACACACCTGCTGACCTAGACCAGTCAGGTATGCTACCCACAACCCACCAAAATTTCGAACTCTCAACAGAACTGCAAGTCAGGGGTTAAATATTAGGATATTGATTCACAAGTAAATGAATCGCTTGTCTTAAGTTCATACTTTACATTCACTCAGTTATATCAAATGTGAGGGCTGTCCTTGATTTGGTGATTCAGTTCCTTTTTTCATTTTATGAGAAGCAGTTCCATTCCAGGAATATCCCACTATCTGGCACAAATAAATCACTACATTGCTTTATGTTATGATAATATGAAGTTGTATACCAAATTTGGCAATATTACCTGTTATTGTTTAGGTTTTTTAATCAAATAAACTCTGAAAAATAATTGGCAGGAAACATAATTTACTTATAAAGCAAAATAATGATGTTGCTTGCAAATGTTAAGTTACTAGAATATTAAAATGAATGGTTATAAAATTACACCTGTGGCACATTTCATTTATTCTGAATAACTTACCGCAGGCTGAGATGATGAAGACGAGGAAGAATTTGAGCCCTGGTTTCGTGGTCTTTCTAAAGATAAAAACAAAAACACTATAATATAACAAACTTAAAAATCAATAATATCTAAATCTTTTTTCCTTTTAAACTTTTTCTCCTAAAGTTTTCAAATTTTGCAAAAGAAGAATAGGAAATGAACACAAAATAATAAATCTCTACTTTTGATCACAAATTCATGATAATTTTGAAAAATCATTAACAGTTTTCCCTAATATTTTGAAGGTTCAAAGCAACAAAGGCTCTATGCAAATCAAGTTAAAATCAGTTTTAAGATTAGCATTAATATAATTTAATTATTATTATTTCATTGTTGATATTTTATCATTAGTTTAAAATATCACTACCTATGAAGGAATATTTAAGGCACATAATGCCATACTGTACTTTTTAGTGGACATGTTTTCATTAGTAGAAATCTCAAACCTTAACCTTCTCTACTAATGTTCTTTACAGTATTAATGCTTGAGAAAATTAATTACATTTTCAGTATAAATTTTAAAAGTGGTTATTTTCAAACTTTAAACAAACACTGTATTATTGAAACATAAATTTACACTAACCTATCAAAATATTAGAGAATAAGAATGACATGTTAAGTCAATAATCATTGAGCTAACATGTCATCAGGTCAGCTGAACTTTGAAGCTGTATAACTTCTAAAATATGCACTTACAGAAAAATGTGACACAAGATAAAAAAAAGATCAAAATCTGATCTATTTAAATCTCGATTTTCAACAATATTTGTTCAGCATTTAAAGAGTTATAGAAGCTAGAATAGTTCACAATAGTAATGCAACTTTACCTCAGAAATTAATTGATGTGACTTTACTTAAGAAATTAATTAAAACTTAAAAATATAAACATTGTTTCTAACCCTTTAATAAAATATACATTTTAAAATTTTTATAATGATCATTTCAATATTAGACAATTATGAATTATTTTTATAGCATAAGTTATCATCATCATCCTCCTCCTCCTCAAGCAGCCATGGACTATGGAGGTCCAACCAGACCGCGCAGTTCAATTCTCCAAGCATATCTGTCCTGAGCTACATCTGATGCATCCGGCCACTGTACACCAATTCTAACAAGGTCCTGTTTGACATTGTCAGCCCACCGCATCCTAGGTCTCCCCCTCCTTCTGAGGCCTCTAGGCACACTGTTCATAACCCTATTCGCCAATCTATAATTATCCATACGGGCAACATGGCCAAACCAACGGAGTCTCTCTCTGCACAATATGCTGCTTAAAGGAGGTTGCAGACTCCTTTGCCTAACCTCATCATTAGTTACAAAGTTAAACCACCTAATACCCAAGATACTGCATAAGCATCCAACTTTCATAATTGCTAAACATTAAATAAATGAATATTGTTGAAAATTGAGATTTAAATAGATTTTATTATGATCTTTAATTTATCTTCAGTCACATTTTTCCATTAAATACATATTTTAGAAGTTATAGAGTTTTGAAGTTAGATTCCCATTGACATAACATGGAAATTATATAATATTTTGTAGAGCAGTCTATAAAATTATTGAAATATGTTAATAAAAATATATATTAAACTGAGCTGAATTACAGCAAAATTCCATTCTATTATGTAACACATAACACCTATACAAAAGAAAATCTTAGCCTTTCAGTTACAAGTTTGTTTTTTTTTCTACTCAATTAAAAAATACAATAATCGAATTATCAGCTGATTATTTAATAGCATTATTGTTAATATTCTATCACAAACAATACTTGAAATTTTGTTTCTTTTGTTTGAATTTTTTTTAATTGTAGTATTTTTATTAGTGTCATAAAATCATTTATAATGTCAGACCATATTGGCCCAAAATGACTGAGATTTTAAATGGACTCGCCCAACCAATGCTATTCCTTACTTTCCGCTACCTACAACCTGCAGATTGGGCTGTTTTGGGACAGTATGATAGTGAAAAGGTTAAATAAATATTTTTGTGAAAAACATTTTTGCAATGTGTGGGATCTGAACCCACATCTCTCCAGAAACATGCCAGAGTATTCTACTATTGAACTAACACCAGCTTTGTCTTTTCTACACTTAATATTACTTTTCACTCTTCCCGTGATTTTAGCACCTGGACTTGAAACATTCTACGATCCGGGACAGCAACTATTTCTTTAAATGTTACAGTGAGTAAGATGTAAATAAATAATTAAGTCACTTCACACTATTAGTGTTATTAATGATTTAAACAATAAGTAATATTCACAGAGTTACCTGTTGACTTTAATGTCAATAAATAAATAGTTTATAAAATCAATGATTAAATTTTTCCCTAGATATACTTACGAGGGGTACTTGATGTTGGTGTTGAAGTTGTTGTAGTTTGTGCTTGTCGATAATTAGCTGGTAAAGCCATTTTTATTCTTAAAAAGAAGCAAAAGAAAAATCTAAATATTGCTGGCATTACAAACACCATAATTATTTAAAACATAAAAAATAAATTTTCTATACATATATTGTATAATACAAAAAATTCTAATTATACAACTAACCTCACACCCTGAAAAATTCGAAACATTTCAGGTAAAAATTTCAAATAACAGCAACAAGAACAAATTATTTATTACCATATTTCTATACACAGATCTAGAACTGAAACAGTAAGAAATTATCTGTAAATGAATTGAACAAAATTCATATGCAGGGATTATGCTCAGAGATATAGAAGCATTATTGGTGTATTAATGGATAAGTTACATAATTCTTAATTTGTCTTTATTTTGGCCAACAGCAAGACTAGCTTTTATGCACAATTGCATTCTTTTCATTTATATATCTTCTCAGTCCTAAATATTCCTCAACTATATGGGCGGGGGTGGCTTAGTTGGTAGCGCGCCAGGCTCGTAATCTGTAGTTCCCAGGTTTGAGTCCCAGCTGGGTCAGCGTTGAGATTTATTTCCACAAAATTCCCCGCCCTGCCCACGGTCAGTAGGGGACACCGATGGGCTTGGAAAGGCCGCCGTCCGTCGGATGGGATGTTAAGCCGTGGTCCCGTGTGCGGAAGAGCCTTACCCTGTGCACGTTAAAGAACACGCTGGATGGCCTTGACGGGAGGCTACCATCTGTCTCCCAACAGCTGTTCCAGTGGGTCCCCTCCCCCAACCTTCTCTGAGCCTTCGGGGTCCATGTGACCTAGCCATTTAGCCCATGTGCAAAAAAGTGCCGCTCAGAGGTAAAACAACCCAACCCTCAACTCTACAACATATTTATATAGCCTTTTTTTGTTTATTACCAACTACTTGCCTAGCATACAAATAAACTGTTAGCCCCCTTTTTTTTAAATTTCCATTTAAATCAAGTGTTTCTTTTGAAAAATATTTATATCAAACTTTTAACATTTCTCTACTTTTTTTAAAAAAAACTATAAACTAACACTTCAGTCACATAATGGTATGGACAATATCAGTGTTTCTCAACCTTATTATGTGGCATACCCTTTAACAGAGATTTTTGCTTCATTTAACCCCTATTCCAGTAACTTTGAATTCATTTTGACCATATAACTCTTTTGTCATGATTCTACAGTACCTGAACACTCTGATAATAAAAAAATTAAATGGTCAATAATTATTATGAAGCAAAAATTACTCTATATTTAGGGAAATATTCATTGCCTGCCACTGTATTTTTCTCACATGTCCTGAACACATGATACTGGTCTAAATAATCTTTCGACTCAAGCTTAATAGTTTAAAAGGAAAAATGCTTGAAAAACATAGATGACACCAAGCATCAAGACTGAATAGTTTTTTGGCTTACCATCTGGGACCCATGTTACTATGGCTGTCATCTTATGGCATAAAAAAAAAATCAACATCCCTAATATTGGAAGATACAAAGAAGAAATACTCAAGTGGAAAATCTATTCTCCTTGGTTACTAAAATCCCAAGAAAAAGAAATACATTTCATGGGATTTTTTTTTTTACAAATTTGTAGAATATGTATTAAAAATGCAGATTGGATAGCAATGATGGAAAACACAATGGTTTTAAATGATGATGCCGTCCCACGGCCGAGTGGTTAGCACACTTGGCTACTGATCTAAGGGACCTGGGTTCGAGCCCTGGGTAAGGCATGGTTGTGTGTGTTGTTTTTCTGCTGAGGCCCTGCCATCCTCACAGACCTTCTGCTATGGCATTTAAACTGACAGGCTCCTGTCAGACCTCTGTGGCAAGCAGCTGCTTGAGGGGGTATTTTTTTATTATTGTGAAACTGTTCAGCAACTACTTTAAAAGTCACAACAGCATGAGCAAAACAAATTCTCCATATCTGATTCAGGTAATTTTAATTTTCACAACTCTCCTACATTTTGCCATTTGGCTTCCAATTTTGCCAACTTCAAATTTTTCCAACTAGCCATAATTTCACAGAAAAAATTCCTATATAAACTTCTTGTCTGAATTGTAGCAAGGCAGTGTCGATTTTCCATTGTTTTGGCCAACTCTCCTTAATTTCACGAAACTAATCCCAATCTTTACATCTCTCCTACATTTGCCAAATCACTTAAAACTATTCAAACTCCCCAAGATTTGGTCAAGTATTCACGATTTTAGTCAACTATCCTGAATTTCACAAATCCAATCCCAATTATCACAACTCGCCCGTATTTTCCAAGTGTATTCGAATTTTGCCAACTGCCCTACATTTTGTTAAGTTTCCTCAATTTGTCCAACACTCCTTAATTTCACGAAACAAATCTCAATTTTAACAACTCGCCTATTTTTACCAAGTGGATTCGAATTTTGCCAACTCGCCGTAATTTTACAGAAAACAATCGCAATTTTTACATCTTCTTGAATTTTCCAAGACACTTTAAATTTTATCAACTCTCCTTAATTGCACAATTTTCACAATTCCCCTGTATTTTACCAAGTGGCTTCGAATTTTGCCAACTCCCCTAGATTTTGCCAAGAGTTCTTGGTTTTTCTAACTCTCCTTAATTTCACAAAACCAATCCCAATTTTTACAACTCACCTGTACTTTATCAAGTGGTTTCCAGTTTTGCCAACTTTCCTAGACTTTGCCAAGTTTTCTTGATTTTATCAACTCTCCTTAATTTCACAAAAACAATCACAATTTTCACAAATCGCCTGTATTTTACCAAGTGGATTCAAATTTTCCAAAGTTTCCTCGATTTTGCCATCTCGCTACAATTTTACAGAAAAAAAGCCCAATTTTACATCACACCTGATTTTTGCAAAGTCACTCTGAATTTTGCCAACTCTCCTATATATTGCGAAGTTGTCTCAATTTTGCCAACACGCCATAATTTTACAGAAAAAAAGATTGCAATTTTTACATCTCACCTGAATTTTGTCAACTCTCTACGATTTTGCCAAGTCACTCCAAATTTTGTCAACTGCCCCTAGTTTTTCCAACTACCCCTAGATTTTGCCAACTCCCTAAGTTTTGCCCCTAGATTTTGCCAACTCACCATAATTTTACAGAAAAAAATCCAAATTTTCACATCTCACCTGAATTTTGCCAACTCCCCACGATTTTGCCAAGTCATTGCGAATTTTGCCAACTGTTCCTAGATTTTGCCAACTCCTTAAGTTTTGCCAACTCGCCATAATTTTACAGAAAAAAATCTTATTTCTACATCTCACCTGAATTTTGCCAACTCTCCAGGATTTTGCCAAGTCACTCCGAATTTTGTCAACTCCCCAAGATTTTGTCAAGTCATTGCGAATTTTGCCAACTGTTCCTAGATTTTGCCAACTCCTTAAGTTTTGCCAACTCGCCATAATTTTACAGAAAAAAATCTTATTTCTACATCTCACCTGAATTTTGCCAACTCTCCAGGATTTTGACAAATCACTCCGAATTTTGTCAACTCCCCAAGATTTTGTCAAGTCATTCCGAATTTTGCCAACTTCCCAAGATTTTACCAAGTCACTCCGAATTTTGCCAACTCCCCAAGATTTTGCCAAGTTGTCCCGATTTTGCCAACTCCCCAAGATTTTACCAAGTCACTCCGAATTTTGCCAACTCCCTAAGATTTTACCAACTCACCTGTATTTTACTAAGTGGCTTCGAATTTTGCCAACTGCTCTAAATTTTGCCATCTCTTCATTTTCCAAACTGCCTTAGATTTGCCAAGTTGCCTCTATTTTGACAACTCCCTTTAATTTTCCAAAAAAAAAATTACAAATTTTCACAATTCATCTAGATTTTACGAAGTCGCTTCAAATTCTGCCAACTCCTAGTTACTTTGGGGGGAGCCTCTCCCTCCCCCCCCAATGGCTAGGCCCCTGATCCATATGGCAACATGGCCAAACCAACTGTCTCTCTCTCTTCATCTTCGGTAGTGATATATATTACTAGTCTGTTATCTTTGCATTTGCCCACATACACACCATCGTGAAACATGGAAATATTTTTAACTTTCTTTAAGTTTTTATTGGCCACTTCCTTGTGGTTTTCTTTCAGGTCCTTTTGCAGGGTGCCAGTGCAATATGTATTTTTATCAAGAAGTTTCTTCAGCAGATTGTAACTGTTGTAGTATCAACATCGTCATCAATCAATCCTTGGAAAGCCATTGTCTATCATCTCAAAGCAAACACTCCCAGATGTATATTTCAGATATCACTAAGGGAGAATATAAGAATGATGGAAGTTAAAGAGAATTTCTGAAAAGAAGTTATATTTTGTATCTTTAGCAGAGGTTGGAGAAAATAATTATTATTTTGGTGGACGATAGAGTGTTGCAAGAAAGTTCACTGCCTGCTAATGTTAGGTCTAGCAGAGTGGCTGTTAAATAACATATGTATATATTATCTGATTTCATTTTTTGTTTAAAAATTATTTTTTCTAGTTCACAACATTACTCCAAATGGTGTCTCGACATAAACGTGGTTACTACTTAAAATAACTTAAAATTCTGTCATTGAGCAATAAAATTTTAAAGTTTATCCTTCAAACTATTTGCATGTTAAAAGTTTTTAGGTGAAAACTCAGAAGCTTTTCAGAGCAAAGACAGCACTTTGTCTTCAGTGAAGTGATGCTACGTGGTGACGTTAGGTCTGTTTAGACAAAGAGCTTCTTTCCACATGCTGTGAAGGGCGATTCCAGTGTCTCGGTTGCAGGTGGGGATGGACAATGTCATTATTTCAATAGCCTTGCGGACTATGGTTCTGTAGAAAGTGGATGCACATGCAAGCAGTGTAGCATACTCCCATTCTATTGTTGCCATGTGTTGTACTGCTAGCTTGGGGATGGCCGTCGTTAGCTTCTTTTGGCTGATATCAGTTTGATGCTCAGTGAACCTCTCTTGTAGATTTATAAGGTTGAAGATATGCATTTTAGCTTTTACATTCACAGAGTTGAGCAAAATCCAATTCACAAAGGTTCTTTTAGATATTATTTCAGCTAAGGTGGTTGTTCTGGGTGAGAGGTGTCTGTTGAATGCATGGCAGACTGTAGGAGATTTTACAATACTCAGAATGGGCAGGACTAAGAATGACTTGAATGATCCAGTATGTAGCTGGCATCATGCACTATTCACACGACGTAAGCTCCACCTATCAGCAGAGTCAGCATTGAGGGTATTAAAAAGTGAAATAGCAGTGGCAGTAAGATTTTTAAAGTAAGACTACCATATTATGTGTTAATATGATAGAAGAATTTGAAAATCCCTTCATTTGTTGGTAAAACTATGAAACCATTTTGCTTCAAATTAATGGACATAAACCTACTGGATATTGAATGGATTGTAAATAAAAGGCTTGGATGATGCAGAATCTAATGATTAATAGTTAAAACACTTGCTCAGGGGTGTAACCATTCAAAACAGTTGAAGCACAACCTGAGTAACCAATTGAACAGAAGCATACCTAAATTGTACTGCCAGTTAATATCATACATATATACAAAATCCTCACGCAGCCATGGGCTATTGAGCCAAACCAGACTACAAATTAGTCCTTCAAACACATCTGTCCTCAGCAACAGCTGTAGCATTTGGTCACTATGGGCCAATTCTAACAAGGTCCTATTTGACAATGTCTGCCCACTGAATCCTAGGTCTCGCACTCTTTATGAAGCCTTTAGGCTCACTATTAATAACCTTATTCACTAATCTATAGTTATGGAATGGGCAACATATTCAAACCAACAGTCTCTACTGCACAATACTCTGCTCAAATATAGTTGTCAACTCATTTGCCTAACCTCATCATTACTTACAAAGTCAAAACACCCAATTCCACATGCTACTGCACAAGCATCTAGAATCAAATGCATCAAGTTTCTTGTTATATTACTTACAGAGGCTCCAAGTTTCCTCTCACCTTGCTTAGACTCCACACTTCACTGTCATAACTAACTTTAGACATGACTGAACTAGTATATATATATACATACTAATTTTAAGGCTTTAGGCATATATGCCTATATTTTTACTCTCCATAGATTCTTATTCTTCTGTTTATCTCATGCTTCATATCACCAGTATCTGTACACAGCTCCAGAGACAAACTAAAATACTTGCTCAGGGGTGTAACCATTCAAAACAATTGAAGCACAACCTGAGTAACCAATTTGTACTTTAGTTTTCTCTCTGTTTATCACTAAACCTACTCTATTATCAGTTTTTGTCAACAGCTTTACTGAAAAAGTAAATCTCATCAACATCATTAGGCAACAGAGCTAAATCATCAGCATAATCTAAATCAGAAATTTTGCTATATTTAGACCATTTATAGCCAAAATCTCCCCCTTGTAGTGAATTTGACATAACAAAATCAACAACCAAACTAAAGAGGAAAGAAAAAAATTCACCCTTGTCCATTAGCAATGCTGAATCAATTATGACCAGCTTTCCCAACTCTCACAGTAAACTAAGAATTATTATAGGGAGCTTCATTATGTTAACTTGTCTGGTTACTGGTTCTGGCAAATACATTGTCACTATTGAACTGTACATTTTTCACTTACTTTACACACCTTACATGCATTCCGTTACCTCTAGTAACACAATCCAGTGAGCTGAGCACTGTATACTGCAAAAAAAATTTTTGCTAGGGCCCATCATTATTAAAATTTCAGAAATTAGACATTTTGCAAAAAAAAACTATAATTTTACTGCATGAAACATATATAATGCAATTATGACTTAAGCTGCAGTTCAGCCAAAAATTATTTTCATTGTCTTATAGTCTTAGAGATTTTTAAGTACATGTCAGAGGTGATAACAGGTGGATTTGGTTTGTTTGTGACTGATACTACAACAATCAACCACAAATTACAACAGTCAACAAAATCAAAAGCCTTTTTGAAATTACGAAGTTGGTAACCACAGCGCTCTGCAACTCTAAACAGTTCTCAAGAATCTGCCTAAGTGAAAACATCTGCTTCTCCTATAATTAATCACAAAAACAGTGGTCACCTTTCTGAAAAATAGGGATTTTTTTTTCTTTGTAAAAAAAAACACGCTAAATAGGTGATCATAAAAATATGTTGAAATATCACATTAGGAAAAATATTCAACTTCATAAACAGTTGTAACAATAAGCATAAAACTGCACCTAAAAATCATATTACTGGCCAATGAAGAACATACAACAAGAATATTCCAAATATAGATAAAAAATGTTCATTCTACCCAATCAATAATCTCACTGGAGACAGCTATTTAAAAGCACACAATTTGCTAAATAGTGAACTACTGTTCTGCACTTAAATAAGAAATTATCTTATCAAAGATAAGCATTTTAACCAGAGCATACTGCTAAACAACGGATCATCAAGCTGCACTTACAAAAAAAAAATCAAAATAAAATATCAGAAACAAATTTACCTTTAAATTTTATTCACCTTAGACCTGAAAAAAAAAAAAAAAAATTGAGAACTAGGCACCAAATAAAGCAAAACAACAGACTATCAAATAAACCATCCAATTTTAAAATACAGATAAATTTCAGTGCAAATGTCAATATATATATTAGTCCCTTTGATTATTTCACTATAAATAATTTCATCTATACAATGTTAAACAATGTTTTAAAGGATAATGTAGTAGAGGGTAGAATAAGTAGGCAAAACAACTTGTAGATGTTTATACTTACTAAATTTTGTACACTAATTATGTGAAGTTGATAGATAAAATGAATAAAAAAATTTAAACCATCTGATACTTTGCAAACACATTGTCACTATTAAAATGTACATTTTCCCCTTACTTTACATACCTTACATTACTTTACCTCTTGTGACACAATCCAGTGAGTTTACTGTACACTACAAATGAACCCAAAAAATTTTTTTCTAGTGCATCATTATTAAAAAAGTCAGAAATTGGGCATTTTGCAAAAAAAAACACTATAATTTTTACTGCATAAAACATATATAGTGCAATTGTGACATAAGCTGCAGTTCTGCTAAAAATTATTTTTAGTCTTACGAGATTTTTAAGTACATGTCAGAGGTGATAAAAGGAGTGGATTTGTTTGTGACATATTGTGGTAACTTATCTTTTTTTTCAAAATTAAACATTCTTCATCATATCTGTGTGCCTCTACCAATTCATAAAAAATAGAGCATAAGCCATAGGCTTAACATGACTGGTGGGGTATTCTGCCACAGTTATAAAAATAAATCCCTTATTATCTCAAAAAAAACCTGCTCCAGGTCTATTTTTATCTTCCTGAAATAAGCCTACTTGGCATACTTTCCCACTAAATTTGCCTGAGAAAAATGAAAGCATATAGTTTAATATAAGCTTTGAGGCCTGTATATCACCAGGGTTTGAAATGTTGACCTTCTAGAATATAAGCTCCCTTTCAGTTATTAAAATATCTATAACATTTGACAACTTACAAAAAAATTATTCAATATTAACTTCATAACTACAGTTAATAACTTTATTAAATGAGTGAAATATTATAAAACTGTTGTGCATTACGATTAGTTGATCGATTCATTTTAATGGCGATTAAAAGATCTATTTACATACTTCAGTTAGAAAACACCTTTACTATCACATTTATTACTATAATATCCATTCGCCAGATACCATTATTAACCTACCTTTCTCATTTAATTAGTTCTACGTCTCATTCAAGTCTCACTAATATTTCAATAATATCATCATGAATATTACAGCTTTGTCCAGTGTAAACGCTTATTAACACAGTTACAGTTTTATTTTGATTTAGAAGTTTCGTATGAAAGATTTTGGCTTCAAGCAAGAATTCGAAATTTGCATAGAATTGTGGGGGGAAAAGTAATAGAGAAAATAACTTGTTCAAATTATATTTTCAGTCTTTCAGTCAATCGTTTAGTAATTAAAAACCAACAAACTAGAATTTGATTAAAATAAATAACCAGCATGCACGGAGCAAGGAAAGATCTTCGCATTGGCGAAGAACTTTCCTTGCTCCGTGCATTTATCTGTATTTAAATAAAATATTTAAGAAAAAAAAAGTTGATTAGTTTTATAATAGGACTTTTATAGAGTCGTGTAGCAAAAAAAATGCATCTGGTAACACAATTAAAAATTTATTTTAAAAAAACCAATAGATGGAAATAACTATAATGCAGTATGAGTAAAAAGGCTAT
This sequence comes from Ryuthela nishihirai, assembly GCA_038380435.1. Classification (NCBI taxonomy): domain Eukaryota; kingdom Metazoa; phylum Arthropoda; class Arachnida; order Araneae; family Heptathelidae; genus Ryuthela; species Ryuthela nishihirai. The sequence continues at coordinate 75,013,933 of JAWZYU010000005.1, read as the reverse complement.
TTATTTTTGAAAAAACAAGAAAAAAAATTTATTTCAAACAAGAAAGTTTCTAATTTTTTGTAATTTTTTTCTTCATACCGTCATCATCATCATCCTCAAGCAGCCATGTGCTACGGAGGTCCAACCAGACTGTGCAATTTAGTTCTCCAAGTAAGTCTATCCTGAGCTACATCTGCTGCATCCGGCCACTGCACACCAATTCTAACAAGATACTGTTTCACATTGTCTGCCCACCGCATCCTAGGGCTCCCCACTCTCTGAGGCCTCTAGGCACACTGTTCATAACCCTATTCGCTAATCTATAATCATCCATACGGACAACATGGCCAAACCAGCGGAGTCTCTCTCTGCACAATATGCTGCTTAAAGGAGGTTGCAGACTCCTTTGCCTAACCTCATCATTAGTTACAAAGTTAAACCACCTAATGCCCAAGATACTACGTAAGCATCTAGAATCAAAAGCATCTAGTTTCCTATTATCTTGTTTACACAGCGTCCACGTTTCACTACCATAATTAACCCTAGAAAGAACCAAACTATTATACAGTCTAATTTTAGTCTTTAGGTGTATACACCTATTTCTCCACAATCTCCATATATTCTTAAAAGTCCCAGAAGCAATCCCTATTCATCTGTTAATCTCATGCTGCACATCACCATTATCTGTTACATAGCTCCCAAGATAATTAAACTGTGACATCTGCTCAAGACTGCAACCATTCAGATTAACTGAATCACAGCCTGCCTGACCAATTTTCATTATTTTAGTTTTCTCTCTGTTTATAACCAAACCTACTCTACTACCAGTCTCATCAACAGCTCGAATGAAAGAGTTCATCTCATTAACATCATTTGCAAAAAGGGCTAAATCATCAGCATAATCTAAATCACAAATTTCTGTATCTCCAGTCCATTTAAGGCCAAAACTTTCCCTTGAAGTGAATTTCGCATAACATAATCAATAACCAAGTTAAAGAGAAAAGGAGACAAAATGCACCCTTGTCGAACACCAGAAGTAATGCTAAACCAATTGCTACAAGACTTACCAACTCTCACACACGACTCAGTGTTATTATAGAGAGATTTCATTACGTTAACTAACTTGTCTGGTATACCATATGATTTCACAATCAACCACAAATTATGACGATCAACAGAGTCGAAAGAGGTATCTAATAACTGTGGTGTATCCAATAACTCCTCCTCCAAGGCCGAAAATCTGGTCTTGGAGGCAAATGTAGGCACTGTATTTGGAGATAAGGCCCCCTTATGTCCTTTCCCTTTTTTAGAATTCTTACCAACCCCCTTCTTTTTTGGTTTGACTGAGGCATTGTTTTCATCTTGATAAATGTCCAGCCCATGTTTTGGGATAGGATTCAAATTTTGGATATCCTCCAAAACGATAGTCTGGCTAGAGCAATGCTCATTAAAATCTTTTTCGACGTAAAATCGATCCAAGATTACATCTTTAAACTTCAAACGGTCTTCTAGAAGGAGGCTGTGTATGCGTAACCATCGAGACTCAAGGCCATTTCACTGATGACGTCATATAATCTGAAGTCAGCATTCGTGGATCTAGCATCTTGACACCCCGTAGCTCCTTGTATGTTTGTTGGCGGGATTTTTTAATGTTGTGTTATCTTCGAAATGGCGCTTTATTTTTCTGTGATATGAAAGTTCAAGAAATGTGCCCCAGGATGAAGAATTGTGCAGAAAATGGCTTCTAGCAATAAGAAGAGAAAACTTCACAGTAACAAAATTTAGCAAGATATGTCAATTTCTTTTTTCGCCTTTTTATAATATCAAGTATATTTGTGATAAAATTTTGAGATTGCTGAAATCCTAGCAAAATTGCAATATTTGGCAAGAGTATATAAAATGGTTTGAATGATAATTGTGAAGAGTATATTGTGCCATACATTCAAATAACTTAACTGCTATACGTTTAGTCACAATTAGTTGTTTATTTATCCTTTTCTATTTGCATCGTGGTTGTTTTTGCTGAGGGGGGTATTGAATATGAGATTTTTATATAGTTATGTGAAATATAGGTTTAAGAAATGGTGATCACAAAACAACACATATATATTAGATAATAAAATTATATATAGAGTATATATAGTATATTATAAATAGAGTACAGAGCATTAGTCACTCATTAATAGTTTGGATGACCTTGGGAAATATCGGGAATAAACTATGCATCTAGAAACCCATATCTCTTAACTTTTACTTGAAAATGTCTCAGGTTTGTAAAAATCTGATTTTCACATTTTCCTCAGAGTTTTATTGTATTAGTTAGTTTTAATCATTTTCAAGAGAACAGGTTATATACCATTCATTACTTAATGATTGAATGCCATAGTTATCAGGTAAAATTTGTGCATTATGAATAAATAATGAATGCCTGTGTAACATAAATTATATAGTGATTGATCATTTCACCTACAAATAGACATAGCATAACAGAATTGCTTATATACAAAAACCATAAGAGTTTGAAAAAGGCAAATTATTATTGCCCACGAAATGTTTTACTGGATCATTACAAGTCAAATGTAAAATATTTCTCAAATTAGGTTTCTGTAAGATATAGAAAATTTCTAGTATTGGTGTTTCATTAAACAGATACCATAAATATTGTAGGAATGAACTAATGCATAATACAAATTCATCATTGCCTTATATTTGTAATTCAAGATATATTTTAATGCGTCCAATATTTTTTGCAATTATTCTACTCACGTGAACAATATAATTCAAGTTTGCATCTCTCGAAACACAGGGAAACTTGATTTGTTGACATATTTGGACTTTTGACCATTTACAATAATATTTACTTTTCTTACTATTTTTATAAAGCATATATAACTGAAATAACACAACAGTGTTGTAGATTAAGCTTAATTGATCAGTAACAATCAGACAAAAAAAAACTTTAGCATATAAAGCACAACACACTTACTGGTGTTCAGCTTTCTTTCTAGGTTTGTGAATTACACTTCAAAGAGAGTGATTTTCAAAGATGTTCAAGTGCATTCGATGAGAAAACTGGTAAGACGGTTACTGTGCAATTGAAAGTCCCCAGACTAATTCCTGGTAGCTTCCATCAAAACTCCAGTTCCTATAATAAAATTTTGTTGTTAATTCTGAGCTTATGGTGAGAGCATATGAAAAAGATAATGAGCAATCCAAAGTTGAAAAATATACTTTTCTTCTAAAACATCAGTCATATTGATGTTTTAAATGATCTTTTAAATTGTTTAATAAGGGTTAAAACTCCTGAAAGTAATATTAGACATAGTATTGATTAATGTGTAATATTTTGAAAGTACTTTACACATCTGATAAAAGTAATAACAATCGTTTAAAATTCATTGAGGAACAGTTCATACTATTTGGGTTAAATAAGTGTGGTTCAAGGTATTCATCAGATATGATGATTTTTGCATCACTTTTTTTAGCATGGCTCCTCATGCATATAATTTTGTTAGAGAAAGTGGAAACATTAGATTACCACATCCCAGTACAATTCGACGCATTTGTCTTCGGTTTAATGTCAATCCTGCTATAGAGAAAGTAGATTCAAATTTTTTATCATATGTCAGGCAAAAATATTCTTTTTTGAGTGATACAGATAAAAAAAGTGATTTTAATGCTTGATGAAATTCATCTCAAACAGTATTTGGATTTCAGATGTAGTAACCTTGTTGGTCTGTCATTTGACACACAAAACATGGCAGCCAGTGCCCATGTATTTATAACTAGTTTGTTTTCCAACTATAAAGATGTAGTTCATATATTACCAACCAAAGCAATAAATGCCGATATTCTTTACAGTATTATTTTAAAAAATTATCATTAGTTTGGAAGAAATTGGGTTTTTTATTATATGTGTCGTAGATCACAATAATTCTATCAATCATAAGAGTATGTCATTATGTCGTTCTCCCCCTAAAGTTCAAATTGTATGTCCTCATCCACCAGATAAATCAACACCTTTATTTTTTTCTTACTGACCTAGTTCATTTGTTGAAGTGTATCCACCAGATAAATCAACACCTTTATTTTTTTCTTACTGACCTAGTTCATTTGTTGAAGTGTATCAGAAATAACTGGCTAAATCAAAAACATATTGAAAATGGTATGTACTATCCACATTTTGTAAATAATGGATATAGTATTTCATCGTTCAAAATTGCATCCTTATCAACCCTTAAAGAACTGCATAAAATTGAAGCAGACTCATTGTTAAAATATGGATTTAATCTCTCGTATAGAGCTTTGAACCCAAGTAACCTTGAGAGACAAAATGTTAAATTAGTCTTAAATATTTCACCTTTTAAAGGTGAACGCTTGAATAACAAACACCAAATGCCATTAACGTGTTCAGATTCAGATGAAAATGTCTCATTTCTGAATTCTCTCCTGAATAAATGTATGCGTCATTTTTCTGCTGAGGTCTTGCCATCCTCTCAGACCTTCTACTATGGCATACAAACTAACAGGCTCCTGTCAGACCTCTGTGTCAAGCAGCTGCTTGAGGGGGTATTTATTTTACTTTATTGTTGGCTAGATAAATGGGAACAGATGAGTTGCACATCTTATATACTAACCAAAGAAACCCATTATGCGTTAAGACCTAGTACATATTAATTGCTTGAAATTGCTTCATATTGTACCTCTGAACTCAAAATATATTTTACCTGGTATATCAAACTGTTCAAACTGATAATTTAGAGAGTCGTTTCAAACTGATAATTTAGTGAGTCGTTTTGGCCTCTACAGGCAGTTAGCTGGAAGCCAATATAAGTATGTCATTATTTGAATGTGAAACACTATTAAGAGTGCAGTCACTGTTGAAACTTCCCACTAAGTCAAGTGCTAAAATTAAAATAACCGATTTGGGTTTTAAAGATGATTTTAAGGAAATTAAATTTATGTATATTAGCTTAAAATTTAACAATACAGTGCTTCCTTCAGATTTGTCTGATTGTGATAACTCTCTTCCTGTAATTGCATATATAGCAGGTTATTGTGCATTTTCAGTTTTGAAAAGTTTGAAATGTGATCATTGTAAACATTTACTATTACTTGATAAAAAAGTAGAATTGGATGTAAAATTTAAGTATTTACAAAAATTTGATAGAGGCAGCAGTCTCTTTTTGCCCAAATGAGATAGAAATTAATGTTGTATTACTAAATTATATTACTATGAAAAATTGTGTACTGAATTTGAAGAAGAATTTATGGAAATGGCAAATCAAAGAAATGTGACTTTAATCACAACCAGTCTTTTACATGATGCAGAATTACTTATCATTCAAGTTGTGAATTTGGCCACTGTATTGGAAAAACTCTAGAAATGATTATCTGGTGTTCAACAAATATATTAAAAAAAAATTATTGTTTGTTAGAGAATTTGGGAAATAAGAAAAAATATCTTAGTGCCAAAAAAAAAAATGTCTACCCTCAATAAATAGTATCCACAGAGTTGGACTACCTGTTGGCGTTGAAATTAATAGAATACCACTGTATATGCTAAATAGAAAACCACTGTTGGCTTTGAAATTAATAGTTTTGTTAGCATGTGGGATTTGAACCATATCTCTCCAGGTACAGGCCACAGTGTTCTAAGACCACTAAATTAATAAGGTCTATTAGTGGAAAAAAGGCAGAGTCTGTTAGTTTAGTGGTCTTACACCACTGGCTTATATCTGGAAAGATGTATACCTAAATGATTTAATCTTTCTTTACCAGGCTGCATAGAATTATATTTTTAACAATTGAAGATTGATTAGAGACTATTTGCTTTACATTTGGGAGATTAGTTGAGAGATATATTATCAAATCTTAAGTCATAGATTTACAGGTAGTTTTGTAAACCAAAATGTGTGTGTGTGTGCTTGCAGTAAATTGTAGTTTGTAAAGTTTAGATGCACTTTTCCTGTAGTTTCTGAATACGTATTCCATCGAAAGGTTGTATCCATGTCCTATAAATTCAGTCTAATCACTAAGAAAAAGTATTTCAATTAAATCATAACTGTAATTTTTACAGTTAAAGCTATTACAGCATATCAATAATTTGTAGTTTACATTTGTCAATAAAATTGTTCTGAAGAATTTTTGTTTTGTTTTTTCCTTTTAATATAACACACTAGTTTTCCATAACAATTTATATGTCATGATTATAATATCAATGGTATAAAAAAAAGATCAATTATTGACAGCATTTATCAGGAAAAATATGTGAAGGAAATGATTTTATTTTTGCTAATATATAACTGAGTAATTATTCACATTTTACCTTATTTTTAAACATATTGTGTCATTGTAATTATATGTAGAACCGATTATGACGCTCCTGGTAATTTTATATCGTTATACATGTTCAGAGAACGTTAAACGACGATTATTCTGCATTTTCAGTCATCAATTTAGCACAATTACAAATCAAGATCTGTTTTAGTTTCAACGTTTTCCTTATTTTAAAGTTTGCCATAGAAATATTGCATTAATGTACATATATACAATACAATCATACTATGTCAATCAGTTTTTGAGCACAGTCTCAAACAAAAATGTCCACCGACCTTATAAAAAAAGTCGCTCGATTTGTGACGGTAGTACTACGTGCGCAGGAAGCACTGTAGATCCACCGGATGTGACGTCAATTTAGACTGCAAAGGCCTTGAGTCTCGAAGGTTACGGTGTATGTCCTTCATGGAAGGCATTTTGGCAATTGTAGAGTTAAAATCGAATATTTTATTTTTCTCAGCGAGAAAAGCACAAATTTGTGCACTGTAAATCATCTGAGAAGTTTCCAACGAGACTTGATCTACAGAGGTCTCTGACGTCATTGGGGCGGGGGTGGCTCAGTCGGTAGCGCGCCAGGCTCGTAATCTGTAGTTCCCAGGTTCGAGTCCCAACTGGGTCAGCGTTGAGATTTATCTCCGCAAAAATTCCCCGCCCTGCCCACGGTCAGTAGGGGACACCGATGGGCTTGGAAAGGCCGCCGTCCGTCGGATGGGACGTTAAGCCGTGGCCCCGTGTGCGGGAGAGTCATACCCTGTGCACGTTAAAGAACACGCTGGAGGGCCTTGACGGGAGGCTACCATCTGTCTCCCAACAGTTGTTCCAGTGGGTCCCCTCCCCCAACCTTCTCTGAGCCTTCGGGGTCCTTGTGACCTGGCCATTTAGCCCGTGGTGTGCAAAAAAGTGCCGCTCAGATAAAACAACCCAACCCAACTGACGTCATTAGGACAGAAGCTCTCTGTCAGGACCGGGACGGATTGAGAATCCGTATTGCCAGAACTTCGACATTTTCAAAACAGCTTTACTATTTGAGATTTTTCGAATAAAAAGCAAAGAATGATAGTAAAACAATGTTAAAGGATATATATATATATAATTATATATATATATATCAATCAGATAGAACAATATCACAAAAATGCAAAATTTTGAAAGTTTCGAAAGTTCGAACAGCTGCAAATATAAAATTTGGCAGTTGCAACTGTAAAAATTGACAGTTGCGACTGTAGCTGAAAAAACCGGCTCAGACCGGTTTTGAAAAAGAATAGGATTACTGTAAACTAACAGTAATCAATCCAAAAACAATATTAAGACTCAAAATGAGTAAAAACATATGAGAATAAATGTAAATTTACAGAACTAATAAGGAATGAAATGCAAAAAGCTACCTTTCAGTAGCAACCTTTCAGTAGAATCGAATAAACTACAAAAAACTTAGAACTAGAATACCTCAACGGAGGATTTTTAAAGTAGGAAGCTTACTAGAATAGTATATTTCCAAGCCAATAACGGCCAAGCGCTGAGTCGGCTATCAGTACGTACTCTTCTAACGCCAATAACGGCCAACTTAAGTCGCTATTGGCGCGTACTTTTCCTATACTGACAGCGGCCAACTCAGGTCGGCTATTGGCGTGTACTAATGCTTATCAAATATAGTAATGTGTATCCAAAGTAATATCCACTGTAAACTTTATTCACACAACATTGTAGAAAAATTAAATCTGAAAAAGGCCTAGCTAAGAAGCTACAAGTTTAAATAAAAATTTAATCTAATCTAGCTACCCTTCCTTCCAAGGGCTCCACTGGGATTTTCACTCCAGTCTTACTCAAGGCTAGTAGGAAATTTAAGTAAATAGTTAGCTAATAAATAAACTTTGAAGTAATCCAGGAGCGATGCGAAAACACGTCATGACTGTTCGAAGTCAGAGCTCTAACAAAGAATGTAGAGGGAGAAGTTAAGCTTCCATAGAGATTAATGTAAAATCGAGTATCCTGCATTTGGCGTAGAGGTGAAACGAACATTACAGGGGACGAACTCTTTTGTAATTACATGTTACTGTCAACTTCCATTCTCTTCGCTTTTCCTATGTAATTATTTCCCATTGATATCCTTGCAGAGTATATTAATATCAATTATGTTCCCTGTTTCTATGCAACCAACAAAGCTTCTAATTGTAATAATTTATTCTATAAATTAACTTCAGGCTAATTTCAAATCTTCTCTATCCGTTCAGTTTATAATTGTTGGTTCAACGAAAAATAATTCCAATGGAGAAAATAAACCTTTATTAAAATTATGATATTATTTTTTTCAAATACAAAGTGCAGTTACTTTTTTTCCTTTTTTAAAATATAAATTTTTTGATACATAATTCCTTTGCCCCTTATTGTTTGTTTCCCAGCTTAAAAAAAATGCACGATACGAATCGAAACACCACTTGAGGTCTCCACTTACGCTTTGTCAAAGCTGAACTTTTTTTCCTTATACGTTCTTTGGCTCTAAGTCCTTCAATTCCAGTTTTCACAACTCGCCTGTACTTTTACCAAATGGATTCGAATTTTGCCAAGTTGCCAACTCGCCATAATTTTACAGAAAAAAAGTTTTTATATCTCACCTGAATTTTGCCAACTCCACAAGATTTTGTCAAGTTGACTCGATTTTGTAAATTGACTTGTATTTTATTAAGTGGCTTCGAATTTTGCCAACTGCCCTAGATTTTGCTAACCCTCTTGGATTTTGCAAAGTCGCTCCGAATTTTCCCAACTCCGATTTACTTTGGGGGGGTCTCCCCCCATAGCTATGCCCCTGTTGTTGTTTAACGTTACGTGGCATTGAGAGGTCCTTCTACAGGCTTTCTCAGAATGATAATTTTGGATGTATGTGGGTATTATGTTTGTTATTTTAAATTTAGGGTTCGCGTATATATTAATATTTTGGTTATCAAAATTATATTTGATATCATGCAAAGAAGTAAGAGATAGTCGCCCAGTGAAAATTGATATTTTAGGATTTTGTGTTTATGTCTGTATATGCTTTCAGGGAAGCATTCAGAGTTTGTTTGGAGAATTAATTCGTTTTTTTTTTAGTTATTATTCTTTTAAATAGGTTTTTGATTTATTTTTATTTTTTTTTTGTAATTTTTTATGCTTTTTTTTATATATTTATTTTTTTTATCATTTTTAAAATGATTTTTCTTTTTTTTTGTTAATTATGTATTATTTTATATATATATATTATTATTTATTTTATTTTTTATTTCATTATTTAATATTTATTTTTTTGAATTTATTTTAGTTCATTTTTTTATTATTATTGTGCCTTTTTTTAATTATTATTCTTATATTTACTATTTAATAATTTTTCTTTATTTTCCCCTGAGTGATTTTAATTTATTCTTGGGTTATGGAGATAGTTAGGGTGAAGACTATTGATCCAGACTGTTTTGTGGTTATTTGGGCCAGTGGGATCCGAGTTAAAGGGTTCGAGCCACTTTAGATATATATATATATTTTGTTCCCTTATTTCTATAGACCCTCCATTATTTTTCTTTTTTTTTTCTTTATATTTTATGGAATTTTTGGTGTGAGTCTGGATAGAGAGCAGAATGAGGGTCCCTTCGGGAACATGTATATGAGAGGTAAGTTGAGAATTGAAGAAAAATCTTTATGGAGGACATGAAGAGAAGATAGAAGGTAAAGGAAAGGTAGACTAATTCTGTTCCAAAGTGAGGTGGAAAGAAGGAAATTGAAGAGAGATTCATAAATTTGGGTTTTGTTCAGAGGGGGTGAGGGATCCAGAATTACATTCGTTTGAATGTCCAAAATGTTTAGGTCAATGAGTGATTTGAAGAAAGTTTGTCTCTGTGAGTCAGTATTATCACAGTTAAGTAGGATGTGATGAATCGTCTCCGGAACATTACAATGTCTACAGTTAGGTGAATGTGTGAGCTTGAATTTATGTAGAGTAGGGTTAAGAATTGTGGAGTTGATTCTTAATCTGTGTAGTAATTTGATGTGTTTTCTAGGGAAGGGGAGGTTATCAATTGTTGATATATTATGGTTAAGATTATATCGAAAGTTGTTTTTGACAGAGGCCTGGACCTGAAAGTATTTATTGGTGAGATGTGCTTCAAGTTGTTTTATCTCCTGTGACGTATTGATATGAAAATGGTAGGAAGGTGATATTATGTGGAGGTTGTGTGCCAGTTTAGCGAGATTATCAAGTTTCATTATGTTGAATTCCAACGTGGCTGGGAATCAATTGTAAAATAATTGTATTATTTTTTGTATGGAGGTTATGTGTTGTAAGAGAGGATTTTCTGTATGTAGTAGTTCAATGAGGTGTATAGAAATTCCTGTGAGAGGGTTTGTATGGCTCCTTTGGAATCTATAAAAATGGTAATATTTTTGTTGTGTACATATTTAAGGGTCCATTCCAAGGCCTCAATAATGGCAAAAATTTCAGTATGTAGTATGGTGCAGATTGGGGATAATTTGAAAGATAATGAAGTATTGTATTGTGGGATATGGATAGCAGCACTGGCTGATGGTGGGTTTTGAATGACAGAGCCATCAGTATAAATTTTAATATTTTCATTGTATTGTGTGTCAAAGTATGTTTCAGCGAGAGTTTTTACTGCATCATGTGGTAAGTTATGTTTATGTATAAGAGTGGATATGTGGGTGGAGAATGTAGGATTAATAAAACTCCAGTCTGCTATAAGTGGGGGAATATCCCCAAAGTTTTTGATCTGTAGGTGTTTCTTCATTAAAGTGTGCAGGTCAGGAGTGGATTTAATGTGTTTGTAGTAGGGGCTTCTTATAAAATGGGTGTGGAAAGGGCGATTTGGAAGTTTGTAATGTAGTCTAATATAATATTTAATTAGGATTTTTTGTCTGATTTGGAGGGGGGTAGGGAAGTCTCTGCAATGATAGAGAGAGTGGGTGTGAAGGAGGGAAGGCCAAGTGCAATTTTGATGCATTTGTTTTGGATTATATTATGTTTTTGTATTTTGGTACCTGATATGCCGCATAAAAATTCCATACCATATTCTAGTTTTGCTCTGAGATTTGTATATAGTTTGATCATATGATATTGTGGTGTGCCATTATTAATAAATGTGAAGTATTTAAGTGTGTTTGTGAGTTTAAGTCCCTGAGTGTGTAAATAATCCAGATGGGGGGGGGTCCAGGTGAGTGTTGAGTCCAAGTTTATGCCTAGTATTTTGCAGGTATTATGTTGTGGGATAATCTCATTATTAATAGTGAAATACAGTGTGGGTTTAGGGTTTGTTATGGTGGAAAGGAATGCAAAATGTCTTCTGAGGATTAATTTGTAAGTGCCATTTTTGACAGTAGGTGTATAATTTATTTAGCTGTTTTTGCAATAAAATATGGAGATTGGGTATAGAGTTGTCAGTGGCCCAGAAGGTTATATCATCTGCATAACATGTGTAAGTAACCCTCCTATAGAAGATTTTGTGGATGTCATGAATGTAAATATTAAATAGGGTGGGAGATAGAATAGAGCCTTGTGATAGGCCTTGTATGAAAGGAAGTTGATTAGAGATGTAGCGTTAATCCTGACTTGGCAGGTTCTGTGTGGGAGGAAGGAATGTAGAAAATGTAGGAGGTTTCCCTGTATATTTATGGATAAAAGTTTGTTTAGGAGGCCGTGTATCCAGACTGAGTCAAATGCCTGAGACAGGTCCACAGAAATGGCAATAGTGTATTTTTTCTTTTTATTGGCTTTGTGTATATCAGTGAGATGTGAAATGCAGTCCTTTGAGGATCTGAATTTTCTGAAACCATAGAAATTATTGGGGAGAATTTTCCCAGATTCAAGAAACCAGTTCAAACTTTTGTGGAGGAGTCTTTCAAATAGTTTAAGTGGATTAGGTAAGAGTGATATGGGTCTGTATGAGTTTAATTCAAAAGGTGGTTTGCCATATTTTAACAAGAATATTATTATGTGTAGCCAGCTGTCAGGAAGTTTGTGTGAGACCCAGATTGAATTAAATATTTTTAAAAGTCTATCTTACCATTGATAAGGGAGATATTTGAAGAATTTATTTGATATCTGATCATGTCCAGGGGATGATTTTAGATTCAACTTATTGATTGCATTGTTTAAATTCTTTCATAGAGAAAGGTTGGTCCATAATAAAGGAAGCAGGTGGTATATTTTGTAATTTTTTGTTTATATTATCTATGAATTTAAGTTCAGAATTGGTGTGGGTTGTTGTTTGTGTATTTTTAAGATTGTTTGAAAATTTATTGGCAATGTCAAGGATGGTAATATTATTATGAATGGAAATTTCTGAGGCAGGGGTTGTTTGTGTTTTTGGATTATTAATGTGTTTGTATGTTTTCCAGAGACTTTTAGCTGTGGTAATTGTGCTGAGTTGATTGGTAAAAGTTGGCCAATTGTCCTTATAAAGTTCTTTTAATTTTTTTCTGAGCTGTGCATTTTTTTTTTGTATCTGTTGATGTCATCAAAATGTCTTGTTTGTTTGGCTTTATTTTCAGCTTTTTTTCTGATTGCAGATAGTTTGTTCATGTACCAGAAATTTTTTGTCAGTTTTGGAATTTTGTTGAGAATGGTTGTGAAGGCAGGATGTGTAATGTTTATGATGTGATGAATGAAATGGTCATAATCAATTGTGTTATGTGGTGGGGGTGATTGAGTGAGAATTTTGTTAAATAGTGGCCAATTATTGATGCATTAGTTTCCTGTATTTATATTGGAGATTGGCCTGCAAAAGGATAGGATGATGGTCACTACCTCTAGTGTCAGGTAAGATGGACCATTTAAATAGTCCAGTGAGTTGGGGAGATATGAAGGTAAGGTCAATGACTGATTGGTTATTATTAGGGTTTTCATGTGTGGTGGCTTTTGAGTTAAGAATTATTAGGTTGGAATTTGTAATGTATTGGGAAAGAAGCCTGCATGCATGATTTATTGTGTATGAATGCCATATTCTTTTTTAATATACATTTTACTATATTACACACTTTGAGTCACCCAATTGGAAATTTGAGTCCATTCTTTTCTTATGATAAGAATGTAATTTACATGCAATTAAAAACGCTGTTTTAATATTATGACTCCAGCGATACTATTGACGGTTTTATTACAATTCGTTTTCTTCAAAACATTATTTTACTATTTTAAATGCCATTTGCGTTAATTTTTCTTAATCTACAGGTTAGTTTACACTGGCAGTGGTTTACTGGTGCCAGGGAGTGGGGGGTGGTTCATTCGGTAGCACACCAGGGTCATAATTTGCAGTTCCCAGCTTCGAGTCCTACCTGGGTTAGCTTTGAGCTTTATCCTTGCTAAACCCCTACCATTAGTCAGTAGTGGGGGGGGGGGGCTTCTCTGAACCTTCGGGGGCCCTTGTGACTTGGCTATTTAGCCCATTGTGTGCAAAAAAGTACCACTAAGAGGTAAAACGTTCCAAATCTACCCAACCCTTATTCTATTCAATAACATATGTTTTTACATAATTAAAAACATATTGTATACAAGGCATAAAAGACATAAATTTTATATACCTACATACCGTATTTGTATAATAGTTGTAGATATATGAAAATAAATAAAACTAAAGGAAAACTAATATTATTTGTAATTTAGTTTGGAGAATACATTGATCATAGGATATTCTTTGATTTTCTTTCCCAAATCGTATTGAAGGTCAGTGTAAAATAAGGTAATATGAATATCTGCGTACAGGGGATAGTGAAGAACTATGGTTGGGTAAGGGGGAAAAAGAGAGAACGAAAATTTTCCGAGTTGAAAAATTTTTTACATCTCGCCAGAACTTTTACCAACTTCCCAAGATTTTGCCACGTAGCCTCGATTGTGCCAACTGATCAAAATTTTACACAGAGAATCCAAATTTTTACATCTCGCTTGAATTTGGCAAAGTCACTTCGAATTTTGACAACTCCCCAAGATTTTGCCTAGTTGTCCCGCTTTTGCCAACTCTCCTTAATTTCACAAAACCAATCCCAATTTCCACAACTCGCCTGTATTTTACCAACTCCCCTAGATTTTTCTAAATCGCCATAATTTTACCAAAAAAATTCCAATTTTTGCATCACCCCTGAATTTACCAAATCACTTCGAATTTTGCCAACCCTCCTTAATTGCACAAAATCAATCCCAATTTTCACAATTTGCCTGTATTTTACCAAGTGGACAATTCGGATTAGAAAAAATCTGCCTGTATTTTACCAAGTGGACAATTCGGATTAAAATTTTGCCAACTCCCCAAGATTTTGCAAACTCTTCTTAATTTCACAAAACCAATCCCAATTTTCACAATTCACCTGCATTTTACAAGGTGACTTCGAATTTTGCCAAGTTGTCTAGATTTTGCTAACTCCCAAATTTTTAGAATTCACCTGGATTTTACAAAGTTGCTTTCAAATTTGCCAACTCTGATTAACGTTGGAGGGGAAGCCTCCCCTCCCATAGCTACGCCCTAGGTGAGGATTTTGTATTTATGATGGAGTGCCTCATGTGCTTGTTATTTAATCAAAAGTGTCAAAGTTTGAGGTTTTTTTGCTGTCATGCTTTCTTTAGAGACTTTTTTTGCGACATATTATACTAAAATGTACTTATAACGCTATGGTTCAGAAATACTTGACTTAGTTTCCAAAAACGTTCTTTGCTTAATTTTCATTGAAAGAGAGGCGAAATTTATTTTACTTAAAATTGTCACATCTGGGGATTTAATTTGGAAAGCTTTAGCTCCATTTGATATCACGTTGTTAATGCGTTTCTATTTCTAGATGACAACCGGATAACCTAACTTTTCCTTTTCAGAATTTTTGTTTCTCCTGAAATCATGTATCAGTATTTAATGCTTAATATAGAAGAAAATAACCCATACATATGGCAACACTGGGTTAGTGACCACCTATCAAGAACTACATATCCCAAAACCGCCTAGGTCACGGAAAACTTCAAGACACTTTTCAGAGGTTTTATACTGAAAATTTTCCGAAGGAAAAAACGTTAATTAGCGTCATTATAGAACGGACAATATCTCTTAGATGGTTATTAATAATATGTGTATGTATTCGATTAATTGCCCTATATATGGGTAGATCAAATAAGTCAAAATGTACATAACTGTCAGAAAAAATGAAAAATAGAGCACAATAATAACAAAAGAGAGGAATAAAGAAACACTTATAAAAAATTATATCGGAAGAAAATAAAATCCACATTGAATAGCTGTCAAAGAAAGTTAATATCATCTTAATTACGTTAAGCAGCAGCTTCAAGGCAATGCAATAAAACACATTTTAATGAAATATTCACATTTTATACTCTATTTCACCGCCCATGAAGAAATCTTTTAACATTTTAGGGTACGTCAGGAGCAAAAGGCATCCGCAATGGGAATATAACCCTCCAACCTTCGGGGCTTAAATAATGCATATTTCTACTTTAGCCCCGAAATATCAGAGATTCATGATGTCAAACTTACCCATAGGAAGATTCTGGACACGCCACCGATTTATACATATATAAGGTGAAAAAAGTAGATTGGATTGTTTTACCTCTGAGCGGCACTTTTTTGCACACCATGGGCTAAATGGGCAGGTCACGAGGACTCTGAAGGCTCACAGAAGGTTGGGAGCCAGATGGTAGCCTCCCGTCAAGGCCATCTGTGTTCTTTAACGTGCACAGGGCATGGCTGTCCCGCACACGGGGCTACGGTTTAACATCCCATCGGATGGACTTTCCGAACCCATCGGTGTCCCCTACTGATTGTGGGCAGGGCAGGGTTTTGTGGTCTCAACACTGACCCAGCTGGGACTTGAACCTGGGAACTGCAGATTACGAGCCTGACGCGCTACCGAGCCACCCCCGCCCTAGTAAAAAATGTAAATTACTCCTCAAGCACGTTTGCCAGAGGCCTGACAATTCAATACCCCATAGAGATCTGTGAAGACGACTCTAGCAGAAAGGCAAAACAGAAAAGTCATACTTTATATGGGTATCGAACCAGGGCCCTTTGATCAGTAGCGAAGCTCACTAATCACTCCGCCAATTTTAATTCTTAGAAGGAAGAAAACTACTTTCAAATAACCAACCTACTGCAACGTGTTTCAACTTAAACACATTACTCCCCTTATATTTTACTAAAAAAATTTGTTAAATGTGAAATTTTGGGATCATTTTTCCTCTAAGTTTAAAACACAATATTGAAGTGTATGTTGGAAAGGATAGTTCTAGAGCAAAATTCAAAGGGCTTTGGCCGCATAAATCAATAATCGAAGATTGATCAGTAGAGGTTTTACTGTAACGTCAAAAACCTGCGCCTCCACCTAAGAAAATTTTCTGGATATTCCCCTTTTAGAGACTCTCAATTCAAACCTGAAATATTTATAACACGCCAAACATTTGGTTCAAAACGTATTGATAACACTTTCCATCGATAAGTCATTCACAGCTTTTTCACCACTTTCATTATGATAATATGAAATCCGCCAAATGTACAGTCGTATCAGAATAACATTGCCACCTACCTAACAATAGGAATGGGAGGGGGTCATATTATTCTGATAACGAATGTGTATGTCTATCGATAACTTCATTCATAGCTTTCCACACTTCTCCATTCACAAGGTAGGAACCGGCAGCACCCCCCCCCCCCTCAGAAATTTCGGACGCTTTTCAAGGGGTCTTCCGACACACGGCAGCTAGGAACTGTTACCCCAAGAGGGTTAGAACTAAGTGGGACCACCCCATAAAATTTAGTACCGTCGCTCAAGTAGCCATGGAACCACGGTTTGAATTGTTTTTAACTTCTGAGCAGCACTTTTTTTGTACACATTGAGTTAAATGGCCAGGTACATAAGGACTCAGAGAAGGCAAGAACCATTGGAGAGCTGTTGGGAGACAGATGGTAGCCTCCTGTCAAGGACATCCAGTGTTCTTTAACATGCATAGTTATGGCTTTCCCGCACACGGAACCATGGCTTAACGTTCCATTCAATGGGCAGCGAGCTTTCCAAGTCCATCGGTGTCCCTACTGATAAAGGGGGGGATGGGGTTTTGCGGAGATAAATCCCAACGCTAGTCAAGGCGGGACTCGGAACCTGGAACTGCAGATTATGAGCCTGGTACACTACTGACTGAGCTATCCCCACCCCAGGAGCCACAAAGAAACTGTCACCGATGACATCACAAGTGTCCCCTCGCCCATTCGAAATTACGCCTATTATATACTAGTTAAACATGCTAAGGCGTGAAACGTATTGATAACTCTTCACAGTAATAAGTTCATTCACAGCTTTCCACCACTCCAGTCACAATTAAATTCCGAAAAATGTATGTCCATTGATAACTTCAGTCATAGCTTTCTACACCTACTAGATCATTCACCTAGGTGACAGCGGCGCTCCCAAAAATCTCGGACACCTTTGGATCTCTCCGGACCCACGGCAGCAAGGAACCGATCTGTTTACTCCAACAGGGCTAGAACCACGTGGAGACACCCCATGAAATTTGGGACTGATCGCTGAAGTAGCCAGAGAACCAGAGTGAAACTGCCAATTTCAGCCACCGATGATATCACACATGTCCACCCTTTCGGAGTAACGCCGATTATATGATGATAATTAATTTTAATACATTTCTTTAAAGTTTGGTTTTGATTCCTTCATAATATCAGCATTTGTATTAGAAAAGGGTTTGGGTTGTTTGGGTTGTTTTACCTCTGAGCGGCACTTTTTTGCACACCATGGGCTAAATGGCCAGGTCACATGGACCCCGAAGGCTCAGAGAAGGTTGGGGGAGGGGACCCACTGGAACAGCTGTTGGGAGACAGATGGTAATCTCCCGTCAAGGCCATCCAGCGTGTTCTTTAACGTGCACAGGGTATGGCTCTCTCGCACACGGGGCCACGGCTTAACGTCCCATCCGACGGACGGCGGCCTTTCCAAGCCCATCGGATTAGAAAAGGTGTAGAGATATGGTAAACTAAGAAATCATATTCTATGACACAAATTAAACAAATTGTTAAAAATAATTTGTCCACAAAATTTTAATCTAATTATGAATAAAAGTTAATGAATGTACATAATTACATAGTATGTCTAAAAGATTTCCTTATTATCATATTTTTTTATCCGTGGTTTTTTTAGTTCAGCTCGGAAAATAGAACTACCTTTGAGTATACAGTGTATGAGTATTTGGCCTCCCAGTTCATAAACTAAATATGTGCCTCAAGGGCGTCATATGCAGGATTGACAATTCCTCCAATTTCAGAATTCCTAATTTTTACAGAGCCCTATCATTACAAATAAGCTTTAGAACATATTTTTAAGTCTACACAACATCAAATACCCTGCATAATACCTAAGTATTATTCAGCTTTAATAAATCAAATATTTACAATACATATATACTGCAGAAACAAAAAAAAAGTTTAGAATCGTAATGTTTTTTGGGGGGTAGGGTGGGGGTGGGACAGGTTCTATTATTTTTCACGAAACTTTTTTTTTTTGGTAGAACTGACAGTATAACCTGTGTCCCTTTGAGTGCTCAACGATTTAAGACAAAATAAAGACATAAAAGAGAACAACAAAATGTGGATGGAATCTTTATTAAATGACGGAAATGTTTCCACTGAGATTTCGGAGACTATTCCACTGTGTACTATTCTTATATAAAAATTCTGAGAATGTACTGCTATGATGATTACAGGATGAGTTTGTACATCTTGAAGACTGGGTTGGTTTAGAAATAATTGAATATACGGTATAAAAATAACCATCTGATTTCAATAAAAACAGCTGTAAAGTGGGAAATATTATTTGCCACTTGCCAGGGTTAATCATAAAACGTGATAAAATTCGTAACAATTTTCTTTGATAAAAGTTCAACAGAACAGATAGGGTGGTTTCATTAAATTGTACTAAGTTGATAAATGCGATTCTGAAATTTCGCCCCCATGGTGAATGCATATTGTACATAAATTTTTTTAATTTATTATATTATCTAATATAATTCCTCTGTGACAACATGTTTATTTCTTTGAAGAACAGAAATCTCTGCAATTATGACAACCTAATACATCTAAAAGTAATTTTAGAAGCTGCATGATCATATGTTGTACTGTAAAGAAATCATGAAATGTAAAAGCTCAACAGTCTGCTTTTTCTGGTACGAAAATATCTAAAGATCTGTTTGTGAAAGTTTAAAAATCTGGCAGTGTGAAAAAATACATAAAATGTTAACATTCAATGAACAGCTAACATGAACATTAGACGACATGAAACAGTTGTCTGAAAATTGCATCGAATGCTTAACAACTTATAAACGACTATGCCATCAAAATAGAACAGTGCTACTGTTACTATTCACCACTTTTACTTATTTATACAATAAAATACATCGATAAGTAATGATTATTACTATGTACAGGGCAAATTTAGTGGGGAAAGGTGGGTCTCTCCTCAGTTAATACACGCAAATGTACAGAATGTAACATATTATGGTAGTGATGGTGGTTGTATAATATCGATTTCCATAACGGAAAAAAATAAGAACTAGGCAAAAACACATCGAACACCAGGGTATGTATGTAAAGGAGTGGGAGCTGATAACTAATCAATGACATGAACATTATGTATTGTTTAACAAAAGTATTTATATACGTTTCATGAGATAAAATGGGGCCATTTCAATGCAGTGTCATGACAAAAGTTACACATACCTGTACACATTTTCGAACCATTTTACTTACTACATATTAGAGAGTTTGATCCTTCAAAGGACAGCTTTTGAAAAGAATCATAAAACTTTTCAAAACACTGAGGTCATGAAATAATATGGTGATTTGCGACAAAAATGTTACAGTTTTGAGGAAAGGTGTTCGGTTCAAAACATTACAACAAAACAACAAACTAAGATCACCTGAGTAAGCTAAAACACCTGGCAAATGGCAATGATGTTCTTTATCAGAAAAAGATGTTGAGATAATGAGGTAGCTTCAAACTTAATCATATAGAATGATAAAAAAAATATCAAATCTACACAATGAAATCTTGGTGCCCTACAATAATGTTAAGAAGTTGTCCACAAAATTAATCTTCTTTGGAGGTTATTTAACAGCCACTAATTCTGCAATGTCTATAAAATACACTTATAATACAGACATTTAAAATTGTGTCCATTTCCTGGAAAACTTCATTAAAAAAACGTACAAATTCAATTGATGATATCTAATCGTCTATTTTCACTGACTATTATCACACTAATTTAGTATATTTATATTCAAAGAAATTGAGAAAATAATTTTAAAATCAATACGTAATTCTTATGGACAACCCCTTAGACTTCATGGTGCAAAAACATTCTTATTTTTTTTCAACAGGAACAAAACCACAGAGTAATGGCATCTCATATTTTCTAATGTCTACAAACAATGGTATATGGCAGCCCACACTTGCAACTCAATGATTGGTCAAAACATTCTGGCAAGCTCACTATTCTGAGAGTACCCACAGTAGCTACGGTACCTTATTTTACATCATCATCTCACCGGGGTTAGAAACAACAATACAAAGAGGCAAATTACTAGCTAACACAAAGAAACAACATAATATTTGTCTAGTTTAAGATAAACATAGCAATAACTGCAGATACATTAAAGGTACAGGAGCAAATATACTAATTTCAATATAACGAGCACATTTTGTGTTTTTATATTTCATTACATAAGATTTCCCCATGAATCAAGTCACAAGCTGGACTGCCACGTGGTATTGTGACAAACAAGCAGTCTTTCAAGAAAGCCTAAGAATTTGTTGTTCTTTCAAGTCACCAATTACCTCTCCTAGAAGAAATAAGCTAGGGTGAGCATGAATAGACAAGTGCATACATATCTACAAAGTTAAAGAGATTAGAATGCGCAGTCAAGTACAGTTACCCTTTACACAATTCATTATTACTTATGACCTCCTTGAGTGGATGTTTAGAGCACGACTAATATGACAAAAACCTTCAAACATGCAGCAGAAAACACTAGAATTTCTACTATCTTTAACTTGCTCTACAAGCTAGTCTACAATAGTGGCTATGAACAAACACAGTACAATGGGTGGAAGATACTATTATTCTACTTTCAAATGCTGTGTGACACACAAGTCGCCATTATGTGGCTGACTTGCACACTAGTGCATATATGCTGCACAAGCCATTCGAAGAATTAAGGTGGAAGAAGAGAAATGAACATTGAGCATGTCCAACACCACCACCACCCAATACAATATCAAGGAAGGCCTGGAAACAACATGAAGTCCAATACTTGAGCCCAGTTTCAACAGTTCACACATTGACATTAAACAATTATGCACATTTGGTTTAAATACTTACAGATCTGTAAACGACAGGGCACATTTTTTTTTAAATATCTTCACTGTTTTCCTTGTACAAACACAATTAGCTACATTTTACTTTTGAGAAAATTTTTCTTCTGGGTGTTTTTTAGAAAACATCACATTACAAATAATATTTTTCAGACATGACAGACTTTAAGAGAAAGCCAGTAACATTAATTAAAATATTTTCAGAATATTACTTACACTGTTTGTAACAGAGAGAAATTATTTTGGCATTTTCTTAAACATGTTCCTTGTTTATACCAGCAGTACTTTTCTCAGTCTTTTCTCTCCTAATATGCAGTGCCCTGCTGATTACTATAGCAATCTGAACTGTGGGAAATCTTATATAAATGATAAAACAGTTCAAACATCAAGTAAAAACACCACATGTTGCCACAAATGCCCACGGTGCTGCGATACTCTCATCTTTACCTAGCAGCTTCCAGAACCATGACGTGTAGGTACACAATATGCACATCAGTAAGGTACAGCATGATGGCAGCCCAGAAGACAAAGAAACAGTCTCCCTGAGATGAGGTCTTCTGGGCAACCCCCTTGTACAATGTACAAAAATAATGAGGTAGGTAAGAAAACCTTCTACTGCTGCCAGCCATCTTAAAATAAATCACTGCATCAGTAGTTTGGGATATCTGTTTACTATCTGCCCAACACCATTTGCTTAGAATCTTCCCCACACTTTTGTGCTAAATATTTTAGTCAGCAAGCACAAAAATATTATATAACTGGCATTTCCCCCCTTATCTACTAACTTACAGAAACACAAACTAAATTACAAATATTTGGGAATATGCATCTTGGTAAATGTTTTCATGTTAACATTTCTTTGCTGTGAAGGCACTGTGTAGTGTGAGAGATTCAAGGTGAACAGTGTCGGTATGGTCTCGATCTGCTACGTTACTGAGTAAATGTACTGAGCACACTGTCATGACAAAAACAATACAAATAAACAACCAAGCTGTTCTTATTTTTCAATGTTCAATCATAAAGACATTTTGCTTACAATAGCTGACCGTATAAGGCGCATCATTCAAAATCATTTCAATGCTATTTTATAAGCTGCAAGAATCATATTGATAGAAAATATTTAACACGATTTCTTGGATTAAAAAAATTGGGCACGTTTTTCTTTGAAATAAGGACTTACATACAGTATTAAGCTGATAAGTACCAAGCAACAAAGAAAATGAAATTATGAAAGAAAAAAAGATATATGCTGCAAAATCTACAGTATATATAAATATGCTGTTAACAGCACTTCCAACTCCTCTTGATGCTTATCAGAAAACAAGAATTTGTAAATGGAGATTGTGTCAGCTGTTTTAAAATACTCTATTCCAAACTTCAAATACAAAAATTACAAAACTCAATGGCGCTTTCAAGAATGTTTTCTTTCTCTTGAAATGAATAATACAAAAGACATCACAAACCGAATAACAAAAAGAATTACTTTACACATAAATATATATATAAGAAAATGAGGTAGAAGCTTCCTAAGTGAAACAAGACCCTCTATATGTTTTACTGTAGGAGAGAAACTGAAGCTGCATCATCATAACTGCCAACCGGTTTGTGATCAGAAAATATTCAAACAAGAGCTATTAATCTTTATAAAAAAAATTATTTTATGAAGAAAAATTAAAACAAGTTTTTTTTTAAGGTGCATTATTTTGTACTATAGCATCTAGTTCATGTGCAAATTTTGCTAATACATTGTTCTCAAGTGCTTATGATCTAAAAATGGGTTTTAAATGGCATAAAAATGCTTAAACATAAAATATACATCTAGTTTAAAGTACACTTTAGGTTATTTTTCAATAGAAAGCCATTCAACAGCATATCGTATTGAAAAGGTAATTTAACTATTGTCAGAAGTAAATGTTTAAAATTAAAAATACCCTTAAACTAAGACAAAATTTAAGTACTTAATGACATAACAAAATATTATAAAAGTAGATAATCATTCGATATCAAAAGCATAACATTTATTTTCACATATTAATTTATTTTTGAATGTAAAACATCAGTTCATTATTTCTCTGTGTTTAACTCACTTCTGCCAGAGTTTAACATTCGAACTTCTATCTAGTTTATCATGTTTAAATGATTTAATGATCTTACTATTAGCTAAAGCACACAATCAGTGTGGTTACATAAAGTGGGAAATGTAAACATTTGTTGCTAGAATGGTAAACACTATACAATTTTGGCAAACTATATGTGGGTGAAGTTAGGAATTGGAGTTGTATCTATTGCCATATAATGGCTTCAGTTGAAATTCTATAAAGTATAAAATAATCAAACATTAGTGTTACAATTATTACTAGTATTATTTCTGTTCACACAATGCTTCTAAATTAGATTAATATTAAAACACTACCAAATTTCCTGTTGAAATTCACTGGTCTCTTGAGCAACAAGCCCTCCTCTCAAGTGAGGAAAAAGGTTTTAAATTTGAACTTGGGTTCTACATAATGATTCAAAATTCACACAATCCATATTAGGAAATTTCATTTACTCTAAATTTATGTTTATGAATTTTTAACAATGGGTAATAATAGATGTTAAAAAAAAAAGGTGTAAAGTCTGAAGTCAGCTTAAACAGTTAAAAATGATTTGGTTGTTAAATTACGTTTGACTGTGTATACACGTTTGGCATGGAAAATTTCATTATGGGCAACTAGTAAAATACATGTCACCAATGAAGAACTGACAGCATGAGAACTAAACAGTGTTGCACATGTCAGTTACTGCAGGGTTGCCAATGTTGGAATTGGTATTTAATTCCGTTCAGCTAGTGTGAAATAATAAGCATTTACATTTCATGTTGCGTGAATTTTTAATCACACTGTATTAAAAAATAGACTTGAAATTTTATTGTGATATAGGTGACAAAAGGAAAACTCATGAGAAATTTGGGACTGGAAAATCTATAAAAATGGGGGGAGGGATAGTCTGTTTGAAATTAAGTCCTATTATGCATAAGAACTTAAGGGAATTCCCATTTGAAATTTGAGAAATTATGGTGTGTGGGGTCAAAATCAGTTTAAAAAGCAACCTTTTCAACAGTCAATCAAGTACCATGCACCTTTATTAGCAAATCCTGTGTTATAACTGCCAAGTGTTAAGTCAGCATGCATTATTGATGATTGTGAATGGAAGCTGACCATTCGAAAGGAAATAGCTGTAAATTATATTAGATTCATATAAAAAGAGTGGTTCATACTGCACTGCTTTACAATTACACATTACTCCTAAGCATTTTTATTTTTAAAAAGAGTCGATGTGTATAAAAACAGTTGTTGCTTGTCTCAATTTTGTTATTCCAGGATAAGTGAAATTAAAAGCAAAAATTTCTGTTAAAGTACACTCCACACAGAGTCAAAATAAGTTTTAAGATTTGTTGGATCTGGTAATCTACATACCTTAAAATTATTTTAAATGAGTACAAATGCTTTCAGAAGAAAAGTGTTCACTTCTAAAATCAACTGACTCCACACTGCTAGCAAGTTTATAATAAGTGAAATAGTTACAATGTAGCATCTAATTTAAGTAAGCATTTTTTTCATGCCTTAAGATCAGTTTCACTGATTATAACAATTTATTAGTAATGTAAGTTAATTTTCTTAGTAAAAAGCCATTGTAGAAGAGATAATATAAATTAACAGTTGGGAAAAAAATCAATTTTGCTTTCGAACACTTCTGAAATTAAAAATTTGTTCAATTTTTTAGCAAGATGAATAACTGATTTCTCTTACTTTAATGTTATGAACAAACCTTTAATTTCTTTACATTAAATTATCAGCAATATATTTCTCATGTTTTCTTATATTAAGTTAGGCCAGGTTGTTTTTATCTCTGATCAGTATTTTCGTGCATACATTGGACCCCCCCCCCCCAAAAAAAAAAAAAAAAAATCACTCCGACTGATTCATTCCAAAATGTAGAATTATGAATTACAAAATCTGAAGTATAAGTCAGATATTTATTGCATACATTTTCAAAAAGATAAAACTCAAGTATATGATGGTGCACATTAAATGAAAAAAAAAAGCCTCCCCCAGACATTTCTTGTGGATGGGGGGGGGGGGGGGGATTTGCCTGTATGCCACTGATCTAACCTCATTCAATTTATTTCTGTAGGTTTTCATTAAAGATGCAGTTTATCACTAATCATTATCACACCTCTTCAATGAACTGAATGACAGTATTACTACTGTTATCATGCAAATAACTTCTGATATGCTCTATAGGGTGGAAAGAAAATGAATTTCACTGGGATGTCTATCATGTCACCTTTGGCACCCATACTGAGCATCTGTAAACTTGATATACTTATCTTCATTGCTTTGTCATGTGTTGTTTTCCTGTCATGTGATAAATAAAAAAAAGCAATTTAAATGTTTGAAGTTGTAAAACTACTCTATAATTACACTGTATAATTTCTTTTGACCCAAACACCTCCTTTTACCAAGAATTCCATTTTACCTTAATAAAAACTAAATGATTTTTTTTCAAAAATGCCCCCCCCCCCCCTGGGAACCATTGTTTTTGACCAGGTCCTGGACAAACTATAGCCCATGAGCTATTGATGGCAATTAAATTTGCGAAAAAGAAAATGAATGTTTAGAGGACAAGAATTCCAACATTGGTGAAGTGAATTTTCATTAAAGTAATTAATTTTTAATAAAAGCATATTAACTGTTTCACTTTAGATTTTTAAAAAATACATACGCTATTGGTTATTTATTTTTTTGGTGGCCCATCCTTCAATTTCAGTTTTCCTTCAGCTAAAACATGTCCAGGCCTGGTTTAGATGAAGGGAAAAACAATTCTAACTACAACAATGAGATGATTTAAAAATTTCCAGAAAATGTATTTATCCCTCTTTGGTAACAAATTTTGAAACAGAGAACTCTATTCTTTGAATGTGAGCATCACAGACTGACACAAGAATATAAAATGGCAGAGACTAGCATAGTTAACTAATGAAACTAGTAATGCTATCTTTTTTTATGAATGTGTTATTTACTTAACCTACAAAAATGAAAAGCAAATATGAAAATTTCTAATGCTTAATCAAACTTTTTACTTACTTGGATTGCAAGTTAACCATAAGACAATCTTAATCCAAACAAAAAAGGATTGCGGAAAAATTTAAGTTTAAGGTTAGCCTCTAAGTAGAATTTTTATCAGCACTGCAGTTCTGAATATTAACATCAGGTGACAAGATTATGACAATTTCAAAAATGCAAATAAGCAAAGAATATAGTGTATATTTCAATCTTATTTTTTCAAGCTGATACATTTTAATGACTACATAAAATTAAAAAATATAATAATATTTTGTTTACAAATTAATGCTTGAATATTCAACACCATCTGATAACTTTTAAATATCAACTGGTCCTACATAAGCATAATTTTGATTTGAATTAAATGGGCAGTGCATCTGATCCCTTTACACTAAAGTTTCTGAAACTTTTAATTTAGCTGTTTCTCATTTTTTTTTAAATATTGTAAAAATATAATAAAGATTAAGATGATTAACAAATGATAAAATAAACTGCTTAAATCGGGAATTATTTAACATTTGATGTCTCATACTGGTGGGCAGGTTGCTAGTAACAAGACACTGAAGATTACATTTTCTCCAATTTACTTTAAACATTTATCTGCTAATTGTTCCATTAGTTGTATTATTTTACATTTGAATAACCTATGCTGTTTACCAGAAATTGTCATGGTTATCAGACTTAGTTGAATTGCTTGAGCAGATGTGAAAGACCATGCAAACAATGAGGATGTGGCTTTTATAGCAGATATGCTTAAATAATAAAGTAGCACTTTTAGTGAATACAGGCTCTTCATAAAAAGAAAATACTATTTTGCTCTTATATGTTACACATGATGCAAATTTCATAAAGTTATACCTTATTTTTCTATTCTAGAATCTTTTTGCATCAACACTTGGCTTAGTGTGGAAGCTTTTGAGATTCATTAACTCAATGAATCTTTTCGCATATATTCTTCGTTTTAGTTAATGAATCTTTTTGCATATATTCTTTGAACTTTTCAATATTCTTAGCAAATGCTCTAAAACTGTGGTTCTCAAATGATATTTTAGATGTTTTTTTATAGCTTTCTGGTCTTTATGTAATCATTTTGAAAATCATGAACTTTAATATGACCTCCTTTAATAACAGTGAGGTAAACTTCTTAACACGCTTGGCTATTGATCTAAGGGACCTGGGTTCGAGCCCCGGGTAAGGCATGGATGTATGTGTCGTTTTTCTGCTGAGGTCCTGCCATCCTCTCAGACCTTCTACTGTGGCATATAAACTGACAGTCTCCTGTCAGACCTCTGTGGCAAGCAGCTGCTTGAGGGGGTATTTATTTTATTCATTTTTTAAACTTCTTAAAATGTAATCCCAAACAGATAGAGGAAATGGATCTCTTGCTTCAGTCACCTAAGAACCAAATCTATCATGACATAGCATATTCACTTCAAAACGATGGTACAGGGTATCAACAAGGAATGATTATGTGCAATTAGTTTCAGAATCTTCAATGATCCAATTCCATATATCTGTATAAGTTAGGCTGTTCATTGCAGTAGTAATAAAAAAGAAACATTTGAGGTGAATTTTTTGTCATTTTATTTAATGCATTATAATTTCTTAACAGCATTTACATTCTGTTTTGAACTCTTCAGAGTTCCAGTTTTAGTACTACTAAATCTATATGATTTCTGTCAACTTTTTTTCAAAATGACTACATAAAGACTGAAAAGCTATAACACACTGTAAATCTAAAATATCATTTGAGAACCACAGTTTTGGAGCATTTGCTAAGAATACTGAAAAGTTCAAGGAATGCATGCAATAAGCAAATTTTAACATTGTTCTAGAAAAATGTCCACATTAAGTTTTACAGCAAATATGCATGAAAATGTGAGAATCATTTACAATAGATGTATATTCAATACCCATGTATTGATAATTATCAGGGTGAAGGAATTATCATAGTTTTAACTCAGTTTAACCTATTTTGAAAATAGAATGTAATGACATGTGATACATCAGATTTATTGAAAAATGCCTAACAGAGGTAAATTTCTTTATTTACTATTGAAAATCTGATTCAGTTAATCAGCAAATGTATATATCCATCTTCTTCAGAACTTCAATGCAGGAAATCCTTGCTAATTTCAAACTGCATGCATTTAAAGAAATGTGACACTTATTTGTTCAATATGGAAAATGTTTGATCATATGCAGTCTTGAACCTCACAGCCATATAAACTAATACTTTACATTAAACATTCATAACATAGCAGAAAGTGACCACAATGTGAATGATAACTGTGGTCTCGCATCGATAGCACATGCATTTTGTAGCATTACGGGTTAACATGCGGTAATACTGTTTTATGCATTTGATGTCACAAGCAAATGAGAATTCCTTGCTGTAAGTCATACTTCATTTTCTGTGTGTTATCAGTTTAGTTGTATTTCATTGGGTTTTTGCTCCTGTAAAATGTTTTTTTGTCCTTTAAATTAAAACTTTATTTAATTAAACTATGGCTTTTACATGTAAAGCATCTTCAAGTAATAGTGGAGTAAAATAGCACAAAGTTTGAATTTAGGCTGAAAAGATAATAATTTGAGACAAATTACACATCAATACAAATGTAGTGCCTCTTGCTAAAGCATATCAGATGAACAAGTTGATCACTCATAGAATTATGCATATAAAGTATTAAGGTATCCATTTCAACAAATAAAGTGTGTTATAGAACATAGTTACTATATTTCACCACTTAACTGCTATTCAGTATATAGTGGATTAATCACTTTTATATTTTGTGTTTTGATTTGTTATCCCATGCATAGAATGCAAGGCATGTAAATGCCTCTTTTCTGCCAAGGAGAAGCACATATAATCTGAACACTGGAATAATCAGGGATCATATCTGCAAACTTGTGGCTATGAGCTCAGCATACATATTAATTACAGTAATTACACCTTAAATATAGTTGAAATTTGACTGTTAATAATTTGCAATACATTAGATCTTACTACATCCACAAGATAAGTATGTTTTGTATTTTGAGTGAACAAGCTAGTGTTCTACGCAATCAATTTATAAACTGTTTTATATGTATGTATGTATGCATGTATGTGAAAATGTAAAACTTTTGAAAACTGAATATTATAACTGCAATTACTCAATACATAAATACATTCTAAGTTGTTTTCACAGTCAAAAACAGATGAAAATGGCAAATGAAGCAAAAGTTAAAAGGTTATGCTTTTGTTATATTTTGCATTAAAAACGAACAGTGATGCTTACATTTTAAGATACTTAATGTAAAGACAAGGACTGAATTATATAAACTAATTTAGAAAATATATGGAAGAAAATATACAGAAACTAAGACAAAATTTGGAACTAATCAACATTTGCATTCAAATTATGTGGTTTTGCATTTATATTAACATATTAAAAGCATTTCTAGAACACTGTAATACTACTATTGGAAACTTATAATTTAATCATAAAGCTCTTGAAAATACATCTATTACTATGTGTATTAAAAAAATACATTGTATTAAATAATAAGCTAATTTTAATGATGTTAATCAAATTTGGCCCAAAATATTTTTGAACACAACAATGCTAAATATTTTTTAAATAATCCTAATATATTTTGAAACCCAGAAACATTTATCTATAATAAGAACCAAATTATTCAGCATATAACTTATGGAATTTCAAGTGTTCAGTATTTTGAATTGCGCAGAAAAACCCACATAAAAGGTAAATATTAATTTTCCAATTTAACCTAGATGATGCTATTTGTTACTTTAGGAATGGTTCAGTGAAAACTCACTGCAGCATATAATATCTTCTTGCTCCATGATAAATGACTGTCACAAGAAGTAAAAAGAATTAGCTACATCAAAAGATGACATTTTAAAGTTGGTAAACATCTACAATGTGAAAGGTGATGCTATAATGCAACAATATTCCTTTAACCGATAATTGAAAACAGAGAGAAATAATATTTAAGTGCTTTATTGGCCTTTTATTGTGCTGAAATATGCTTTATTCATATATTGTGCATTTATAAAGCATGGCTCTCACACACAGTCATATAAATTTTGACTCCTGTAGATAGTATTGTATGCATATGTACCTAGTGATAAAGCACTGAACTGTTGTAAGCTGACATGTGAATAAAGTATCAATGGATGGTAATCAAACCAAATTTTCTCTGCTACAGTAGATTGTATTGGAATACAGTATTTAGTATTCCTTACATGATTGTAGCAAAGGCAAAAGGCAGCAGAAAGTTAAGGTTTTCAACACCTCTTTTACACACAGAAATTAAAATTTACAATAACAGCAAATGAATTATTAGTGTTCAATAAACATAGTATCAATAAATTCTGAACACCTTTTCTTCACAAGTAACTTATCTTGGAAACTAAATTCAACTCAAATAGCTGCAAAATTTGACACAGAAATAGGAAATGGTAACATTTCAAAGTGTACAATATATTTGTACGACCATATGTCACAATTTACAATTCTAAATATGTATTTACAAACTTGTAATTTAACTCCACAGCCATTAAACATAGTTTAGTTGTTCCGTTTTTTATTCCTGAAATCAAAAGTCTAAAATGCACTATTTGGAGATGTAGTTTCATTTTCATTGCACATGCATAAAAATGAATTAACCATTTTATGTAAAACATATTTTTATTACCCACTATCTCCCAGCAGCACTCAAGCAGACAGCACTTTTGCTATGGAGGAATGTAGTCACTTTCATGTGCTATTCAAGTCACATTTGTGTCTGTGGTGCATAAAGACTTGATTTGGCATATGAATTTGCCAAACCTTATAGTCAGCTTTCCTTTTTAACTTCAACTACCAAAATGAATATATCTTCTCATTTTTATTGGAAGCACTTTAACCCCTTCAGTAATATTTTGTCATGATAGAGTGCTCCAGTTTGTCTGTCCTTGCAGTAACAGTACAGGTGCAATTTTTTTTAACATAATGTATTATTTTTCATGAAATATGTAGGTAAAAACTGATAAAATTCAAATACGTATCTATGGTAAAGTGAGAAATGTTAATGAATGCTATAAATTGCATGTACATTATTACTAACATAAATATAAAACAGTCCATAAAAAATACCCGCTTCTGTCATAACAGATGCTAGGTGGCACCTGCAAAAGCAAAGTTCATTTGCACTTTTAGTTAGCTACTGCAGGATGCTACCTGGCTGTGAGTCTGTTCCTCTCTCAAGTGAATTCTAAGGAGGCATGTGTAGATGACTGAGAAAACCTTGGAGAGGAGAGAGGAGAAGGAAATGCATTAACTGAAAATGGAAGCGACGACTGGTTTGTGTCTTCGATGGAGGAGGATACTGAGCTGGCACCTCTAACAATGTTGCTTGGGCAACATGATTGGGTTGTTTCCTGAGAAGGTGAGGGAGGAATGGATGGCACACAGTCTTTGTTGCTCTCATCAAGAGCTTCTGATGAAATGTGACAATGGGAAGTTGATGAAATTGGTGGCACAGTATGATGAGTGACTATTTGTGATGAGGAAGCAGGGTTGTGCTTCAAATCTTTTTCCTCAATATTGCAGGAACTTTCTTCCATTCTGGCACTGCTTGTTGTACAAAAGGTGCCACTATTTTGACTGACTTGTTGAGAAGTATCTTTAGTGTGCATGCTATCTGACTGAGTTCTGATATCCCTCTCATGAAGCAATACAGTGGAGGAATTCACATTTCCAGCATCATGCCAACCTTCCTCTTCTACACAGTCACTTGCCTTGTATCGCATACGCTGCTTGAAAACTGGACCATCATCTTGATCTACTTCCTATAAAAAACAGAGGTTTAACATTTGGAAAAAAAAAATGATTTCAAAATAAAACCTTTCATATATTTATCAGCTTTCAAGAAGTTATCAAAATATTTATTCTCTAATAACAATATTAAGAAATTCATTTATTTATTTTTCAACTCAGTTATAAGAAACATACTTAAACATTTAAAACAGTATTTGAATTACTACATCGTACCTTTTTCAATTTTATTTGTTTTATTTCTTATTCATACCTACAATCCTCCAATAACTAACTATAATGTACATCAAACAATTATTCCCTAACATCTGTTACATTTATCTCATTTTGTTCAGTGAATATGCAGAAAGGATTTATTCAAAGCACTCATCAAACATCGGTTAAATTATTCGAGACTACACTAATCAATTGCTTATTGTACATGACAATACAATAGCTCACTCACTAGCCTAACTGCAAAACAGTTTCTAAAAAGTAATAGAGGGAAGTCAACTAGATTGAAACAATCAGTGTTGTTTAAAGCTTCTAAATACCAATTTTTCCTCTTACTAATTTTTAAATTTGGCATGTGAAGTGTAAAAAAAAACTTTTCAAAACATTTTTATAAATAGTTTTTAAAGTTAGGAAAACTGTCTTGTCAGATATGTTGCAACTTACAACCTGCCAATAATATCAGGTATTTTAGCAAATAAGCACATAGCAAGAGTTATGAAGAATACAACTGACAGAAGTATCACATGACTTTATGTGTTGATCAAGGAAAACATCTGGCATCACTAAAATGCTACATCCAGAGTTATAAGCAAGTAACTCCCCATTAATTGCTAATGGATATCTTAAGTGGCAGCTCTGTAGTCAAAGCTTCTTTTTCTCCCTAAGTTGAAATTGAGTTAGAAAGTTGTCGATTTGATATGGCCAATGAAATTCAGAACATGATGGCAAAACTGGATACCATCATAGCAGACAAATTTTTCAAGTCTTTCCAGAGTATATATGAGCACTATATAAAGAGTGCATCCAGTCCCTTGGTTAAAGAACATGCTGGATGGCCTTGACGGGAGGCTATCATCTGTCTCCCAACAGCTGTTCCAGTGGGTCCCCTTCCCCAATCTTCTCTGAGACTTTGGGGTCCTTGTGACCTGGCCATTTAAGCCCATTGTGTGCAAAAAAGTGCCACTCAGAGATAAAACAACCCAACCCTTGGAGACTATTTTGAGACAAAAGGTTAATGAATATATTACCTTGTGAATCATTGTTTTCATTTTATTTCAGTCTCATTACTTTCTTGCTACACTTTTTTTTTAAAGTTTTTACTGAATGGAAATATAGAAAAAAATTTTCTTTTAATTTTTTTTGCTGTTTTATTACTCACAATCAGGTTAAGGTTACAAAGTTGTTTATTTTCTGAAAGTAGTCCAAAATTAATTCAGCCAACAAAGTGAATTCAGTTCTAGAAACCCTACACTGTAAGAGTTAGCTGTCATACATTCTACCAGGCCATGCTGCATGATAAGTTCTTCTGTATACTTAAATGCACACTGTCTGGTTATATTATTATGGACACTACATTGCACATAAAGTACCATGAAATATACCAATGTATGAAAAATTTCTTACTGATGTTAGTATTCTACTATGAAGTCCTATAAAAGTTGTAAAGGCATGGTGGAAAGAAAAGACAAGTGTGACATGGGTAAAAAGGCTGGTCTGATGAGTGACTTCAAAAAAGGGCTCATTGTTGGAGTATGATGGCATCTGCAATTGTGATGATGGAACTCAGCAGAAAATCACAGGGTACAATATCCCAAGTGTATGGAGAGTGGCAATGAACTCGAAAAATGTCCGCCAATCATGACAAATGAAGGAGGAAAAAGCTCTGATAGTATAAGTATTGGGTAAGTGTTCATAAAAATTTGGCCAGGCAGTGTATTTTGATGTACCTGTATGATGCACTTTGCTAATGATGTAGAGCATGTTGAAGGAGATTGTCTTCAAAACTTTTTATTATTGGATATGGTGAAAAGATTGTTTTATAATTTTATCCATTTCAGATTTTTGCTTTTGTATGTGCACAAGTCTCGAGTTTTTCAAAAAGTAATTATCAATTTATACAGTGCAAAAAACAAAGTAAGAAAGCAATAAAAATGTATCAACTTTGCCATTTAAATTATCTCTTTATTATGCATTAGCATAGGTAATATGTTGCACCTGGAAGAATCAACCTAATAACTAAAGGGTTGATTAAGGAAGTTTTTAATTGTGAATTTACATTCAAATTATAGTAGTGAGTGAAATTACTGATCACCTAACTTTTTTGCAGCTTTTGCATCTTAACTGAAATAATGTCTAATCGAAAACAAACAGTCAGCCCTCCACATTCACAGGGGAGCATGAAAGTGGTGCAGGACAGCCGTGAAAGTGGAAAAACCACGAATATCTCTAGGTCCCCCAAACCTCAACTCTTAATACTGTTGGACTACATGGAATGTGGGGATTTTGCATAGAGATTATTCTCTAGACATCCTCACACAGGAATTCCATTGTTCAATACTACAATTATTTCTAATATTTTTCATTCTGAATAGAATTAAGATTTTAATTTGTCTTCAAATAATTATAATTATTTTCAAGTATGTAATAGTTTATAATACAAAGAATTAAAAAAAAATGCTTAACAGCATGCATTTCTGTATATACATTTTACAATGCATTACAAAGTTTTTTTTTTCTCTAAGTTTGGACTCAAGCAAATTAAATTTGAGCCTAAACTCTTCTCTAATAAATGCCTATAATACTGCCTTACAACAATGCTTTAAAATAGTCTCAGTTTCACAGTTTCTACAAGAAATTAGCTTAAATTGTAGCAAAGAATGACAAAAATGGTTAGATTTGCCTTAACAGTGATCATGTTAATGTGATCAGTAGTCTATCAAGTTCCTCTTAAAAATGAATATAAGATAATAAGGATATAAAAGTCATTTAGCTTATGGTCACATATGCACAACCATGAGTTATTTAAGAGTTAGTATTATTTGAGTTTAACTTTTAATGACAACTTTCACTTCTTAAAATCCCAATAAAATGTTGTACATGTGAAAACACTATTTTATGAGGTTAACATTGTTACTATTTGCCATTTAAATAAAAATTATGCTGTTTATAAATATCAAAATTACATATATTAAAAAGAAAATAATATAATTAATGGCATACTAAATATTATAATTCATACCCGAGCACTTTCTGAAGAGCTTCTGTGACTGCCCAGGGAGGTACGACTATTGCCTAATAACTGATGAGTAAAACCATTAATTCTTCCATTACACAATATTGTGGGATAACCACCCTATAAAAGCAAAAAACATATATGTTAAACAACAGAAAAAAAAAGAATATTTAAAACTTATTTTACAAAATATCTATAAAAATAAAGTATTTGTTTTTTCACAAGGCTGTAATTCACATGTTAACTGTTGTATTAAATCATTTCTGTGATTCCATTTTCAGAGTAAGTTATTGTGAAAGAGTAAAATCATCATATATAATAATAACCAGGAAAGACCCAGAGACTGCAAATGAAAGACCAGCAATGATACTTGTAAAAACCACTGAGACCAGTGCTCAAAAGTCCTCTGTGATGCTTAAGAAAGCAGAGAAACTAAACAAAAAAGACACACAATGTCAAAACACCTTCAATATATACATTATTGTCTTCCACAGACAAAATGTTAGAGAAAGCCATTACCTGTAGTTAGTGTTTCTCCATAGGGCTTGAATGATTTTAGTAGCTATATCCAAAAGGGGCAGAATTAGAAATGAAATCTTTTCCCATAATATTTGAAAAATTTATATATAAAATTTTGACTAAATATATAAATTACAGAAGTATAATTTAAGGTTAATAGAATAACTGTTTTGAGCTGGCTGAGATATGATGGTGCAAAATCCTGATATGTGAAATGCTCTACTACTGAGCTACCTATTGGCTGCTATCTAGATTTCCACTAAAAATAGCTATGAGCTATATCCATGTATTATATAGAACAATTAAACCTACACTAAAGGATCCTGAAGCAGAAGCTGACGTTACTTAATAATGTGGTGAGGAGTAGATAATCCCGCTTGTAATTAATATTGAACAAATGTATATGCAAAATTATGATAACATGTTCATCTGCAATGTAAAAAAACTTACTTATAATGTGTTATATGCAAAATGGCACTAAACAAAATGAACATGAATTACAAAATGTAAAAATACTGAAACTATTATATAGTAGTTGTTACTCTTTCACACCTAGCATGCTTGATTCACAAGGCAGTTCACTTTCTATCAGATTCAACTTGTGATGTCATTTAGCTGCATTCAAGTCCATAATTTTAACTATAGCCCTGCGTCATTACTATCTAGATAACATGATACCAGTGGATTTTTTTTCTGTGGAGCTATCCAAAACCAGTGCATGTAACCTCCACACTAGCTCTGAAGGCCCATGAATAACTGTAGCTTATTGTACCATTGATGCAATCATGCAAGAAATCACAGTTAATTGCATTGAAGGGGAGCCATTATTTTTTAAAGAAAAGGGAAGAAGGCACTCCCCTCACACAAAGGACAGAGAAAGCCTAGCTCTAATGGGTTAGTAGTCAGGTATGCTAACCCCTAAACCAGGTATGGGCTAGAATATGGATTTCGATAACTATATGCCAGGTAGAAAGGTATGAAGTCACCCTTAACATCAATATCAGATTTTGAGGTAATATTGTCTTGAGTAGGGTGAGATATGAACCCACGACCTTCTGAGAACATGGTCTAGTGCTCTGACTACTGAACTACCAGTCACCAATCAAGATCTCCTTCATTTAGTGATACAAACTATTCTACCTGCTGTACACAACTCAAATATCTGCGTCATTTGAAGTAAGTGTCTTCTCTGCTTACAAATGGCATTCTGGAAAAGGTGGTAATGTATGATACAAGCAAACTTAATTAATTACTTAATAAATCTCTCAATGTTTCTTCAGTTGAATGGTGTGATGGCACTCTTAATTTGTGTGTTTTGGAATGTGATGCACATAATTCTGGCTGATTTAACAATACTGTGCCAGCTTCTGCGTTAACCTCTTGGGATCTGCCCCCCCCCCCCCCACACACACACAAGATGTGCTAGTAGCCTCAACTATTGCAGAAATAGGATGAATAGTCATTGAAGATCATTTACACTTCCTGTCTCTTCAAAGTAGTTTACAATTTTTTTCACTGTTGCTCATAATCTGTCCACTCTTTAAAATGATTTTTTGCAGCATTTCATGTAGTGAACAATTATCTGGACTGAGACCAATATATATATTACCTGTCCAATCAACAAAACATTTTGTTCACTCACCCATATACTTCTTCATCATTGTGATAACATTAAAGGGTACAAGAGTCTGGAAGTCAACAATTTATTATTCACATGTAATAAGTGGTAGCTTGTCTTAAGGATGCCCATGCCCCTCTTTGAAATAATTAGAAAACTAAAAATTTGATTGGAGCAGGGAAAAAGTCTGATAGTTTTGGCTTGATAGAGACAAAAATTTGACATGTTTTCCTTCATTATTTGAATATCAAATTTGTAAGAAATTGTCTTGAACAAGGTGGTATATGAACCCACAATCTCCTGATAACATGTCAGGTGCTCTGACCACACTGAGCTACTAGTTGATGATTTCATTCTCCTCTGATATAAACTATTCTACCTGCTGTAAAATAAAAAAAATAAAATAAATACCCCCTCTAGCAGCTGCTTGCCACAGAGGACTGACAGGAGCCTATCAGCTTATATGCCAAAGTAGAAGGTCTGAGAGGATGGTAGGACCTCAGCCAAAAAAACAACACACACATCCATGCCTTACCTGGGGCTCGAACCCAGGTCCCTTAGATCAGTAGCCAAGAGTGCTAACCACTTGGCCATGGATACACAACTCAAATATTTGTGTCACTTGAAGGCAGTGTTTTCTCTACTTATAAATGTTACTTTGAAGAAGATGGGAATTGTACGTTAAGTATACAAAATTACTTAATAAATTTCTTGACATTTCTTCAGTTACTATGTATATATAAAAACACACATATATATATATACAGGTGTTTGTATATTTTTTTCTCTTTGTCTACATTTTAATAAATAAATAAATTATAATATATTATTAAATAAATTAGTTTAATTTATTTAGATTCAGTAAAGATATTTCTCATTGTATTCGAGTGTATTCCTCCAATTTTATACCTGATGAGATTTGTTTCTTTCTGAATTGATGAAGCTCTACAATTTCGTAACTGGTTTTTTTTCCCTGTAACATATTTAAAGTTAGCATTTAACAACTTTTCAAACACATAACCAGGGGAGCTGCATAATATCACTTTTACTGGCCACTATAAATTGTCTATATGCATCTATCATTAGGCATTCCATAGATATTCCCCTACTTGGAATTTTTTTGCTCCCTTTTAGATACTTTTCAATAATTTTCAACAATTTTGAATAATATCATTTCTCAAAAGCTGTTGTAACTTTATATTTTGACTACTTGCTCTTCATTTTCTCACTATTATATTTCAATAATTTAGGAACATATTCAATAGCATAAAATTATTTTATAATACTTGCCTCTATTAATTTATTATTCCATATTAACTGCCAAGAAATATGCCATGCAGTCACCATTGTAAGTTGAGTTCTAAATATTTTAAGTGTTTTTCTATGATTACATAAATATTACTCTTTATTATTACAATTTCATGTGTAAAATAGCAAAATAACATTAATAACAATAAACTATTGATTAAAATGTTTGATTCCTTATATAGTGAAGCAAGCAAACTTGCCCAAGATAATATTTTATGAAACCACAAAAATGATGCTACATTTTTACATGCACAGTAAAACTTTCTGTAACTTGGCAATTTGCTAAAGTTGGCTACTCTTTACAGCACTGTTCAGTGACTTCAGGTTTCACCATAAATTTTTATAATACTAATTGCTGTATCAAACTTATTAAGAAAACATTTAGAGACAAAGAGAAAACAAAGGGGAAAAGTTTAAATCTTACTTTTGTATCCAAATGACGTTCGCCAGCACCATTAGGTACCTGATTCAGCATAGGTGTGAAACAATCAAGCTCCTGATAGTCTAAGCTTGATGCCCGTTTTTCATTGCTTGGTGTTGAGCCTAAAATATGTCCATTGAGCTGGGGGACGTGGCCATTGCCACAACACATTGTATACCTGCCGTCAGTAGTTGGTGGAGGGGGTGGTGGTGGTGGGCAACATCTGAAATAAAACCAAAAACACAACAAGAAATAAATTTAATATTCAATTAAATATTAATTAAAATTTATTATATTTTTAAGCCTGCTACTTGTATGAATAAATAAAAATTTCATTCATCTTATAGCATATTTTCTGTAAGATGGTTTTATACTATCTATCAATTCTATTATACAAAGACTGAGAAAAATATTCAAAGAAACAAAATTCAATAAAGATATTTCTCATTGAAAGATACAACATCTCTAAAAAGTAGCCATTCCAAACAAGTTTCTTCATAATGCTTTCACTTTTTATTCTTAGTTCATCAAAAATAAAGCATGGTTTATTTTGATAAAGAATGTAACAAGTGATAAATATACATATTGAACATGACATTGAATTTTCTTCTTTAAATGGATTAGTTAGGGTGCTTTGTAGTGTTCCAGCAGGTATACTTTTTTTGGAATTGTTAGGCCAAACTGAAGCATTCTTCAGAGAGCCTGACTTCTGCCTCAATTGTGAGTTCTTTAACTTCAAACATCAAGTAACTAAAGTCATCCTGGTAGTCTTTTAATTTTGAAGTTTTTCAGAAAATAAAAACTTATGAGTAGTTCATAACATTTCTATTATTACTAAAATCTTTAGTTTTTCCCAGTTTCTTACACATACATGCAAATGAGGTATAAATGTACATGCTAAGTTTTTTGGTGATTGGCAACCTGTAAGACCAATGAAGTAGTGCCACAAAATTTTTATACTGCACTAAAAATTAAACAAAATTATTTCAAAGCATATAAAAGCTTAACTGAAGCATTGAAATTGTAATAAAAATCACTTCCGGATCATTGGTTGGTTGGTTGGGTTTTTATGGCCAATTGGCAACTTCTAGATCAAGTATGCTTACTGTTATGGAAAAGTTCAATTTCAAAATAACACCAAATATTACATTTAAATACCTCTTTTCTTAAGGCAAACTATTTAAAGCAATTAAAAAATTATATTTTTCACAATAAACTTTTCAGTGTTTCATTGAGAAAGTCACCATTTGAAGACAGCAAATCATAACTATTACAGTTGGTTAGTTTCACTTTTGATCAAGTTAACTTTTATAAGAATTATAATTCCTTTATCATAACATATATCTGAGAGAAAATAATTATAAAAATAGCAAAGTAATAAAAAACATTTTTAAAACTGAAAAATCCATATTAAGCAAAAGTGATGTATTTATTTGCTAAAACTTCCACCTTGCCAAAAACCTGTTTCTTCATTTAAAAGTTTTGAAAGGATTGAAAGTTTGCTTGACAAAATAGGACACCTACAGTTCTGAAACTAAAACTGAACAAAAAGCTATCTATGGAACAGTTGCATTGGAGTGTGAATAACTACTACAGCAGATCTCTTTCTATTCTAGTGATACAACATGTGCAATTGATACAATCATAAAGGGATTTATTTTTCACATTTAATATCATTTTTTTCAAGCAACCGCAACACACAAAACTTTACATTATTTTAAAATATATATTTTCATGACTTACACTGGTGATTTTTGTTCACAAAAAACTACAATCTTGCACTATAGAATGAATATCATTTTATGGGTCACTAAAATCTGAAAGTAAAAATGATAAATCATTTTTTGACATGCAAAGGGGGAAAAAAAACCTCGAACAAGTCAGGAGCAGCTTCTAGTTTCTCTGTCCTACATTGAAGTGGTGATGATTTTGAGCTTTGTACACTGAAGTGCCATTGAATTAGGGAGAGCAACCTAGTAATGTGTTGGACCCCCCCCTGGCCCTGAAAATGGTCATCACACAATAAGGCAAGGATCAAGCAAGGATACAAGCTTGTATAAATGTTCCACAGGTATGGCGACCCATGCATCCTCCAGAGCTATCCACAATTCTCTCAAGATCATCACTGATGGGACACTCTGCCTGACAGTATCCCAAACATTTTCGATGGAATTTAAAAATGGGCTTCGAGGTGGCCAATTAATTATTTAA
Source organism: Ryuthela nishihirai (assembly GCA_038380435.1). Classification (NCBI taxonomy): domain Eukaryota; kingdom Metazoa; phylum Arthropoda; class Arachnida; order Araneae; family Heptathelidae; genus Ryuthela; species Ryuthela nishihirai. Next base: position 74,971,983 of record JAWZYU010000005.1, on the reverse strand, counting down.
AAGTCAGCAGAATGCTCTTGCAACCATGCAGTAGCCAACCTGGACCTGTGAGATGAACAGTTGTCTTGCTGGTAGATGCCATCTCCATTGGGATGCATGATGGCCATAAATTGGTGTAAATGTTCAGCCATGAGTTCTAAATACCGGGATGTATCCAGTCATTGGTACATGTACCAAAGGTCCCACAGATGTCCAACTGAAGACACCCTAGGCCATCACTGAGCCACCACCAGCTTGTACTGTTCCACCTGACATGCAGGATCCATGGCTTCATGGGATTGGCGCCATACTTGTCTCCCATCGGCATGATGAAGTTAATATCGGGATTCATCACTCCAGGCTATCCATTGCCAATTTTCGATGGTCCAGTTTCGATGTTCTTTAGCTTAGGCAAGACGTTGAACTTGGTGTCATGCTGTTAGAAGTGGGACTCTCATAGGTCGGTGGCTCCCGAAGCCGAGACGATGAAGTGAGCATTGCAAGGTCTGTGCACTGACTCCCCAGCTGCAACCCACGTTCAGATGGGAGGTGATTTCAGATAATGTTTGGCCCCTATTGGTCCATATGACGTAGGTCAGACAGCGAAGCTCACGATCATTCAAGGCTGGTTGTCCTTTGCAGTTTGTCCAGGTGCTTGTTTTTTTGCTGGAATTTTTATATTTCCGGAACACTCTTGAAATTGTTGTACGAAAAAATCCAAGTTCGTCAACAATTTCGGAGATCGAGTGTCCCATCTGTTGGGCACCTACAATCTGCACTCTGTCAAATGTATCTAAATCCCGTGCCTCTCCCATTACACTTCTCATAACAAATGCTTGGAGAAGCCAAAGCTGACAGCTATATATGACCCGAGTTTCAGCCATGCATGCATGCAAATGTGGGAGTTGCAGTACTAAATTTGGATAATGTCTCCTATCCCTAATTCAATGGCACTTCAATGTACAGTAGAGCATAAGCTTGGTCAGTTGAAGAGCAGCAATGGGAAGAAGTATTTTAATACAAATAAAAAGATGTAAGCACATTGATTTTCAGCTATCAGACTGCAATTGGTGAAATATAGTTTCTGTCAATAACTATGAAAGGCAATATATAGTAACATACCTGTTAAACCTTAATGGAATGAATTAATTTACTTTTAAGCATGATCCACCATTGGTTAATGCTGTTTTAACTTCTTAATAATTTTTCTTAAAAGGACTGAGATAACTTAGACGCTCTATCGGCCTATCCTGGTTTTTTAATACAACTTATAAACAAATACACAAGCACACAAAAAGAAAAAAAATCCTATGGGCCTTTTATGAAAGAACTTATGAAATATGTTGAGTTATGAACCAAAAGGAAGAGTTTTTTTTTAATGGTAATAAGGCTTTGGGAATTTTACATAACTTCTGAGAATTAAGGGTTAAATATATGTTTAAAGAAATTAAAAATCTCTCAAGGGTAGCTGAAGATGAAGACCATTTCCATTTGGATGGATTCATTAACAAAAAAAAGATCCAATTTTTGTGCCGCAGAGAATTCCAAGACTTACTATTTCTAAGCCACTGCACCCAAAGAGTGACAGTCTGGTGTGCATTATCAAACATCAGAATATTTGTTCTTGAGTTCAATGATTATACTGTCAAATTAGGTATTTATCTGTGCTAAGAGATGAATTTGTCATTTTCTGCAGGATATGGCATTGCCACAAATCATAGTATTTATACTATGCCACAAATAATAGTATCATTAAGATGGTAGCAGATCTAGCAATGCCATTGCCACAGTCTCTCTATGACACCTTTAAGGGGAGAAGAGTGTCATCAAACAGACATTCTGTGTTCTGTGGTAAAGGATTATCACAACCACAAACTTCATCAGTTTCAAACTATAACTTTTTATTATGGGGATATTTGAAGGACAGTATTTCAAAAATATCTCCATTCAGTTAAGAAATTCAAAACTGGCATCAAAATTTGAAAGCTGCCATTGAGGCAGAAATTCAATGCATTTCTACAGACACTTCTGAACCAAAGTTATGTTAATCTCATTTAGGGAAAAGTTCATGAGCTATGAAGACATCACATAGAGCATGTTCTGGTTTAAAAAACAATTTATCTCAAGTGTGCAGAAAATTCTGATAAGTTTTACATTTTTTGTTCACTAACAGATAATATCAATTTTAAAGTGCCAGATAAGAAACCCCTATGTATTTACTGTTGTAAAGAACAAATAGAAAATGTGATGGTTCACCAATACACTTTTACTTTTTCCTTAACCAGTTTTATTTTATTTACGTTACAATTATTATTCTGGGACATTGTATTTCAGTTGAATCATCATTTCTCTTCACCCATACCGCAAGAGGAGTTGCGCATGTGCAACTCCAATTTTTGATTGACAGCCACTAATACACACAGAAGGACACACCCATGACATAGCTAGCGTGAACGTGCATTCATCAAATTACACAAATGTCTTTCCCAGTGCAAACACACACCTGTCAATTGCATGCCACGTATAATGTAAGTGATGTTAGGTCATTGAGGCAGAGTAATTAGGCTCAGTGGAGCAGAGTTGTTGGAGCTCAGAGGACAGTTTTGTTAGAGTGAGAGTTAGTTGCTCAGATATTTTTGTAGAAGGAAGTTGCACTTTGGTGAGTCTAGATTTTTGAAAATAAATTTTATTTGTTTTATGAAATAGTTTTTGACTTTCTAATTTTTCCTCTTGAGCAGAATTTGATATTTTGATCAGAATTAACTTTAATGATTGACAATCATTTGATTTAAATTTTTTTCTGTTAAGTAACATTAATCATACTAAGAGAAGTACCCTCATTTAACTTTATTGGCAAGATTAATTTTCTGGTGCACAAGCTATCTGCAAACTATTTAACATACATTTTAGAGTGTTACAAAAGCTATAAAATATTTCTCAAAAATGGCATAAATATTTAGTGTCATGAAATTATTTCATTCAAAAAAATGCAGCTATTGCTATATTGCTAATGATGCATAGGTAATATTTTAAACACTAACCTGTTCCGACAGATGATAATAATAGCACATATGATAATGCAGCCAACACCTATAGATATTCCCAATACAATTCCAAGAAATGGATCTTGAGGTTCTACCTCAAACACTGAAACAAAGAGAATTTATTCATACATACAACAATATACATTAGACTATCATAAGCTCACCAGACAAAAAATTAGTCACCTCTGGCCGAATAGCACGCAATGCCTCCGCCCACCTAAGAACAGCCAAAATCCTGTCTGGCATGGATGCCACCAGTGTGCGGATGTAGTGCACATCAATATTCATCCACTCTTCCAGCAGCAAATGCAGCAGTTTGGCCAGATGGCTGGGACAGCGTTTCACTTGTTGCTCCAAATAGTCCACAAGTTTTCTATGGGATTCAAATCCAGGGATTTGGCGGGCCAGTCGAGATGTTAGAAGGCTTCAGAATGCTCGTCGTGCCAATTCGATACACTTCGAGCCCTGTGCATGCAACAATTGTTGTCTTGGAAGACTGGGATATCCTTCTAGTGTTCACTGTGGACATGCTGCACAAAAGGCAACATGTGGTCATCCAGTAGCTTCATATAGCCTTTCTGGTTCAAGTGTGATGTCACTGCAACCAAAGGACCCATTCCCTTGTTTGTGAAACACCCTCAGAACATCACAGAGCCTCCTCCAGCTTGAACAGAACCTTGCACACAGTCCGCATGGAAGGCTTCATGCGGCTTACGATGTACCTGTCACCTCGCATCATTTGAGTACAAGCAAAAATGACTCATCCAACAAGATCACACACTTCCAAGAGTCAACAGTCCCCTCCACTAAACTAATGTAGAAAGCTTCACTCCCCTCCCCTCAGTACCTTGGCTGTGCCACACAGACCATATAATGCTGTTTTTTTTTTGCTTTGGTACACAAACCTTTCTGCACTAGCCAAGATTGCCAAACTTCAACACCCAAAGAAAAAATTGATAATGTATAGCAAAAGAAGCATACAAGGAGGTTTTTTTCTATTTCATAACCAGTTCAGAAAATCTCGTGAATGTGAAAGTTCAGGTCATGTTGTGTAACACTTGCCGTGTTTAAAATATGTGATACCGAAAAGAATCATTAAAAAGAAATAAAAATCATATTTCAGGTTGAATTTTATATTATTCGGGAGGAAATTTCCTTTCGATAAATATATAATTTAACTATTTTTATATATCAGGTTTTCCAAAGTGAAGCCTTAATTGTGTAGTGTGATCTTATTAAAATCAATATGCTTTCAAATTTGTTTATATTATTTATTTTCATAAAGCTTAACTGATAGGAACCTGGTTAGTCGATGGGTATTTCAGTGGCAACTCCCATATGGTGATATGCAGTCCTCGTACTGCAGTGCACCGGGATTGTCACACATTATTATTACATTGTCCAGTCTTTATGGTGCTGCACCCACTCTAGCCGTGCAGCCTTGTGCAGAGCTGTTAACATGGGTTTCTTCCATGGTACTCTGCTCCAGATATCCATGGCATACAGTTACCTTCAGAGTGTTTGTTTGGAAACAGCGTTGTAGGCCTGCATTGACTGACTGGAGTAATTCCTGTCTCATTGCAAATCGGTTTGCCCTAACAATATGTGATACACTGTGATGGTCCCTATTGGTGAGCACAGTCTTTCTGCCGCAATTCTGGCAATGATTAGCAGTGGACTGCGATGTACGCCACTGCTGAAAGACCCTTTGGACAGTACATTTTGACACACCTGCAAAAGCAGCAACTTCTTGTACACTATGCCCTTTAGCTTGGCCAAACACAATAACACCTTTTTGCCACTCATTCACATCTTTGTCGTGACCCATGTTTCACTGAGCGGCTAACACACACATGGCACACAACCACTTCTTGTCACTGTATGAACCCCATAGTGCATGGTACAGCTATTTGTAGGACATGTTTATTACTGGTGTGTCCCTGTTGCTGTCGAACGGACGTAACCCTCTTATGGTGGGAGATGACCAATTTTTTGTCCGTTGAGCTTATTTACATATGGTAAAAAAGTAAAAGTAGAGAAAACAAAAGAAACTATTTATTAAGGATACTAGTGCAACTTGTAAAAATCGCTTTTATTAAATGCAAATTATACTCTATGCAGCAGCAGGTCCAGATCTAGGGAGGGCATGGTCCTGTCATTGAGAATGGTAGTAAAAGTAATATAGTTAAAAAATATTAAACTTATGCATATTTCAAACATTTTTCAAGAAATGTTTTTAAAGATCTCTAAAACAGAAAAGAAAAATGCTATAATGCAAGGGAAATCCAGGCTCTTCCTTTCCCCCACCCTCTCCATTTCTTCTAAATCAGGTCCTGAGCAATAACATTATGGAATCGTGACTTTTTTAAATAATGATGTATTTATTATGGTATTTTTATAATGACAGAAAGTATTACATTCTTTTAATGATGGAAATTATAATGTTTTGGTAATATAATAATGGCAATTATCATCACACTGCATATTTTTATATTACAGTGAAACGATTTAAAACTGCTTTTACTTGTTGTCATGTCCCTCTAATGTATTTTATCATGTTATCTATTGTTGTTGTATATATCTATGCTACAAATGTATTTTCAGAAGTGTCTTAAATGGAAATGTTGCTGATTGTCATCACTTGGGCCATGCTGGGCAGTTTCGCCTAAGCTCATGTAAGCAAGTGACTGCAAATGGTTTTATTGCACTTTGGTCACTCCACCCCAAGTGGTAGCCAGAGGTGTTTGTCACCAAGAGGACGGAAAGATGCAGGGAATAATCAGAATGAGTGTTGCTTGCAAACAGAAAGATCATACTTGTTTTAGCATGTCAAAGCAACATAGCTCTTTCTTGGAAACCCTAATTGAGCAGGGTTTGGTCTGTGTGAACTAGGCTATGATGGCAGGGATTAGAATATCCTCCGCCAGTTTTGAGGTCTGTAAAGCAATTTCTGTATGAGAAAGTACAGTTTTCCACCTCATTAAATGAATGTTTATAAAAGCCAAGCAGCATTCAGGCTAAATTAAGCTGATTGGAGAAAGTCTCCAAGGAACATCTATAAAGCCATTTTATCCAAGAAGTGTTGAATGCAGTTAAGGTTCATTGGACATTGTTTATTTTATCAAAAGCAGAGCATGTCTGAAGCACACCTAGGCACGGCTGTAAATACCCGCAAATCTGTGATTTCACCAACAATTATGGGTGAAGATTTATTGGAGCAATTAATTAACAGAGAAATTAAAAGGATTTGGAGAGTGGACCATCATTCGTTTATGGCACGACACTTGTCATTTTGCATTATTGTGTAATAATGTATATTATTATAAACCAGAGCCATTCTTAGCAAAAACAACTAACATTTCTGTTGACTGCTAAAATATTGCTCCCATTACTCTTTAATGACATCTTCATTGTGAAAATAGTTTCAATAATAAGTTATATTAATTTTCCTACTATAACAATATTCAACATGACCAATTTTTCAGACTATTATCAATCTTTTTACTCTTTAATCCTTCTCTTAATTCTGAGGTTTAAGTGTAAGTAAAAAAAAATGCCACTAGTATCTTACTATTTGCTCTAAAGAAGGAACATATCTTTTATAGTTTTCTATGAATACCAGTATATCAAAATAATGAAGCATGGAGTTTGAGGGTGAGAGAATAAGTACATAAACACCATAACATTTTGATATCATACAATTATTTGATTAAAAAAATGCAGATGTTATCTCAGCATTGTAATTTCAAATAAAACCTGTCATACAGAAAAATAGCTGTTCCATGGCCAAGTGGTTAGTGCGCTTGGCTACTGATCGAAGGGATGTGGGTTTGGGCTCTGGATAAGGCATTATTGTTTGCGCCGTTTTTCTGCTGAGATCCCACCATCCTCACAGACCTTCTACTATGGTGTATAAACTGACAAGCTCCTGTCAGACCTCTGTGGCAAGCAGCTGCTTGAGGGGATATTTATTATTTATTTATATAGAAAACATTTTTATTTATATAGACAACATTTCATAATTGAAAAATAAAAAAATTATTGAATTATAATATCAGACAACAGTTTAAATTTTTATTCCATTATTAAATATAACTGAAGCTTTTACATTTAAAACAGTCTCACCTTCTGATGGAGTACGTGTGGAATTATTATGCCTCACAGGTATATTGAGTGCAATTATTGGTGTTGGTGGACTTGTCCCTGCTTTATTCTCTGCTCTCATGCAGAAGTAATACAGTGTATTGCTAGACAACCCATTAACTAAGGATGATAATTCTGTCCCTGCACGATAATTGAAAAATAAAAAAAATATTGAACTATAATATCAGACAACAGTTTAAATTTTTATTTCAATAAACAATATAAAATTACTAAGTAATTAACTTGTCCAGTGTCCACATCCACATCATCTGACATATTTGCAGAATCCATAATGAGAAGCCAAGGACGTATGCATACGTTTTTAGTACAACAAAAAAAATAAAAAAATATAAAAAAAATTTGCTGTTGCAAATTTATATATATCTTATAAAAAATATATAATTCAGACTTGAAAAATAATACATATATTTTTCATTTGATGCATATTTTATTAAATTTCAATATAAATCATTTGTTAAAGCCATCTGATTGCCATTTTTTAGAAGCACTATATGGTATTGTTGATTTGTTTATTAATATTAGTTTTTGCTGAAGCAATCCCCTTATTTACTCTCCCAAGTTTGATTTGAACTATTATCAACAAATTTTTCCTTAAAGTTTCAAAAATCTCCTAAAATTTAATAAAAAAAATTGCCATTTTCAAAAATGGCACATTTTGGAAGTAATTACGAAGTATTTTGTTTTCCCATTTTACACTCTTTTTTGCTATAAATCTATTTCAACATTCCTAGAATTATTTTTAGAATTTATCCCAGCATTCTATGTGTTTTTCTAGCTCTTAAAATCGAAACTGTAAATATCCCTAATAATCAAAACAGCTTTCTTAGGTTTTACAATAACTGCTGCAGCTGCAACTAGGTCACGGCTCACTGCCTGTAGCCGAGGGGGAAGGTGGCTGACATGTGCTATCTCCGTTCTGTGTGTTATAAGTGGCTCCATAATATTGTTTACAGTGCTTTTCCAATAAATTGGATAACCTTTGCAAAGCTAATATTTATTTCCACATTTAGACCTTAGTTTTCATTTCACTAGATTTATTTTATTTCCGTAAATAACCCATCTTTTAGTCAGTTGATCTATCGATCGATTTTTCAGAGTCATGCTATAATGGATGGCTGGCTTACAACTTGTTGCTATGGATATTTTATTTAACATCAAATTAGGTTATATATTAATTTTTATTTTATTATTTCTTCGTTTTTCAGTAAAAAAAAATTTGATTTTGTATCATTTCCTGAAAATGAATGAGGTCTTGGATATGAAAGCAAAAAAAAATACTTCCTTGGCTTGGACATCATCCCTAGCCCTTCTGTGGGAGGTCAATTTCGGCATATGTTTTTACCCTCCCCCCCACTCCACTGGCAAAGTTTTATTAAAAAAATTATTAGTTTTTAAGTTTATATTCAATGGTTTTAAAATATCCCCCCCCCACTTTTTCCCCCTTTGGTGCATGAACTTTTTGGCACTTAGACAAGACCCCCAAAATTCAACACCCAAAGAAAAAAACCATAATGTTTAGCAAAAAAAAAAAGCATTCAAGAAAGTGTTTTTTCCATTTCATAAACAGGGCAGAAAATCCCATTAATGCGAGCAATCCAAGTTGCTTTGCACATAATGCTAGCCCATGTTTTAAATATAACACTGCAAATAATCATTAAAAAAGTAAATGTTATATTATTCTAGAAGAAATTTACTTTTGATTAATATATAATTTAACGGTTTTTATTCATCGTTTTCCAACATTAAGCCTTAAACTTAGTCTGATCTATTTTTTCACTATATCTGTGAAAACATCTATTAAAATTAATATGCTTGTAAATTTGTTCAAAAATTTTTATTTTCATAAGATTTTGAGTTAAATTCTATTTAATATAGTATATAACATGAACCTATTTCTGTTGATTGGTTTTAAAAAAAAAATTCTAAAATTGACTCGTTTTTCTGACTCAGCAAAATTGGCTAAAAGCTTGGGTTTTTCTCAAATTATAATACCAAGAAAAAAAATTACAAAATTGAAGAAATATTTACTTGAAACAAGAAAATAAATTTTTTTTTTATTCAAAAATAAATAGGCTTTCTATTCATGTGCATTATAATCATTTCTGTCTATTAGCTTTTTTAAAATAAATTTTTATATGTTGCCAGATGCATTTTTTTACTACATCACTCTAAAAAGAGTCCTATTAAAATAAAACTAGTCATCTTTTTTTGTTAAATATTTTAAGAAAATCAAGAATTAAATGTTGATTAATTTGGCATATAACATGCCATAATTCCTTTTATGAGTTATTTGGCAAAAAAAAGTTCTAAAGTTAATTTTTTTGGGGTGAGAAAAGGAGAGAAAATAGCTCGGCTTCTGGATGTAAACCAGTTTTTCAGGATGTAAACCAGTTTGAAGGGTTAAGGATTAGATATTATTGCAATTTATTTCCATGAAATGAGATCAAATGATAAAAATAATAAATAATTATGAAAATTTAGCTCTTCTTACTCAGTTAAGATAAAAGACTAATTGTCACTTTGAAAACTTGAAATTGAAAGGAATAATTTGAACATCATCTAACAAATGACACATACTTATAGCTGTGATCATATGACATTACTTATTAATTACTATCATAAGCCATTACTTGATTAATGACTTACAGTATCACTATAACAGATGAATAAAATGGAACAGAAACTGGCACACATTCAGTGAATAGTTTATAACAATTTACACTTAAATGCAAAGGTTACACATCAGTTTTCTTTAATATTTTGAAAAATACATGGAATTGAAAGCCAAAAATGGAGTTATTTATCTGACATCATGTGGTGAATATGTAAATCAGAGGTAACACTGCATTTCATAGGCTTCAAACATGCAAATGAACATTGGCACAAAAAATGCTTTCTACAATCTACATATTGTTTATTATTTGCCCACAGAGTACATGTATTCTTTATTGTTTGCCCACAAATTGTAAATAGATTTACATTTCATTAAACATGTCTCAAAGACATTTAGATAACTCATTAAGATGTCTGCAATTGGGAGAATGTTGGCTGGCCAGTCTCAATCCAATGTAGCCTGATGGCTGAAGGGTCTCCAGCCTCTGAAAACAATATCAGGATACAGTTGATGTTACTAGAAGATTAGTAAAAGGTCATCCAAGAGTCACAACATCTTGAAATGACCAGTATCTGGCTTTAATTGCCAGGTGTAATAGAATACTAACACTCTCCAGTTCTCCTACTTCAGAGCTTGCTTCATCCATAGGAAGAATTGCAAGATGGGCAGTTTCCAGAAGGCTTCAAGAGAAGGGGCAAACAACCAGTGATATGTATCCCCCCCTCCATCCCACAGAGGAGCTCACTGAATTGGTCTCAGCAATATGTGCATGATACCATGTAACAGTTGGTGTGCAGACTTCAGATCTGTGCTTAGATGTTTTCTATCAGGGATAGTTTTTGAGTTAGATGATTTTTAATTTTTCATTTTATTCCTAGATTTACAATTAATAATAATAATAGGGGGGGGGGGGAAAGAGATTATTCTTAGCTTCCTTAGTATTAAAATGATTATAGATTCATACAGAAAATTTTACAGAATATTATACAGAAATAAATTGAATACAGAATAATTAAACAACAAAAATACCAAACATATATCATTTTTTTCTTTTATGTTTAACTGTGCTGTCTCTTTTGAGATTCCAACAAAAATCATCTAACATTGTAGGTAGCCACTTCCCTTCATATCACTTTTCAATTGTTAAAATATCTTTGTGGAACCTCTCACCATGCTCATCAGAGACGTCACTGCAGCTTTCCGGAAAGTAGTCCAGATGTGAATGCAGGAAGTACACTTTCAAAGACATGTTACATTCTAAATCCCAATATGCAAGTAACATCTGGTTTACTATTTCTTTATAATCTTTAGACCTCTTTTTCCCAAGAAAATTGTCTGTAATTTTCTTAAAACATGTCCAAACAACTTTCTCTGTTAGAGATTCATCAAATTTCACATCTTTCTTCAACTGTCTTATTTGAGGGCCAACAAACACGCTCTCTTTGATCTTTGCTTCTGAAAGACAGGGAAATTTTGTTGTTAGGTAGGCAAATCCTCTACCATATTTATCCACTGCCAGTACTACATTCTAAAACTTTGCCAGTTCCACTAACTCCAAGTCAGGAAACAGAAGATGAAGAAAGTACTGGTGCAGAGACTGAGGCACGTGAATCACCTCCAAAAAGAAGTGATCCTTCATACAAGGCTACCATGGATTCAACTCCACATTTTTTTAATGCAGGCAGGTCATGATCTAGGGCTAAGTAAACAAAATGCTGAACTGCTGGGCTCTAGGTTGCAAGAATGGAATCTTCTCCAACCTAGTACCTATTTATTCATACAGAAGTAGGAATCTGTGGAATGGTCTTTTGGTTCCCTCCATATCATGGGTACAGCAAATAACATGGTGCTACCTTTACCCTTCCACCAGTTTATTAATTTCACATAGCAAGTTGCACAACATATGTGAGAGGCCCACTGCTTATCCTGATCTCCTATTTTACATCCAAAGTAATGCTTATATGCTCTCTTTATCATAGGTGACATTTTTTTCTTTTGTCTTGCAAAGGTGAACTCTCTGCAAATATAACAGAAGTTGTCTACCTTATTTTGACATTTTTGACAGGGCATTTTCTACAATACAAAAGAAAAAAAATAACAGAATAGAAGTATTCACAAATCTGTCATGTTAACTACACAAATATTGTCATAAAACATCTTTACATACCCTAGAATACAATTTGAAAAAACTGATGTTAATTGCACAAATATCTTGTCACATATACGTTTTTAAAATAAACTTTACAGAGGCAGACTAGTAGTTATCTAAACTATGAATGAATAACATTATTGCTAACATGTGAGTATAAACATATGCAAACAAGTCATTGTTGTCAACTTTTTTGATGTAACATTTCCTGATTTTTCATTCCCCAAGTAATATGTATGAAATTGATGTTATATATCTCCATAACTCTAAAACTAACCCTGATAGGCCAATTATGATCTCAGATTTCAATTTCAAATACTTCAGGAACACATCAGTTAACCAAAGAAAACTTTCCCTTGTAAAACAGTATTATTAATGAATATTCATCTGGAGAGGAGAGAATGTGGAACATGGTAACATCCCTCGAAAATTGGGGAAAGGGACAAATACGGAGGTGATGGTTTGATAGTCAGGATAGGCATCAACATAAATGGTCACAATCCATATTTGATAAAGGATCCCTAATTTTCCAGAGTTATTGGAGCAAGATCCTTGAAACTTGTTTGCCCATTTGCAGATGCAGTGGCTCAGAGTTCATTTTAATCGATATTGACTGTGTACATAGAGTTCACATGGTGGAATAATATCTTGAACATGAGGAGGATAATGAAAGTATGGAGTGGCTTGCAAGATCTCCCAGCTTCAATTTTATTAAGCAAGTTTAGAATGCCTTGGGGATATTGATTGCATCTCAGCCCTCTTCCCAGAAACCTACATGATCTCATGACAGTCCATTTGCAACTTTACTGCCTTAAAATAAACTGCAGACATTGCTGACAATATGAGAGGTATTATGAGCCCTTCATTGCTGTGAGAAGTGATCACACTTTTCATTACCATGAGTTTTCATTCACCATCTTGGACTTACTTTGTACTTTCATGTAAAAATGATAATTATTCACCTAAATATTCATCTTACAATCTTTATTGTTATGCAGAATTGTAAAAATATTACAACTCACATACACATAAATTTTCCTTAAAATCCATGGAGGCGTATTTGAGCAATTCCCATTTTGTTCGCAACATAATTTTTGCACCTGGTTGTTTTATGTATATAATTTCTCTTATTACAATTCTACACTACTGTTCATAATTTAAGAAAGTTTAACAAATAAGTAAATACTTCAAGAAATCCTTTTCAGAACTTAACACAAGTTCCAGTGGATATTTTAATATCACACGTTAAATATGTTCATTTGAAATAAAGAATATGCTGGAATACTTGTCCAATTATAAAATAAAATTTCCAATCAAAGAATATATTGGAAAATTTTTCCAATTATGAAAAATTATAGATCCCTGTAGATATTGAAGTTAATGTTATTAGTAAAGAGTATGATTAATCCTAACAGCTTGCACAATGAGCTCTCATGTTTCTAATAATGTTATCCAACAATGCAGAGGGCAACAAATCCTACTCCTCTATAAGAGCATTTCTCAACTCATAAAGGGTCCTTGGAGGGACTTTGCAACTTACCTTCCCAAAGCATCCCATGCATGCTCAATGGGATTTAAGTCTGGGGACCTAGCTGGCCAATCCATTCTCTGGATATATCCACTCTCAAGGCATTCCTCCACTATATATGTGGACAAGCATTATCTTCCATAAAAATGAATTCTGACCCAATGGTACCTCTAAAAAGTCTCACATAAGGCTATAGGATTACATCTCTGTACCTTAGGGCAGCTAGAGTCCCTCCTGAGAAGACATGCAGGCTACTGCAGCCATTGATAGTGATACCTCCCCAGCTCAACAAACTACTCCCACCAAAATGGTCCCTTTCCACGATATTCAGGGGGTGAAAATGTGTCCCATACTCTCTCCATTGCTCCGCAATTGGCACTGGGAATCATACTATAGCATGATTCATATGGAAAGAGAACCTGTTCCCATTTATCACTGGTCCAATTGAGTTGCTGCCTGCTTTACTCCAGTCATACATTCCACTGAGCTGAGTTTAATGATATGCACACTATAGGTCTTCTAACATATAACCCTCTTTCACGAAATCATTAGGACATAGTTACTCTAGATGCTGTCCTTCCTCTGGCAGGTGACAGTTCTCATGCAAGTTGGCACACTGACATTGTATTGTATCTTGCAGTTAGGGACAGGAAACAATCATCTTAAACTGCTGTTGCTCTGGGCCTACCCTGGCTTGTTCTTCTAGAGCCTGTTCCAGTGACTTGAAAATATCTCCAGTCTGGAAATTACACTTTCTGATACATTTGACAAATCTGGTGACCTCTATATGTGACTGTTCTACTTCCATCTGTCCAATGGCTCTCCACCTCTGATTGTCATTCAAATTGTTCTATCTTTGTATTTTAACAAAGCTGTAACTCGAAATGCTCGATAAAGCCGTTCTTATTCTGAAATGAAAAGCACCCATTCCTGAAGCTGCTTTTATCACCAGCTCAGTTTGCATATCACAGAGTGTTCTGCATTGAGAAATACAAATTTAATAGCCAATAAATATGAGTTACTTCATGATAAATATCATCTGAAACTTTTGTTAAATTCCAAAAAAGGATTTATTGCAATATTTGGAATTTTGTTCAACTTCTTTAATTATGAACAGCAGTGTACATTTCAATACCCTTATTCTTATACTCAGCTCTGAAAGTGCAACAACTGATCCCATTGAAAAACTGGCTTAAAAATATGATGACAGAAAAAGACAATGAAACTATCTGACATCATAGATAATTACATAAAAACTGTAGAATAATGGTATGAAAGAATATATACTGCATAGCTGTAGGCTGTAACACTTGATAAGGTTTTTAACCTTTAACATACTGAATTGTTAACAATGAACTCTGCCTGGTGGCAGAATTAATTTTCTGTGCTTCAAAGGGAATGTGGCATCAAAAGGGTTGGGTTGTTTTACCTCTGAGCGGCACTTTTTTGCAGACCATGGGCTAAATGGCCAGGTCACATGGACCCCGAAGGCTCAGAGAAGGTTGGGGGAGGGGACCCACTGGAAAAGCTGTTGGGAGACAGATGGTAGCCTCCTGTCAAGGCCATCCAGCATGTTCTTTAACGTGCACAGGGTATGGCTCTCCCACACACGGGGCCATGGCTTAACGTCCCATCTGACGGGCGGCGGCCTTTCCAAGCCCATCGGTGTCCCCTACTGATCATGGGCAGGGCAGGGAATTTTGCGGAGATAAATCTCAACGCTGACCCAGCTGGGACTTGAACCTGGGAACTACAGATTACGAGCCTGGCGCGCTACCGACTGAGCCACCGTAAGCCCTGGCATCAAAAGGGGAAAAAAATTTTTAACCCTTATCTGAAGTAGCTACATACTGAATTGTAACAATGAACTCTGCCTGATGGCAGAATTAATTTTCTGTGCTTCAAAGGGAATATGGTATCAAAAGGAAAAAAAAATCAAACCATATTCTGAAGTAGCTACTGAGCAGAAATATGTCATACTATATAACAAAAAAAGTAATTCTCAAGAGTAATAAAGAAAAATATTTAACCAAAATTAGAAGTGTTTTAATTAGTTATTTTTACTAATATTAATTCAAATTAGAATAGGCAAAGGAGTTCGCAACCTCCTTTAAGCAGCATAATGTGCAGAGAGAGACTCCATTGGTTTGGCCATGTTTCCCGTAAGAATAATTATAGATTGGCGAATAAGGTTATGAACAGTGTGCCTGAAGGCCTCAGAAAGAGGGGGAGACCTAGGATGTGGTGGGCATACAATGTCAAACAAGACCTTGTTAGAATTGGTGTGCAGTGGCCAGATGCAGTAGATGTAGCTCAGGACAGACTTGCTTGGAGAACTAAATTGCATGGTCTGGTTGGACCTACATAGCCCATGGCTGCTTGAGGATGACGACGACGATATATTAGTTATTTTTACACTTCTTTTATTGGTTCATCTGTAATGAATTTACAATGTATCAAACACAAAGCTAAAATAAAACCATGTACCAGAATCAAAATAAGCAAAAAAAAAAAATCCTCAATAACAGAAAGCTAAAAGCAATAATCAAAAAGTAGATAATCTAATACATACAGAAGAAAGTTTGTTGGTATGTCTGTCTGATTATGCACTCAACCCCCAAAAGAGTTAGAAGAACCAAACTTTGCATGAACTTTCCTTTCATCCAGGGAAAGAGAATAGGTTGTATGCAAATCCACTGGGCCCAACTAAAACTGGTATGGACTTTATTTGAATTTCTCGAAATTCCCACAGGCTTAACACTAATAGTTAAATGTTATTCAAAATTACTGTTGCCACCAATAAATTTAAAGGAAGGAACACGTCAATAAATTTCTTTCTGCTTTTACATGATAAAGCCATTGTTCAATTTGGTAAATTGTTTTGTCGGGTAAAGAGCATGAATGTTTCTGTGAAAACTGAAGTTGTTCTAAATAAGCATGAGCAAGACACAAGATTCTTTGTTGAAATGATTGCTTTGAAAACTTTGAATTATAAGGCATTAATATAATTAATTCAAAAAATATGTAAAAGTTAATAAATGCGTATATCTCAGGAAATATGTTAATTAATAAATAATGTTTTTCTTTTTCATTGTATATTACATTCATAGAACATACACTTTTTTGTGTAACTCAGATATCAAATTTTTTTTCGTTATGAAGTTATATATGCCTGACAAATCATATCTGAGTAACTCTGGTGAGTACAAGTGATTTGAAAAAGTTTAATTATCTGAGCTAGGCAATGGATTTTTTGGTTTAGAAGCTTCTGACATGGGGAGGATCATGCAGTACCACAAAACATGTCCATTTCTTTCCTACCGTAAAAGAGAGGGAGAAAATTTAATTGGATGAGATCAATTCCATTGAGTTTCAGGCTAAATGAAAGCTTGCAATGTGGGGATTGCCATCTACTATAGAGAGTAAAACCTACCCTAGAAAAGAAATTTTTTTTAAATCTTATGATTTGACAGAAAATTTTAATTCATATATAAATTTTTATTGAAATTTGAAAACAAAAATGCATAAATTACAAAAATTTTGTTTTTTCATCTTTATATTATTAAATTATCCATATATGTTTTAGCTGATTGGCATTCTCAGTGAATACGAAAAAAGAAAATCTTTCATTGTAAAATAATTAAACTAAAAAATTATTATTTTTGAAAAATAGCTAAGCATTTTTTTTTTCTTCTGGTGTGCTATCACAGTTTTGCATTCTTAATAGTGTGCCATGAACTTAAAAAGGTTGGAAAGCAATGGCTTAATAATGCTTAATCTGAGATGTCATATAAGAATGTATCTTACCTCCTTCTTCCTTGGAAACCCATTTATTTAATTCATGAGTATCATCAATATGCATATTATACAAGATATAATAAGTGGTAATGATGCCATTCGGAAATTTTGGTGGTTGCCAGTTCAAGCGGACAGAATTAGCATCCACAGGTGCCCAAGTTAAATCCTGGGGAGCTGTTGGAACTATATGAAAAAAAAAATAGAAATTTTAAAGAAACATTTTAATCTGAAATATCATGAATATAAAAACATTTCAATGAATTTGTTCATGTGAGGTCAAATAAATGTACAATTAGTGCTCAATGAATTATGACCACCTCCATCCATGTTATGTCAGTGGAAGCTAACTTCTAAAAAAAAAAGAGATTTGTGAGATAATGGGACTGAAGAAAAAAATCTCAATCAAATCTATCTAAAATTTGATTTTCAATAATATTCCCTTAGTATTTAAAGAGTTATGGGAGTTTGAATATTTAACAATAGCAATGCCTAATGTTAGAATTTAACTCAGATGTTAATTATAATTTGAATATCCACACCATTTAATAAAACAGATATATATATATTTGAAAAGTTAATGTAAAAATTTTTTTCGATATATTTCAATTTTCCTTACTTGCATTGTTGCTGTTAACTATTGGAAGTCCATAACTCTTTAAGTACAAAGTGAACATTATTGAAAATCGAGATTTAGATAGATTTGATTGAGATCTTTAATTTATCTTCCATTACATTTTCTCATAAAATGCTTAGTTTAGAAGTTATAGAGCTTCGAAGTTAGCTTCCACTGACATAACATGGAGGGAAGTGGTCATAATTCAGGGAACACTGAGTGTATATAAGTACAGAGAATTTCATAAAATTGCATGAACCTTTGAAATTTGTTCTATATATTATATTGAATTGGTAGTCTTCCAATTCTACAGTGCTAAAATATATGCTGAGTTCCAAAACTTAATACTTAAGGATACACTTTTCAGAATTTTCTCCGGGAATGTTTGAATTTTTAATCCTTTTAGTTCCCAGATTGCAAATCCAGAAAGAAACACAGACCAGGCTATTTCTCACTGTGTTTAGCCAAAAAAAATTAACTTTTGTGGCCAGATCACAAGGACCCTGAATGCTCAGAGAAAGTTTGGAGAGGGGACCTACTGGAACAGCTGTTGGGAGACAGACTCATCAAGGCCATCCAGCATGTATCTTTAACATGCACAGGGTATAGCTCTCTTGCACCCACCCACCCACCCACCCACCCACCCACCCACCCACCCACCCACCCACCCAAGGGTCCATGTTTCATTACCATAACTAATCTTAGAAAGAACCAAACCATTACACAGTCTAATTTTAGTCTTTAGGTGTACATGCCTATTTTTTCACTCTCTCCATAGATTCTTAAAAGTCCCAGCAGCAATCCCTATTCTTCTATTTATCTCATGCCGCACATCACCAGTATTTGTTACATAGCTCCCGAGATAATTAAACTGAGACACTTGATCAAGAGTGCAGCCATTCAAAGCAACTGAAGCATCTGCCTGACCAATTTTCATCACTTTAGTTTTTTCTGTTTATCACCAAACCTACTCTATTACCATTCTCATAAATAACCCTAATGAAAGAATTCATCTCATCAACATCATTAGCCAACAAGACCAAATCATCTGCATAATCTAAATCAGAAATTTTGAAATCTCTAGACCATTTAAGGCCAAACTCTTTCCCCTGCAAAGAATTTCGCACAACATAATCAATAACCAAATAAAACAGAAAAGGAGACAAAATGCACCCTTGTCTAACCCCACTAGCAATGCTAAACCAATCACTGAAAGACATACCAATTCTCACACACAACTCAGTGTTATTATACAGAGCTCTCATTACACTAACTTATCAGGTATTCCATATGATATAACAATCAACCACAAATTATGTCGATCAACAGAGTCAAAAGCCTTTTTGAAATCTATAAACTATAGCAACCACAGGTTTCTGAAACTCTAAACATTTCTGAAGAATCTGCCAAAGTGAAAATATTTGATCAATACATCACCTACCACTTCTGAATCCACACTCCATCAACCAAATTATTAATTCCATTACGTATAATCATGCAAAGAACTTTACCTGGAACAGAAAGTAAACTAATTCCCCTATAATTATCACAAGAACTGCGATTACCTTTTTAAAAAATTGGGACAATGATAGCTGTAGTAAAATCCTTAGGAACACCTTTATCATATAAAATATTAAAAATTTCAGTCAGCCATGTGACAACACAAATGTTCCCAGCTCTAAACATTTCAGTGGTGATTTCATCCACCCCTGGGGATTTATGCAGTTTTAATTTAGAGATAGCCATCTCTAAATTAAGTCATCATATTATGCAGATGTTATTAATCATCATATTATGCAGATGTCTTTCCCGGCATGCAATAGACGTGTCGGTTTTGTATGCCACTTGTTAGAGTAGTGATGTTGGGTCACAGAGTTGAAGTGTGTGTGTTGTGAGTACAGTGGTGGTGGTGGACTACAGAGAGTGCTGTTAGTGGAAGTTGAGATGATGTTACTTTAGATAGAAGGAGTTCTTAGTACTCCAACTTTTGTATTGAATTGGGTGAGTCTTTGAATTTTTTGGAAATAAACTTTGTTTGTTTTAGAAACCTTTGAACTTTTGCTATTTTTCTCTTGAGCAGCGTAAAGTGATTTTTTGATTAGATTTAAACTTTAAACTTGACAATCTTTTTTGAATTCTTACTCGAAAAGTAACACTAAACAAATACATAACGAACCCTATTTCAACTTTATTTGGCAAGTTATTATTGCCTGGCGCCCGATACAGCTATCTGGAATTTGAATAAATTTGGAAAGCTAATAATCTTTGGAGCGTTACAATGCATCTATCCTTATTACAAACAATGGGAGTAGAAATAATCACATTATTTAGAACATCTCTGAAATGCTCAGCCCACCGAGCCATCCCAGAATCCTCACCTTCAACCACTTTGCCATGTTTATTCCTCAATCCCTGTGAACCTGTCTGTTTCTTCCCACATAAAACATTAATAATATGGTAGAACTGCCTGCTGTTGTGCTGTCTAACTGCTTCCTCAGCTTTATCAGCCAAACTATCAAGCCAAAGATTCTTATCAGCTGTTAACTGATCCTTTACATGCTTATTACGCTCATTGTAATAATGCCTTCTGTTAGGACTAGTAGGGTGTTGATTCACATTAATCCTGCACTTTCTTCTTGAAAGTTTCATAGCCTTATCACTCAAATAATTTTGTTTCCTCTGTTCCCTTTTACCCAAAAGAGTACTGTTGGTTTCAAGAAAAGCCTGTTTAAACTGATCCCATTCTTTCTCAACTTCAGCAGTAACCAAACACGATTGTCATAATGACTAAGTAGCCTATCATGGTATGTTTCGGCTAAATCTGGATCTTTCAGGCATTCAGTGTTATAGCTAACATTTTTAATCTTAGCACATTTTTTAAGCTTCAGCTGCAAAACAATTTTGACCAGGTAATGGTCAGACCCAATTTTGACTCTCCTGGTATTCCTAACTGAACTAGTCCATTTGTTGTTAATTAAAACATAATGTATCATATTCCTGTGCAAGCCATCAGGTGAAACCCATGTGTATTTATAAATGTCTCAGTGTTTGTAGTATGTGTTAGTTATCATTAAGCTTTTAGCTTAGAAACTTTTATGGCTTCAACAGGTAAGAAAGCTTAATAGTTAGAAACCATTAAGCTTTCTTACCTGTTGAAGACATTCCCCATTGTCATTGGAATTACCAATGCAAAAGGACCTAAACCCCAGCACAAAGATCAGAGTCAGTACCAACTTTAGCAATGAAGTCACCTAGCACAAGAGAAATATCTCCTTTCTTCGTAGAATTCAAAATATCCTGAAGCTGGTTGTAAAACGTATCCTTCTCATTCTCATCAGAGTCCTCTGTGGGGGTTATAACAACAGATGACATTCAAGTCTTTAAGTTTCGTTTTAAATTTTGCTGTAAGAAAACTTTCATTAATGCAGTCATATGCTAGAAGAGCATCACTGGAATGTCTGCTGAGAAGCAAACCTACACATTGCTTTCCATCCTCCCTGCCTGAAAAGAGAAATTTAAAGTTATTTTTAAGTATCTTACATTTACCTGTCTATCTGGCGTCTTGCAAGTCTAGAATATCTAGGTTATAATGCTGGAATTCCTGCATGAGGACATCAAGAGAATAATCTCTATATAACGTCCTCATGTTCCACGTACCTGCAGAGAGAAAATGATTGGTAGGATTTTTAAAGAAACTACATTTCTTGAGAGAGATAGGGACAACAATATAAAACAGCCCCCTGATCGCAGGCATGGGGCAAAGACCTGTCCCTCCTCTGATGCTGGTAAGAACTTCAGGCACCACCTTTTCAAGAGCCATATGGCAGGCCTGAGACACATTACTCCAGTTTAGGATTGACAATGCCCAACTAGGGTTCAGGTACCTGTGATGGTCTCTGATCAGGATTATCCACCAGTTGATATAAGGTATCCTATGCCTTTGTTCACTTAGGGCTGGCAACCCACAAGCAAACAGAAAACATAGTGGTAGATTCTCCCTCAACAGAGGCCCACCAGTGCAACAAATCCAGGATCCATAATCAAGCTCAAATCCATAAGCCACTCACTCCAGCCTAGTGGGTATAAATGGTCAGCACCAGGACCCTGGAGTTGACCAGTCCTCAGCAGGGTTGAAAAAAAGAAAAGTGGCCATAAATAACCAGATCGGTAGGCCACACTGAGCTAGCAGCCCTCCCCTCTTCCATTCCCTTCGAAAAGAGAATATCTCTTTTGAAAGGTACTAATGGCCTGCACCACAAGAAGGTGGGGTCGGACATTAGGTGCTAGACCTGGCCGGTTCTGTGCATCATCACTGGGGATTGGTACACAGCTCTCTTTCCAGTTTATGCATAACTACCATTTACAGACAAAATATAATAAAAAAAAAATTAACAAATAACCTAATGCAAGCTTAAAAGAAATGTCTACAAAACAATTTTTAAGCCTTCCTTGTAAGAAAAATCCAGCAAAGAGGTAGCCATAACTCTAAAAGATCAATAATGATATATAAATCTATGGAAATGAAAAGATAATTTGAATAAAAACAAAATGCTAACTGAGTGAACAGAGACGTTACTGGAGGCAGGTCACAGCTAAGCTATAAAAGCACCCATATATGTATCCAATTAGTCAAAGCGTTGTCTTCCCAGAACCAAGCAACTTAGTGGTTTTGGTTTCAGTCTTGGGAAATAACATAATGAATGATAAAAAAAAATCCTAGATATATTATTTACACCAGAAAGATGATAAAATGAGAAAAACAACAACAAACTGCACAGAAATGCTTAAATGGCAATTGCCTCCCAAATTCTCAATTAAAAAAAAATTTCAGTTAATTTTTGATAGTATTTCAAAAATTTATGATAAAATTGGTTGGCAACAGTTCAGATCAAACTTGTGAGTTGAAATCAAAGCACTGCTTTAACATGGGGTAATATAAAGAAAGAAAAGAAATGGTGATAGCCAATATCACAGCTAAGGAATGGTGATCAAATTGCTAGAAGAGAGATTACTCATTTTACAAAATACACACAAAAATTGAACAGGTAAAGTATATTTTAAAGCCTGAATTATATACTTTTATAAGACATATATCAAATATGAATTTCTATTTTTGAATAATTGAAGTTTCTTTTGTTGTGCTAGTGATATTGACCAAATCTATGCTTCCAGTATTCAGCAATTTCAAATGGTGTACATCACCAATGGATTTAACAACAGAATCACTAATCATAACAATTTATCTTAAAAATCAATTAAATGAAATTGTAGAAATTGGTATAATGATTCAGTTTTCATTAATTTTAGAGAAATGTTTAGGCTAAGTATAACAGCAGCATCTGCTGCAAAATATTGTTGATTTAGAGAGATATTAAATTTATCTTCAGCGACACTTTTCTGCTAGGCTTGTTTTTCAAAGATAGGGAGTTTTGAATGCGGTTTTTCATTCAAATAACATGGACTGTCTGACCACCTTTGAAAATATAGCACGCTTCAGGGATAATTTTTCAGAGAAAAATATGAGCAGAGGTTAAAAATATTGTGGTCTATCGATAATGCTAACAGAAAGCAATTTCCTATACAGTAATACATACAAACAGTTCTTTCAGTTCATTAAAACCACTACATCACAGAACACAACTACATAATAACATGCTTTTTTCACTATGAGTATTTTTATCTGTATATATTGTTTTGGTAAATTAGGTATTACTTAGCTTATTTTTAGTACTTATTTTTTGTTGCTAAAACTTAAAAAAAGATCAATTTCATACTAATTCACTTAAACTGTACAGAAGAATGTCAAATGAATTTTTCCTCAGAATCTTCCAATAAAATTTTTAAATAAAAAGTTGGTATGGTGATTCATAAGTCTATGTGTGTTATCATCTAGTTGAGAAATGATATCACAGTATATCAAACCTTACTCAACAAAATATAAACCACCATTTTTAATAATTCATAGCCATCTGTCAACAAGTTGTTCAATTCCTCTTGAATACCATGCTTGGTCCTTGGAAGTGAAAAACTTCTAACATCTGTTTTCAACTTCCTGAAATGTTTCTAACTGCCTACCTTGAAAAAAAAAATGAGCCATAGAACAAAAGAGATGGTAGAAAAAAGGAGATAGGTCTGGACTGTACACTGATATATGTATCCAATTAGTCAAAGCATTTCACATTAAAATTCACTTAAGGTGGTACCCTTGAGCTGCAGCTCAGAATCCAAATGAAGATTATGTTGGTGGCAAAAACACATGCAAGCAGTCTTTTATGCAATATATCTTCCTTCTGCAAACAGTCTTTTTGAAGACTGTTTGCAGAAGGAAGAAAAAGATTCCACCAGGGTGTTGGCAATTGCTTGAGGATCAGCAATTGTTTGTCCATTGTGCTCCCGATCAATAATGAGTGGGACATGTAGTTCCTACCCATCATCCAGACTTTTATCACACACAACCTTTGAACTGGTAGTGTGGGTGATAAAAGATGTGTATTTGATCCAAGACTACTGGCTCTTGGCTCTGGTGCCAGACAAAATGGATTTTTGCCTTGGTGAGTTTGAATGCCTCAGAACCTTAGAGAAGGTTGGAGGATGTTGGATATTGCCCCCCCCCCCCTCCCTAAGCTTTATTCTGAACCTTACAAGAGCCTCAGAACAAGGCTGCCTCTAAGCTGCAGTACAGTTGGGATTCCGCCAGTTTTGGAAATTGTGGAAACCAGGTGTGCATGGATGATACAGTCTGTCACCTCTGCCACTGCAACATCGATTGGCTTCTGGATGACCGAGTGTTCATCAAATTCACAAAGGAGTTCAAAGCTATTCCAGTCAGCTCAATCAAGCCTCCACCATGATACACATGAAGGGTTGCAAGGCCCCCCCCCCACACACACACAGGAGATGGTACACACCATGAGGAGGTGATCACTTCTATAAGGGTCGTCTTCGATCTCCCATATAAAGAGTGGTAGGATTGAGGAGAAGCAGATGGTAAGATTAATTGCAGTGAATGTATGGGTTGGGGCATGGAAGTATGTATTGACACTGGTGTTCAACAGAGAATGATGTATTTAGGATCCCCTTCCAATGGTGTCATTCCTTGAGAAGGCCCAGGAAGGAATTAAGTCAGTACTGCCCCAAAGCAGGCCGTATCCATTGAAATCCTCCATGAGAAGGGGGACGGCAGCTGGAAGATGAGGTCATCTAGGTCTTCCTCAAAGATATTAGTCCTGGTGGTATATAAATAGAGCAATCAACAAAAATCCCACGAAGAGGCTGATGGCAACTGTCTCTAAGCTGGTGGTGAGGGGTATGACCTGGAATGGAGAATGGTTGCTTAAGAGGATGGTGACACCCCTGCAAAATGGTCAATTTCCATCCCAGTCCCAGCAAACAAGAGAAGTGCTGGAATGTGTAATCAGTGGCAATGATGTTGATGCCAACACCAAATGAGGTTTCATCTGGAGGTACTTGGCAGCAGGCAATAAAGATTCAGATGGTGGAATGTTGATATTGGTCTGCACCACACAGAAGCTATCGCAATGATGGGCTTTCCAATCACCACACTGGCACAGGAAACCTTATCAGGTAGGGCAGGCGGTACAGTGAGTTTCCTTGCCTCTAGATAGGGGATGTCGCTGATGGTCTTTAGGCATTGTACCTACTTTTACTTTGACCACTTAGGACAATCACAAGAGAACGTCGGATAGTCACCATATAATTCACATAGCTTGCCTTTTCCGCTGTGCAGTCAGGGTCAATCTTGTTCTGCCTTTTCGTCCCTGAGATTCCTATTGATTCTGGCTGTCCCAATGAGCATAGGTGGGTTTGCCCTGGCAGGCAAGCTGTGCGGTCATGGCCATTACCTTTGGCATGGAAACAATGCAGAGGGTTTGGAATGTATGGCTGTACCTCGCAGTGAGAGTAACCTGCCTTGATGGAAGTCGGCAGGCATGGCATATTGAATGTAAGTACTAGTACCCAGGTGGGTACTAATTTACCATCACAGCATTTCAAAACCTGGTGGACTACTGTCATTACTTGGGAGGAGAGCTCCAAGAGGATTTCCACCTCAGAAATCTTGATAAGGCCCAGGAAGGAATTAAGTGATTTGTAGGGCATCACAGTGAGGGACAACCCCCCCCCCCCAAATAGCTGTCACTTTCAGCAGCAGGTTGCTGGATCTTAGGAGCTTGACTGATTTCAGAACTCCTGAAAGACCCTCCAAACCTTTGCATAAAAAAAGAGGGCACGTCCCTAATCACCTGTGGAATGTATGATCAGGAATCTCGGGGCCAAAGATGACAACAACAAAAACAATGAAGAAGATGAAGCTCATGCTGAGCCAGCCCTCTTTGTGGCATTGACAGAAGAATTTCCATTAATGGAACTCGTGCTTTTATAGGTGGATCAGTGCCCATGATACACCCACTACGGAGCCCAACAAGGGGACACCAAATTGGATGCCAAGGTTGCATGGGCACTATACCCTAACAAATAAAAAGGAAAAGAGATGTGTGAGGAACTCACCCAAGCCCTCACAAAATGAAAATAAGGTGTGCAGAAACTCACAAACCTGGACATGGGCAAGGCACTCACCATACTACATAGTTGGCCCAGCAGGTCCAATCACCAGCTGATTGATTCTGAAGGGGGACCACTCCAGGAGCTCTCATTTTCATTTTCTGTGGCATAGCCCCTGAAATTGCTCCCAAATGGAAAGATGGGCAAAATGAGACCCTGCTAGTCATGAGCTGAAGAGAGCATATGAGGACCCCCCCCCCCCCCCAACAAGCAACTACCAGGATCTTTCCAGAGACAGGGTCACTGCACACAACAAACACACAGACAAATGTTTAGGATCCTGTGAAGGTACCCGAACCAGCGGAACCTTCACAGGGTGGTCCTCTTGTGATGGTCCATCCATTCACTTTTACTTTTCCTTAACCAGTTTTACTTTATTTACATTTTATTTATCATTTTGAGGGTTATTATTTCATTTGGACTAATCACAATTCTTTTTTCCAAGCTGAAGGTATGCTCAACTCCGACCTTTTGATTGTCAGCTGCTAATGCGCGTATGTAGGACACAACTCTCTTGTGTCATAGCTAGCGTGATAGTCAGATTATGCAGATGTGTTTTCCCAGCGTGCAACAGACATGTGCCGGATTGTATGCCACATGTATAACTAAGTAACGTTAGGTCACAGAGTTGAATGTTGAGTACGAGTGCGTTGGAGTAGGAGTCAGTATGGAGACGTAGGTAGGAAGGTGGTGAAAAGGAAGACGTTAGTAGTCACAGTTTTTTGAGTCATTTTTAGGTAGATGTGAGGTGCTAGTTACTCCAACTTTTTGTATTCATCAACTGAATTGTGAGCCTTTGAATTTTTTGGAAATAAACTTTCTTTGCTATAGAAATTTCTGATTTTTGCAATTTTTCTCTTGAATAAGATTAATTGATTTTTGTTTAGATTTAAATTAAACTTTAATTAAACTTGACAATCCTTTTTGAATTCTTATTCGATAAGTAACGCTATAAATACAAAACAAACCCTATTTAAACTTTATTTGGCAAGTAATATTGCCTGGTGCCCAACAAGCTATCCGGAATTTTGAATAAATTTGGATCAGACAAAACGTCCAACTTGAAAAGTTAATAATCTTTGGAGCATTACACTCTCATCATGTACAGGAACTTACACCGAGGGATTGCCCCTTCAACTTTGCATATTTCTTCAGCAGTGTCAGTAGGTTTTAATCCTTTTTTTTTTCTTGTAGTGGCATAAAATTACAGGAATTTCAACACTTAACTCACTTATTGTACAATGTTTCAAATGATGGTCACCAAGACTAAGATACTTGTAATAGATATGGACTGGCACAGTATACTTTATATCTTCCCTTAGTACTATGTTCAGAGGTATGAAAATGCAACATGGTGATGTAGCACCATACACATTTTGCATGATGAAAAATGCACAGACTTATGAATTACCCTAGTAAATGAAAATTTATTTTTGTTTCAATTAAAGGAAATGTTTGGTAATCAAGATTACTTACTGTCTTCCTCCGTTTTGCATTCTACCTTTTGGCTAAATGGACCTTGTTGATTGTGTACATCATGTGACCTCACAGAAAATACATACAATGTAAAAGGCCTCAAGTCTGGTATTACAACCTCACTGTTTGTACTGTAAAACAAATAAAAACAAAATAATAGACACCTGGAAAAGCTACAATTACTGTAACATTATTTCCGTCATGCAATATGAAATTTCACATCAATAAATCTTACTATATTATTTCTAATGTCATATACGTTTCTTTTTAATACTGTGATCAAATTAAAAACACAGTAAATCAAATATTCCTACAAACCACTAAATATTATAGTAATGAAAAAGTTCATTCACTGAATTATTATTACTGCTTTGTGTCAATGTCATACAGTCCATACACTGACTTCTCGGCTGCAACCCGCATTCAGATGGGAGGTTTTCAGATAATGTCTGGTCCCTATCGGTCCATACAATATGGGTCAGATGGCAAAGCCCATGATCATTCAAGGCTGGTTGTCCTTTGCAGTTTGTCTGAGTGCTTGTTTTTTTGCTGGAATTTTCATATTATTGGAACGCTCTTGAAACTGTCATAAGAGAAAATTAAATTTGTTGACAATTTCAGAGATCGAGTGTCCCATCCATCAGGCACCTACGATCTGCCCTCTGTCAAATGCATCTAAATCCCATGCTTTCCCATTATGCTTCTCACGACGAATGCTTGGGGAAGCCAAAGCTGACAGCTATATATGATCAGAGTTTCAGCCATGCATGTGTGCAAATGTGGGAGTTGCAGTACTGAATTTGGAAAATGTCTCCTATCCCTAATTCAATGTCACTTCAGTGTAGTCAGACTGATAATGCTAGTATGCAGTTAACTGCCACAGCATTGGTATGCATTTATACTAGGCAGATTTACACATTGTTAAAAAGAATGGGAGGAGGTACCTTTGGTTGTGATGGAAAATTGTATCAAAGTGAGAGTAGCTTGTCTTATTAAAATTTGTGTATGCATACTCAATACTTTATTCACATTCAGCAATATGTAAATGACGTAGAAATTGTCCTTTTATTCAAAATTGCTCATCAAAATCTGTTAGGTCAAATTTTGACTCCTTTTGGGAGGGGGAGTTGTGATCATCCACCCATTCACTTTTACTTAACCAGTTTTATTTTATTTATGTTATATTTATCATTTTGGGGCTTTTAAAATTCAGTTGGCACCATCATTTTTCCTAATCCAGACCACTAAAGGGCTTATGCATAAGCATCTCTGACTTTGATTGATAGCCGCTAATGTGCATCATAGCTAGAGCAAGCGAGAGATGGTAAGTTTATGCAAATGTATTTTCCAGCGGTACAACACACATGTCAGTTGCACACCGTATGCACACTAAGTGACATTAGGTCACGGAGTCAGTAGAGAAAATGTTAGTGAGAGAGGTGTGCAGAGGACAATGTTAGCTGAGAAGTTTGTTAGTTTTGGCGATGTTTAAATGAGCTTTAGTTGCTCAGAATACTGTATTCATGAGTTTGTTTGGAGAGTCTTGGTTTTTTTTTTTTTCAAATAAATTTTTGTTTGTTAAATGAAATATTTTGACTTTGCTATTTTTTCTCTTGAGTAAATGATAATTGATTTTAATTAAGATTTAACTTTAATAATTTGACAATCTTTTTGAATTAAATTCTTTGTGACTAAGTAACACAAATAATATACTTAGCAAACCTTCATTTAATTTTATTTGGCAAGATTAATTGCCAGGCACCTGATGCTAAATCTGGAAAGTTTAATTTGGATCAGTAAAAAGGTCCAAAGAGAAGTTTAACAATCTTTTGGAGCATTACAAGGCAATGAAATAGACAGCAGTTAGGAGACAGATACAAACTTCCTATAAGGCCATATATTGTTCTTTAATTTGAACACAGTATGGCTATTCTAGCACAAGAGCCATGGCTTAATGTCTCAACTTATGGACAGAGGCCATTCTATTGGTGTTCCTACTTACCAAGGACAGGATGGAGGTTAGCTGAGAAAAATAATTTAGCACAGTTGTGACTTGTACCTGAGGGGGGGGGGACAAGTTATGAGCCCTATTGCCATTTAAGCAGATTCTGATAGCATTTGGCTGTAAAAATATATGCCTAGCAGAAAGCTGCACGAAACAGCAACATATCTGTAGGCTTTGATAATTCTGTTTTACCTTCTGGGAAGTGCCATTTCAAGACTAAATTACCAATGGTTTAACTTAAAACTCATTTTAGGTTACTTATCTGTCAAAAAAATGTTACACTGATGAAATTCTGTTAGAATTTATTCTGACAATGTCAATCCTGCAGATATCAAAATTTTAAAATCTAATACAAGTGAAGGACAATGTAAACAAATCTTTTGAAAGAAAAATTGCAGAAAAAGCAAGCTTTTTTTTTTAATTCACTCTTACATAAAATTTTAATTTAATAAGAAAAATTTCAACTTTATGAAAAATATTAGGATAAAACTTAGCACTGAAATTATATTTCAGATATTACTACAGAAAAAGGTTGGAAGATATAAAAGGAAAGCAGGATTCTTTGAATGCTAAAGAAAAAATGTTTAGAGAATGATACATTAATTTTCTAATGTGTTTGATAAATGAAATTCAGCAAAGATTGCCTGTAAAAAAACAACTGTATTTTAAAAAATTTTTTTAATGTTTTTTGCAGAAAAAGCACCATACCACATACTATCAAGGAGCCTATTGTTCCAAGTATTAGATATTATCATTTCATATTCCATCTGCCAAAATTGAGAAAATGGAAAAGTAATGGTGAAACATAGCATACATCTTATAAAATAGAAAAACGCTTCCAATACAAATTTTTTCGGTGTGATGAGTGCGGTCATAATGATGCAGCTCTCATCAATCTACATAATTAACTTTCAATATTTGCTTGTCTACTTGAACCACATTCAATGTAGAGGTGGAAATAAAATTAAGCCATATGAATCATGTGAAAGCAGGATAAAACATTGAGTGCAAACACCAATGTTAAACTGTATACTTTGCATCCACGCTAGGATGAGAAGCCATAACAAATGCTGTAATACTTTTGCTTCAGAAGATATAATGCAGTTGTGTATTGCAGTTCTCCTCAACATTGACATTGCCTTTAGACAGTGAAAGAAACGATGAATATTCCTAAGATAATTTTCCTTTTATTACCATGGCATATTTATGGACACTAACATGGACTTTGTGAATGTATATGCTGATGATCTCTGTTTGGAACAAATGCCAAATCGATTCTGATATTCAACAATAGTAATTTAAATAAATGTCAATAATAACAATATAATATAATAAATAAACAATAGTAAAATAAAGGTAAGGTCTTGTAGCCTTATAACAATTGAAGAGTTAGCTGAAAAACTGAGTTTCGGCCAGGAGTGGGAATTGAATCCAAATCCTATATTTAAATTATTGGTATAGAAGGCAAAGCTCCATATTGTGTAAAATTATTCTAAGAACCAATCAATAACAAATACACAGATTATCTGTTGACATAGAATTCAAGAAAACTATTGCAATAAAAACATTTCTTAAATTCTTCTAAGAAATTTTAATAGCTTTCAGTTTTATTTGATAAAGGTTGTATTATTATAATGCAATGGGTGTAATTTTATTCCTGGCATCAGATATTTTTGATGGCAAATTCATTAACATTAAAAATTTTTATGAAGTTTATTTACAGAATACAAAATAGAAAGAACTATAATGTAACCATGGGTGCTTTAAATAGTTTATTATATGTAAATAGAAGCTAGTGGATTTTCTGGTGACATTTTATAAACTTTTAGTGGCTTGTGGTGGATTCTGAATGTGTCATTGATGACATTTAGAAAATGCTACTAGTAACACTGGTTATGAGCCTGACATGGCAGAGATATGACAATAAGAATAAAGCAAGGGAAAAAACAATAAATGAAGCAAAACGAAAACCCCCAATTTTAAAAGGTTGATAAGCAAATAAATATGCACAATTGCTTTGGGGATTCTGAAGATAGCACAATGTCACATAATTTATTTTAGGTTATGCCTAAGAACTGGTTGGTTGCCTTGTCTTTTCTTTAAAGACTAGAGCTTGCTTATATGATAATGCAATGATAGCATTTATGTTAAATCTCTGTACTAAGCATTTGGCAACATATCCTTAATTTTCGGTATCCAGATTCAAATCCTAGCTAAGACATGGGTGTTTCCTTTCTTGGACTTGAATATTGAGCACAGTAGAGGGTGACAAGGAAAAAACCTCTAAGTGGAATTTCAGAATTGTTAATCAAATATTTGGGAAATTATGGTATCAGAAAGAGTTAAATACAAAATGGGGAAAAACTATAATAAAAAAAAAAGATTGTTTAAAACTTGGATTTTAATGCAGCACAGAGTACCATGGGAGAAAAACAGTATGTGAAATTTGGGACCATGTAGCCAAATGTTTAGGAAGTTATTAGAGGTGGGATTTCCAAAACTGTTTTAAAAAAAGCAAACCAACCAAGTGGAGTACCACTGTTTGCACATCTTGGTTTGTTGAATTTTCCTCACATATTAGTAACAGCACTATAATCAAGCATGTACTCTATTATAATATGCAGATAAGAATTACCTTAATGAGCTAAACATCAGACAACTTACTGAGCTTAATTTAATTAATTAATCCTATTAAATCAACATTTCAAAAAATAGATTTTGCCTCACCTTCTAATGTAATTAATATATGATTCATTGACTAGGCCATTGGCAAGAACAGGATGATAACGAACTGTGTAGTAACTTATATTTTTACTCGTTTCTGGTGTTTTCCACATCAGGTGAATACTTGTTGAACTTGTTGGATCTGCCTCAAGATGTTGGGGTGGTTCCACTACTACATTACAAGAAAACAAATAAAGCAAAAGAGTTGAAGCTAGAAATAATTATACACTGAAAATAAAATACTATTTCTATCCATATTTAACTTTTTTTTTTTACAAATTGTCATTAACAGTTGATGAAATCTATTCCATATTAGAGTGAAATTATTATTATACAAATTCTCACATATGCTCATTTATTTGAATTATTGGTAGAAGGAACATATTAGCCTAATAATACACATTTTTGAAATAGATGTCTGGTAGCACAGTAGTATCAAGTTGGCTCATGTGAACAGTGTGACTAGTGGGGAATGGGTTTAAATTACAAACTGGTGGCATGCACTTGCTCTGTCATAACCTACATGTAAGCTGTTAGATTTGTGGGCCTAATCATCATGCAGAAAAGACTGATAATGAATATTATGTTATTAGTAAAGCTGCAGCCTTCAAATGATAACAGAAAATCTTACTGTAACATGGATAAATAGCAAGGTTTCTAACAATGCTGCTAGCAGTGTCAACAGAGAAATAGAGACTCCTGAATTATCAACCAATAATCTAAGGTCCTTTAATCCTTTAAATTTCATTTGAGTGCCATATTAGCCCTATAAAATATGTAATGGATAATTAAATCAAATTATAGCTTCGTAAAACTTTTAACTTGCATATGTAAACTCTTTACTGAAGTCTATTATTATACGTAGATGAAACATTCTCAGATCTTTAAATCATTATCAATAAATGTAAGGTACGACTACCTAAAAACAGTTTTTAAGTGTTCTTTACTTCTTGAAAAATATTGTTTAATGTTGCATGAATCACATGCAGAATTGCAAAGTTGGGGAGCTGGATGAGGGAGCAATTATCACTGTAATTTTACAAACTATGAGATAAGTCAAGTTTTACTTATAATTTGCCTTATTTCTTTTACATAGCAAAATAATTTAAATATCACTATGCTCATATTAAAGCCAATAACATTTACAATTTCTTCTTTTTTTTTTTATCTTCAATGTCTTTAAGTCAATTTGATAAAAACATACCTTCTACTGTCTCCATATCACTATTGTCACCAGAAAATGTAATAATATTGCGAACAGACTCCCTACTTTCACCTTCCTCATTATAAGCAACTATGTGAACTTCATACCATGTCTGAGGAGCTGAAAAACAAAAACATCACATGTGACTGTAAGGTTAAACAAGCTACATACATCACAAAAATGTTTAAAATGTTTCCAAGGAACAATTTATATATTCATATACTTTAATAAGAAGGCTTTTATTGTTAAGCTTAAAAAATATTTCCTGCTTCAAAAAAAAAGATCAGAAGGAAAAAAAAATTGCAAATGCATAAAGCATTTTTTGAGAGAAATATAAAACTAAACTGAGGGAGAGAACAGCATATAGAAGGAATTAACAGAAGCATGCAATACTACATAGTTTGAGGGTTGTTTCAATGACTAATTTCAGTCATTATGAATAGTAATGCTACAATAAATGGTTAGTGCTAATATGTAGCATTGTGAAAGGATTAGGGGTGGAAACAGAAGATTGGAACATATAAAACATTCTTATTAAAAAAAAACAGGGTGAGAATAATATAAAGACATAGCTATCACCATACAGGAAACCCTTGATGTATGGTGATAATATACAGGGAACCCTTGCTGATCATGAGAGCCATGTTCCTTAATACTTTTTGCCTCTATTTTGATTACTAGCATTCTCAGGGGGATTCGTTGTTCCTATCCAGGGCTGAATCTGGGGATGTGAACCATCCATTTTACAGAACTACTACCAGGATGGAGGCTGCATACATGAAAATCAACAAGTGACTTTTTCCACAATTAGCACAAGTCTTCATTCATGTAAAAACTTGAAAAGAAAAAAAATAAGAATTTAAAAACTGTAATCTCAGTAGAGACCAGTGAATAGATTATTAACAACATTATGGGTAATTGTAAAAGTACATTTACCCATAATGTTGTAAATATTGCAGAACCCCAAATGTTTTAGTAAAATATGGTGTAGAGAGAGAGAGAATATAAATAGAATTTATAACATTTCATTTTGTCATCAGAAATTCTATTATTAATATTTCAAAGGCATAATTTTTATAGAAGTAGATTCTCAATTATTCAGGTTGGATTAACTGAAATGTTAAAAAAACATAATATATGGCCATAAATAACATGGGATACAAAAAAAGTGGCTGCTAAAATACAATGCAACAATAAAAGGTTTCATGCAGCACAATGTTTTCAACAAAATTTTGTCAAAAGGCAAATAAGTGAAAAAGCAAACTTTCTTTACTATCCTATTTTAAATAAATAAGAGTATGCTATTTTCTAAAAATTTTAAGTTTTTGTACATTTTATATGAAGGTGAATTAACTGGGAAATTGATTATCTGAAATTGTTTTTTTTTTATCATTCATTCTGGATAACAGAGAGTCTACTGTACTTATTACTAGAAATCCTACTACTTGCCAAAGTTAAAGTTTTACTAAATTAGTATAAAAAAAATTTCTAAGTTCCTTAACATAGGTAGCTTCTTTCAAGGATTAAAATGATGGAATTATTTAAAAATACTATAAAACTTATGAGCTTCATTGACTTTCTACCAGTGGACGTGATGCATTCTTCTGAAGGCATTCACAATAGTTACTTATTTAACTTTGCAGATATTCATAGTACACTAAATCCTAATCCTGGTTGATGCAATCTAAGAGTAAATTTGTAATGTTAAATTTGGAAGTTAAGTTGCAGTTTTACTCAATGATGAAAACTGAATGAATAGCCTGAATATTCTAAAACACTACTGAATTACTTGAAAACCACTTTCAAACCAAAAGAATTTTGTTCAGAGTACTTTAATTTATATTATGCGCAACAAAATCCACACTATCTTCAGTGAAAACTAATATAGAAAGCATCACTATTAGAATGAAGTAAAATTCTGAATTAATTACACTCAAAACAAAATTGCCAACCTATTTTTATATAAGACAATTGTTTTCATTTGCAACCAGCTGAAATGGCATCCACCACTGCCCGGGTCTCACTTTTAAGATGCATATTCTGATTTTCACTGCACCAATGGTTAGTTTTGTGAGTACCTCCCCCAACACCTTACCACACAGATTTGAAATGAAGAACTGCACAACATTGTGGTTTCACTTTTATGCAAATTATTGAGATTTTTTATTTCCATTTCAACAGATTTTGGTACCCTGGTGGTTCCTGAGATATTAGACCAAATGGTCCAAAATTTCATATGTGGATTCCCCCTGTTGGTTTTAAAAAAATCAGATCCTTACCTGCAATGGGACGCCTTAAAAAACCTTGGAGGTGTGGGGGATCTGATAACACCAACAGATTTAAATATTGATATAACCCTTATGATCACAGTTAGGGAGCAGTAAATGGCATTATGTAAAAACTTGAATGATTTGCCAATTATTGTTTCCTGTGGAAATAGCATGGTACATATTTTTGTTTATAGTACCCCCCCACCCCTCCTGGAATTTTGACTAGAAATTCAGCACTGCAATTCAGACAACCTGAAATCCTGAAAAATTTTTAACGTTTATCACAATTTTTTAATAAGTTATGGCTGCCACAGACAGACATCACCTTTTATTATTACAGATATTTGGCAAAGAGACTAGTAAAAGCTGAAATTTTCAATAAATACAAAGTGGTGGCAAAAGGAACAAGACTACACATATGGCTTATGTAATACCCCCTCACCAATCAAAAGGATTCAACACCTGTTTAAGCTGATGTTTTATGGTTCTAACTGCCACATGTTCAAATTAGGTGAATGGTGTCTATGTTACATCTGTTTATGTAAGATGTGTGTTATTGCCCTTCCAAGCAATGTGTTCATCATGTCAACACTCCTCTTCAATCATCATCCATGAAGCAATTCTTGGCCTAAAACTAAATAACAATAATGGGACCCATTTTGATGATGTGGAACATGTCAAGAGGTGTACAACAAGCATCTAAAAAGAATTACCAAAGAAGACTTCCAAAAATCTTTTTAAGCATGCAAGAAAGAATTGAGAAGTGCATTAGGGCCAATGGAGAGTACTTCAATGAAGACAACCTTACTTTTCTGTAACTTTTCAATAATTAAAGTTTTATTCACAATGTCTTGTTTCTTTTTGCCACACCCTGCATGACAGAAAACTCTTCATTTATTTTTGTGTGCTTTTTTTCTTTTAATAATAAAAGTAGACTAAATTTTCATTTTGCTTCAGAGACCATAGCTGATGAACTCACCAAATTTCATCAAATTCTCATATTTTTCATATTTGATTAACAACAAGTTACTTTGTTTTTCTTCAGAATATTCTAGCTTACATTATTGCAAAAATTTACAAAACCTTCAGGATACAGTGCTGACAAGTTTCTACTCCCACCAAATGAAAATGAAATTCCCTTAAAAATATATAATAGGTTGTGCGTACTAAAGGTACCCACTTTTAGGGTTAGATATAAGTCAGAATGGTCAGTATGCTGTCTTGCAGCTCATACACCTGTGTTTCAGATGTGGGTATGGAATGCTACCAACACTGTGAAACTGATTTGGATAACCAAGAGTGAACCTATCTTGAACTCTACCTTACAATTGCAAAATTCTGTAGAGTCCCAGCTCTTCTTCCCTCTCCTGTAGAATATATATATGTAAAACAAAACAAAAAATTATATGTATGATTTAAATATTTTGCTTTTTTAGAAGTTGGGTTGTTTTACCTCTGATCAACACTTTTTTTTTTGCACACAATGGGATAATGGCCAGGTCACAAGGACCTCAAGGGCTCAGAGTAGGATGGGGGAAGGAGACCCATTGGACAGCTGTTGGGAGACAGATGGTAGCCTCCCATCAAGGCAATCCAGTGTGTTCTTTAATGTGCACAGGGTATGGCTCTCCTGTATATGAGGCCATGGTTTAATGTCCCATTCGATAGACAGTGGCCTTTCCAAGCCCGTCAGTGTCCCCTACTGACCGAGGGCAGGGCTGAGAGTTTTATGAGATAAATCTCAGTGCTGGCCTGGGTGGGACTCGAACCTGGGAACTGCAGATTATGAACCTGGCATGCTACCGACTGAGCCATCTCCACCTGTGTTTTTTTAATGCAACGTTACTTTTGAAAAATATTCTTTTGTGTGAGAGATGTTCAATAAATAACATCTGAGAGTGTGTTTTACTTATATCTGCATGTCCATAGCAACAAAGAATACCAGACAGACTATTTATTTCACCATATAATAATTCAAATGTTGAGACACTTGTCTCAATGATACACCAGTTGTTTGATTACTGCACTGAAGAAATCAGAGTTCAGCATGTGCACACATGGTGTTCACATAGGAAGTCTGTCATCATCATATTGGAAGTGTTCCCCTTTCAAAGTGTTTCTTCAGTGATTTGAACAGGTGGAAGTCACTAGGTCTGGGTTATGGGGGTTGGTCACATTATATTTATTGAGGTTGATGACTTGCTGTTATGCTACACATCATGGAATGTCCATTTGCTAACTTTGTTCATATTCTGATATCACATACATCCATGATGTCTGGAAACTAACCTCTGTAGTTGGGAAATGGATAACTACTGTAGCCATGTCTCATGCCCAGAGAAACTTATCACTACACAAACTTCATTTCAAGTGGACCAGTATGAATCCTCTTATATTATTGCCATAAACAGTTTTCTATATCTACTTCTTGATAGACAAGAAATTTACAACAATTTTAACTAGGAATACTAGATTCCTTGTATTTTAATCTTAGAACTCTTTGTGGTTAATATTACTGTTTAATAAGCTCAAAACCAGGGTTGGGTTGTTTTACTGCTGAGCAGCACTATTTTTCCCACAATGGGCTAAATGGCCAGGTCACAAGAACCCTGAAGGCTCACAGAAGGTTGGAAGACAGATGGTAGCCTCCCATCAAGCGTGTTCTTTAAAGTGCACAGGGTATGATTCTCCCTATACACAGGCCATGGCTTAACATCCCATCCAAAGGATGGTGGCTTTCCAATCCCATCAGTGTCCCCCACTGACCATGGGCAGGACGCAGGGTTTTGCAGAGATAAATCTCAATGCTGACCCAGCTGGGATTCTAATCTGGGAATTGCAGATTTCAAGCCTAGCATGCTACCGACTGAGCCATCCCCGCCCCCTCAAAACCAGGTAATGGGTGAGAATAATAATATGCAACAAATGCCAATATAATAATAATAAAAGCACTTATTGAGGTTTAGTTTAAAGCTGGCTGATTTCCAGCTCTTAAACTATAATTTACTACAATTAGTGAATTAATTCTAAAGCTGATTTCCTATCATTATAAACTACATTATTATTCACAATACCACCAAGTTTGTATTACAAAAACAATTTCAGAATATAATTTTATCTTACTGACAGAACTTGTTTAAAGTGAAAAATTATTTAAAAAAACAACCAATACTTGAGTGACTCCAGGAAAAGCTTAATGAACAATTTTAAAGAACATTTTCATCCCAGGAAGGATTGCTAACTCTCCATACAGAGAAATGAATTCATACTTTCAAAAGAGTTCAAATTCTTTACTGAACTTATTCCAAGTAACTTACACATCACTATGGCTGTATACAGTGTACATTCTACCATGGAAATTCCAATCAGTTTCCATTTATTTAATACTGATTTGTATAAGGGGCATTCTACTGAAAGGTGGACTATGTAGATTGCACAATTTGCCCACTTTCTAGTTCAATATTCCATATACAAAGTTGTTCACTAAAAAGAATGGGTGAAAGCAAAAAAAAGTCGTATTTTGCTTATTTTCTCAGATTATCAATTAAAAGATAATAAATTTATCAAAGAAAATATTCCTCTAAATAACTGAAATATTTGATGCATTACCTAAGTCAGACAGAAGGAACTTTGTAGCATTGGCAGGCAAATTTATGCGACCTTTCAGTGGATGACTTTGTCGTCGATATGAAAGAAAAAATCCTTCAGCAGGATAAAGATTATCAGCAGGTATACTCCATTCAACTTCCAATGCAGTAGTGTTTACGACAGTAAGATGCAAAGTAGGTGACAGTGGAACTGTGAAACAAAAACACATATTTTGTTTTATTTAATTACTTTAACTACTTTATTAGAGAAAGTCATTTGTTAAACTTAATTTAAAAAGTTCAGAGTTATTACATGTGACTTTCCAACTCTACTAAATGCATTCTATCTATTTCTGAACTGATTGTCAACACAACCTGTGAAATCTTTCAAAAAGCTATATTAAATGACAACAGATATCCTTAGGCATTTATAAGTTATCAATAGAAATCAAGCATATCATTTCCTAAACTCCAATCAATAAACAAACTGAAAACAAATATTACACAGGATTACAATTACAGCAAATAAGCAAAAAATCCAGTTTGCTTACCTTTTGCCATCACCGCATCTGGCATTTCATATACTATCCATGGCCATTCTTCATCGGAAAGAACAGGAAATCCAGCCTTGGTTCCTCCCATTACACGGACATCATATTTCTTTTTGGGCTGCAATCCTTATTGAAAAATAAAAGAGCAATTACATAGCTATTTATTTTAATATACATTTACTTTTACATTATCAAAATTGATACTCATCTAGATAGCATTAGATTCTGCCAAGGCCTTCATAGGAGGCTGTCATTTGGTCTAATACAAAATATCTTTGAATCATTGATATATGAAATAGACTTAAAACAAGTTCTAAGAAACTATACTTCATTGATTTATTTTATAGATATAAAATAAAAAGAATTCCCTTTAATGTATTTTTCTGGTTATATTTTATTTCAACTTTCAAATTATTGTACTTTAGATTGAATTTTTACTGTTTTTAGAAATTACTGTACTTTAAATTACTGTTATTTTTTATTCGATCAATATATTAAATTGATCAAATAACTTACAAGCTTTCCAACATAATATGCATGGCCACACAAAATTCTCACACAACTCAAGGCATATTACTATTTTGTTTCCTAAAATATCTATTTTGCAAAACATTTGGTGCACCAGATCACTGAAACTCAATTTAAATAGAATTTTATTTGTTATTGTCAAGTATACCATATTGTATGAAAGGTGTTGTCCCAAAGTCTATTAAATTATAT
Source organism: Ryuthela nishihirai (assembly GCA_038380435.1). NCBI lineage: Eukaryota > Metazoa > Arthropoda > Arachnida > Araneae > Heptathelidae > Ryuthela > Ryuthela nishihirai. The sequence continues at coordinate 74,930,977 of JAWZYU010000005.1, read as the reverse complement.
CATTTCTAAGATCTGTTTCTGGAGTGCTAATTTTTCAATGCAAATATTGTGTTAAAGTTATTTATGAGGAACTTAATCATTCTTGTATTAAAATATACACATTATTTAAAATAATTTGATTTCCTTTTAATTTATTTAATTTTATTATATTCTTGTTTATTATATCTGATTTCTCTTTAATTACTTTAGTTTTTTTGAAAATACATTTTAGCAAATCATATGTAATTTTACATTTTTACGTACAGATATTAAACTAAGTGGTTCGTGAAAAATCTTCAATCATTAAAGTGACTCATGGAAAGTCCCCTGTCGGGCACCACTATTGTATGATATTGTCAACTAATAATAATTAATGATTATCTATCACATTCATAGGCCAATAGAAGAGTTAGCTGAAAAAATTTATTTTGGAAGGAGTGACAACCAAACCCATGGCCTGAAAATATGCTAGGTGCTCTTCCTAATAGAGCGATTCCAAGCTTAGCTTAAATCTAATGGGCGACTGTAAACTTGCCATGACTAGCAGGTGCTAATAGCATCATCTGTTGTTGGGAACGGAAAAAGCAACTGTCTACAGAAATATATTTTTAATGTCAAATACACAGAGTGTTATCAGTGAAAATTTAAACAATAATAACTCTTAAGTAATATTACATAGACATTAAGGAGTTAGTTGAAAAAATCGAATTGAAAACAAGATCCTCACTTCCACAAAAACTTAATTTCTTCAGCTGATTCTTCAGTTATCATTAGAGTACAGAACCTGTGAGTTACCAATATTGATCTTAAGTCTTTGAGAATACCATTTATAATTCTATTTCCTAATCTGTTATTCTGTATACAGGCAAAATGATTAATTCAAAGTTGGTTGATCACTGTTTTGTCTAACTTCATCACTGTTCACAAAAACAAACCACCTTGCATGAACAACTGAAAGCTAAGATACCACAGTTAAGGCATTTTATCATCCCACTGCAGAATGGAAATTTTACAGTAGAACTCTAAAAATTCTTAAAAGTTTCAGAAAAAATTGTGATTCTCTTGTTCACTCTGAGGTGTCTATATCTTCATTTATTGCTCAGCTGCCAAAATAATTAACCAGAGTACTACTCCAAAACAGGTGCTTACGATGGGTTGTTTTACCTCTGAGTGGCACTCTTTTGCATAAAATGGGCTAAATGGCAACATTGTACCTTTGAAAAAAAAAAAAAAGAGTTACAAAGACTCATAGAAGGTTGGGGAAGGGCGCCCACTGTACAGGTGTTGGGAGACAGATAATAGCCTCCTGTCAAGACCATCCAGCATGTGCTTTAACATGACAGGGTATAGCTCTCCTGCACATGGGACCAAGATTTACATCTCATCTAATGGATGGTGGCTTTTCCAAACCCACTGGGGTCCCCTAACTGACCGAGGACAGGGTGGGTGGGTGTGTGTGTGTGGGTGGGGGGGGGTGCAAAGATTATCACAATAGGTGGGGCTCAAACCTGGAAACTGCAGATTATGAGCCTGGTGCACTACTGACTGAGCCAACCCTGCCCCAGTGCCTACAGTTACTTCTGATAACAATCAATCCCTATTCAATATAAAGCATCTTGTACATTTGGTCTACTTCTTGAGGCTAGCAACAAACTATGTAGAAAACACAATAGTTTATTCCTTAACAGAGATTTGCTAGTGACAACTAAAAGACAAAGTTCATTAAGTAGTCAGTGACAGGATCCTAAATATTTGGTTACTTCTCATCAGAGCAAAATTATAGAAGACCATATCAATAGACTCAAATTTACATGAAGCCTTCAGTTTTTCTTCAGAAGAAATAATATCTCTTCAGGAAAGGTACCAGAAGTTTGCACCATGTGAAAGCAAAGGTTATACTGTACTGATTAGCTTTATGAAATCAAGGGTTTGGCTGTAATACGTTTATAAATTTTGAAATACCAAAAACTAGCTTTTTAAAGAAATCTCACCACTTTATTTTGGTAGGCAGAAGTAAAAAATGTTTTTAAGACACTGAGATTTAAGTGGCAATTCTTCCAAAAGCTAAAAGTTTGCAATTATTTCGCATGTTACCAAGTAACATATGTGACACTTTTGGGCACAGATGAGGCTAAATGGCAAGGGCACAAAGAATCAGAGGTGCAGATCTGTGTAAGGGACAGAGATCCACTGGGACAATTGTTAGGAGATGGAAACTTCCTGTTAAGGCCATACAAAATTCTCATTAATGTGATTTTTCATTTTAATGGTTCCACTTTGTCGAGGAGTTTGTAAAAACAAGCTTTTTTTTACTCTATATAGCAGAATAAAACTTTGACTGTTTCCTTGCCGTTCTAAAAAAAAAATAGTTCGAATAAAAATTTTTTACAAAAATACACACAGATCTAAAAAAAATGCAGAATAAAAGATTTTACCTGTGATGGTATATTCTCTAACACTCTCAGCCACTTCAATAACACTATATGATGCCTGCTTGTGCTTGCGATAATGAATCCGATATCCAATAATAACTCCCCGTGCTTTCTCTGTAGATAATTCATTCCATGAAGCATGAAGTGTGGTTGGACTAAAACTTGTTAGTGTCACAGTTGGTGCACTAACAGGCACTAAAAAAAAAACTCTTGATTATTATTTTTAATTGGTATATTTAGCGTAAAATTTTATAAAAAAGAATATTTAGCCTTAATTTAATTAAGCAGTTACTCCAAATATATAAATAAGGATACAATATTTGAAATAATCTAATTAACCATATAACATCACACATAATTTACTTTGAAAAAGAGCCACAATAGCATAAACTGATGTATTACTAAGCAATCACAACAAAATAAAAATCAAGAGAAACATTAATCATGTGAATATATGTATTATATATAACTGTTGAACATCAACCCACAACTCCCTGAAAACATGTAAGGTGCTCTGTCAGTTTTTCTGTTTATACTCAGTTCAATCTCATCTAATGAGAGACTATAAAGTTAACTTCCCCAATCTTGAGGTATTTACCACACTATCTATCAATTAAGAATGAAACACAGCATATGTCCATAAAAAGTTATTTCTATAGTCAAACATGCAGATGCAACATTATCTGTGAGAAATTTAAGAATAATAACTCACACAGGTAATGTCACCTTATAGTGAATGATAAACAAACTATTATAGAGAATTAAGAATTATTTAGGTCAAATTATCATGTAGCCTAATTTTAGTCCCTAGGTATATATGCAAATTTTCCACAATCTCCACAGATTCTTTAAATCCCAGAAGCAAACCATATTTTTACCTGTCATTCTATTACTTTTCACTTATCAGTTGTCAGTTTGTGGATTTGTCAAAACAGTTCTTCCACCATATCTTTTGAAAGTGACAGACACACTTAAATTATTTATGTCTCAAATGAAAGCTTATGATGCAGGGAGCATCATAGATTATAAAATAATTAATCCCCATGCTTTCTTTCCTCCTAAAAAGTGGGGAAAATATATGAAGATATATATATGTATATACATACTTTTTCACTGCTATTAGCAGAAAAGTTGTTAAATGTTCATATGAAAATGATGTCCTTCAGATAAACAGAGTACATCTAGAAAGTCAGAATCTCCTTAGGAGCATAAGATTAATTTATTTCATCATGTCACAAAGGTTACAAAAGAAAACACAATTTCCTGAACATATAAAAGGATGGTACAACTAATCAGAGCATAATTATCGCAAATATTCTTAATAGTTGATAAACTATTGTGTTTTCGGATATATTTATATCCACCATCAGATGTTTAGAAGACTACACAAGAAATTATAGTTTCTTATGTAGTCTTCTACTACTTGTATAGTCTAGTTGTGTCTGATGTCTTCTAAATTCTTCTAAATATCTACTTAAATCTGATAATGGATATAAATATATCCAAAATTACGATAATTTGTCAACAATTTTGAATATTTGCAAAAGTTGTGTTCTTATCAGTTTGTGCCATCAATTTATATGTTCAGAAAGTGGTATTTTCTTCTAACCTTGTGACATCATGAAATAAATTCACCTTATTATGCTCATAAGAAGATTCTGACTTTCATGATGTACTATGTTTATCTTAAGAACATCATTTTCATATGAACATTTAACAACTTCTGTGTTAATATCAATGAAAAAGTTTGAATATTGGACACTGAGTTAAGCTATTTATGAATATGTGAAGGATGTTCTACTGTATCTTTCGAATGTGAGGACCAAACATAACAAGTTGTATGTCAGATGAAAGCTTGTGACATGGAGAATGTTGTGGGCAATAAAAATATAACCATTTTGCTTTCTTTCCTCCTAAATAAGGGGAAATGTGAAAGTTGTTCTTCTACTATATCAGTGATAGCAAACCTATGACATGCATGTCAAAAGTGACATACCTAAACTAACATTTTGCATTGCCCAAAAAAATTAAACAAAAAGTATAAAGAATGAAAATTGGCAAAATGATCAAGTTTAGTGACAATGCAGTCATTGTGCTTGACAGTGTTTTTAAAGAAACTGGCAATCTGGCTTCTTTCCTTTGATAACATGGATGGATGGATGGATGGATGGATGGATGGATGGATGGATGGATGGATGGATGGATGGATGGATGGATGGATGGATGGATGGATGGATGGATGGATGGATGGATGGATGGATGGATGGATGGATGGATGGATGGATGGATGGATGGATGGATGGATGGATGGATGGATGGATGGATGGATGGATGGATGGATGGATGGATGGATGGATGGATGGATGGATGGATGGATGGATGGATGGATGGATGGATGGATGGATGGATGGATGGATGGATGGATGGATGGATGGATGGATGGATGGATGGATGGATGGATGGATGGATGGATGGATGGATGGATGGATGGATGGATGGATGGATGGATGGATGGATGGATGGATGGATGGATGGATGGATGGATGGATGGATGGATGGATGGATGGATGGATGGATGGATGGATGGATGGATGGATGGATGGATGGATGGATGGATGGATGGATGGATGGATGGATGGATGGATGGATGGATGGATGGATGGATGGATGGATGGATGGATGGATGGATGGATGGATGGATGGATGGATGGATGGATGGATGGATGGATGTGACATGCAATTTGAATATGATCACGAAACTTTTTGGCACAGAAGGTTGAAAAAGGTCATCACTGTACTATATCTTCTGAATATGAGGGCCTATAGTTATGAGTTAAGTGTCAAAAGCTCACGTGGGGACCATCATAGACTACCTGGAATTATAACGCCCACATTTTCCTCGAAAAGGGAAGGAAATTTCACAGGGGTCAACCTTACCAAGCAATATTTCAAATTTAAGCTTGTGATGTTTCCAATGTGTGGACCACTTCAAACACAACCCCTCCAACAAAAGAGGTGGGGGTGGAGTAGAGAAATGTGGTCGATATTTACGAGTCATATATCAAATAAAAGTTTATAAAGATAGGTGTTTTTAGTGACAAAGAAAAAAATACAAATACGAAAAATGAAAAAAAAATACCAATCTTTCTATATGCACCTAAAAAGCTGAAATTAAAACTACAGTATATTGATGGTGAAATCAGTCACTAAATTTGTATTCACTACAAGGAAAGATAGGGTGCTGAAAATCTTGTTCAGTAGGTAAGTTGGTGCCTTCCTTTGCATTGAATACAAATTCAATGATTGATTGCACCATTGATATGCTTTAGTTTTATTGTTTACTTTTCAAGACACATATAGGAATTATATATAATGAGATAGGTATTTTTTAAATAAAAAAAAAAAATTTTTGTCACTAAAAACACCTACTTACAGAAAATCATTTGAGATGACTCATGAACATTGACCACATTTCTCCTCCACCATCCCATTTTTTGGGCTGGGGAGGGGTCTTGTTTGGAGTAGCCCATGACATTGGAGTTTTACCACAAGCATTAATTAATTTACAACAGTCCTCATATGAGCTTTTACTTGACACCTAACTTGTAACTGTAGGCCCTTGCATTTGGAAGATATATTAGAGCAACTTTCATATTTCCCCTCTTTAGGGGGAGGGAAGAAAGCAAGGGGAGTACTTTTTTATTGCCCACAACACTCCCCATATCACACACTTTCATTTATAATAAAGCTTGTTATGTTTGGCCCTTGCATTCAAAAGATATAGTGGAACAATTCTTCACATATTTCCCCTTTTTTTGGAGGGGAGAAACCATGGGAGAAATTTTTATAACCTGTGACACTCCCAAGTCACAAGATTTCATTTGATGCCTAGCCTATTATTTTTGGCTCTCACATTCCAAAGATATAGTGGAACAATCACTTTTGCATATCCCCTTTTATAGGGGGAAGAAAGTGTGTGTATGTGGAGGGGGAGGAGTAAATTGTTTATAGCCTATGACACTCTATGTCACAAGTCTGCACTTAACACTTAAATTATTACATTTGTCCATAGCATTTGAAAGATATAGCAGAGAAATTGTTTTGACAAAAACACAAACAGACACATCAACAAACTAACAAGTGAAAAAGCAATGGAAAGATAGGTTAAAAAAAATAGCATACTAATGATTCAAGCAAATTTTTTTGTATAATGCATTATAGTTACAATTCATCTTTAATGCTGTTAAAATTTGGTATTGCAGATAGTACAACTTAAAATTGCTCATGCATAAACACTATCTTATATAACAAAATATCAAAAATTTTAAATGACTGCCTTTGAGACTTTTTGATTATTAATGAATTGATTCTTGATATAAAAAGGACTGTCTTTTTTAGTGACAGACTGGCATCTTGCACTCCATTAAAGTTACTTTACTGATTGTTCCTCCCTGTGTTAATTGTAAACTATGCATACAAAGCATGATGCAGAGGTGCCCCTGATTTTCATATATAACCGATTTCATTTCTTCTAATCAATTTGATATAAAAACAATATTCATTACCCATAGAGAGAAAAATATGACCTTCAGTTAAACAAAATATAAAGAGAATATCACTACAATTTTTTAAACTAATTTTCATTTGCTGAAAATGCATATCTCATATGAAGGAATATATCACTCTGAATTTAATGTCGATAAATTTTTCCTCCAAAATTGATCGATGTTAAATTCAGTGATATCTTCCTTCATAATTGAACAAATACGTCAAAAAATCTCTTCAATACATATCTCATAATTACCATCTTCTCCAGTCATATGAGTTATAGCTTCAGATTGCTCACTTGCACTTTTTCCATTATATGCCCGCACATAAAATGTATAATTAGTGTATGGTTTTAACTTGTCTATTAGCTGGGTGGTATTTACTGCCACTGTTTGCAGTTCATATCCTCCTAAAAACAGGAAATATTTGGAGTTTTTTTTAGGACATTTAAAAGCATATTTTAAAAGATGTTCATGTTTTATACTGAATTGCACCAATTCAATTAACATTGGATTTTTATAAATCAAAAATAATTAATCATACATAATAATATAATATCATAATTCTGAAAATATATCAGATTAATTTTCAAACAAACAGTGAAAATAAACATCTTTTAGGAGTTGTACCAATAACATACTTGAGAAAAGCATTTATGAAATTTATGAAATAAACTTTTATGTGCAATTTTTGATTCAAAGTAGTATATGTAATATTCTATATATTATTGCATTTTACTTATTTACCAGCTGGATAAATCTGTTTCAGGAATCAACTATTATTAAAATGTTACAATTTTACTGCTAAGCGTACTAACGGCATAACTAAATTGATTGACAAAATTAAGGTAACACTAATAAAATGTGGAATAATACTTTTTTGTATGATGTGATTAAATAAAAATTTGCCCAGAAATGTATTTTAGTATAATGAGGAAATATGTAAAAAAACACGAACACTTATATCAGAAATGAGTGTATTACAATGATGTCATTAAAACTAGAAAGTATTGTGCATCACAGAAGTTGACAGATGCTGCAAAATATACACACATGATATCAAAATGTAGTATGATCCATTCTGACAGCTGAATAGGCCTCATGGCACATATCCATACTCAATATAAGGTATTCAGAAGGGCTCTAGCAACAACTTCCATTCTTACACAAGAGCCAATGTAGAGTGACCAAGGACTGACAATTTTAATGTGTCTCCTTAAGGCATTCCATACCTGGTATATAGGACTAGGTCTGGCAACCTTGTTAGATAGGTCATTTGTTGGATATCATCCATTTCCAAACACTCTTGTACCAGATCAGCTCTATGTAGACAGGAACTGTTGTCCAAAAGCAGGAAATCAGCATCATCGCAACCCTAAAAAGTTGCATATAGGATTCAAGGAATCTCTCAGTTATGGAGCTTCTATCAAACACATGAAGAGTACAGGCATTAGCGGTTATGCCACCCAAGACCAGCACACCACTTTCACCATAAGAATCCCTTTCCGATGTTGGAAGGATGGCATCGCATTCCTCAGTTTCTCCTGATTAAATGCCTAGAATCAAGCCTATCCAACCCAAATTTAGTAAAGAGCCACTAGGAAACACTCTTAAAGAGACATAGTAATCATTCTCTACTTGAAAATAAGCATTTCTAATGAGTAACAAATTAGAAAAATAAACTATATTTTTAAGGAATCAAGAAAATACTTTGATAAAAAAAAATACATTTTCAATGGGCGGTACTATCAATTGCTAAAATCATTTAGTTATATACTTAAAAGCATTCAGTGAAAAAACTGGAAGAAATGAGCCAGATTCAGTATAATAAATACTCATTTTATGAGCTACAAGATCTTTTGCAATGAGCCATGGATCGGACAGGTTTGGTCTTGAATCTAGTGTAGGCTAAATTGATACTCATCAGAAAACATTAATCAATTGTTCAGGGCTCCAAATGTCCAAATATTGATGGCACCAGTTTAGATGAATTTTCAGTGGTTGTAGGTTATCAGGGAACAAACCAATAGCTTGGGTTGTTTTACCTCTAAGCAGCAATTCTTTGCAAACAATGGGCTAAATGGTCAAGTCACAAGGACCACAAAGGCTCAGAGAAGATTGGAGGAAAGGGACCCACTGGACAGCTGTTATAAGATCGTAGCCTCTTGTCAAGACCATCCAGAGTGTTCTTAACTGTGTACAGAGTATGGCTATCCCACACACAGGATCATAGCTTAACATCCCATCCAAAAGATGGTGGTCTTTTCAAGTCCATTGGTTCTCCTACTGACCGAGGTCAGTGGGGAGTTTTGTGGAGATAAATCTCAATGCTGGCCAAGCTACAACTTGAACTTGAGAACTGCATATTACAAGCCTGGCACACTACCAACTGAGCCATTCCCACCCCCTGCAAACCAATGGCCTCCTGGCATAGAGCCCACTCACTTTAAACTTTTATGACACTGCTCTACTGGAAATCCTTTCACCTGTGGTGGCAAATACATTAAGAAATAGTTGATATGAGGTCATCATGCTATTCTGTCTTGCCATTAGAGTCCAATAATGGTCAGTTTGGATTGATGTAACTTTTGGATGACCTTGGCTAGCTCTTCTGACATTGGTTCCTCTCTCCTGGAACAGTTTCAAAAATGTCAATATCACCTTTCTCAACACATTGAGTCATCTTGTTACCTCTGCCTGTGGCTGCCCTGTTTCATATCTTCCAACAGACTGCCATCACAAAAATCATTAAGAAGATGATGGCTTGCAAATTTCAATCGAAAAAAATAAGATTAACCCTCTTTACAAGCAATAATTTCGAAATGAAGTGATCTGATGGCAACCTTTGTTTTTTAGGCATTAATAATTTGCATGTTGCAAGGAATTGTGCAGTCATAGATCAATTTCGACTGGATATTCAAAATTTAGATGTTTGGACCATTTTTGGAAATTTTAAACTTGGGACAAATCAGATGTAACAATTAAAATGCCAGGATTTAAAATAGGAGTATACATAGCCCAGATTTAGCCTCAAAGCAGATTTATTCAGCCCACTGATTGAATATAAACGGACATTAATACTTTACATGGGTAAGAACAGATATTAATGTTTAATCTTACACAGAAACTATGGGAAAGCTTCTGAATTTAAACTGTACATTGCAAATATAAGAGATGTTGTTCATTATTCATGATAATTGTATCTATTGGGATGTCTAGATAGTTTATGTGTCTTATGGAATTCAGTATCTGACCCAGTGCTGCTTGCACAGAAGTGCTGAATCACTCCCTTGGTACCAGTTGCTAAGCAGATATTGCATTGGACATTCAAAAGTGAAAACATCTTTTAATTATCGAAATTATTATGAACAAAAGGGATGGAAACAAAGTACACTAGTAACATGTAATAATATATATGTATATAAAAAACGATGCACTACAGATGAAGCAACCAAAAATATTTGTGATATGTACAGAGATAATGCCCTCATCATTCAAACATGTCAAAAAGTGGTCCAGGATATTTCAGCTCAGTAGATGACTGCATTTTGGACAGCTTTTTAATGTTGAAACTTATACAGTGACCCAGAATAATCTAAGCTTGACTATATAGAAATTTCCAGAAATGTTTCATATGTACAAAACAACTAATGATTTACCTTCTCAAATCAAAGGGGATGGGCAGCAATATGATGTATGGCCTTCTCATCTTTTAACACAAAAACATCATATGGATCAAGTTATCAGATATGCTTTGCTGCTAAACTATATGAAAACTGAACCTTTTTTGGTGAGAGGTATAATGGAATAAGAGAAATTAATTTTTTACCATAATATACTACATAATAATAAAATATAGGGAGAAAATGTTCATGGTCAATTTGAGGTGCACCTCCTCTTCTTCTGGCAGCTAAACCTGGATTACACTAATAAAAGTGGTGCTATATTTGGTGGGAATATTACGAAATCATTTATTTAAAACTACTACAACCAAATGAAACCATCGATTGATGAGAAATTAATATGAAACATCCATCTTTGGCCAAACCTAAAAGGTATAATTTATCACTAAAATACTTGTCCACACATCACAATCAGGCAAAAATTAAAGGAACTAAAGTGGGAACTATTAAGTCATCCACCTTATTCTCTAAATATTGCTCGTCCTGATTATTATCTATTCAGATCACTTCAAAATCCACCATATGGAAAAAAGTTTGAAAATTTCGAGGATGTCAGAAAAATACACACACAAAAAATATCTTTGCATCAAAAATTTTTTTTTCGAAATTCATAATTTTTATTCATAAGAATAAAGAATACAAATACATTTACAATTTGACCCGCAAAGCTAAATAGGTTATCTGCAGGAAAATGAATAAATTATATTAAACATAGGTCATTCAGCCACAAAAATGGTGTACATCAAATAAATCCACAAAAAAATACCCCCTCAAAAGCAGCTGCTTGCCACAGAGGTCTGACAGGAGCCTGTCAGTTTATATGCCATAGTAGAAGATCTGAGAGGATGGCAGGACCTCAGCAGAAAAACAACACAAACATCCATGCCTTACCCGGGGCTCGAACCCAGGTCCTGTAGATCAGTAACCAAGCGCGCTAACCATTCGGCCACGGGATGGCTTAATCCACAAAACACAACACATAAAAAAAAACAAAAAAAAAAACAGCTAACTGGAAAATACCAAATAATTTTTTAATTCCATTTTAAGTCTTCTAAAAGGATCTATATTTAGTAATTCTTTTGGAATAGCGTTAAATATAAGTGGTACTTGATATTTGGAGGTATGTTTCCCGTAATTATTTCGAAAATTTGGCAATTTGTAATAACCTTGGTTTTGGAAGTCTTGTATTTTTGTTATGTTGAATTTTTAGTTTGTAAGTTTCGTCAAAAATTTTTTTAATTATTACATTATAATTATATAAATTGCTGTAGGATAAAAGATTTAAAAATTTTAATCTATCAATGGAAGTTTTATAAATTTTTTGCAAATGAAATGGAATAATATTTTTAGCTATTATAGACTGCAGTTTTTCTATTTTATTTATGTTAGTTAAGTTAGTTGTTCCATGCACAATTATTCCATAATTTAAAATAGATTCGCATATTGCTTTATAAAATATTACACAGGTTTCTTAATACGTATTTCAATTTTTGAATTTTTATCGCTGATATTCTCAAGCTTTCACATATGTGGGATATATGGGCATTTCACCTAAAATATTCATCAAAAATGATTCCTAGGTAATTTATTTTATTTACTTGCTCAACAAGTGGGCAACTACATAATGATTCATAATTTGAAGCATCCTTTTTTCTGCAATTTATTTTATGAGTTTTGATAAAGAGGTTTTGATGAATATGAAATCCTGGTGAATGAATAATCATCAGTTTTGTTTTTTTCTCATTTAAATAGATTTTATTATGATTTAACCATCTAATAATATTACTGTAATCTGTTTGAACCTCTGAAATGCTATCATTTAAATATTTCTGACTGTTTATTAAAACAATGTCATCAGCATATAGATAAATAACACTATTTAATTTTGTATTGAACAAATCATTTATGTATACTAAGAACAGTAAAGGACCTAAAATTGAGCCTTGGGGAATTCCATATCGTGTAATTACTTTTCTGCTGTAGCAGTTTTTAATTTTAGTGATTGTGTATCTGTCTGATAAATAATTTCTAAACCAATCTAAACAATATACCGCGAATATTTTTAAAAAAAGAAAATACAGTTGCCTAGAAGAGGGGAAAAAGTTAGAAATGTAGATGGACAATATAATACTGATTAAAATATAACTTTGTTTGTAGTAGTTTGAAGTAAATGATTTTGTAAATGATTTCATAGAAAAGCTTTGTATTTTAATTTTTAGCTATAAAATGCAAACTTTCAGGTCTATCCAATTAAAAAGAAGTTCACCATTTCCAAATTATATACTAAATATTTATAGTACAATAACTCTTACAGTGATGATTTGCTGAAATTGAACTCGCTCTGACAGCTGAATTAATTCTCAAGTATTTTGCAAAAATAAAACAAACTTTAGAACCTTACCTTAACGTAACTAATCAACAGAAATATATTGTGCAATATATAAAAAGAAAGAGCATTTAATTTTGAGTAACAAATTCAAGAAACAATAAAGGTAGGTCAAATTTTTAAATAATTATCTAGAAAATGCAAAATTCTAAATTCAGTAAGGAACTAAAACATTTTAATTATACCATTCTTTTCTAACTTATTTCAATATTCCAATATAAATAGCTTTTATATTTCTATTATTCAATATTGCACGCATTTAGTTTTTTTCTAAAATATTTTTCTTCAGGAATGTAATTGAGATAAACAAAATATATAACTGAAAAGAGGTAAAGAATTGTGAAAAAAATTAAAAATATTTCAAAGTATATAAAGTTTAAATATTAAAACTGGGATCAGATCATTTCTGGATTAAGTTGCATTATTGCTTATGGAAAAGTTTAATTTTAAACCAACAACAAAACTTTTATTAAAAATCACAATTTATTAATGCAAATTATGAAATTACTTTCCATGTAATTAACATTATAACTAAAATAATTTCGACCTCCTAAAAATCGAATTTTCCAATGTTGATTCTGGTGACAAAATCTGAGGCATACTGGACTAGTTTTCTTTTCATTAATTTTAAAATTATTATTATCTTTTTAATCAGAAAAACATATTTTTAAGGGTAATTAAAATAATTTCAGAGTTAAGCCAAGTTAAAAAAACTGTTTTTAAAGTCAACTAAAATACTGCTTCAATTATTATGCTATAACTAAAATATTGCTAAAATTAACTTCCGCTAGTGATAAATATCGATACCTTTAGTTAAAAGTTTCAAAAGCATTACAGCTTTGTTAGTGGGAAATGAGGTCAACAACTGTGAAACCAAAACTGATTGATGGAACAGCAGAGGGAAAACATAAACACAAATATTGGCAATTGATACTTCTTACAGTGATTCAAGAATGTAAGTGCATTTGTTACAGGTACAAAAGAAATTTTTTTCAAGTGAAATCAACAAGGAAAAATACTATGTTATAGTTTCAAATGCCATTTCCATATCTGATTAGTAAAAAAAGGTGAAAAAAGACCGATTTCTGAAAAAAAAAATGTTTACAAACTCATATTACTGAACAGAGATATTATTTCTAGGCCACTAGAATTCAAAAAGTGAAAACAAACTCTCCCCTTCAGACACTCAAATATTAATTGTTCTTGTTTGTGTATTGATTGCTTCCACTACTGAAAATGATCTACTGGTGAAAAAAAACTGAACAACTCTAGTTAAAACTATATTAGTATACTGTATTAACAACTATAGTGGCTATAATTTAGAATGAACTCATTTGAATAATGCTATTGTCTTGAGTTTACCTACCATTGCAATCATTAAGGGATCATCATCATCATCCTCAAGCAGCCATGGGCTACAGAGATCCAACCAGACCGTGCAATTTAGTTCTCCAAGCAAGTCTATCCTGAGCTACATCTACTGCATCTGGCCACTGCACACCAATTCTAACAAGGTCCTGTTTGACATTGTCTGCCCACCGCATCCTAGGTCTCCCCCACTCTCTGAGGCCTCTAGGCACACTGTTCGTAACCCTATTCGCTAATCTATAATTATCCATACGGGCAACATGGCCAAACCAGCGGAGTCTCTCACTACACAATATGCTGCTTAAAGGAGGTTGCCGACTCCTTTGCCTAACCTCATCATTAGTTACAAAGTTGAACCACCTAATGCCCAAGATACTACATAAGCATCTAGAATCAAAAGCATCTAGTTTCCTATTATCTTGTTTACAAAGTGTCCAAGTTTCACTACCATAACTAACCCTAGAAAGAACCAAACTATTATACAGTCTAATTTTAGTCTTTAGGTGTATATGCCTATTTGTCCACTCTCTCCATAGATTCTTAAAAGTCCCGGCAGAAATCCCTATTCGTCTGTTTATCTCATGCCGCACATCACCAGCATCTGTTACATAGCTCCCAAGATAATTAAACTGTGACACCTGTTCAAGACTGCAACCATTCAGATTAACTGAATCACAACCTGCCTGACCAATTTTCATCACTTTAGTTTTCTCTCTGTTTATAACCAAACCTACTCTACTACCATTTTCATCAATAGCTCGAATGAAAGAGTTCATCTCATCAACATCATTTGTCAAAAGGGCCAAATCAGCAGCATAATCTAAATCAGAAACTTTCGTATCTCCAGCCCATTTAAAGGCCAAAATCTTTCCCTTGAAGTGAATTTCACATAATAATTGATAACCAAACTAAAGAGAAAAGAAGACAAAATGCACCTTTGTCAAACACCAGAAGTAATGCTAAACCAATTGCTACAAGCCTTACCAACTCTAACACACAACTCAATGTTATTATAGAGAGTTTTCATTATGTTAACTAACTTGTCAGGTATACCATATGATCTCACAATCAACCACAAATTATGACGATCAACAGAGTCGAAAGCCTTTTTGAAATCAACGAAGCTAGCAACCAAAGGTTTCTGAAACTCTAAACATTTCTCAAGAATCTGCCTAAGTGAGAATATCTGATCCACACATCCCCTACCACTTCTGAATACACATTGCTCATCACACAATTGCCTGTCAACCAGATTCTTAATTCTATTAAGCACAATCATGCAAAGAACTTTACCTGGAACAGAGAGTAGGCTGATACCCCTATAGTTATCACAAGAACTGCGATCACCTTTTTTGAAAATAAAAGTGTAGTAAAAATGAAAATTGGCTAGTTTAAACTACATAATTATTAATCTCTCTATTTAACACAGAATTTGATAGTTAAGCATCAGTTTTTCTACTGGTTGAATAAGTAACATTTCACACTTGTTTAGATAAAGCTATACTGTTATTTCCATGTTGAAGTGCTATCGAATGTATTATTGATACCAAAATTGAAATAAAAAAATGCAGTGTTAAGTACATGCTCTTAAAATTGTTGCTAGGTAGTCACTGGTAGGAGAGCTATGCACCAATCTCCTGTGAAGATGCACATAACTGGTCAGGCATAGCATCTAAAATCTGACCTAACCTTCTCGTGGTGCAGACCATTAGTACCTTTCAAAGGAGATACTCTCTTGTGGAAGGTAACAGAAGGTGAGGGCTGCCAGATCAGTGTGACCTACTGATCTGGACTACTATGGCTACTTCCTTTTATTTCTACCCTGCTGAGGAGTAGTCCTCAGTAGGGTAGAAACATACAGGGTCCTGGTGATGACCATATACACCAACCAGAATGGAATTACGGCTCTGAGCTTGATTATGGATCCTAAAACTTGAATCTAATATGCTGCACTGATGGGCTGTTAATGTGGGAAAATCTTACACTGTATTTTATGTTTGTTTGTGGGTTGACAACCCCAAGTGAATAGATTCACAGGATATGTTTTATCAGCTGGTGGATAATCCTGATCAGAGGCCATTGCAAGCACCTGAACTCTTGCTTCTACAGGCATCATCAAACCTACATTGGAGAACTCTTCCAGTGTAAATGGCTTCAGCTTTTAGTAGTTGGGGAACAGGTCTTTGCCCTATGTCTGTGATTAGGGATTATTTGATATTGTCAGCAATCCCTCTCTCATTAAACATGGTTTCTTTAAACATCCCACTAATCATTTTCTCTCTGTAGGTAGTTGGAATGTGAGAACTCTACACAGAGATTATTCTCTTGATGTTCTGCACAAGAATTCCATCATTATAACCTAGATATTCTCATCTTGCAAGAGACCAGATGGACAAATAAAGGTCAGGTATTTAAAAATAATCTTAAAATTTTCTTTCCAGGGAGAAAAGATGGAAAGCATCTTCAAGGCATAGGTTTGCTTCTCAGCAGACAAGCTAGTGATGTTCTAGGATATGAGTGCATTAATGAAAAGGTTTCTTACAGCTAAATTTCAGACAAACATTAAAGACTTGAATGTTATCTATTGCTATCCCCCACTGAGGATGCCAATGAGGATGAGAAAGATATGTTTTATGGTCAACTGCAGGATATTCTGAATCCTGTCAAGAAATGAGATATTACCCTTGTCCAAAGCAACTTCAATGCTAAAGTTGGTACTGATTCTGACCTTTGGGGAGGGGTGATAGGTCCCTTTGGGATTGGTAGCTGCAATGGCAATGAGTAACATCTCCTACAGGTAAGTAAACTTAATGGTTGGAGAATTACCAACACTTATTACAAACACTGAAACATACATAAGTACATGTGGATTTCACCAGATGGGATGTGTAAAAAATATGATTGATTATATATTAATTAACAGCAAATAGGCTGTTCTGTTAGGAATATCAGTTCATATAGGGGAGCTGAAACTGAATCTAACCATTACCTTGTTAAAAGTGTCATGCAACTTAAACTTAAGAAGTGCTGTGCTAAAGTTAAAAAAGTTAGCTTTAACACTGAAGCTCTGAAAGACCCAGTTATAGCTAAAGCTTACCATGACAGGTTACTTAGTCATTATGACAAGAGGCAAAATTATTTGAGTGATAAGGCACTAGAGCATATTTTGGAAAGAAAGAACTGCAGGAATGTCCTTAACCCACTAGTCCTAACAGAAAATGTTACAAAGAGCTTAATAAACATATTAAGGATCAGTTAGCAGCTCATACGAATCTTTAGTTTGATAGCCAAACAGACAGGTATATAGGGATTGAAGGATAAGCAAATAGAAGAATATAAATTCAATATATAGAAGGTGAGGATTCCATCATAGCTAGGTGGGCTGAGCATTTTAGTGATATTCTAAACAATGTGATTAATTCTACTACAATTTCATCTACAGGGGTAGATGAAATTATTACTGAAATGATTAGATCTGTGAGTGTTTCTGTTACCCCATGGATGACTGAAATTCTGAATATCTTTTATGATAATTGCTTGATTCGTAAGGATTTTACCAGAGTTATTATTATCCCTATTTTTAAAAAAGGTGATCGCAGTTCTTGTGATAACTATACAGGTATCAGTCTACTTTCTGTTCCAGGTAAAGTTCTTTGCATGATTGTGCTTAATAGAATTAAGAATCTGGTTGACTGTCAATTGCACGAAGAGCATGTGGATTCAGAAGTGATAGGGGATGTGTAGATCAGATATTTTTGCTCAGACAGATTCTTGAGAAATGTTTAGAGTTTCAGAAACCGTTCGTTGGTTGCTAGCTTTGCTGATTTCAGAAAGGCTTTCGACTCTGCTGATCATCATAATTTGTGGTTGATTGTGAGATCGTATGGCATACCAGACAAGTTAGTTAACACAATGAAAGCTCTATATAATAACACTGAGTTGTGTGTGAGAGTTGGTAAGGCTTGTAGCAATTGGTTTAGCATTGCTTCTGGTGTTCAACAAGGGTGCCTTTTGTTTCCTTTTCTCTTTAGTTTGGTTATTAATTATGTTATGCGAAATTCACTGCAAGGGAAAAATTTTGGTCTTAAATGGTCTAGAAATCTGAAAATTTCATTTTTAGATTATGCTGATGATTTGGCACTTTTGGCAAATGATGTTGATGAGATGAACTCTTTTGTTAAAGCTGTTGATAAGACTGGTAGTAGAGTTGGTTTGGTTATAAACAGAGAGAAAACTAAAGTGATGAAAATAGGTCAGGCAGGCTGTGATTCAATTAATCTGAATGGTTGCAGTCTTGAGCAGGTGTCTCAGTTTAATTATCTTAGGAGCTATATAATGGATAATGATGATGTGTCCAGCAGCAATCCCTATTTGTCTGTTTACCTCATGCATGAGATAAACAGATGAATAGGGATTGCTGCTGGGACTTCTAAAAATCTATGAAGAGTGTGGAGAAATATAGGCATATACATCTAAAGACAAAAATTAGACTGTACAATAGTTTGGTTCTTTTTAGGGTTAGTTATGGTAATGAAACTTGGACCCTTTGTAAATAAAATAACAGGAAACTTGATACTTTTGATTGTAGATGCTTACATAGTACCTTGGGCATTAGGTGTTCAACTTTGAAAGTAATTATGAGGTTAGGCAAAGGAATCAGCAACCTCCTTTGAGCAACATATTGTGCAGAGAGAGACTCCATTGATTTGGTCATGCTGCCCGTATGCATAATTATAGATTAGTGAATAGGGTTAGGAATAGTGTGCTTGAAAGTCTCAGAAAGAGGGGGAGACCTAGGATGTGGTGTGCATGTCAAACAAGGCCTTGTTAGAATTGGTCTACAGTGGCGAGATACAGCAGATGTAGCTCAGGAGAGATGTGTTTGGAGAACTAAACTGCACAATATGGTTGGACCTCTGCAGTCCATAGCTGCTTGAAGATGATGATGAGCATTTATAAACGATGGTAATTATAACCACAGATTACTATAGGTTGAAGTTATTATTGAATTCAATAAAATTAACTATATTACATTACAGAAGGGAATACAAATTAGCTGCCTATAAAAAAAAGTAATATTTAAATGATACTGTCATTAGTAATATAATTTAAATGATACTGTGATTAGCAACATAATTTAAATGATACTGTCATTAGTAATATAATTTAAATGATACTAACCTTAGTAATAGAAATTTTATAAGCCACATATTACATTTGTATCTATAATAAAATTTACCTGATGTAGGCAAAAAATGAACTGTATAAGCTTGAATACTAAGACCAGTAGGGGATGTTGCAGGATTCCAAGAAAGCTGAATAGAAGTGCTTGAAGTGGTGCGTGCTCTTAATCCTTGTGGTGGATTTGGCTGATTACCTAAGAGCAATGATTTAATATGATTAAAATGTACACAAATGTTTAAGTGCAAATGCCAATAAACTCTGCATTATCAAATTAATTATACTTTTATTGAAATCCGCAAACAAAACTTTTATTCGATAACTGAAGTACTAATAAAGTAAAAGCTTACTTTGAAATATTCTTTCAATGTACTTTAGAACTCAATACATCTTTCTCAAATTTCACAACTTTCAAATCAGATTTCATAAACCTGCTTTTCCATTTCCCTACATATTAGTTTATATATATTTCTGGCTTAGCAGCATAAGATACTCTTAACTTGACTAATGCTATGAAAGCAATAATACTCGGAAGTATAAAAATTATCACATTTTAAGAACAGAAACCAAAATCATAACACTGAATTAAAAAATAAAGTAAAAAAAAATAATTAAATCTAATTTACTAAATAACTTGGTAAATCTGATCTACCATATCATATTTAGTTACCCAAGTATTTGAAAAATGTGAATTATAATATTTCATTAGCACCAATCCAACTAAAACAGAGTTTGCTAATTATCACTTTGCATTGTCAACATCATGAAGTTTCCAATGGAAACTTCATGACGTTCATATTCCACCACCTAAATTTCCAATTTCTATCATTAATACATCATTGCAATATCCTTTTGAAATTTTCAACTTTTCCACCGTTAGAAGGAGCAAATTATAGTATTTGAAAGATTCTGAAAGTGCAAATCATAATACACTGAAGTGCCATTGAATTAGGGATAGGAGACGTCATCCAAATTCAGTACCGCAACTCCCACATTTGCACACCTCCATGGCTTAAACTCTGGTCATATATAGCTGTCAGCTTTAGCTTCCCCAAGCATTCATCGTGAGAAGTGTAATGGAAAAGGCACGGAATTTAGATGCATTTGACAGAGGGCAGATCGTAGGTGTCCGACAGATGGTACACTCGATCTCCAAAATTGTCAACAAACTTGGATTTTCTTGTATGACAGTTTCAAGAGTGTTCCAGGAATACGAAAATTCCGGCAAAAAAACAAGCACCTGGACAAACTGCAAAGGACAACCAGCCTTGAATGATCATGGGCTTCACTGTCTGACCCGCATCATACACACTGATAAGGGCCAGACATTATCTGAAATCACCTCCCACTTGAACTTGGTTCCAGCCGGAAAGTCAGTGCACAGACCATACAAAGCTCACTTCGTCGTCTCAGCTTCGGGAGCTGCCAACCTACAAGAGTCCCACTTCTAACACCATGATACCAGGCTCAATGCCTTGAATGGGCTAAAGAAGATTGAAACTGGACCATCAAATATTGGTAACGGACAGCCTGGAGTGATGAATCCCAATTTAAACTTCATCATGCCAATGAGAGACTGAGGGTATGGTGTCAACCCCATGAATTCTGTGTGTCAGGTTGAAACAGTTCAAGCTAGTGGTGGCTCAGTGATGGTCACCACCAGCTTGAACTTCAGTTGGATGTCTGTGGGACCTTTGGTATGTGTACCAATGACTCTCAGTGCATCCCAGTAAGTAGAACTCTTGGCTGACCATTTACATCCACTTATGGCTATCATGCATCCCAATAAAGACGGCATCTACCAGCAAGACAACTGTTCATCTCACAGGTCCAGGTTGGCTACTGCATGGTTGCAGGAGCATTCTGCTGACTTTGAAATAATGAATTGGACACCTCGAAGCCCAGATTTAAATTCCATCTAAAATCTTTGGGATACTGTCGAGCAGAGTGTTCGGGCTTGTCTCCCATCAGCGATGACCTTGAGAGAATTGTGGACAGTTCTGGAGGATGCATGGGTCGCCATACATGTGGAACATTTACGCAAGCTTGTGGAGTCCTTGCCTCATCATGTGGCAACCATTATCAGGGCCAGAGGGGGTGAGGGATCCAACATGTTACTAGGTTGCTATCCCTAATTCAGTGGCACTTCAGTGTATTTTATCAATTCCTATCTAACCCAAAAAAATTTTTTCATTCATCTCTAAATACAAACAGTTATCTGCGAAAACAAAAAAAAAATTATGTTCCCCACTTCTACTGGGTCTACGGCATCAACTTGAATGAAAATTCCATGACCTTCATATTCCATCACCAAAATCTCAACTTTCTAGCATAAATACATTGTTTGCAATATTTGTTTGAAATATTCAACTTTTTCCACTGCTAGAGGGCATAATTATAGCTTTAGAGAAATTCGAAAAGTGCATATCATAATATTTCATCAATACCTATCCAGCACAAAAAGAATATTTATCTCTGTAAGCAAAAATGTTTGATGTCTACAGATAGACAACAAAGTGAAAACTATTATCTCGTTTTCTTTGAAAACGAGATAAAAAAGGTCAATAATGAATGACAAGATCTAATGTACAAAATAATCAGAATACATATTGCCTCTGGTGAATATAGGATGCTCATTTTCAAAGATAATGATGTTTTCCATTTTCCAATTTCTTCATCTTCTAGTAATAGAAACTCAAACAAATGGATGATTGGGGAAATGTAAAGAAAAATATATTTTATTAGCATCTACAAACCACACACACGAAAAATATATATTTTTTTCATTTATCTCTTAAAACAAAAAATGTTGAGTTTTGCCCCTGGGGTTTTAAAAAGATAAATTGTTGCTGCAGTGTAAACCTCTCGACTTTCACACTCCACCACCAAAAAATTTCTATCATATATATATATCACTTTCAACATTAAAGTTGTCATTTTCTAATTAGTTTAATTACCATGATAATGTTGTATAATATTTTGCCAATGAGCAAGCTTTTTACTCTGTGGTTAACTATCCATTGCCTAAATAATTTACTACCTACAATAAAATTTACCCATGAGGTAGAAGTAAATGGGGATTGGGTTGAGTTGATTTTATCTCTGAGTGGCACTTTTTTGCACACCATGGGCTAAATGGCCAGGTCACATGGACCCCGAAGGCTCAGAGAAGGTTAGGGGAGGGGACCCACTGGAACAGCTGTTGGGAGACAGATGGTAGCCTCCCGTCAAGGCCATCCAGCGTGTTTTTTAACGTGCACAGGGTATGTCTCTCCCACACACGGGACCGCGGCTTAATGTCCCATCCGACGGGCGGTGGCCTTTCCAAGCCCATCGGTGTCCCCTACTGACCGTGGGCAGGGCGGGGAATTTTGCGGAGATAAATCTTAACACTGACCCAGCTGGGACTCGAACCTGGGAACTACAGATTACGAGTCTGGTGCGCTACCGACTGAGCCACCCCCGCCCCGGTAAATGGGGAACTACCATATCTGGATATATTAATGAAATGGAAGAATTCAAGATATATAACAAAGGTATACAGAAAACAAACATTTTTATACCAAATAGAATTCCCAAAACAAGCATACCCAATTACCTATAAAACAATCAGCCTTAATACAAATATGCTAAGAGAATACAGATATTGTATTCTAAAAGCTGACCTTAAAAAAGAAACAGATTTTAGTACAACATTAGTATAGAAGCTGGGTATTTAATGAACTTTATAAATAGTATAAATATATCGGTAAAATATAAAATAAAACTAAATTTGCAACTGACACCTGCACAAAAAAAAGAAAACCACCATTACACAAGTAGTTTCCCATTTATATCGGGAATCTACCATATCTTAAAAAATATATATCTAAATATGATTTAAAATTACTATATACAATAATTAATGGCATAAAACAATTAGTAAGAAATGATAGTGATAAAACTAGACTTACTAGAGGAGTATATAGAGTTAAAATCCCAAATCCACAGAATTTCAAAATTCAAGGAAAAAATAATTACATGGGAAAAACCTACACAATGATAGAACAATGATTGGCAGAACATAAACAGGATATAGAAAAAAAAAAAACCAACAACAGCCTTAGCACAAGCAATAATAGACAATAAAACAGAGATCGAAGATCTACCGGTCACATAATTAGCTGCACCCCCTACAAAATATAGTTGAATTACATGGAAAATATTCTCATTAATATGAAAAAAGAGCATATTTGCAGCACTGACATCACACCCCTTTTGACCACATGGAACCACCTACTCAGAGAGCATTACTGTAACAGTGAGTAACACCACTAGGGAAAGTGTCCTACATGTACATGGCTCTTAACAACATTCACTGCCAGATGAAGCCTCGCATGCGAGAGGTGAAACATGTTGCCTGCACAGTTTTATCGTTAAGTTTGTTTAAATGTTTAATAAGTTTATATAGTTTAAAAAATTTTAATGGTTATGTCAGAATCGAAGGGGGCTAAAACTGAGCCATCTGAGCATGCTGCTACATTACAGAGCTAGTGCACTGTAGTTGAAAGTATAACATAGGAGTAATCATAGCAAGTCAAGTGCAGGAATAGTAACATCAAAATGGGATGGTATTCTGAAGAGAAGTTAACAATTAGACTTCAACAAAGTAGGTCACAAGCCAACAGGTGAGCCAGCCAACTGTAATGGCTTTATGAGTGATATGGCCTGTTCCATCTGTTTTCCATCTGCAACTTCCAGTTATACAAACAAAAATAGACACCATCTCTGTTAATGTGGTCAACTACCTTAAAATATACCTGATATTACTCCAGAACTCTTGTGTTATGGAAGAACTTTTAAATACTTTTAAAACTCGCCTGTGAGCTGAAACAGTTGGCAATACAGCAAAAGATAGCAAAATATAGAGTATTGTAATTACATTATGTTATACCCTGTTCTTACTGTTATCCTATGTTAATAACTTATTTAATTATGATTTAATCGATATTAATAAATTAATTTACATTAATTGGTAAACAACACCATTATTAAGGTATACTATCTTAAAAATCTATTTAATACTCAGGAACTTTTGCAATGTAACAGATCTAGGAATGCATTTAAAACTAATTTGTGAGTTTCTATGGTTGCCCATAAGGCAGCATATCATTAACCACAAAGTAGAAAGCTTGCTCATTGGCAAACTATTATACAACAGCATTAAACTAATTTCATTTACTAACATTATCCATACTAGATGGTGCTATTAAAACTATTGGGAGATTAGAAAGTGTGATTCTTAATTGTTTCAGTTCTTTCACTTAATGTTTATATTTATAATGCTTTAAATTAACTACAAAAAAAGAAAAACAAAATTTACCAGAAGTAGTAACTTGAAGTCTTGCTGCAACAATTTTTACCCCTGCTGCATTAGAAGCAGAACACTGATAAATTCCGGAGTCAGTTGTCACTGTTTGTGAAATAACCAAAACATTGCCTGTCTTCAGTTTAATCCTTCCATTGATGTACAATGGCTCTCCATTTTTCAGCCACTGTATAGAAGGTGGTGGAATGCCTTCAGCAGTGCATTCAAATCGTGCTGTTTGGGCTGTAGGCTTTAATTGACTGACTGGGACATTAATGAAATGTGGAGGTACTGAAATAAACAGTTAAAAATAATGAAATTATCATTCCCAATAAAAAATACACATCTAGTACTAATATTGTTATAGTAAAATAGTGTTCATTTGCACCATGACACTGTTTTCACACTGAATTTGTATTTTTTTTTAATTTTAAGTATACTGCTCACAAAAATTAGGGGATATATTATCGCTTCATATTCATTTTGAAATATCCCTAATTTTTGTGAGCAGTGTATAATAAATCAATTACAGTAAACTCTCAATATACATTATGAATGCTCTAAGAGATTGATCCTTTTTGAAGATGATAACAAAGCTTTATAAATTTTAACTTTTGCCAAGCAATGGAATGAATGACAATAACTGGGCATCAGAATGTGGAGTTATTAATCCTTCCAGTGTCCAGCCCGAAAAACTGGTTTACATCCAGAGACTAAGTTATTTTCTCCCTATGCTCAGCCAAAAAAATTAACTTTAGAACATTTTGCCAAATAACTAATGAAAGGAATTATGGCATATTATATGCCAAATTAATCAGCATTTAATTTTGGATTTTCCAAAAATAAAATATTAACAAAAAAAGTGGATAATTTTATTTTAATGAGTTTTTTAGAATCATATAGTAAAAAAAATGCATCTAGCTATGCAAAGAAAAATTCATTTAAAACTAACAGACAGAGATAATTATAATGCATATGAATAGAAAGGCTATTCATTTCTGAATAAAAAAAAAAACTTCAAACAAGAAAATTACTGTCTTTTTATAATTTTTTTCTCAGCACCATACTTTGAGAAAAGTGCATGGCTTTTTGCTAATTATGTTGAGTCAAGTAAACAACTCCTTTAATTTTTTTTTTAAATAGCTAATCAACAGAAATAGGTAATGCTATATACCAAATTAAACAGAATTTAACTCCAAATTGTATTAATATAAAAAATTTAAACAAATTTAGAAACATATTAATTTTAATAAGATGTTGTAACAGCGATATAGTAAAAAAATGATCAACTATGCAATTAAGGCTTAATGTTGGAAAATATGATGGATAAAAATGGTTAATTTATATATTAATTGAAAATAAATTTCTTCCTGAATAATATAATATTCACCCAAAACATGATTTTTATTCCTTTTAATGATTCTTTTCAGTGTGATATATTTAAAACATGAGTCAGCATTATACAAGGTAACTTGCATTGCTCACATTAATTGGATTTTCTATCCCATTTATGAAATAAAGGAACACATTCTTGGTGGCTTAAACATCATAAATTTTTTTTCTTTGGGTGTTGAATTTTGGGGATCTTGGTTAAATGATGAAAAGTTAGTCACCAAAGCAAAAAAAAAAAACAGTAATATTGTCAGAGTGGCACAGTTAAGATACTGAGGAGGGGCTAGACACTTCTAAAACCATTCAATATAAACTTAAAAACTCATAATTTTCTTTGAATTATGAGTATGAAATTTTACCAGGGGAGGGAAGTGAAACGTCCTTAGTGAGTGTGGGGTGGGAAAGTAACAGCCATTGCCAAAATTGCTCTTCTGCACGAGGACTAATTTCTGTGTCAAAGAAGTCCTTTTTGCTCCCATATCCAAGACTTCATTCAATTTCAGAGCGCGATACAAGATCAAATATTTTTTACAGGAAAATGTAGAAATAATAATAAAAAAACACATATCTAATGCAATGTTAAATAAAATATCCACAGCAACAAGTTGTAAGCTGGCCTTGTTGGGAAGAAGTATTTGGACTTAAATCATCCATGTAAACAACTTGCCATGCAGCCACTTAGCAGATGGTTCTCCCCTCTCTTGTATATGTGAGCAAGCAATTAGAACACCTGCAACTTCCTACTCTCCCGTGACATCATGAGTTGGAGTCAGTCTTCAAGAAACTTTGGCTATGAAAACTTTTTGTTTATAGTTTTGATTTGAAAAAGCAGGAAAGATGCATAGAATGCTGGGATAAACGATAAAAATAATTCTAGGCATAGTGAAAATAGGTTTAATAGGTAATTACTTCCAAAATCTTCCATTTTGAAAAATAGTGGGGGTTTTTTTTTGTTAATTTTTAGATTTTGGAAAATTTAATTAAAACTTTGTTGATAATAGTTCAGATCAAACTTGCGATCTTAAATCAGGGGGTTGCTTCAGCAAAGAGTAATGTTAACAAAAAAAAAGGGGGGGGGGGCAATAATGTAGAGCACTTATAAGAAATGGCTATCAGATGGCTTTAACAAATTATTTATATTGTAGTTTAATAAAATTTGCATCAAAGGAAAAAAATTTTTTTTTCAAGCTTTAATTATTTATCTTTATAAGATATATATAACATTTTTCATTTTTAAAAAAGCTATTTTTTTTTGGTTGTACTAAAAACAAATGCAGAAGTCTTCACTCTCTAATTTCAGTATATACAAATGACCTGGACACAGGAAGGTTAAAAGATAAAAAGAGAAAGTACAATCTGTGACAAAGAAATCCACCACTCAGAAATGGTATGATTTTTATGCAAATCAGCCAGTAGAACTCTAAACAATCCTGCAGAATGAAACCTGTAGGAACAGCATCACATAGAGAACACCAAGACAACATATATGTCGGACATATTACCAGCTTATGCTGCTGTTTGAGAGAGAAACAGACTCCATGAGCCAGACTGGTAAAGCACTGAGAATTTAGTTGGGGAGGGGGGGGGGTGAGAATAAGACTTCATTACGGTTTTCCAATTACTAAAGTATTCCACTGGACAAGAAAGTTAAAATGATATTTTATATGGAATAAAATTTTATAGTTATTTTTCAAATCTATTTTTAGTATCGGACAGACAGATGAACACACACATATACATACATACAAAATCCTCATGCAGCCATGAGCAACAGAGGTCCAATCAGACTGTGTAATTTAACTCTCCAGATGTCTGTTCTGAGCTACTGCTGCTGCATTTGACCACTCAAGGCCAATTCTAGCAGTCCTGTTTAACATTGTCTGCCCATTGCTTTCTAGGTCTCCCCCTTTTTCTGAAACCCTTAGGCACACTGTTCATAATCCTGTTTGCTAATCTGCAGCTAGGTATATGGGCAACATGACCAAACCAACGCAGTCTTTCTCTGCACAATATGCTGCTCAAAGGAGGTTGACTCCTTTTTCTAACCTCATCATTACTTACAAAGTCAAACCACTTAATGCCCAAGATACTGCATAAGCATCTAGAATCAAAGGCATCAAATTTCTTGTTATCCTGCTTACAAAGGGTCAGTGTTTTGCTACCATAACTAACCTTAGAAAGAACCAAATTATTATACAGCCTAATTTTAGTCTTTAGGTGTACACACCTATTTTTCCACACTAGCTATAGATTCTAAAAGTCCTGGCAGCAATCCCTATTATTCTATTCATCTCATGCTGCACATCACCAGTATCTATTACATAGCTCCCAAGAAAATTAAACCGAGACACTTGCTCAAGAGTGCAGCCATTCAAAGCAACTGAAGCACTATCTGCCTGACCAATTTTCAGCACTTTAGTTTTTTCTCTGTAAACCAAACCTATTCTATTACCATTCTCATAAATAGCCCTAATAAAAGAATTCATCTCACCAACATCATTAGCCAACAGGGCCAAATCATCTGCATAATTTAAATAAGAAATTTTGAAATCTCTAGACCATTTAAAGCCAAAATCTTTCCCTTGCAAAGAATTTTGCATGACATAATCAGAATATATATATAAAAAAAAAAGGAAAAGGGAACAAAATGCACCTCTGTCTAGCTCCACTAGCAATGCTAAACCAATCGCTGAAAGATGAACCAACTCTTACACACGACTCAGTGTTATTATAGAGAGCTTTCATTACACTCACTAACTTATCACATATTCCATATAATCTAACAATCAACCACAAATTATGTCGATCAACAGCGTCAAAAGCCTTTTGAAATCTATAAAGCTAGCAACCACAGGTTTCTGAAACTCTAAACATTTCTCAAGAATCTGCCTGTGAAAATATTTGATCAATATGTCTCATACCACTTCTGAATCCAAACTGTTCATCACTCAGTTGTCCATCAACCAAATTCTTAATTCTATTAAGTATAATCATGCAAAGAATTTTACCTGGAACAGAAAGTAAACTAATTCCCCTATAATCATCACAAGAACTGCAATCACCTTTTGAAAAAATTGGGACAATAATAGCTGTAGTAAAATCCTTAGGAACAACACCTTTATCATATAAAATATTCAAAATTTCAGTCGGCCATGTGACAACACATGTTTTCAGCTCTAAACATTTCAGTGGTGATTTCATCCACTTCTGGGGATTTATGCAGTTTTAATTTAGAGATAGCCAAAGTGACTTCAGAATGTGATATAGGACCATCATTAAAGCCAGTAATGTATCTATCCTTATTACAAACAATGGGAATAGAAATAACCACATTATTTAGAATTTCTCTGAAATGCTCAGCCCACCTAGCCATTACAGAATCCCATCTTCAACTACCTTGCCATGTTTATCTCTTAATCCCTGTGTACCTGTTTGTTTCTTCCTGCATAAAACATTACTATTCTGGTAATGCCTTCTGTAAGGACTAATAGGGTGTTGATTCATATTAATCCTGCACTTCCTTCTTGAAAGTTTCATAGCCTTATCTCTCAAATAATTTTGTTTCCTCTGTTCCCTTAAATCTAAAAGAGTACTGTTGGTTTCAAGAAAAGCCTGTTTAAATCGATCCCATTCTTTCTCATTTCAACAGTAACCAAACCACTATTGTCATAACGACTAAATAGCCTATCATGGTATGTTTTTGGCTAAATCTGGATCTTTCAGGCATTCAGTGTTATAGCTAATTTTTTTTAACATTAGCACATTTTTTAAGCTTCAGGTGCAAAACACTTTTGACCAAGTAATGGTCAGACCCAATTTTGGCTCCCCTATATTATCTGGTATTCCTAACTGAACTAACCCATTTGCTGTTAATTAAAATATAATTTATCATATTCCTATGCAACTCATGTATATTTAAAAATGTCCCGGTGTTTGTAGTATGTGTTAGTTTTTCACAAACCATTAAGTTTACTTACCTGTAGGAAATGTTCCCCATTGCTATTGGAACAACCAATGCCAAAGGGACCTAAAACTCTTGCCCAAAGATTAGAGTCAGTACCAACTTTAGTATTGAAGTCACCTAGCACAAGAGAAATATCTCCTTTCTTCATAGAATTCAAAATATCCTGAAGCTGGCTGTAAATCGTATCCTTCTCATTCTTAATAGAGTCCTCTGTGGGGGCATAACAACAGATGACATTCAAGTCTTTAAGTTTCGTTTTAAATTTTGCTGTAAGAAATCTTTCATTAATGCAATCATATCCTAGAAGAGCATCACTGGTATGTCTACTGAGAAGCAAACCTACATTTTGGAGATGCTTTCCCTCCTCCCTGCCTGAGAAGAGAAATTTAAAGTTATTTTTAAGTATCTCACCTTTACTTGTCCATCTGGTCTCTCGCAAGCCTAGAATATCTAGGTTATAATGCTGGAATTCCTGCATGAGGACATCAAGCGAATAATCTCTATATAACGTCCTCACATTCCACATACCTGCAGAGAGAAAATGATTAGTAGGATTTTTAAAGAAACTATGTTTGTTGAGAGAGGTAGGGCCAACAATATCAGACAGCACCTGATTGCAGGCATGGGACAAAGACCTGTCCCTCCTCCACTGAAGGCTGAAGTCACCAATGCTGGTAGGAACTTCAAGCACCATCTTTTCATATGGCCTGCCTGAGACACATTACTCCAGTTTAGGATTCACGATGCCCCAACTAGCTAAGTGAGGGTTCAGGTACCTGCGATGGCCTCTGATCAGGATTATCCACCAGTTGATATAAGGTACCCATGCCTCTGTTCACTTAGGGCTGGCAACCCACAAACAAACAGAAAACACAGTGGCAGATTCTCCTTCAACAGAGGCCCACCAGTTCAGCAAGTACAGGATCCATAATCAAGCTCAAATCCATAAGCCAGTCCAGTGGGTATAAATGGTCAACACCAGGACACTGTGGGGTTGTCCACTCCTCAGCAGGGTTGAAAAAAAGAAAAGTGGCCATGATAACCAGATCAGTAGGCCACACTGAGCTGGCAGCCCTCCCCCTCTTCTGTTCCCTTCCAAAAGAGAATATCTCTTTTGAAAGGAACTAATGGCCTGCACCACAAGAAGGTGGGGTCGTACATTAGGTGCTAGTCCTGGCCGGTTCTGTGCATCATCACTGGGGATTGGTACAGCTCTCCTTCCAGTTGATGTCTAACCACCATTTACACACTGGACATATACTTAAGTTGTTTGGAGTATGTTAAGTTGAGGTTAAAATAAAATTGTCCAAAGACAACTGTTTTTTGATTTCAAAGCAGGTAGACAAATTTCCAGTAAGATGACCAGATTTCAGATTTTATTTGGAGTAGGGGTGTCCAGATTCCCTAGTCTCCTCTTACCTTCCTCTAGTGAAATGTGAATTAATTTTTCTTCATGCAAAACAGCCACTATCATCTTAAGAGCATACTCATGTGGTGAAAATTTGAATGCATTGGCAGCATCACTATTACCATCCTATCAGCAGACCTACTATTTTCAACCACACAGTGCAACCTTTTTTTTTAGTTTTTTTTCTTCTTCAAATATATCATTTCTATTTGCAAATGTCCTGCAAAACTAAAAGTTTATCTGTAGGAGAAAATAATACATCGACATAATAGCATTTTACACCTTCATTCTATCTTCATCCACTAATCTTCATATAGTTGCATCTTGTTGCATTTGTTATACTATTTCAGTTGAAGAATTCAACAAAAAATAATTTCCTCTTTACAAAAATACTTTTACCTTTTTTTTTATTTCAAATATTTCAAGATAACATTGGGATTTTTATATTTCATTCAGCACTACATATATTGTTAGTAGGTGTTAATATTAATTATCTAATTTTTTAATAAAAATCTTTTTAATTCGTGCTTTAATTCTCTAAAAGAATTTACGGCTAGAAGTGCCTTTGGTAAAAGATTGAAAATGTATGGAATTTTGCAGCTACTTGTGCATTTCCCATAGTTATTTGTAAAATTTGGTAGTAGAAAATAATTTTTTTTCTTCAAATCTTGCATTTTTATCATGTTGGACTTTAATTTTATGTATGTTGTCAAAAAAATTACATATAACTATGTTATATTTATAGGCTATGGTAAGGTAAAATATCCAAGTAAATAAATTTATCTTGGGCTGTAATTAATGTGTGCAGTCTTTAATTGGAGAACACCATGGAGAAAAAGTAGACAAAAATGACTAGAAACTTGATGTTCTAGTAAGCCTGTTTATAAGATCATCTGCAAGTAATGAAAACTGTATGCATCCCTACAAAGTGCAGTATGTGCAAGTAATACATGATAGAGGTAACATGTCATGGTGGAGATTTTGTGAATATGAGGAAACATAGAAGTTAACACACATATGAAATAATTCATTTTCAGCAATGGAGTGACATTTCGAATTAGTCTGTGTGTCAATATCTACAACTACATCTTGTGAGGATCAGAAAAATCCATATTGACTTAATAATTGGAATGTACATCAAAAATCAATGTAGTGTGAAATCTGTATGTCTGACTATTCTTTTTACATGACACACTGTGAGATGAGCCTATCTTGAGATGCTGCAGAAGTACCTTTTGACCAACTTGAATGAGATAACATGATATACATGACCTTTCAAAAGGATGGGAGCTGTTCCAAACTGGACATTGGAGGTCTGTGCATTTCTCACTGAAACAGTTAATGCAAATTGGTAAAGTCACAAAGGACACACACCATAACCTGAGAATTCTCCATAACTTAAACTTTTTAATTTATGTCTGAGGATTTATAAAGGATAAAAGTCTGTGTGCCTTGAAACTTCTAAAAGTTGATGATAAAAATCAAGGAGATATGTGCAGCCATTACTGGGAGGCATTAACCCTTCATTATGTATGTTGCTTGGTTCAGGTGGTCATGTAAAGCATTCAGGTCTATCTATACAATTGTTGTCTTTCTTTAAAAATTAGTGTTTTACTGAATCCAAAACTGGTCAGGACTTTATATGCATTTTGTATATTACTATCTTAATGCCCTCTATATAAGCCTGACACTACACGAATGTGACAAATCATGAACGTCTAAGATTTCATAGCATGACATGCTTATTGGACCATTCACAGTTGCTGGTTTACTATTATGTTGTAAGGTCCATCTTCGTGCAAATGCTTGCATTGTGTGAGAAATGTAGAGTCCTTTTCTTTGGTGTTAAGAAATTGAAATTACATTAAAAAAAAATCAAATATATGTACTATTATTTTTCTTACAGATAACACCAGTGTATGTACAGAATATAATGAAAAACAAACTACTGAGATAAAAGACATGATAAACATATTGATTACCATAAACAGTGAGTGATGTTCGCTGAACTTGTGAACTTATTTGACCTGTATCTGGATCAACAGTGCTTGAAGTGCATATATAAATTCCAGTGTCATTTGGCTGAACATTATGGATCACTAGATTTCCTTGTCCTAATACTGTTGTTTTCTCCTTCGGTATTGGTGTTTCATCTAAAATAGAACAAATTATATATAAATACTAAATTGTAAATTGAATTATTTAATATATATAATGGTTGAGTTGAAAAAGTCATCAAAAGAAGGCAAATAAAAATGTTTCTTCTTCAATGAACATTCAGAAAGCATCACTGTATTTCCTGAAACAGAAGAATTATTTTCTGTAGCATCACAATCAGAAATGATATATAATTTTTGATATAATTATAGAGATTTATATTAAAATAAAAACTCACAATTCGTTAAATAAGCATGATTGCAATTGTATCAAACCAGTTATTAGATTGATATACAATTCAAGTTTGAAGGCTATAAAGAACAATCATTAAGAATCCATATTATTGCATGTATCACTGCATGCAGCTGCAGTTCCTTTCTGAGTTGTGATGTGACACTTGTTCATTGTTGAAGACTTCTATATTTTTCTTTATAGCCTTCAAACATGAATTGTACATCTCATGATCAAGTTTGACAAAATCCCCAAGTTATTGTTTATTTAATGGAAATGAGTTCCTATTTTGGTATAAATCTTTACTAGTGTGTCAACAATATTATGTTCTGTAGAATCACATGATCTGTGTAGCATCACAGATCTGTAATGCTACAGAAAAAAAAATTGTACTGCAGCATCACAGATCTGTGATGCTACAGAAAAAAAAAAAACCTTTCTACTGTTTCAGAACAAAACATGGTGATTATTACTTCTAGCTGAAGAAGCATCTTTTGTTACACTGTTTGTTTGACTTTTTTCAAATCAACCATTAATTTACATCAGTGTTAGAAAAGCTATCTACCATTTTATTTGTCATCTCTCACTTATTAAATATTGTTAGAAGGTAAGTGTTTATTGTAAAATGCATTGAAAGGACAATCACTTCTAATTTAGACTAATAAAAGCTTATCTACACTTGCCTTCTCTTTTCCAAACAAGTTCAACATTAGGAAAACCATCAGCCATGCATTCTAAAATGGCCATTTCCTTCATGACAGCCCACACTTGCTCACGTGAGCTAAGAAACACTGGAAGCTTGAAACGTTCCATTTCTAAAAAGTTAAAACAGCATTACAAAACATTATAGCTGATAAAACGTAATATTTAATTTCTATTCATTAAGCAATGCATATTACAATAGTAATTGAAAGCAAAAAATTGAAAATCAATCAAAACAGATTCAAAAGTAATGGATCACATACCTAGAATCTTCACACAATTAATGTATATGTGCAAACAAATTCCCAGTGCCCCTTGTGCCTCTTAAAAACTTAAAAAAATCCTAATATCAGAGATAAGTGTAAACAAATGAGAATTTCAGAATGAAAGAAAATGAAGAGTGTACTTCACACATTTAATTAATAACAAACGTGCAAACACAAGAATGACTGTCAAATTAGGTTGCTGCTATAAGACATTAATTTATCAATACAAATTTTCTGTAATGCAGTATTTGATCTTTACAGGTGAAATGTGCAGTCTTTGCAGAAAATCATAAGTGCAATTTGTAGACAAGTCAGTCTAGAAAGTTTGAACATATATTTCCACTTTTATTACTAAATTACATTGGCTCCACAAAAATATTATGGGAGATCTAGTAATATCTCTGACTTTTAATTTGAGTATAAATAAGTCTTTGTGTCATTTATTTTCAATTTAACCTAGGAAAGATAGTCAATTATTATATCATATCTGATAGTATTAAATCTATATTTAATCAATAATTTATTACAAATACTTCATGTAACATTCAGTTGTTTTTTCCAGTCAAAAGAATAGTTGGTTAGATAAGAAGCATTTCCAGTTTGCCAACAATATACAGGGTGTTTCAAAACTCTCTGTACAAATTTCAATGGGAGATAGGAAACACCAAGGCAAACCTTTTTTGTCTATGAATGTATGTCCGCTGACATAACCCTTCGGTGCTAGAGGGTGCTGCTTGGCGGAGCTGCAATTGGCTAAAGGGGCAAAGTGGGAATGGAGAATGAACTTGTGTTTGCCATCTGCATTCGCAAATCAGACACATTACGTGTAACATGGAGTGTTTTACAACTGCTGAGATGGCTGACATGCATCTGGTGTATGGGACTGTCAATGGACACAGAACAGCTGCTGTGAGGTTGTACCAACAGAGCTTCCCAAACAGACATGGGCCAAACCGCCAAACATTTCACACAAACATGCATGATATTGGTTGGGAGAGAACCATGTACACTCCCGACATGGAAGAAGAGACCCTACGGCGAATTGAGGACAATCCAGGTACAAGCATGCAAGCTGTTGCACAAGCAGCAGTTATATCTGTTTCATCATCAGAGTCCAGACACTGCAATCTCAGGGTTACCCTCTTTGCGTGGAATTTGTGTGCTGGTTTCTGCAGCAGACTGTGATGCAGCCTGATTTTCCGGCTCATCTGCTCTTCTCAGATGAGGCCTCTTTCACATTTGGGTGGGTATCGTCCATGACATTTTGGTTGGGCCATACCTGTTTCCTCCCCCAACTCAATAGGCAGATTTAGTGGGTATTTCTTGAAGAAATGTTGCTGGGACTGCTGGAAGATGCTCCCCTGGCTATTTGCAGATGAATGTGGTTTCAACACGATGGGGCGCAAGCACACTTCAGGAATGATGTGCGGGATTATCTGAAAGCCCCTTTTGGGGGCCGATGGATAGACCAGATGGATAGACTCGATTTAACATGTATCGCTTTTTTCCTCTGGGGACACATGAAGAACCTCGTGTATGAGACTCCCATTGATTCAGATGAAGGCCTCGTTGCAAGAATCACTGTCACCACTGCAACTGTTCGTGAAATTCCAGGAATCTTTCAACATGTATCATAATCAATGCTTCGATGCTGTCATGCATGCAATGCTGTTGCGAGTCGCAATGTTGAGCACTTTCTTTAAATAAACGTGTTGTTCACATTTGTTTCCATTCATTTATGTACCAGCTCCACTGATATTTCTGTCAGCATCCTCTAGCACTGAAGGGTTATGTTAGCGGACATATATTACTAGATGAAAAAGGTTTGTCTTGGTGTTCCTATCTCCCATTGAAATTTGTAGAGAGTTTTGAAACACCCTGTAATATACGAAAACTCCCATGTTAAGTCAGTGAAGGTTAAACTAAAAGCTTTGCAACTTATAAAATAAGAATTTTTATCGAAATATTAAGACTGAAAATAAATCAAAGATCCAACTCAAATCTATCTCCTTGATCTGAAATATTTGCCCAATATTCAAAAGTATGGACTGTTTAACAGCAATGTCTTGTTGCTAGTCACAGGAATTTATCTCAAAAGTTAATTAAACAAGAATATTTACTTTTATCAAATTATTTATAAAAATAAATGAAATACTAAAAGTTTGTGAAATGATTCTTTCAGATTTTGCTATTTTCTCTTTAGAGCAAGTGATGCTGTGAAATATTTAAGCTTTTAATATGCTGAACAAATGCTGGAAAAAAAATTGAATTAGCATAGATTTGATTTAGAACTTTAAACTTAACTTGTGGTTACATTTTAAGTAAACTAGCAGACTTCTGTGGCATTACTCAGTCTTTGATATAAAAACTCAGAGTAGCGAGCATATTCTTAATGAGTCCACAGACACCCGCTCCCATCCACGGTGATGTCAACAGTGGTGAGAGTTTCTAACTCCCAGTAATTCTACAAGTAATAGACCGATCAGTCCTGAATTTGGTGTGGTGGTTTTGCTGTAGTTTTGGCAACATAGGATTTGGAGAATGGGTTCCCATCTGTGTTGAGTAAGGTTTGAACCTACTACAAGTGTGCAAAATCTCTAGGAGCACTACTACGCCCACCTTATGAATGGAGTGTCAAAAGCTATGAATGGATTAGTATGTTATCAATAGACAGATGCTTTGCACCAAACTTTTGAGAGTGGGCCTAATTTTGTGGGATCGAAACCCTGAGAGTAGTTTGGTGATCCTAGCTCTGAGCATCTAGGAAAAGATTTTGAACAAACAGACACACAGGCAACTCTCTATTATACAGGGTATCTAAAAAAATATAGGTACAAACTTTTAGGGGAGGTAGATAACATCTAAAGGAATGGGAATTGCATAGGAACCCATAACCAGAAACATCATGGGAAAGTGGTAGCAGAGGTACAACATCTGAAAGGACACAAGACAGTGATTAATGGGAAAACATTTATTGGACATAATTATTACAAATGGTGTACTAGATGATACATTTCATAATGTTACAGCAGATGCTCGAAGTTTCCACCATGAGACACGATGCATGCGTGACACCGACAGAGCATTGATTGCCGGACACGGTCGAACACACCTGGAGTTTCTTTGATAGTAGCAGCAGCGCAGACGAGCCTTGTCATGAGATCCATGTCAGACTCCACAGGCGATTCATACACGGTAGCTTTGAGGGCCCCCACAGAAAGAAATCAACGCTCGTTAAATCAGGTGAGTGTGGGGGCCAGGCAACTGGACCAGCACGCCCAATCCATCGTTGCCCAAAAGACATGTTCAAATGTGCATGAACACACCTTCCATAATGGGGAGGCGCCCCATCATGTTGAAACCACATGTTGCATCTCACATTTGCTGGAACATGGGCAAGTAAGCCTGGTAGAACCTGTTCCAGAAAGATCAGATACTTCGCGGAGGTCATGCAAGATGGTAAAAGGTATGGCCCGACTAAGCAGTCACCGACCAAACCTGCCCACACATTTACTGCGAAACGATGTTGTGCCGCATGGGTGCGCACACCGTAGGGGTTTTCGTGAGCCCACAAATGCGCATTGTGCTGATTGAATATGACATCCCAAGTGAAACTGGCCTCATCAGTAAACAAAAACATAAGCTGGGAGTTGGATTGTTTTACCTCTGAGCGGCACTTTTTTGCACACCATGGGCTAAATGGCCAGGTCACATGGACACCGAAGGCTCAGAGAAGGTTGGGGCAGGGGACCCACTGGAACAGCTGTTGGGAGACAGATGGTAGCCTCCCGTCAAGGCCATCCAGCGTGTTCTTTAACGTGCACAGGGTATGGCTCTCCCGTACACGGGGCCACAGCTTAACATCCCATCCGACAGACAGCGGCCTTTACAAGCCCATCGGTGTCCCCTACTGACCGTGGGCAGGGCGGGGAATTTTTGCGGAGATAAATCTCAATGCTGACCCAGCTGGCATAAGCTGGGAAATTCACATCTTGGGCACTTTCTTGGAGATACCACTGCGCAAAACGCACACATGCAGGATGATCTGTGGGGAGAAGTAACTAAACCCTTTGGAGATGAAAGGGGTGTAAGGACTCGTCATGCAAAACACGCTGTACACTGCAGCGAGACACTCCTAAGGCAGAGGCAACGGCACGTGCTGGTACTAGGATTAGTCTCCACGGCATCCAACACACTTTCTTCCATGGCGGGAGTACGCATCGATCGTGCCCTGCCCTCACTTCTGCTAACTCTTAATGACCCATAATCACACAAATTTTGATGCGCACGTGCAAACAAACGGTGGCCCGGTACATGTCTGTGTGGGAAGTGTTCTTGATACATTCGTTGAGTGGGTCATCCGTTGCACTCAGCTATTCCATACACTAAGTGCATGTCTGCCAGCTCCCTGTTTGAATACCTTTGCATGCTCTTCATCAGCTGACTACCACTCGAATGAGGAAATCCGAAATTTCCCCTCTAGTGCACTGATGAACAGCGCCGCCTATTGACTTACGGTGACGTTTCCGGTTATGGGTTTCTATGCAATTCTCATTCCTTTAGATGTTATCTACCTCCCCTAAAAGTTTGTACCTATATTTTTGAGACACCCTGTATATACATATATGTCCATTTTAGGTTCCACAAGGCTTCTTGTTTGGCCCTGCTCTATTCAACTTCTATATGCATGATTTCCTAGATCTCTATCCTGTCATGACTACACTTTATCCTGATGACTTTGCTCTACTCTTTTCATCCCTGAGCCCCAGCCTGGCTATCAAAAAGTTGCAGCTTGGGATGGACGAAGTAGAGTGCTAGTACTCCAAATGGAAAATCAAAATTAACCCAGATAAAAGCCAGTCAGTTCTCTTCTCTAGAAAGAAGATTGCTAATCCTGATTCTCCTAAAATTTTTGGAGTTGAAACATCCTGGACAACAACAATGAAATACCTTGGTGTCATTCTACATAAAAAACTTTGTTGAAATGCATGTATTGATTATGTGGTCTCAAAGGCTCAAATCGTCAGAAGTAAACTTGCACCCCTGATAGGGTGGAGCTCGAAACTGCCTCCAGAAAAGAAATTATTTCTTTATAAGACTTTTCTGTGGTCAGTTCTGACATATGCCTCACCAGTATGGGGTAATACTACCAACACCAATGTCAGGAGGCTTCAGAGCTCCCAAAATAAAATCCTCAGATCTGTAGACAGTGTTCCCTAGTTTGTGAAAAACAAGACCATTCACACTGTTTGGGCACTAACCAGATATACACCCATATTCGGAAGCTCGCACAGACCTTTTTCGAGACAGTGGAAGATAATCCTTATGATATAATTAGATCTTTGATTGATTATGATCCATTGGTTTTAAACCAATTCAAGCGTCCTAAGATTAGGGTGTACAACACCTGCATGTTGAACTTTTAGTTGTGCTTCTTTAGCAAGCTTGTTTTGCCCATGTGGCCCCTTTGGGGTTTATGTGTTTTACTTTCGTTATTGCAAATCAGGCACTATTTTAGACTTCAAGATATAAGCTTGGAGCTCTTAATATTAATTAAAGATATCAGATACCAGGTCCAAACCACTGGTTTCCAAAAATTTTCAGCCCAATGACTTTTTTTTACCAAAAATTATTTTCAAAACAATCCCTTTATGGAAATAAAAATAATTTATCCTGTACAAAAAGTTTAAGACTATATGGCATTAGCACTCCTACTGTCAGTTTAACAAACCAAATGCCCCCGCAAATTTCTAATATGCTCCCTAGGAGCTGGTAGTACCTCCTGTTGGTATACATTAAGTAATTACCGCTTTTGAGTCGATTCAAATTTTAGAGGAAAAATTGTCTTGAGCCGGGTGGGATACAAACCCACGACCTCCTGACAACATGTCAGGTGCTCTGGACCACTGAGCTACCGGCCGCTGATCAAGATCTCCTCTAATTGATGATATGAACATTTTCTACCTACAGTATATATTCCATTATGTCCAATATAAAAAAAAATTGAATTGACTCAAAAGTGGTAATTACTTAGTGTATACCAAAACAGTCGAGTTTATTCAATATTTAATCAACTGTATACTTGTAATATATACTTTCTGTCTATATGGCATTTATCTGATGCTTGTGGCTATTGAACAGTACCTACATGGAATATACTAAACGATTATTTAAAATATGTAATGGAATATGTACTGCCAGTAGAAAATGTTCATATTATCAATTAAGAGGAGATCTTGATTGGCGGCAGGTAGATCAGTGGTTCAGAGCACCTGACATGTTATCAGGAGGTTGTGGGTTTGTATCCCACCCGCCTCAAGACAATTCTTCCTCTATAATTTTAATTGACTCAAAAGTGGTAATTACTTAGTGTATACCAAAAAAGTAGAGTTTATTCAATATTTAACCTCCTGTTGGTAACCACTGGTCTAAACTATTAAGAATGCAACTTCATGAATCTTGGGTTGGTTGTTTTACTTCTTAGTGGCATTTTTTCACACAATAGGCTAAATGAGCAAGTCACAAGGACCCCGAGGGTTCA
Source organism: Ryuthela nishihirai (assembly GCA_038380435.1). NCBI lineage: Eukaryota > Metazoa > Arthropoda > Arachnida > Araneae > Heptathelidae > Ryuthela > Ryuthela nishihirai. The sequence goes on along the minus strand of JAWZYU010000005.1, from coordinate 74,889,393 downwards.
TAGAAAGTTTGGGAGAGGGGACTCACTGGATGGGGGACAGAGGGTAGCCTCCTGTCAAGGCCATCTAGGGTGTCCTTTATCACACACAAGGTTTATAGCATACACATGTGCTCTAGTGTGCAGGAGGTGTCTCATGCACACTGGGTCATGACTTAACATCCCATCTGACAGATGGTGGCCTTTCTAAGTCCATCGGTGTATTGAACTAATCATCATTTAACATATCTCATCTGGGATGCTGTCATCTGAGATTACTGTCATTTAACATATGTCATGCTGGGACTCGAACCTGTACTCTGTAGATTACGAGCCTGGCACACTACCGATTAAGCCACCCTTGCCCCACACAGGGAATAATTCATGACTAAGTATTAATTACACAACAACCAGAGGTTCGTGATATATTGCATCATTACAACCAGATATGACTGTAGTCACAAGGGCCATTCAAAAAGTTCTTGACATGCATCTGCGAAACAAAAACCATTGCATTTTTACTGTCCTTCAAAGTATTCCCCCTTCCAGCATCTATGCAAAGTTGCAGATGTCTACAGCAATTCTGGAAAGCTTGCTGGTACAATACTCCTGTTAGAAAATTCTCTGCAACTCTGAATGAGCGCATTTTGCAAAGTCTTGCACCCTAAAAAAAAAGGCTTCCCAGTAAGTTCTTTTCCAATTTTTGGAAACAATGAAATATTGCATGTTGCACAATCAGGTGAATCTGCAGGATGAGGTAACTGTTTGATTTTTTTCTTGCTCTAGATAGGCCATAACTTGCGAGGTTTTTGTGAGCACTGGCATAGTCATGAAGAAAGAGAACTTTTGACATGCCTATTGCTGAATGCTGCTCCTTCATATCCTTAATCATTTTGGACAAAACAATGTTGGTATAGCCTTATTGGCCATTTATATCCTTTTTTTTTTCTTCAGGTATACCACTCCTTGGGAATTTAAAAAAAATTGTGAACATCCTCTTCCTTGAATGAAAGTCTTGTTAGAAAATTTGGGGACACAGTTTATCTTCTGCAACCCAAACATAGTTGTTGATCTTTTTGGGGGTTGTATCCAGAAAAAACCGAGAAAAAATTTTTTGGAGTGTATCCAGAAAAAACACCAATAAAACCATGTCTCATCACCTGTGACAATATCTGTAACCATTTGGGGTCACTAGGTTCAAATATTGCCTGCATCTCCTTGTACGAGTCAACTCCTAGCCCTTTGAGTTAGAGTACTCAATTTGGCACAGATCTTTCAGAACTTTAAATGTTGATAAATAATTGTATCGATTGGCAGTGTGGAAACAATGACATTTAAACTTATTACCTGAATGGTGATGTGTGGGTTTTTCTTAACGAGTTTTCATGAACAGCAGCGATGGTGCTCTCGTTCACGACCTCCTTCAGTCTTCCTGCACGAGGGAAGTCTTCATAGCTCTACTGTCCTCTGAATTTGCACATCCATCCCATAACAGTGCCATATGAACAGGCATGATTCCCATATATTTGTGATAAATCGGCATGAATTTTTTTCATGTCGTCTCCAAGCTGCATCCTTGTGAAAATGTAAAATCTTTCCCTTCTTTAGTAGGCTCCATAGCAATAATGCCGTCCCATGGCCGAGTGGTTAGCACGCTTGACTACTGATTTAAGGGACCTGGGTTCGAGCCCCGGGTAAGGCATGGATGTATGTGTTGTTTTTCTGCTGAGGTCCTGCCATCCTCTCAGACCTTTTACTCTGGCATATAAACTGACAGGCTCCTGTCAGACCTCTGTGGCAAGCAGCTGCTTGAGGGGGTATTTATTTTATTTATTTATAGCAATAACACACAAATTTTGCAGACCAAACTTTACTCGCCACCAGCCAAAAAAGAAATGATAATGTGGCCTTTGTTTTTAACACATAATGATAAGTTTAGACACGAATTCAAACAAGTCATAGCTTGTTAACTTTGGAGGGACGAGTGCAAACCTGCAGACACATGTGAAGAACTTTTTTGAATGCCCTCTGTATTACTTAACCAAATCACTATCATAGTAAAATATCTGTGATATTTTTTGATAGCCCTAAAAACTTTCATCTACATATTTCTGACTAGATTTTTTTTATCAAATATTTTAAAAATTTATTTCAACAGATACCATAGTTCAAGAACCTTATTTTACTATATCAATAGCAAAATATGTAAGCATTTTTGCTTCAAAATTTGGGAAGCAGGTACTGAGGAATCAAGTATATTAGAATAGGTAGATGACAAAACTATAACTTACGAGGCAGTACTGTAAGCTGAGCTTCTTTACTCTTTTTCTGTCGAGCTACATTTGTAGAAACACAATGATAATTACCCGCATCAGCCTTGGTGACACCAACTATTTGTAGAGTACCTGAGGGCAGCAGGGTATACCTGAAAAGATCAAATTCAATGAAATAATGTGGAAGTTAATTACAGTATACTCAAGTTAAAAAATTGCTATTTCTGGCCAAAAACTAAAACAAAAAATAGCAATATCTATGGTGAAGCCAGATATACTTCTTATCTGTTCATTCATTTAATGATAGAAGGCACAGAAATGAAAATGCATCCAAATTTTGAGCACATTTATACTATGCTAGTTACATCAAATCAACAACAATTTATATAATATACGCCAGATTTTTAACAATTACAAAATAAATTTTTAACGAATTAATAGCTGCTAAAAATTACCAACAAGAGCCCTAAACGAAATTGCATGTATAAAACATTACACAATATAATTTATTTTTTATAAGGACGAAATTATAAGATTGTAACACTTTTATCAAAAATTATTATTATGTAGCAATGCCCAACTACCATCAAAGGTAATGTGCACACTTAACATCCTATCATAAACTACACTGGTGCTCAAAATTAAAGGATAACATCATATCTCACAAAATACATAAGGGAATGGCATGAAATATGGTGTAATGCAAATTTTGCAATGCAGGAGAAAATGCATGCACATTTAACCAACAAAGCAATGCAAATAGGGTTGCAATAAAAGAGCATGTGGCTGCAATTGCATTTATTTCTATTCCAGCCAGCCTGGTGTTAATGAGTAACAATTTGATTTCAGCATGTCATACAAAAGATGTTAAATTAAATGTTTAATCTACAGTAGCACCATAAAATTAAACAAAAGCATTAAAATCTAAAAACTTATTTTAAAAAGCTCATTACAGACTGATTGTCATATATATCAGCAGATAATGATGACAATGTTCATTATGTCCTTATGTTCTACATGCAAATCCTTTAGATAGTAGGATGAACTGTTTTCTTTGCAGATGAGAAGATACAGATATATTGTTTTTTTTAACAAAGGCAATGTATGAATAATTTGTATGTAGGAAAGTCATATAAAGGATGGAAGTGGGTCAATCCCAGAACAAAGTATTGAGGGCCTTAAATGTACTCCATGTCCTCTCAAGACTTTGGAGACAATTTCAAGAAAGAAGAGAGGTTAGTCATAAACCAGGACAAGATCATTCCAGGGATACAACTGCTCAAGATGACTTTTAGGTCACGAAAGACAGTTTCAAGACCTACAGTTTACAGGAGGCATGAAGTCTATATGTACAAAGGCCCATGTTTTGTATCCAATTCAACAGAAGAGCTTGTTTAATGTGATGCAGACATCAGCTTTGGACTCGAGGACAGTGGGTAAATTTTCTTGTCACAAATCAGTTAAGACACAGTTTGAATATCAATTCTTGATTTGTGATGGAAAATGATGAAAAAATGAGAAAAAATCTGGAGATAATGAGGTAATCATCATAACTATGAAACACTATAAAAAATGGACTTTTTTTCATGGAAGTTGTGATGGTTATCATCATGATCACTAGCCACACAGAATTTCACATTTTTCAGAGAGACACTCTAAATGTTCAGCATAGAGATATGAGATTTCTGCATCCTATGTGAGGCTTTTCAGGGAATTTGGCCATGATTTTATCCTTGTGAACAAGGTAATAAAGCATTTCCCCCATATGGCAAATGTAGCCAATGATTTCTTTGAAAAGAAGCTATTCTTAGGATGGAATAGCAGTCAGATCCCCAGACTTGAATCTAATTGAGCATGTATGGGTTATCCTAGGGGGCAAATTGCAAAATCCCCCCCCCCCTAATTATCCATAGTTACAAAATCTCATCTACAGTGTGAGAATGAATTGCATGAAATGTATGGCTGCCAGGGTTATTGTATGCCTTATGATGATTCTGATGAATATCAGTCTTCACTGGGAGAAAGATAGGATATGGACAACTTCAGGATATTTTAAATTATGCCAAAAAAGGAGATGCTGAGTGACTTCAATGCCAAAGATGATAATAACTCTGGCATCTGAACAGGTGCTTTTTAATAAACACCAAATGGACATTCTGTTAACACTATCAGGTCATAGAGGGGAGCTGAATAGCTAAATAGTAAACAAACCACAATTTTGTCATTTTTTAAACAGGCTATTCTTGAAACCAACAGTATTGTTTTCAGTAAAATGATGCACAGAGGAGAGTCATTTGAGCAATAAGGATAGTCAGTTTATTTCTGAAAGGTTTGAGTATAGGATTGAGTTGATTCAATGCCCTACTGACTTTAAAAGACAACATTACTGAGAGCTTAATAAGCATGTAAATTATCAATTAAATGTGGACAGATATCTTTGACTTGATAGTCTGGCTGACAGAGCACAGAAAGCAACAAGAGCACACAACAACAGAAAAGTGTATCAGATAATTATTGAAGGTGGGAAGAAATGAATCACAATGTGACAGTTATTGAATGTGAGGATTTTATGGATAGATGGACTGAGCATTTCAGAAGTCATGAATAATGTGTTTAGTTCTATTCCCATTATTTGTAATGATATTAGATGCATTATTGACTTTAATATTGGCCCTATTTCATGATCTAAGTTATTTTGTTTACCTCATAATTAATTAAATTAAATACCCCTCAAGTAGCTGCCATAGAGATCTGACAGAAGCCTACCAGTTTATGTGCCATAGTAGAAGATCTGTGAGGAAGGTGAGACCTCAGCAGAAAAATAACACAAACATCCATACCTTACCCAGGGCTCGAACCCAGACCCCTTTGACCAGTAGCCAAGCATGCTATCCACTCGGCCACTGAGACAGCACCTCATAATTAAAATTACATGTCAGCAGGGGTAGATGAAATCCTACTAAAATGATTAAAGTTGGGAATGATTCTATTGTCAGATGGCTAACAGTAGTGCTGAATATTTTCAAATACAAAAAATATTACTAAAAGTTAGGTGTCTCGTGGTTGAGTGGTTAGCATGTTTGGCCTACTGATCAAAGGGACCTGGTAAGGCATAGATGTTTATGTCGCCTTTCTGCTGAGGTCCTGCCTTCCTAATAGATCTTCTCTATGACATATTAAACTGACAGGCTCCTGTCAGACCTCTGTGGCAAACAGCTGTTTGAGGGGATATTTTTTTTTATTTATAATTATCCCTATTTTCAAGAAAAGTGATTGCAGTTCTTGTGATAATTATAAAGCATCAGTTTATTCCCTGTTCCAGATAACATTATGTCCATTATTGTGCTTAACAGAATTAAACATTTGGTTGATGAACAACTTCGGATAACTAGTGTGGGTTCACAGGTGGTAGGGGGCTGCATAGACCAAATCTTTTCACTTACACCTATTCTTCAAAAATGGTTAGTTTCAAAAACCATGGATACTTTCTGTGTAGTTTTTTTGATTCTGTTGATACCATATTTATGGTTGATTGTGAAATTTCATGGCATTCCAGAAAGGTTAGTTAATACAGTGATTGAATTAGCATCTGGAAACTAAAGTTCAATAGGGATGCATTGTGTTATTTTTTGTTTCCAGTTTGGTTACTGATTATTTTACGAATAAGGTGACTTTTCAAGTTTTATCCCCCCTAAAAAGAAATATGCATTTCATAACAGCTTGTTGCTTTTTCTTATAAAAAAGAAAATATTAAAGCAGTATACAGTCAATTTATTTGAATTTTCATTTCCAATACTACTTAGGCACAAAGATAAGAGAATGAATAATTATTATTAATATCTAAACCTAGGATACAGTGGGCAGACAATGTCAAACAGGACCTTGTTAGAATTGATATAAGGTGGCCAGATGCAGAAGATGTAGCTCAGGATAGATATGTTTGGAGAACTAAATTGCACAATCTGGTTAGACCTCTGTAACCCATGGCTGCTTTAGGATGATGATGACAATGAATTATACTATTTATTATTATTATTAATTATTCTATCTATATTGCAGTATTTAACAGTATGATAAAATCTGAATAAGCTAGGAGCCCACCTGGTTTCTCTGTTCAATGTGAAGACTCAAAACATTATTCGAAACTAATGTCCATAATGCTGTCATGAAGGCATTGGTTGATAGACTAATGTTTACATTTTACAATTTTTTTGAGATTCTGGAAAGCAGCTGATAATGATTGAAAAGGAAAAAAAAACATGTATGAAATCAGACACACAAGAATCACTCTAAAAATAATGGCCAATTTTTTTATGTATAAGTGTTTATTCTACAGCATTTTTACTTGTACTGTGCATCATTTCTACTTCTTTTTATCATATTTACATTGCCTTCTCACAGTAGAATCAATCAAATGTGTCAGCCTTCATGGACATCAGTCGAAGAAATGTCCTGTTATTGAATTCTTGGTGTGTGAGGAGACTTGAAAACATCTACAAGCTACTGTAGAATGTGTATGGGAATGATGCTGTTGAACAATACATAGTTTGGCGAGTGGGGACAAGTGATACTTGCTAACGATGGTATACACTAAGTAATTACCACTTTTGTGTCGATTCAAATTTTAGAGGAAAAATTGTCTTGAGCTGGATGGGATATAAACCCATGAACTCCTCATAACATGTCAGGTGCTCTGGACCAATGAGCTACTGGCCACTGATCAAAATTTCCTCTAATCAATGATATGTACATTTTCTACCTACAGTACATATTACATTATGTCCCATGTAGGTGCTGTTCAGGCAATCTAGCCACAAGTGGCAGATAAATGCCATATAGATGGAAAGTATATATTACAAGTATACAGTTGTTTAAATATTGAATAAACTCGACTTCTTTGGTATACATTAAGTAATTACCACTTTCAAGTTGATTCTAATTTTAGAGGAAAAAGAGTCTTGAGCCGGGTGGGATATGGACCCATGACCTGATAACATGTCAGGTGCTTTGGACCATTGAGCACCAGACACCGATCAAGATCTCCTGTAATTGATGATTCAAAATTTTCATCATTTAGAGGTGATCTTGATCGGCAGCTGGTAGCTCAGTGGTCCAGAGCACCTAACATGTTATCAGGAGGTTGTGGGTTTGTATCCCACCCGGTTCAAGACAATTTTTCCTCTAAAATTTGAATCGACTCAAAAGTGGTATTACTTAAGTGTATACCAAAAAAGTCGACTTTATTCAATATTTAATTGCTAAAGATGGATCCCCCGATCTTCACAGTGAAAACATGCTCTTGTTCTGAGATAGTGCATGAAAGTTGAGTGATGGTGATCATTAAGCAAAATAGAATTATCTTCCTAGATGATCTACTTCTATAATGTACAAATAATAATGCTGTAGACTAAATACTGATGTGTAAAAAAAATGGGAAATTACTTTTCTAGTGACCCTCATATATTCCTAAATAACCTCAATACCAAAATAAAGATATATATATAGATAATTTTAATTTCTGATATGCAGGGTAAAGATATTTTAGCTGAAATAAATGCATATTAGAAAAATTGTCTCAAAATCATTAATTTTTATGATTCTGTAGTTCGACAAGAAGTAGTTTTCTAATGATGTGTAATTGCTTTGATATTATTTATCTATAAAAACTCTCATAATAATTCAACATCATAATTATGATGAACAATCCCACAATGTTTGAAGCACAGCATATATGAGGTAAGAACAAAATTAATGAGGATATATTTAATGAGTAAGAGATGAACAAGTGAATATTGTTTATATTAACTCACATACACAGTCATATCAGAATAACATAACCACCTACCTGATAATGGGAAAATCACCCTTGGCCTGGATGACAGCAGCAAGATGGCGTGGCATGGACGCAAAGAGGTCCTGGAAGATTACCAGAGGCACACATACCCATCTGGATGGATTCCAGCAGAGCATGGAGGTTGCGGAGATGACGTGGTTGTGGGTTGGCATGCCAAACTTGTTGATCCAAATGGTCCCACAAGTGCTCTATGGGATTGGGGTTGGGCGATTTCACCAGCCAAGGGAGAATGGAGACATCACTGTTGTGTTCCTGGAATCAGTCACGCACCACCTTAGCGACATGGCAGGGCGCATCGTCTTGCTGGTAGACACCATCAACACCAGGGTAAACGTCCAACATGAAGGGATGCATGTGGTCAACGAGGATGGACAGGTAGCCATTGGCGTTCAGGGACCCATCCAGTGGTACCAGCAGTCCCAGGTCATACCAGTAAAGCATCCCCTAGACATGCACACTGTAGGCCTGTACTTGACCAACAAGCGTGTCCAGGTGTTGGTTCTCGTGTGTCTGACGCCGTATCTGCCACCACCCATCACTTCTGTGGAGTAGAAACCTCGATTCGTCGGAGAAGGCAACCTTTTTCCACTCTTCCACTGTCCAATGACGGTAGTCCCATGTGAACTATAGGTGTTGTTGCCAATGGACCTTGGTTAACATGTGCACCTTTACACAGCGGCAACTCTGGAGACCCTGTGTAACAGGGTTCGTTCTCCTGTTATAGGTGACACATACCTGGGTGCCCCAGCATTAGTTTGAGTGGTCAATTGCTGTGCACTGTTGCGCATCGATTACCCTTTACCAGTCGATAGAGGTAACGTTCTCCTCTGGAGTCGATGGCCTTTGGGGCTCCACAGTTATGACGTCTGGAGGTACTCAGTGTGCCAGCAGTCCATTCTTGGTACACTCTTACTACAGCACCTCGCAAACAGCCGACAAAGTCTGCTGTTTCAGAGATGCTTCCATCCTTGGCACAGTAGCCAATGATCATTCCTTTTTGAACATCCATCAAATCAATACCTCTGCCCATTGTGCTCACGTTATGCACTGTGGCTCATCTGTCCTGGTCAGCCGCTTATATCTCTGTATGGTCGACCTTGTCATGTGCACTCTGTGATGCGTCTGGGTGGGTATGCTGTGATTCCGTGGGTGGTCAGGTTATTCTGAAACGACCGTGTATAACAAGCAATAGTGTAACTATGATAAAGGGGCAATATATGGAATCACTGTTTGATTTGTGGTAGAATATTCTTGTTCTTTTTCTTATGAAGAGTGAAAATCAATTATAAAGCCAAATCAGTTATATTAATTGCAGCAGCTAATAGTTATAATATAGCATAAGATGAAATTTATTGACCACGAGCATATGAGATGGAGGAAAAAGGACAAACAAATCATGGTGATGATATTGAAACTTGAATGACACACAAGTCAATGATAAATCTAAAATTAAAATAACCCTTAAGGGACGATTCCCATGCTCAGCATGGGAATCGTTTTTGCATCTTGTTTTCGTTTTCTATAAAGTCGGATTAATTATATACTGTAAATGAATGGGGGAATTCAATCCAAAAACGTAGAGTAGGAGAGGTGTGCCCCCTAAAAGTTTGACAAAGCATATCAACATTTCAATTGAATTTATTGAACAATAATTGTAAATAAATTAATCAAAGAAATTAGCATCCCAGCATAAGTGAAACTTGTGTGCTGGATCACAGTGGTAACAATGCAATATTAATAAGTGTGGCATTTTCTGGCAGCAAGAAACAAAATATCTCCATAATTCTGCTACAATCGATTTAAACTGTTTTCTTTTGAAGATGTGTAGAGGGTGAATTATCTTCACTTCTTCTGGAATGCAGTTATACAATCTTGGTCCAATATAACTGGTATTTTATATATAAATATATTTTAATAGAGTAATTACTTGAAACAGTCTCTAACATACTAGCCCAAAACAGCCCAAACTGCAGGTAGAAGAAAGTGAAGAGGAAGGAATAGCATTGATAGGATGAGCACATTTAAAACTAGGCCATTTTGAGTTGATATGGTACTAAAAAGATTACCCCCCCCCCCCTGGAGAAAATTTTTTAAAATATCACTAGTTCATCATTTCTCATAAAAAAATAAATTCTACTTTTCTCCTTTTTTTCAACTTCTACTAATTCTACTTTTTAGAGGGAATTTTTAATTTCCTCTAAACAAAATTCTGGGTAATCCTAGCTACCATGCCTGGCTTTTAGTATTACACTACATTCTTCTTGCCAAATTAATGAAGTAGAAAGTTTGTCTTTGATCACTTTCTTACATCTTACATTCAAAAATGCATTTAACACTAACTAGATTACTAATGTTCAAGAATCAATCAAGTTAGTTTATAACTGTTCCCATTCTATAAACAGCCAAGATCTTGTGCAGTCTTATTCCAAGCTGTGCTTGCAGCTGCCAGTTGTTTTTGTGTCACATTTCAAAAGTTTCATTTACACATTTTTCATTACTGTTTTTTCTACTTTAACGTGTTCTGATTTTGAGTTATTATACCAATGAAAAATAATAATTAAAAAAACCCATTAAATCCTATGCATTTTTACAATTTATCAAAATCAGCTGAAATTGCCAGAAAATTCATCTTAACTACTTAACAATGTAAATAATTTTTGCAAAATCTTAATACGAAGAATGGTATATTGGTTTATAATTTCATTTGCAAAATTCACTGAAATATATATAAATATCCAATAGTGTAATTTCTGAAAAAACATATTGTCAATTATTTAGGCTGTCTCACAGATAGTAATATTTGTCTTCTTCAAACAGAATAAATCTTTCAAATTTGCTAAATATTTATGTATTGCAATAAAAACATTAATATTGACTGCTGCTATTGAATGAAAAACTTACAATAGCCTAAATAGATATATATCTAATATTTTGTGTGTAAATGGAAGTAGCACTTTCAGTTTAAAAAACTGAAAATTATTAGTATTACAACAATAATAGTTATCAAACTCATGAATGAGATATCATTGCAAAATAAAAGAATTTTTCATTTTTTGTCCAGTCTGCATTTTATTATTTATTAAAGTTAATCAAATATATTTCATTATTCATTTTGGCTACATACTTTCTTCTAAGATGCTTTTAACATCTTTAAAATATGAAAATATTTCTCTGGTTACCTAAGATCACAAACTTTACTCTCATAATAACATTCATTGAAAGAAATTTCCAAAACAGTTATTTTCCAGGAACCAACTGCTAAAATTTTTTCTAAAAGTAATGCTTATAATTTAAAAACTGCTTTTAAAATTGCAAAATATTTACCTGTATAGTACCAAACATTCATTAATATTTTTAATAAAAAATTAATTCATGACTAATATTATCTATTACTGTGTAAGTCTGCAAATATTTTTGATTGATGAACAAAATTTTAGATTGATTGCTTTGCTTTCATATGCATTTGCATTTAAAGAAAAAAAAAAACCTGCCAAATTACCTGCTATCATTCTGAGGTAGTTCATGGCCATTATGAAACCAAGAGATATCTGCAGGTGGCACTGCATGGATTTGGCAAATGAAACGTGCATGTCCACCCTCCTGTGTTGTGAGTGGTTGAGGTTCAGCAATAAATGTTCGAGACATACCTGTAAAAAATAAATATCATTAGTACTAATGAATTTTTCTAAACTGCACATAATTGAAAGAGTAAGATGCATTTTGGTTCAAAAGTTTTGAAATGAAACATATAGTGAATGTAGACCTTTGAATGGTTCATTAAGGAGACATGACATTTCAAAATAATGAAAGGTCAGTTATATTTTGTCATGAAGATTTTTGTGGAATGTACAATATAAAGGGGATTTTATAAGTTTCATTCCTGAAACATACAAATTTTATGATTGTATCACCGATATTATTTTTCGTTTTTTGCCTGCCTGCCTGCCTGCCTGCCTACCTACCTACATTACATAAAGTACACCAAATGTAGCATATACACAGTCGTATCAGAATAATATGACCACCTACCATACATATACTACTGTAGGTGGTCATAATATTCTGATACGACTGTGTATATATGCTACTAATAATATATATAATAATATGCTATTTGGTGTTCATTTTCATTGAGGAGTACATAAATGCAGTACATAAGATATACTATATTTATATACACATATGTACTATATTTTGCATTCCACTTTAATTAAAGGTAAAAAAATCTTTTTTTCATTAAATAAAGTAACTGTGTGTTATGAGGCACTGAAAAAGCCTTTCCTACTTATGCAAAATTTGAGTTACATAAGGACACTTTGTACTTCTTTGGACAATAGATATCAATTGTTGAATGCCTCAGTAGCATTTCTAAAGAAGTACAAAGGTGCAGAGCACTTTTGTACTTCTTTGGACAATAAATATCAATTGTTGAATGCTTCAGTAGCATTTCTTTCACAGTATGCATACACAGCAATAGGCATGCATGACTAGTTGCCCCACATCTTTCTAGCTATCTAAGCTTCAGATACAAAATTATAACATTTGGTATGTAGTTTTTGATGTATTGATCTGTGGGGAGGTTATCTGCGATTAATGGGGCATCCTATATTATGGGATATGAACTCACGACCTCCTGACAACATGTCAGGAGGTCGTGGGTTCATATCCCACCCGGCTTAATACAATTTTTCTTCTAAATATTTGAATCAATTTACAGAGTGGAAATTATTAGTGGATACTTAATGAGTCGAGTTTAATAATAATTATTTGTAGATTGCATACTCATAGGACATGCATTCCATCTAAGAAAAGGCATTAAAAAGCCACTTGAAGAGGGATTGCCTGAACACTCCCTACATATTAGGAAAGTAGGTTGAGAATGTTCATAAAATCAGTTAGAGGAGATCTCGATCGGCGGCCGGTAGCTTAGTGGTCCAGAGCACCTGACATGTTGTCAGGAGGTCGTGGGTTCGTATCCCACTCGGTTCAAGACAATTTTTCCTCTAAATATTTGAATCAATTTACAGAGTGGAAATCATTAGTGAATCCAACATACCTGAACATAAAGTGATATAGTCTAAAACTATGAAATTGAGATGTCTAGGGGAACAATGCACTAATTCTAGCCCACACATTTGGAAACATCTGTCTTTGAAGATTATCAGTATGGAATAAACGCTTTGTGACAGACCAAAAAAGAATCTACACAACACTTGTATGAACATCACACATGATGTAAACAGCCACATATTCATTGCTGTGCTACCAAACCAAATGTTGTTAAACAAAGATGGCCACAGCCATTTTAAGGTTGAGAATTTCAAAATGTCCACCCTGCATTTCACAAGTGTTAATATGTTGAGCAAAACTCACTTCTACACACTGTAATATGACATTGCTGACAGTGTTGATGGAAGCGTGCCATTTGGCCCCCAGGTCTCCAAGCTCTTGGATCCATATTTTTACCATATGCTTCCTTTTTGCAACATCACCATTATTTATACAAAACAATTGCTTAATTCTATGAAGTCACTTAGAATTTGGGCACCTTCCCCTATATTATGCCAAGTTTTCTCGATTTTGTCAGCTGTCCACATTTTCATAACACCAGTCCCAATTTTAACAACTCACCTGCATTTTTTTACCAAGCGGCTTTGAATTTTGCCAACTCCCCTTAATTGCACAAAAACAATCTCAATTTTCTCAGCTCACCTCTATTTTACCACGTGGCTTTGAATTTTGCCAAAAGTTGGGTTGATTTTGCCAACTCACCATAATTTTACAGCAAAGATCCCAATTTTCACATCTCACCTCAATTCTGCCAACTTTCCTCAATTTTGCAAAACCAATCCCAATTTTTACAACTCACCTGTATTTTACTAAGTGGATTTGATTTTGCCAACTGCCCTAGATTTTGTCAACTCACCATAAATTTAAATAAAAATAAATAAATACCCCCTCAAGCAGCTGCTTGCCACAGAGGTCTGACAGGAGCCTGTCAGTTTATATGCCAAAGTAGAAGGTCTGAGAGGATGGCAGGCCCTCAACAGAAAAACAACACAAACAGCACAGAAAGAAAATCCTAATTTTTACATCACACCTGAATTTTGCCAACTCTCTAATATTTTGCCAAGTTGTCCCAATTTTGCAAACTCCCCTTGATTTTGCCTTCTCCTTAATTTCTTAAAACCAATCTCAATTTTCACAACTCACCTGTATTTTACCTAGTGGATTCGAATTTTGCCAACTGCCCTAGATTTTGCCAAATTGCCTCAATTTTGCCAACTCACCATAATTTTACAGAAAGAAAATCCAAATTTTTTACATTTCACCTGAATTTTGCCAACTTTCTAATATTTGGCCAAATTGTCCTAATTTTGGCAACTCCCCAAGATTTTGCCATGTTGTCCACCTCTCCTCAATTTTGCAAAATCAATCCCAATTTGCAGAATTCGCCTGTATTTTACCAAGTGGATTCAAATTTTGCCAAGTTCTCTAGGTTTGGCTAACTCCTCTTAGTTTTACAAAAAAATCCCAATTTTCAGAATTCACCTGCATTTTACAAAGTTGCTTCAAATTTTGCCAACTCTGATTAACTTTGGGGGAACCTCCCCCATCCCCCTCTAGCTGTACCCTTGGTGGCCCTATCAACTGGCTAAAGCACAGCTACATATGTCTAATCAAATCCTCTTATTTTTGAGGTAGGATTTGCATTCACACTGCCATCTAGGCAAAGAGCAGGGAATCAGCATCTGAATTTGAAAGATCATTAATTACCTTTTCAATTAATTAGCTTGGTGGTATGAGAGTAAACCATCCAAATCTTCAAATATTTTACTACTTCTCAGTCAAACATGATTTAAACAGTTCTGCTAGAAGTAGTGAATAAATTTTGCCAAGATGAGACTTCTCCGACCTGGAGTTGAACTGAAGATTCCAGGTGAAGTTATAAAATGCTGCTGGGAAGAGTTGTGACTACAATCATTAGGATAAGAGACTAACCCTGAGGGGCATTATTAGGATCTAGCACATATGTATTCTCTGTCATAGCACACACCACTATACTTGGTAAGTTCTTAAATGTTTTTTATGAAAAAAATATGACTGAATGTAAAGATCTCAATCAAATCTAATTCAATATCGATTTTCAACAATATTGTTCAGCATTTAGAGAGTTACAGAAACTGGAATATTTAACAGCAACAATGCTAGTTTAAATAATTACTCTGAAGTTAATAAAATGAAGCCTAAAATAAAAGCAATAACTAGTATATAAAACTTTACTAAAACATGTCAGGTTATTTTCAGCAGCTCAAGTAATAATTATGTTAATTTTTATTAATTTTGAATGTCTTTTTGCAGAACAAGCAAACATTTCAGCATCCATAACTTTATTGGTGTTATAAATGTGCATTGTTGGAAATAAAGATTTAAATTTGATTGACTATGTTCAGTAAATTTTTTTTCATAAAAAGCTTATTTAAGAAGTTACTGAGTTCTATATCATGATATAACATGGAATTGCATTTAATAAAGTGGCTACTGAGTGTGCATAGCATTCCACTGATGTCATTGACTAACTGAGCTCAGGGGCATCTGTAATTTGTCATGAGACTTTTCACAGTTGGCTTCTGTTTTTTCACATCTGATATGTCAGTTCAGTGGTGCTATCACAAAGTGACTGGTGGCAATGTGTACACTAGAGATGAGTTTGGGCTCAATATTTCAAGCCCAGGCCCGAAGTTATTGAGCCCAAGTCAGAACCATTTCAACAACTGTTGAGCCCAAGCCTGATTTGGAAAAGTTTCTCTGCTGCAAAGAGAAACCCTATATATATATAAGAAATGCACATCTCTAATCATTTATTTTATTCTTGCATTATTAATTTCAATTATTTAATGACAAAAATAAAATGTTAATACTATTTATTTAGAATGGAAATATTAGAAATAGTAGTAGAAACTGAAAGTTTGTGGGTAACATTAATATAAAGGCAAAAAGTCATTCATTTATTCAAGCTAGAGAATCCATAAAAATAAAAAAAATTTAAACCACATGGAGTTTATTTCTATTATTAAAGACTGACCAAAAGATTGAAAGTATAATAAAAATATTTTATACATTTCTTTATTTTTTTTTTCACAATTATTAGAAATATTTCAAATTTAAGTTACACTGAGCCCAAGCTTGCCTGGGGCCAGCCAACTTCGGGAGGGCTTGGGCTCAGTCCAACAAGCCCAAGTTCATCTCTAGTGTACACCAATGCAACCAACTGCCCTCACCCATGCAATGTCAACAATCACTTTTCCACTAAAGCAATGAAGTTCACCCCTGGAAATTGTCACCACTGCCTGTTCAAAGATTCCATCTTCAAAGCTATCCTAGACTCTGTCCTACAGACCACAAGACAAAAAGACTCTTGTGGTCTGCACAACCAGAAGGGGGGACTGAAACAGTACACAATAAAAAATATCTTACACATTACATTAGCATTTATTGTTAAGAGTAAATATATATTCCAAGTATCAATATCTAAATTAGCCCCACTAACCACTTAAGAGTGTGTTTATGGAGGAAGGGGGTAGGTGTTTTACCTCTGAGCAGAACTATCTTATATGCAATGTGCTAAATATCCAGGTCACAAAGACTCCAAGGACTCAGAGAACAATGGGGAAGGGGGATACACTGGACAGCTGTTAGAAGACAAATGAAAGTCTCATGTCAAGGCCATCCAGTATATTCTTTAACAGCTTGTGGCTCTCCTGCATATGGGCCATTTGCTTTATGCCCCATTCAATGCACAGTCCAAACCCAGTAGTGTCCCCTTTCTGACTGAGGGGTGGGGGTTCAGCAGAGATAAATCTCAACTCTGATGTAGGCAGACTTGAACCCGAAAATTGCTGATTATGAGCCTGGTGTGCTACCAACTGAGCCAACCTCTGCCCCCTAAAAAAATTTGTAAGTTACATGAACAATCTAATTGCATATTATTATTAGGGTTAACCTTAAAAAGGATTGGGATTTCTATTAGGATGAGGGTGGCAAAATGGATATTTTACATTGTTTCCATGTGAAAATGCATGTTAATGTAATCCTCATGTTGAAGAGGGGGCTAATACAACCCAACTCATTATTTGTTCAATATCTTTGCTTTTTCTTGCATATATTTTCCCCTTTCCTTTGAGGATCAGAAGGAGAAAATTTATTTAACACCCTCATACCCAGGGGCAGATTGGCTAAAGAGGGATGTATGAGGAATGAGGACAGCTCTTAGCAAAGAGTAATTCAGGCTGCGAGAAAAAAATCGATCTCTATTTTTCAAGATTTCAATATTTATTCTGTTGATTGTTCGTACATGATCCTTAAAATAGTTTTACCCCAATTCTTTGAAAATTGTGTAAAAATAATTATTTTTTATTTTTTTTTAAATCCTGCTCTTGTGAAGTCCCAGGGGCCTAGGATGCTACAGAACTCAGTATCCCTTGCCAGTCTGCGCCTGTTCATACCTTCTCCAAATAAGTGCAGTCATAAGTCTCAAGTCTGTATGGGGCCATTTAGGGATGTATGAAGAATTTGTAGTCCAGAAATGTTATTCTTAAATTTACTAATGGGTAATATTATAATATCAGAGATCCTTTTTGCCAGCTTGTCATTTGGCCTATGAATTACCGAAGGTGTTAGGGGTTTTCCTTGCTGGAAAAGAAAATGGCAACCAAACTCTGAGCCACTAATCCCTTCAGGAATGCAAAAGTGAAAAAAGCAACACTTGCAGGTCTCTTGTAGGGGGCCATGGCACCTTCCATATGACTGTCACTATGTCACTAATCCCTTCAGGAATGCAAAAGTGAAAAAAACAACACTTGCAGGTCTCTTGTAGGGGGCCATGGCACCTTCCATATGACTGCCACTATCTCCAGAATAGCTTCACCAGGAGTAGGCTGATAATTAATAGAAACAGAAATATTTATACTAATGATCAGTCTACACTTGTTCGTCAGCAAATGATTACAGTGAATGAATGTTAAAAGGAAAATGGGACATTTTTAGCACATCTCACAAGTATAAATCACCCACTCAATATATATAGGTTAAAAATTATTGGTTGTCCTTTTTTTTTTTCAACTCATTTTTTCAAGTATTCCTCGTCTACAGGACTTTCCCTGTGATCATTTATTATTGAATATATAGGTTTGTTCCATATTTCTAAACAAAAAATACATAACTTCTGAATTACTCTTGTGATGTATTAAAAGTCCGAACCTATTAGGAAATCACAAATATAAATATATATTTAAAAAAAAAAGTGATTTGCAAATAGAAGTCTTGTGTAAAAGTACTACTTTTAAAAAAAGCTATTGGAGAATATAAATATATAAAAATAAAAAATAAATACCCCCTCAAGCAGCTACTTGCCACAGAGGTCTGACAGGAGCCTGTCAGTTTATATGCCATATACTGAATATTAATAATCTAATTTTATTGAAGAGTATACTTAATATTAATAATTTAATATTCCACTAAAAAGAAATAAAATTATATGAAAACCGCCATGATATACGTATGACGACCCACTTTTTGTTTTTCCAACAATCTCAAAAAAAACCTTTTAATTATGTCAACGCCCGCCTATATTTCGCAACTTTTTTTTTACTTTCTTCTCTAGTTATACAGCGAAAAAAAATAGTTTAAGATCTTCAATAAGGCGCAAAAATATACAATTCACAAAACGGAAAAAAATTACGACAGCACTTATACTCTAGTCAGCTTAATACAATTGCTAACAACCAACTGCATACACACAAAAAAAGGCGTTCATTTTCTTGTTTTCCCTACCCGCCATCCTACATTCCCCTCCCTGTGTGCACCACGAAGCTTAGAATTGTATCCCAGATTACAGCAAAGAAAGTAGTCCCGGCTGCCAAACCAGCGTTGTCGCACTTTGCTGGCAGGCAGGCGCGGGGAGAGAGAAGCCGTTATTTTTGCTGCGCGCACCCCCACCAGTACGCCAATAATAGTTGCCTTCTATCCCGTCGATGGGCCCCAGGCCTCTCACCCATGTCCTTTACGCAGGGTCAAGCTACACGAAGAAACCGGCGTTACGTAACCTCTGTTCGAAACACGTGGAGATCTAGTGAGGCCACATAAAAAAATACACAGAAAGCGTAGATGCGTTCGACGACAAGCCTCAACCGCTTCCAGTTTTCTTGTCCACGAACCCTCCCAGGCCTTGTCTGATATCTCTATGAGCTGATAAAAATCTAATGAGGTAAAGTTGACAAGGTGGAGGAGAATGCCTTTAAGTATCACTGTAAGTAAACCTAATTAACGAATTATTTAGAACCTTTGGAAAAATTTAATTCCTAGTTACAAGACAAAAAAAAATCAATAAATATGACACAGAAGTAAACAAAATGACAAACTTCATTTTAACCATCTTCGGAATTCGAAACAATATTACGTCTTTACTGAACACGTGTAGAAAGCATCTATTTCTGTAGAGACGCAATAGTGCTGCTCAAGTAAATTAAGTAATTTATTATAATTCTAAGTTAATAAGACACTTTCTTTATGTTATATTAAATACTTTAGAACTGTGCAAATAATAACTCTTTGATAGGTAAAAACAACAATGAAGGGTTTTGGACAAAATAACTGCTCAAAATACGATTAAGAGAGAAAAGTATTTCAATAGCTCTCATTATAGAATGATTTTCTGGGGGGGGGGGGGTTGTTCCTAACCAAAATTTTATGTACGCATGTATTAGTTTGTTTCATAGAAATAACCTTCCTTGAAAACTAGCTAATAAAGCTTGAGAAAATAATTTGAGAATATTTTAAAATGTTTGGGGTATTATAGATGAATTCGACACATGGTAAAGAGATAAATTTACTACTAATAAAAATTAGGAATAACATCTCTGTCTAGGATGAGGAAAAGCACAGATAGAACATACTCCATTAAGAAATGTTTTCGCATCTGTTATGTTTATATTTCAATCTGTAACAATTAGAGCATTACTCTTCCTCGTTATATTTTTCTTAAAAATTTCTTTTATTGTTTTCGCAGTTTATGCAAAAAAACATATCTGGTCTAGTGGTTGGCGTACCTGACTGCTAACACGGAGCTGACCTGCCTCCGTGGTTATCTCCGTCTTTTGTGTAGGAAAGTACCTTCTTCCATTTTTAAAAACAATTACTAACACTTTTCTGATTATTGGCCAACACTTTTCTGACTACAAATAAATATCGCCTATTTTATTTTTTCGCTTTCATGGATGTAGATAATTCTATGTGAAATAAAAATGCAATAAATTTTTTATTTCCAAAATATTCAAATTCTGAATGGTTTTCATGGTCCAGAATGGGTAAAAATAAGTTTTCTATTTCCCAAAGTTTATTTTAATTAATTGGGCGTGATTGTTTACATATAGCATCAGCCGACGATTTGGGGGTAGGGGGATAGGCAAGCTAACTCCCCTTCTTTGAGAATGCTAGTAACTGGAATGGAGGCAAAAAAAATAAACAGGTATATTACACAAATTTTTCAAGAAATGCTTTTTAAAAATCATTAAAACAGAGGGAAAATTTTTATACTGGAACGGTGATCCAGTTATTATTTGCCCCCCCCCCCCATATTTTTACTCCAGTTGTTTTTTCCATTTGTCATCCCTGCCAATTTACTTTTTTTCTAGATCTGGCCGAAATAACCAGATTTAAAAGTCAGCTTTTTCACGTTTACACGCCTGCTCTGACCCACTAAAATACTTTTGTTTAAACTGATTTGTATTTTATTTCATTCTTATAGTAACATTATCTAGTACAATAAGTTGTTTCGTTATTCGTCGCCGGTGTAGACCTGTCTTTTTAACATATTTATATAATTTACCAGAAATTATGAATAAAACTGTCAAATTTTCATTCTACGCTTTATCCGAAGCAAAAAAATTTTCAAAAGTTGAACCTACAAGTTGCAATGAAAAAAAATCAAACTATATTGTGATACAGCACTTAAAATCAATACTGAAAAAATCTTTATTTATGTCATTTGTATACCTAAAGCTATTTTCCCTTATTTATATATTAGTGATGAAATCTGTTACCTAATAGAGAACACAATAAATATTTAGAGTAACATTAGACTCCAAACTCAAATATAACTTGGATTTGTTTATATGCTTGTGTATAACTTTCATTGTTTAATGTTTATTATTAAAGTTTATTTTAAATGAAAAATGTGATACATAATTTTTCCCCTCAATATATAAATAAATGCAATTGCTAAATTTAAATATATATATACCTGTACGCAGGGGTGGACTAGCACTTTTTTTTCAGGAACGTAGCTGTAATAGGGGGGCTCGAACTACGATTAAAAATACGGTTTCTTTTTCAAGATTTCAATACTTATTCTTTTGAGAGTACGCGAAGCATAAAATGGTTTTTCTCTAATTCTATGGAATTTCGGTAAAATAACAATTATTATTATTTTAAAAATCCTGCTCCTATGAGGTTCCAGAGGCCCGTGACACTAAGAGCCTGGGACGCTACAGTGCCCCTTGCCAGTCCGCGCCTGCCTGCATGTACATACCGGAATTTTGTGGTACGGTAAGATCAGTCGGCCCCGTTATTCATCGTTTCGTTGTTGGTAGCTGTTTTAAGGAACGTGACCCAGACGAACAACTGTATACCCAGTTTCAGTTACAGAGCTTACTGTATACCCAGTTTCAGTTACATCCAACAATATAATTCGAGATAATCCAATCCAATGATACAGGTATCAAAGGACAACAGATTCACCTAATCATTACAAGAAGTTGCAACATTCGCGAACTATTCCAATATATCAAGACTTCAGTAGATAAAGAATCCAGTCAGTGCAAGGGCCCAGATGAGCATTATTAGGTATTTAGCAAGAAATAAGTGCAATTTATTGGTATTTATTAGCATGCAAGAACAAGCATTTATGCTTTATCAATGTTTCAGCTCGTAATCTCAGTACAAAAACAAACTTCCATATCTCTTTTGCTTCTAAGACCTAATATCTCTTGCACAGCCAGTGATATAAAAGCAACAGCAATTCTTTGACATCTGTTATTATGCAGAGTTCAATTACATTCCTCATTAATCTCATTAGAGAAATAAAGTATTCTGTCGCACACAAGATTAAATCTACAGAATCGCTTCTGGATATTGAGCCTCAAAATCCAGACACCCTTCTAAATATATGTTTCCTCAGAAGACGCACATCATATAATTGTATAATAATAAAAATGCTATCCGTTAAAGATGTCATTGATACATAAATGTATATTCATGAAATTATTTCCTTCGGAATGTTTATCGGTATATTTCGCTTTGTTATTAAATAATTTGCAAATGTATTTATATTTTATAGCCTTACTGACCAACGTTAAAACAAACACTATGCAGAGTGGGAAATTCGGATAGAGTTACATTTTGAAAATGTATTTTCTTCTAAAAATATCTGTTGTTTCCTCACAAAACACACACCTTATATTATATAATTCTATACAGATAGTTTCCGCTATAAAAAATTAATTAGTTCCAGAATACCATTCGTTAAACGGGAATAAAAGTCTCATACTAATGTATGAGAAATTAGTTATTGGTTTCCGACATACTACACGATAGCAAAATGTAGGGGGGGGGGAATCAGACTAAGAATTTATTTATTGATATTAAAACAATTGTAAATAAAATTGATTCTAAATGAATTAAAAAAATTAAATTCTTATTATATTTATTATTTGATTTCTTTCCAAGTTTATTCTGGTCAATGTCACGCCAGTAGCATTTCGAATTTTCTCAAGAATTTTATTCTTTCGCTTAACAATCGTTGCAATTAAACTTAGCCAAGTTTAACGTGCTATTATCTCTACATTGAGAGCACTATTTTCACACATTTCTATGACCCTTTCCTTCACCTCTAAGTTGATTGCATTCCTCTTACTTATACTCTTTTACGTTCCAGAACAGCATTTTTATGACCCATTCTTAACTTTGCGAAAAGTTTTAAATCGTTAAAGTACAAGATTAAATAAAGCGAGCATATTTCCACTCTGGCCAGCTGAGGTAGACCAACTGACAACTGAATGAGTCACTTAACTAGATGGCCGCGAACCAAAACCATACTTCGTATGCACAGAGAGGCAAGCTGTTAACGAATGGTAGGCGAATGCGCACTCCTTTGTTACTAAGAAATTTCTGCTAATATGCATAAAACAGGTGCCGATTAAAATAACTCGTTATAGTAAGAACTGCCTGCATTAATAAAAAAATGCTATCCATTAAATATGACATTAATTTATCATAAAAATCACTACGTTTTCATATATCTAAGACTTTTTTTGTTTGTGGGGGGGGGGGGAATTTTAAGCCCTTAAAATATTGCTTGTATTTTGGGTTTAACCAAATAAATCCCGAAAATTATTTGCA
The DNA here is from genome assembly GCA_038380435.1 of Ryuthela nishihirai. Taxonomy (NCBI): domain Eukaryota; kingdom Metazoa; phylum Arthropoda; class Arachnida; order Araneae; family Heptathelidae; genus Ryuthela; species Ryuthela nishihirai. Next base: position 74,865,834 of record JAWZYU010000005.1, on the reverse strand, counting down.
ATATACATCTTCCGGACTTACAGTCTACAAAAAATAACGAAATACTTTAGAGCTTATGTTTTGTGACGATGCTTCTTTTTTCTACCTTTCATTTGAATTTTATACTTTTGAAGTGAAAAATATACAACAGATTAAAAGTATGTAATATCTGCCAAATACTTCCGACAAGAATCAGAATACAACATGTTGTACAATATAGGCAGAATTAGGTGATGCAGCATCGACGTCATTAAGCATTGGCGATTGGCAGCAGTGATGCAAAACGTCATGGAGCATTTTACAGTAATGAATATTCGAACGATGAAACAGACAATAACTAAATAATTAGAAAAAACTTCTAAAAATGGCCTTATTTGGGTTATGCAGACGATTTGGTCCTTTCGGTAATGTGATGACGAGGTGAACACTTTCATTAAAACTACTTAATAGGATAGGCTTGGTGATAAACATGGAGAAAACTAAAGTGATGGAAAGTGGTCATGCATCTGACGCTTCAATTCTTTGAATGTCGAGGCTCTTAAAACTGATACTGGTGATTTGCAAAATGAAATAAACAGAGGAATAGTCGTTGCTGCTGAGACTTTTAAAAATATATAAGAATATGTGAAGATTTTTGAAAAATAAGCATACACCGAAGAGCCAAAACATTATGACCAGCGGGTCTTTATGAATAGCGAAGCAACTGCAGGTAAAAGAAGGAGCTTGTGAAGGTCATGAAACGGTATAAATAACACCTGATACTGAGCGCTGTTAATCAGTGTTATTCTTGTTCTTCAGATGGTAAAGGCAGCGGACTTGAGTGAGTTTGATAAAAGGCAAAATTGTAATGGCAAGACGACTGGGTCGGAGCATTTCCGAGAGAGCAAGGCTTGTGGGGTGCTCATGGTCGGCCGTGGTTAGTACCTTCAAAAAGTGGTCCGAGGAGGGGAAAACCATGGGCCGCCAGCAAAGTGTGGGCCGACCACGGCTCATCGATGCTAGAGCTAAGCAAAGGCTATATCGTATGGTACGAGCCAACAGAAGGGATATTGTGGCGCAACTCACCCGTAATTTGAATGCTGGTGACGGAAGTTATGTGTCACTACACAGTACATCGAACCCTGAAGAAAATGGGACTGCGTAGCCGCAGGCCACTCCGAGTGCCCATGCTAATCTCAGTTCACCGTCGAAAGCGCCTACAATGGGCACATGAGCATCAAAACTAGACCTTGAATGATTGGAAGAAGGTCGTCTGGTCTGATGAATCTCGTTTCCTGTTGCACCATGTGGATGGCCGGTCCGTGTGCGTCGTTTACCTGGGGAAGTGTTGGCACCAGGATGCGTTGGCTCTGAGAGGCACTTTTTTGCACACCATGGGCTAAAATGGCCAGATCACAAGGACCTCAAAGGCTCAGAGAAGGTTGGGGGAGGAGACCCACTGGAACAGCTGTTGGGAGACATATGATAACCTTCCGTCAAGGCCATCCAGTGTGTTCTTTAACGTGCACAGGGTATGGCTATCCCATACACGGGGCCAAGGCTTAACGTCCCATACGACGGACGACAGCCTTTCCAAGCCCATCAGTGTCCCCTACTGACCGTGCGCTGGGAAGGGAGTTTTGCAGAGATAAATATCAACGCTGATCCAGCTGGAACTCGAACCTGGGAACTGCAGATTACGAGTCTGGCGCTACCAACTGAGCCACCCCTGCCCCAGGCACCAGGATGCATCGTGGGACGAAAACTAGTTGGTGGAGGAAGTGTAGTGCTTTGAGGATATTCTGCTGGGAAACCCTGGGTCCAGTCATTCATGTGCAGGAAACTATGACGTCTACCACCTACCTAAACATCATTGCTGACCAGGTACATCCTTTCATGGCAATGGTATTTCCCTCTTCTAGTAGTGTCTTCTTTCAGCACGATAATGCCATGCCACACTGCCCGGATTGTTCGAGAATGGTTCACGGAACATGAGCAAGACTTCCAGGTATTGCCCTGGCCTCCAAATTCCCCAGGCATCAATCTAATCGAGCATCTGTGGTTTGTGTTGGAACAGTATATTCGATCTGCGGCGGCTCAACCATGTAACTTACAAGAGTTAAAAATATCTGCTGGTAATGTGTTGGTCCATACCTCGCCGGGTAAGAACTGTTTTGGCGGCAAGTGAAGGAACAACATCATATTAGGCAGGTGGTCATAATGTTTTGGATCTTCGGTGTATACACCTAATGCCTAAATTACGCTATATAATATTTTGGATCTCAAGTTTGCTATGGTGGTGAAACTTACGACCAGGTCTGCTCAGGATATCGCCAACGTGAGAACATTTCTTGGCCTGTTTATGAATTTCGTTTTTGGTGTAAAATGGCCCAGCTAATCATTTTTCAAAACTTAAAATATAATTTAAAAATTTATTTGAAGGTGTACAAATTGATAATTTTGATAAACTACCTATGTAAATCCAAATTTAAACTTAGAAGTATTCACTGTATAAGCTACATTATTAGTTTGTTGAAGAAGCAGTTTTGAAATGGGCAGCGTTTGAATTATCAGAAAACAGAATGCGCATGCTCAAATAAATAATTCCATCTCTTCTTCGTCTTTGCGTTGAACTTGGGTGAAGAAGTTTTATGTTTTTACTCGGATAGGTGTCACATTTTACCATTCCTTTCAGTAATTATAACTGCACTTAAAGCTTGACGTAAGCAGGAAAATCTGAAGGCTCCAAGCAAATGTAAAATACTCGTAGATTCGGAATGGAGGACATTCAATCTGAAGGAAACATTTTTTTTTACTCATAATAGATTTTTACCGATAACAAATGTATACATTGCGTATCGCGGGACAGCCGCAATAACCATCGAAATTACAACCTAGGTAAGTTTTATATTACGCATTCTACGTTTAGTAAACTAGATGCATAAAATTTTTTTGAAAGTAGTGGACTTAAAGGAAAAACCATTTACGAAAAATTAAAACACAGATGGAATATATATCACAATAAAGTCGTTAAATAACCAGCGAAATAAAAATTACAGGACTGCCATTTTCAGGGTTTTTAAAATCAATCTTGATCCGTGCCTTAAGAAAAAAACAAAATTGCCCCTCAAGCAGCTACTTGCCAGAGGTCTCACAGGAGCCTATTAGTTTAACACGTCATAAAAAAGATCTGTCAGGAGGGCGAAACCTCAGCAGAAAGACAACACATAACATCCATACCTTACCCGGGACTCGAACCCAGATCTCCCTTTGATTAAGTAGTCAAGAGCGCTAACCACTAGACCACTGGGGCGGCTTAAGGGCATAGCCAGAAAATTTTCTTGGGGGGGGGGGGGTACAGATTGTTGACAAACAGTGCGACCTCGATTATCTGATTATTGCTTTAACCGGTCAAAGCCTGTTGAGCGTCGAATTTTGTACAGGTACCACTCAGTGATAGAGCTACTCTTCACAGCATCCCTCCCACACTCCTTCAAGTTAGTGTTAAAAACTTCTTAGAGGAAAAACAGTAGATTATGGCCACTAAATTTTCCAATTTTAGCGTTATTATTTTCTCATTACAATTTAAAATAACGCAATAGTGCCCTCCTTCTTTTTCCCTGATTAATGTACCCAAAAACATTCTTAAAAGCTCCGAGTGTTTAACGCGCTTGGCTACTGATCTAAGGGACTGGGTTCGAGCCCCGGGTAAGGCATGGATGTTCGTGTTGGTTTTCTGCTGAGGTCCTGCCAACCTCATAGACCTTTTACTATGGCATATAAACTGACAGGCTCCTGTCAGACCTCTGTGGCAAGCAGCTGCTTGAGTGGGTATTTAATTTTTTTTCATCATGGATGCAATTATTTAGAGTATTCACAGTGGAAATCACTGTTTCATAGAAGGTGAACATTTGATTAAAATAAGTCGTATTACATTATGCTTCTTTGTAGCAGCTTCTTTACAGTGTTAACTTTCTTTGACAGCTATTCACCATGAGGAGTAATACTATCGATATAATCTTATACTTATCATTATGTCTTATTAACATGGCTTTTTTTTTGTTTCCATTTCTTTTATTGTTTATAAATTAGGCTGTATTTTAATTTTTTCCCTTTTTTTCAATTATTCACATCTTATCTCAAATATCCGATATTTCGACGTATTACAAGCCTATTAATCGAAGTTTTACTTACTCGAATACCCATATTATCAAATAACTATCTGAGGGATTGTCGCCCTGGCAATGATGCTTAATAATACGTTTTTTTTTTTCTAAGTGGAAGAAGTTATTCCCCTGCAAAAGGATGGAGATAACCTAAAAGATTTATTGGGCTTGTCTTGGTTTCTGATACAAACCCATACAAAGGGGTTGCCCGCTAGTGTAATAATCAGGTACGCTAACCATTAGTTCAGAAATGGGCTAAATGGGCATTTAGTGAAGAACATTTTTAACCTTTAGGTATATAAGAACGTCTCAAAGGCAGCTTTAACATTTTCGCGCCGTGGGGATATTGTGTTGGGTTGTTTTACCTCTGAGCGGCACTTTTTTTTTTGCACACCATGGGCTAAATGGCCAAGTCACAAGGACCCCGAAGGCTCAGAGAAGGTTGGGGGGGGGACCCACTGGAACAGCTGTTGGGAGACAAATGGTAGCCTCCCGTCAAGGCCATCCAGTGTGTTCTTTAACGTGTACAGGTCTTCCACACTCGGAGTCACGGCTTATCGTCCAATCCGACGGACGACGGCCTTTCCAAGCCCATCGATGGCCTTCCTGCCCTACTGACAGTGGGCAGGGCGGTGAGTTTTGCGGAGATAACTCTCAACGATGACCCAGCTGGGACTCGAACCTGGGAACTTCAGATTACGAGCCTGGCGCACTACCGACTGAGCCACCTCCGCTCCTGGGGATATTGTGTAACATCGGTTTCCCCAAAATATTTTCTTGGAAAGGATACACATTTTTCATTATACTCAGTAACACGTATCATTAGCAATGGCTCTCAACCATTGTTGAAAATATTTGCTCATCAGCAAGGCATTTTGACGCCTCGAGAAATCACCTAAAGTAAGCCCTTTTTCCCTTGAGAATATTTTTAGCAAAGTGTTTTTCACCTTTAGAGAAAAAAAATGTAAAAATATCGTTTTCGCAACCAGAGCCGTTGTCCTGTTCCAGACAGTCTGAAACAGTATATGTCCAAAAATATTTATAGAAGTTTTGAAGGAATGTTAAAAAATAAAATATATAAATACCCCTCAAGCAGCTGCTTGCCGCAGAGTTCTGACACGAGCCTGTCAGTTTATATGCCATAGTAGAAGATCTGTGAGGATGGCAGGACCTCAACAGAAAAACAACACAAACAGCACAGAAAGAAAATCCTAATTTTTACATCACACCTGAATTTTGCCAACTCTAATATTTTGCCAAGTTATCCCAATTTTGCAAACTCCCCTAGATTTTGCCTTCTCCTTAATTTCATAAAACCAATCCCAATTTTCACACTCACCTGTATTTTACCTAGTGGATTCGAATTTTGCCAACTGCCCTAGATTTTGCCAAATTGCCTCAATTTTGCCAACTCACCATATTACTCGCCTTATTTTCATAAAAAAGAAAAATTCTCGGAACATGTTTTTTATTGTGTTTTAGTGTAACATTAATTAGTGTTGTCAGATGTGCACTTATTTTCCTAGTAGCAGATTAAGAACTAAATGCATCTGATTTCAGGACGAGCAAAAATCCTGCCCTGTTTTAAGTATAGTTACCATACAGGAAAAAAAAACAGTTAGTAATATGACATAATTTCGTCGACATATGGGACTTGAACCCACGTATCTCTCCAGAAACATGTCAGAGTATTCTACCATTGAACTAATGCCAGCTCTACGGGACCTGGGTTCGAGCCCCGGGTAAGGCATGGATGTTCGTGTTGTTTTCTGCTGAGGTCCTGCCATCCTCTCAGACCTTCTACTCTGGCATATAAACTGACAGGCTCCTGTCAGACCTCTGTGGCAAGCAGCTGCTTGAGGGGGTATTTATTTTTCTATTTTATTCAATATGACATAAAATGAAGTTAAACCATTGTAAACTTAATCAAATCCTAAGATTTGACGATTTTCAATTAAAAAAATTTCTGCCCGTCTTTAAATGAAAAGAATTAATACAGCAAAAAATTTATTTAGAAACTAAGCTACATATTCTGAATTAAAACGTATGTGTCATAAGTATCCGTCAGTAAAATACGTCACAGAGAAAGTCTGTGTAGAAAGCAAGATTTCAACAGAAAGACAACGCATGAATAATAATATCCCTTTATCCTCAGCCACTCAGCCAGAGGTTCCTTTTTTTTTAAACTCTGAACAGAAATATTAAAACTAAAATCATCCGCTAAAGAAATTTCAGAGAGAACACAGATAAAGCTAAACTTTTTTATACTCCTACGCCTTTAAAGATGTACCAGTGCAAAGTCCACCTATGGGGAAGACTACTGCTACTTCAAGACATATAAGGGCCTTCTGATTACTTCCCTACTAATAATTTTCTCCCTAGTTTTTCGAAATTAGTTCGTGGTTCCAAAAAAAAATTTCCTTCTGTGTCTTTGCAGAATCGTTATCCTTATTCACAGGCCCTAAGAGGCCCGGGAAACTTTCAAATTTTCATATTTTCAAATTGACGCCGTGTTGGGTTGTTTTACCTCTGAGCGGCACTTTTTTGCACACCATGGGCTAAATGATCAGGTCACATGAACCCCGAAGGCTCAGAGAAGGTTGGGGGAGGGGACCCACTGGAACAGCTGTTGGGAGACAGATGGTAGCCTCCCGTCAAGGCCATCCAGCGTGTTCTTTAACGTGCACAGGGTATGGCTCTCCCGCACCCGGGGCCACGGCTTAACGTCCCATCCGACGGACGGCGGCCTTTCCAAGCCCATCGGTGTCCCCTACTGACCGTGGGAAGGGCTGTGAATTTTTGCGGAGATAAATCTCAACGCTGACCCAGTTGGGACTCGAACCTGGGAACTACAGATTACGAGCCTGGAGCGCTACCGATTGAGCCACCCCCGCCCCAAATTGACGCTATGATGAACTGACTTGTGATAAATTCACGGGACACCCCATCCGACGGGTTGCGACCTTTCTTACCATGGGCAGTAAGGTTTTAACGGAGATAACCTCAACTGAGGCACAGAGGGAACTCGAACTTATATCAGCTTACGTGTGCCTGGAGAGCTACTAATTGAACACCTATTGCCGCGCCAATATTAAGCACAGCGCCCAGTTGTTAAGAGTTTTAAACACAAGTTGGATTGGTAATGAGTCAATTTTTGACAATTTTTGAAATAATTGAACTTGCTAAGCTGCGCCCAATGCATGGGATGCTACAGGAAAAGTAACGATGTTTCACAAGACTTAACAAAAGGCCTGTAAAAGCTAGGAGTAGCTTCTAGGATTTTTCTGTCCTATATGTCGCAAAAAAAAAATAACCTCACGTGAATATGCTACTGATGTTTGCAGAGGTGGAGCTCTATGTGATACATTCGTTAGAAGTTTACATATTTAAGGGTCTCTACCGATATAAATTAAAACTACCTAAGTATTTGAAAAATGCTAGTTATATTTCATTACCAATCCAACTTAAAACGAGTTTTCCAATTATCTCAAAAAAAAAAGTTTTGTTGCCACCCGCTCTGGGAGTAAGGGAACGCTTTTAACTTATCGCCCCCAATGGAAAATTAAGTTTCTTAAAAATTCCCAAGAATATCGTTTAGTATAAACTGACAGGCTCCTGTCAGACCTCTGTGGCAAGCAGCTGCTTGAGGGAGCATTTATTTTATTATTTTTTTATTTATGTAAACAGTTATGTTATTAATGTTAGGTGGAACATTAATAGCAGACGCTAAACTGATCTTAAATAATCTTCTTTGGAATTAACGATATCAAAGAAAATTCCTCTAATCAGTTTGATGAAACGCTTTTAGTTTGTTATATTAACTTTTCAGATAAATTCTAAACAAGTAATATTGTCAGTCTTTTTAACAAGGTGTATTTTAAAACATACCCTGTAAAAGTTTTATAAATTTAAAATTCTTCATTTTCGGACAATTTTGCATTTTAGGAACTATTTAAAGGTTTTGTTGTTTTCTTTAGGACCTGGGAAGCTGCTTAGGATCAGATTAGCACAGTAGCTGCTGTTAATGATCATTGCTCCTCAACTTTAAATGAACTGTTAATCTTTACTTCCTGTTTTTTGTTTAATCAACTTTCGTGAACTGTTAATGATCATTACTCCACAACTTTAAATACTAAACATATATTTCTGAAAACCTAGATTTAGAAAAAAGCAGATACATTTGATTTAATCTTTTTCTATTGCAGATTTCTACAAAATGATTTTCTACAAGTTTTCTTTAACACAGTATGGAGTCTCCCTTACTTTCTGGAACTAATATAGGTAAGAAGGTAGTTAAAACTCTTCAACAAACTCGTATTCATATCTAACCGAGTTCCAAACGTGGAACATCAAAATCTACAATCATGCAAGTAATCACCTAATTAGTGTGCTTAATCCCGCACCTTTTATGTCTTGCGTCCTTTCTGCTTTCATTCAGTCAGTTTCAAATACGATTCAAGTTACGTAATATATATTTTTAGCAAGGAGGAACTATTTTAATCTAGATTTTCCGAATGATTTCAGAAGTTAAACAAAAACTACAGTTTTTTTTTTTCTCTGAAAATAAGCAATGGGTTACTAAATAAGATGGGGCGGGGGTGGCTCAGTCGGTAGCGCGCCAGGCTCGTAATCTGTAGTTCCCAGGTTCGAGTCCCAGCTGGGTCAGCGTTGAAATTTATCTCCGCAAAATTCCCCGCCCTGCCCACGGTCAGTAGGGGACACCGATGGGCTTCGAAAGGCCGCCGTCCGTCGGATGGGACGTTAAGCCGTGGCCCCGTGTGCGGGAGAGCCATACCCTGTGCACGTTAAAGAACACGCTGGATGGCCTTGACGGGAGGCTACTATCTGTCTCCCAACAGCTGTTCCAGTGGGTCCCCTCTCCCAACCTTCTCTGAGCCTTCGGGGTCCATGTGACCTGGCCATTTAGCCCATGGTGTGCAAAAAAGTGTCGCTCAGAGGTAAAACAACCCAACTAAGTAAGATATTTTCATTCCGCCATTACTTCAAATAATAACAGCTTTCACTGTTTTCCTTCTAATTTTTATTGGTATAATTTTAAGTTGGCAACGCATTTATCGTATTCGTTAACTGATAACAAAGGCTCTACTTTATTATACTGTCATTGATTAATACAAAAACTAACACTTTGCGTGATAAAAATATATGAGAAATCTCTGATCGTGAGTGCGTCAGTGGCCACGTTTCAAATTATAAGGAATTCAGTGGTTAATGAGACAACTGAATTTAAAATTTTATTTAAAAAAAGGGGCCTTTAGTAAATAAACGAACAAACCGGAATTCATCAATGCTTTTCATTCTTTTCTCTAGCAAACAGCTGAAGCGTACGACAAAGCTGCAAAAGATCGGATTTCTGTTGTCCATCATAAGGAACTATCACATTATTAAAGTACGCCAAATGTCAGCGTAATTTCAAAACTAGCAATGTGAAAACTACCTATGGAAATTTAAAGAAAACAAGTAGGAAGATATCAGTTGGTGGTGTGTATAGCGGCTACTCCCGCTCCGACTGAGCGAGAAGGAATGCGGAGCCACATGCCGGCCAGGTCGGCCACCTTGCAAACGACATGTGTGGCAAGAAACCATCGCCATCTTGGCAGCCTCTCGACAAAACAAAAACACTATCAACAAAGCGCTCTTGCAGTCGGAAGGTAATCAGCTGTGGTAGAGGACACTCACAGCATGAACAATTGTCACAGACTACGAAACTTCGAGGGAAGTGAACTTTAAACGTTCTTTTATGTGTATAATAAAAACAGGAAGTACCGAATCTTTTCCGATGCTTTAAAAAGGTAATAATGATTTTTCATTTATTAAGGAGGATTTTAAAAATAAGACACAGTGGTGTAGCGTTAAACGAAGAACGTACAAAAGCAGTGCAATGCATCCCCTGTCCTGCTGTGGGATATGTTATAATCCCAAAATATAGTAAATCCAAACAATATGTTCACTAAAATGTACAGAACTTTATTATTTTAACTCGAAATTGCTCAATGGGTTGGGTTGTTTTACTTCTGAACGGCAATTTTCTTTTTACATACAATGGTCTAAATGAATAGGTCACAAGGGTCCCGAGAAAGTTGGAGGGACAGCTGCTAGCAGAAAGCCCGTCTAGGCCATCCAGTGTGTTTTTCAACATGTACATGATATACTCTCCTGTACACGGTGCTATGGCTTAACGTTCCATTCGACGAATGGAGACTCAAGCTCTTCGGTTGCTCAAAGAAAGAACTAGGAGTAAGGTAGGAGTCATTTGATTATAGTATGGGAGAAAAAATAGCATGGAAACGCCATCTAGCCTCCACTACACCATTGGCTGCATGACAAAGGGCACCATTGGCTTTATGAAAGAAATATTCGTGAAATACTGATTTACTGCTAAACTACTAGAAAAGTGGGTTGGGTTGTTTTACCTCTGAGCAGCACTTTTTGCACACCATTGGCTAAATGGCCAGGTCACATGGACTCCGAAGGCTCAGAGAAGGTTGGGGAAGGGGACCCACTGGAACAGCTGTTGGGAGACAGATGGTAGCCTCCCGTCAAGGCCATCTAGCGTGTTCTTTAACGTGTACAGGGTATAGCTCTACCACACAAGGGGCCACGGCTTAACGTCCCATCCGACGGACCGTAGCAGGGCGGGGAATTTTGCGGAGATAAATCTCAACGCTGACCCAGCTGGGACTCAAACCGGGGAACTACAGATTATGAGCCTGGCGGGCTACCGACTGAGTCACCCCCACCCCTATTAGAAAAGTGGCATTAGAAGTGTGTACAGAGAATCCCAATATAGTAAAATGCAATGAAAATAATGTTATGATAGTTACATAAAAAATAATCATAATAAAAGAAATTTGTCGTATATTAGGAGTTAACTTCTTAAAAAAAAAAAACGGTAAATCCCGTGGCCGAGTGGTTAGCGCGCTTGGCTACTGATCTAAGGGACCTGGGTTCGAGCCCCGGATACGGCATGGATGTCCGTATTGTTTTCTGCTGAGGTCCTGCCATCCTCTCAGATCTTCTACTGTGGCATATAAACTGACAGGCTCCTGTCAGACCTCTGTGGCAAGCAGCTGCTTGAGGGGGTATTTATTTTTTTATTTTTTTTTAACTATCTGTTCCAACAAGCATCTGTCCGTGAATTCTTAAATAATGTCGCAACTTTCCAACACACTGTCCGGAATGGAAATATATTTCCGCGTGTTTACGAAATGGCGAAGACTACCGCCATATTGCCAGCGGATAATGGAACTTAACTAAAACAATGATATTATAATAATGAACAAATAAGACAATAACTTAACGAATGATAAAACGCGTGGATTGGAACTGCTTTGAAAAACTTTTCGCTGACAGTACCGTTAAAATACAATCAGAATGTGCAGATCACGAAAATCCAGAGAACAATCAGAATAGTGCAAGTTCGAAAATCCTCTTTTATGACAGGTTGAAGCATTATGACGGCATGTACGAGAGCATATATGCCATACAGTGATATCAGCAAAGTTGCCAGATGCTAAAAAAACAAAGCACATAATAATAAATAAATACCTCCTCAAGCAGCTGATTGCCATAGAGGTCTGACAGGAGCCTGTCAGTTTAATGCGCCATAGTAGAAGGATCTGTGAGGATGGCGAGTCCTCAGCAGATTTTCTGCCAACTGCACGCGGTGTTCTCCAGGTGGTCACCCTCCCAAGTACTGACAGCGCCCAAAGCTGCTTAACTTCGGTGATCGGACGAGAACCGGTGGTTTGATGGAAAAATACACGTTATAAATACTATTTAAGGATTTTCGCTTTACATATTTCGTTATATTGATCATATTTTTTGTATCGTGATAAATTTTTATTACGTTAAACTTATATTTTCGTTTATACCTAGTAATCGTTAAAATGAAACATTTTTACATACATAACAAATCGGCTGTGTCGGGAAATAATTTCCTTATATGAATATTTCGCTACTCCGGCGTTCGATACATCGACATTTTATTGTACTTGCTTGCAACCATTCAGATCGTAATACAAAACATTTAATTACAATTTACTCTCAATTATCCGTGGCAATGATGTGATGAATAGGTGAGAATAAATCAGCAGATTTCATTTGGCCCTTAAAAAACGTTTGCTATTCGAAACTTATAATTTGAAGATGAGACTCATGATTTTAAGAGTTTGCAACGATACAAAGTCTTCTATCCAAGACAAATTAACATTATTTTCCTTACAAAATTCATCGCGAATATCCTGAAAGCGGATAATTGAGACCATATTGTGTATCGAGGCAACTAAAACGGAAAAACAGAAAGGAAACAAGAAAAAGTAATAATGAGAGAAAAACATTAATCAAATTATTATTTATATTAAAATAATATAAAATTAAATATTATATTAATAAAATGTTTCCTTTCACTGGCATATGCATGTTTTCGCCTTCGGCCCGCGAAGATATTCAACAAGAACGCATATCGCCTTTGACGAATATGGAAATCTCGTTTTCAAAGGGAACGGATTTCGTTTACCTACTTCTGCACTGTTTAAGAGTTTTAAATTCGAACTAACAGATGATTGATAAAATGCAAATAATAGCATTTTGTTATTACTTATACAACAAAAAATTATTTGTCATTTATTCCTTAAATTTAAAGTTAGTTTTCTCACACTCCTCTCAGAAAATCCATTACCATATTAGTCCGGCTTTGAGTGGTACCTGTGGTGAAGTGAAAATCCCATTTTTGCCAAAAGATCTGAACATTACGATTTGAAAAAATACCCTCAAACAATAATACGTAAAAGAATTAATTTTCGTGAAGATAACAGCAGTTGACATCTCCGAAAGAAAAATATTAAAAAATATAATAGTAGTCTTTTTTTAAACTGTGACAGAGAAAACTGTAATCTCTGTTCCTAAGTAACTTTCTATGCCTGACTTTTAGTAAAACTATTCGTGGTAAATATACTAAATTAAAGAAAATCCTTGAAAAATTTCTATTCAGCCACGTGGTTACGAATGCAATTAAAATCTTTCAAGCAAGGATGGTCTCTTTGCACTGCTAACATAAATGTTATCTCTAAATCTTGTAACAATTGTTCCAAAGCTTCTTGTACGTTTTCAAATGTTTATCGTTTTTTATTAATCAAACATATTTAATTCGGCTTTACAAAATTGCTAAATCAATTCAGTAAACACCCAGTCCCTGACTAGCACTAATTATATTAACCCGTTTTTTAAAGTAAAGGCTGATTTTCGACTAAAACGATTTCTCCGGGAAGTCTCCAAGATCGTTTACATTATTGCATTTACCATAAAAGAAAAAAAGCCTTAATGTTTTCCTTGTCTCAGGTATCTGGCCTATCCTTGTTTATAATTCCAGTACTTCCACAAAGATTTTTCACATTTACTTGTAAAAATTGGTGTTATAAACAGCTATAACACGTAATACATTTGTAAACAATAGGTAACAGTTCAACTGTTGCTGACCGGTTACAAATTGACCTTAATTGGTTTAAAGGTTTTAACTAGTCACATGTGGAGTAGCTACGCTATAAACGTATAGTTAGTCATCTTCATCACTCGACAATGATATACGGCAATTTCTCATTTTCGACCTTCATTACTTGATATGATAATTGATAATGATATTTTGCACGTGCCGTGTATTAAACAAACCTACATTTAGCTGTTTTTTGTTTTGACATTAATCATTGTTCTCCTGTAAAATGGAGTAGCTTTCTATGCCTGACTTCCAGTAAAACTATTCGTGGCAAATGTACTAACTTAAAGGAAATCCTTAAAAAATTTCTATTTAGCCACATGGTTACAAACTTAGGTTACGAATGCAATTAAAATCTTACTTCCACAACTTCGTACTTATAAAATATACATAACAAAAAGTATTAACCAAAGTAGAGTCATGATAAAGGAAGAAAATTAAAAATATGCCATCAGGTTAGAATTCTGTAACATATCCCTCCTATATGCATTATTTCTTCTGAGAAATCACGTTACACAAATTTTCTGAGAACCGCATATAATGTGTTAGTCGCAGCTTTGTGTACTTAGTCCTATTTTTTTCATTAGCATCCTATTCATGTTACAGAGCATTACCTCATTTCTTCATCTTCTTGTTTTTCTCAACCGTATCTTAAAATATTTGATTTGCTTTATCATAAACACACAATGTACCATACATAGTATTTCTACCTCTCATATATGTCACAAGATTTCCAAACAACTTCTTACCAACTGATAACAAAATTTTATTTTTTCATCCCTTTCGCTTTTTAACACACTTTTAATACGAATTCAGCTGAATCTTCATTACTACATATTCATTCTCAGAATCTTATTTCCAGTATTCCTTTGTCTATTGACTTCTTGCATTTCTCTTAATCACGTAATTCTGCTGAGTATCACCACTTTTTTTTTGTTACAATTTATGTTTATTCCACGCAAATCACATATGATAAATTCTTAATCGTTAATGTAAATGTTTTCAAAACGAACTGAAAAAAATATTATTTTCCGGTCAAAATTGTTGTCGAATGCAATTAATCACTGAAATTTTGAATTACGAAAAATGTTGAAATGATTGGATTGGGTTACCGCTGAGGGTTTCTTTTTTTTTCATGCAATGGGCTAAATCAGGCTAAATGGTCACAGGAGGCAAGGACTCAAATATGGGTAGTAAAGGGTATCCACTGGAATGTTGTTTGTTAGGAGACAGAATCCGCTGCCAAGGTTCCAGAGTGTTCTTGAACGTGCACAGGATAGACAGCAGCTCCTTCCTCAAAGGTGGCAGAGTGAGAGTTAACGGAGTTAATTTCAGTTCAGGCACAATTGGAACTCCAACCTGGAACTGTAGATAACGAGCCTGGCGAGCTACCGACTGAACCAACCCGCATCCCATGTTGGGGAAAAATTACCTCTCAAGCAGTTCATGCCAGAGATGTGGCTTTAGATTGGATTGTTTTACCTCTGAGCGGCACTTTTTTGCACACAATGGGCTAAATAGCCAGGTCACAAGGACCCCGAAGGCTCGGAGAAGGTTGGGGGAGGGGACCCAATGGAACAGCTGTTAGGAGACAGATGGCAGCCTCCAGTCAAGGCCATCCAGCGTGTTCTTTAACGCTGGTTGGCCTTAACTGGATGGTTCTTTAATGCGCACAGGGTATGGCTCTCCGGCACACGGAGCCACGGCTTAACGTCCCATCCGAAGGACGGCGGTCTTTGCAAGCCCATAGGTGTCCCCTACTGACCATGGGCAGGGAGGGGAGTTTTGCGGAGATAAATCTCAACGCCGACTCAGCTGGGACTCGAACTTGGGAACTGCAGATTACGAGTCTAGCGAGCTCCCGACTGAGTCACCCCCGCCCCTTGCCAGAGATGTGGCAGGAGCCTGTAAGTTAACATGTCACAGAGGTCTGTGATGATGGCGAGAGCTCAACAGAAAGACAACACTGAAGACAATCCATTCCTTTGATCAGTAGCCAAGCACGCTAACCACTCGGCCACTAGGGAAGGAAAAATTTATAAAAAAAACTCTCTTTGGTGTTGCAACAAATATCTGTAGTAAAATGTGCTGCAATTTTGTCCTACCTGGAATAGTTTTTTTTTATTATTTAGTCTCTATCATTCAATATAGGAAACATTACATACTAACAGATTTATTCGGAGTTTTACTTTTTAGAATATGGAATAGATCGCACTCTCCACGTCGAAAACTTTCATTTGGCATAAAAATCATTATGCTCCATCCCCTCCGGTTTCATCCCCCCCCCCTCTTTTAGGGAAGGAAAGAAATGGGCATATTTCGAGGTACCGTATGAACATCCCCACATCAGAAATTTCCCTTGCACAGAAAATCGAACTTTTCAAATCATTTCGTACCCACCAGAGTCCCTCGGATACAGTTTGCCAGGCATATGTGACTTTACAGAAAAAAAAATATGGTCTGAATTGTCGAAAAACATATAGGTACTACAAAAAAAATTATTACAAAACATTATTACTTAACATATTAAAACTTTTATTAATTAACATATTAAGTTTATTAGCTTTTACATAGTTTTCAAATTAAGTTAATGATTTTAATTTCCGATACGAATTCTTAGTTTTTGAATCTTTCATTCCAACGAAGAATCTCGTGTTCCGTTAGTGCTTAATTAGAACGACTTCAATATCCACACACGCTCCTGCTCTTGACCCAACAAACTGAACAATGAGTTTATCACGCGAAATCATAAATTAGTTTGATGCATTCATAATTTATTGGTGACAACAGTTATTTTGAATAACTTTCAACCGTTAAATCTATGGGTATTTTGAGATGTTCAAACCCGTTCACCTTAATTTGACCCCGGCGGGTTAGCACATAGCCTATATTCTTCCCCTGGGAGAAAGGGAACGTTCATACAAAATTTGGAGCCTCTAGTTCTTCTGGGGGCAGAGTGCATAAGTGGTCAGAAACACACAAACTTTCTTCTTTATATATTAAATATACTAACATTGTCCTATGAAAAATTATTTGCAGCAAAAATATAAAATCTTTGTCATGAACCTTAGCCGTTGTGGTAATCAGCGTGGTTGAGATACATGGTCTCTCACTCACTAATGGTGCTCAAGAACTCAGGTATACCTGCATTACTTTTTACACGTTTATTACTATACACATCTGTTATTATAATACAGTGCTACCAGGGTCACAACAAGGCACTCACAGTCACGGTCACAACGAGGCACTCACAGTCTGCACTACCAGGGTCACAACAATATTCGCTTTAATCAGCAGCTCCACACTAAGACAAACAATACTAGCTGGTCTTATATCATGGGCCCAACTAAGATGCAGTTCGCATTGAACCGCTGACAGACACTAACGATATTCCTTTGAACGAGGAACAGACCACCGTCCACTTCTCGAACCTTCATAAAGCGTCAGCTCCCCAACTTTGCGAACAAAGCTGAAACGTGCTTTCTGCTTGCAGTTAGAGAGAGAAAACGTTGATCTCTTCCCATCTCCAAGAATCGTAGTTTATCAACTTAGGGTGGGGGGCGTTCGACCATGCTTAATTTCTTCTAAACTGCTTTCCCCGTACGTTTGGCCGAGTGGAAGTTAGCGCAGAAAAACTAAGCGTAGGACTCACACCTGAAAGCTTCAGATTATGAGACAGGCGCACTACCGACTGAGCCCCTTCAAGGGGGAAGAAGCACCATTATTTGTGATAAGGTTCTACATCTCAATAGCATTTTTGAACAAATATAATAACATCTGATATCTGAATATTACATTATGAGTTTTAAATGTCTTTTTTTTTCTAATATATATGTATTAGGTCAGAAAATCACTTTAACTATTACTCTAAAGGAGGCTCAGGCTTCGTTCGTTGTAAAAATTGGGAGCAAATGTAACGAAATATCTATACTCCTACACTGATCAAGGTTTAGCAGGTTGAGTCCCAGCTGGGCCAGCGTTGAGATTTATCTCCGCTAAATTCCCCGCTCTGCCCAAGGTCAGTAGGTGCCACCGATCGGCTTGGAAAGGCGCCGCCCAACGCATGGAGCTTTAAACCATGGCTCTGTGTCGGGGGAGCCATACCCTGTGCACGTTAAAGAACACACTGGATGGCCTTGACGAGAGGCTACCATCTGTCTCCCAACAGCTGTTGCAGTGGGTCCCCTCCCCAAACCTTCTCCGAGTCCTTGTGACCTGGCCATTTCGCCCATTGTGTGCAAAAAAGTGCCGCTCAGAGGTAAAACAACCCAACCCAACTGATCAAGGTTAAAAGTGCCTTCGGATTTCAGTAATGCTGTTTTTAGTTACTTGCGATTTTATCTGTGATTTCAGATTACCGATGTTTTCTAATCGTTGCTTTTCGTTCTCTTCTGCCATATATATTCAATTGGTGGCAACTGGTGTCACAATTATGGCCAGCTTTAATCACATCGCATTCCTAACGTTTATTATTACAGTTAACATTTCCTTTTCTCCTTTATATTCTAACGGCTTGCATGTTTGAAGATATCAAATCCATATTTTTGCCAGTTTCCACTCAAGATTAAGGAAATTGTATAATGAATTTATGCTTTCGAAATGATCTCATTTTAACCTTTTCTGGCCATACAGACAGAGATACAATGTTAGCTATTTTCGCACTGTAAATTAATCCTTAATCTCAATTTTCATCACCAAAACTTTTTTGCTGAATAATTTCTTGCTTCAAATATTCGCGAATAACTATTTCCGATAATCTTATCGCATATATTCACGTTGTTCGCCCGAATGTACTGTAACGACATGAAATACAAGCTTATTAATCCATTATGCCCACCAACGCAAGGCTTACTTCATAAAGGTTACATACGCCACTAGTAATGAATGATCGTTGTACCGCTACATGATACAAATGTGTCACTATGTGGTTCACAAGCGCATTACGTCATAAGTGCAACGACTGCAGAAACTCAACCCCGCAATCATGTTAGAAACGGATACCTGCAATAAATTCCTCTCTTAATCCTCCCCAAACCACACCTTAATTGTCTAACGCAGCACTGATACAGATTATAAGCAATTCGATAGTATTAATAGTTCTGCGAAGGCACTATAAGCGAGGCAACAACACAAAAGCATTCGACCGTCAGCTCTGCTACTACTCCTTGCGCAGTTCAACTGTAAATGTTGTTGGCTCGGGCAAGGCAAGCGAGGCACCACAACGCTCTAGAGAGCAGTCAGTGCTATGGTCAGAGCCATGCGTGTGGCATTCAGAGTTGGCACACTGCCAAGCTCGAGTCTTGTGTGGAAGCAACTCAAGAGGTGGTTGTTCGTGAGGCATATATAGGCTTTTAACATCGAATGGCTCATGCTTTGAAATGTTTTCGGATTTTCACCAAATTTTCATACTGAAACCAATGTAAAAAAAACTAAATATAACTAATAAATATATACATCGCTATATTTTTTAATATTACTTCCTATTGTAATAGAAAAATTAATACAACTAGGAAATTAAAACGCCATTTTCACATTGATAAAAAATTTTACGTTTAATTTTGACTTTCACATAGAAAATATCTTTTTCAAAGAATTCATACACAAGTACTGCCACTGTGTTATATTCTTTTAATTTTGTCCACAATAACATGCGAATCGCATATAAGCAACTTTAGAACTGAAATGAAAATAAAAAAAAAATCATATAGTTTGTATACAGCATTCTTATTAGAATTACTTAAATTTCTGAGCTCGAGTCCGGTTACGGAATAAAACATTCTCTGCTATATATCGTAAAACACATATTAGGAATAAAAATCATTCGTTTGTATGCAAACACTTTATAGGCCATTACAAACTTTAAAATAATTGCAATTATTTGACGATAAAATGTTATTTGCATACAATTCGTAAACAGTCTTGTGTAACATCATTATAAACGCTGAGTGATCCATTAATGAGAGAGGATATCTAACAAATACTGAAAACTGCTTATATTTAATAACTAAAGACACTAAAGTTTGAAATTGTAATCAAAAGGGCTGTTTTACTTATTTTTTTTATTTTTTCACAACTACATGTTTTAAATGCGGGGTCTGTAAATGGTAGCTAGGTAGTCACTGGAAGGAGAGCTATGCACCAATCCCCTGTGATGATGCATAGAACCGGCCAGGCCTAGCACCTAATGTCCGACCCCGCCTTCTCGTGGTGCGGACCGTTAGTAACTTTCAAAAGAGATACTCTCTTGTGGAAGTGAACGGAAGGGGAGGGCTGCCAGATTAGTGTGGCCTACTGATCTGGACAACTATGGCTACTTTTCTTTTTTTTTTCTACCCTGCTGAGGAGTGGTCAACCACACAGGGTCCTGGTGTTGACCGTATAAACCCACTGGAGTGGACAGATATATGGCTCTGAGCTTGATTATGGATCCTGATTTTGCTGCACTGGTGGGCTTCTATGGAGGGAAAATCTTCCGCTGTGTTTTCTGTTTGTTTGTGGGTTGACAGCCCCAAGTGAATAGATTCACAGGATATGTTTATCAGCTGGTGGATAATCCTGAGCAGAGGTCATCGCAGGCACCTGAACTCTTTGCTTCTATTGGCATCGTCAAATTCTACATTGGAGGAAGTCTTCCAGTGTAGATGGCTTCAGCCTTTAGTGGTGGGGGAACGGGTCTTTGCCCCATGTCTGCGATTAGGGGGCTGTTTGATATTGTCGGCATTCCCTCTCTCAATAAACATAGTTTCTTTAAACATCCTACTAACCATTTTCTCTCCATAGGTAGTTGGAATGTGAGGACTCTGCACAGAGCTTTTTCTCTTGATGTCCTCACACAAGAATTCCACCATTATAATTTAGATATTCTCGGCTTGCAAGAGACCAGATGGACAGATAAAGGTCAGATTCTTAAAAATAATCTTAAATTTCTCTTTTCAGGGAGGGACGACAACAAGCATCACCAAGGCGTGGGTCTGCTTCTCAGCAGACACGCTAGCAATGCTCTTCTAGGATATGAGTGCATTAATGAAAGGTTTCTTACAGCAAAATTTCAGACAAGCGTTAAAGACCTGAATGTTATCTGCTGTTATGCCCCCACTGAGGATTCCGATAAGGATGAGAAGGATAGGTTTTATGAACAACTTCAGGATATTTTGAATTCTGTCAAGAAAGGAGATATTACCCTTGTTCTTGGTGACTTCAATGCCAAAGTTGGTACTGACTCTGACCTTTGGGGAGGGGTGATTGGCCCTTTTGGTATTGGTAGCTGCAATGGCAATGGGCAACGTCTCCTACAGGTGAGTAAACTCAATGGTTTCAGAATAACTAACACATATTACAAACATCGCGACATACATAAGTACACATGGGTTTCACCTGATGGGCTGCATAGGAATATGATTGATTATATATTAATTAACAGCAAATGGGCTAGTTCTGTTAGAAATACCAGGGCATATAGGGGAGCTGAAATTGGATCTGACCATTACCTTGTTAAAAGTGTCTTGCAACTTAAACTTAAAAAGTGTTGTGCTAGGGTTAAAAAATTTGTTTTTAATACTGAAGCTCTGAAAGACCCAGTTATAGCCAAAGCTTACCATGATAGGTTACTTAGTCATTATGACAGTCATGGTATGCTTACCACTGAAGTTGAGGAAGAATGGGATCATTTTAAACAGGCTTTTTTGGACACTAGCAGTACTCTTTTAGGAAAAAAGGAGCAGAAGAGGCAAAATTATTTGAGTGATAAGGCACTTGAGCTTATTTCGGAAAGAAAGAACTGCAGGAATGTCCTTAATCAATACCCTACTAGTCCTAATAGAAAGCATTACAGAGAACTTAATAAACGTGTAAAAGATCAGTTAGCTGCCGATAAGAATCTTTGGCTTGATGGTTTGGCTGACAAAGCCGAGGAAGCAGTTAGACAGCACAACAACAGAGAGCTGTACCAGATAGTTAATGTTTTGTGTGGTAGAAAACGGACAGGTATACAGGGATTGAAGGATAAACAAGGTAAGGTTATAGAAGGTGAGGATTCTGTCATGGCTAGGTGGGCTGAGCATTTCAGTGATGTACTAAACAATGCGGTTAGTTCTATTCCCATTGTTTGCAATGATGATAGATGCATTGGTGGCTTTAATGTTGGCCCTATAACACAATCCGAAGTTATTTTGGCTGTTTCTAAACTTAAGCTTCATAAATCCCCAGGGGTAGATGAAATTACTACCGAAATGCTTAGAGCTGGAAATGTTTCGGTTACCATTTGGATGACTGAAATTCTGAATATCTTTTATGATAAAGGCATGGTTCCTAAGGATTTTACCAGAGCTATTGTTATCCCTATTTTCAAAAAAGGTGATCGCAGTTCTTGTGATAACTATAGGGGTATTAGCCTACTCTCTGTTCCAGGTAAAGTTCTTTCCATGATTGTGCTTAACAGAATTAAGAATCTGGTTGATAGTCAATTGCGTGATGAGCAATGTGGATTCAGAAGTGGTAGGGGATGTGTGGATCAGATATTTTCACTTAGGCAGATTCTTGAGAAATGTTTAGAGTTTCAGAAACCTTTGGTTGCTAGCTTTGTTGATTTCAAAAAGGCTTTCGACTCTGTTGATCGTCATAATTTGTGGTTGATTGTGAAATCATATGGTATACCAGACAAGTTAGTTAACATAATGAAAGCTCTCTATAATAACACTGAGTCGTGTGTGAGAGTTGGTAAGGCTTGTAGCAATTGGTTTAGCATTACTTCTGGTGTTCGATAAGGGTGCATTTTGTCTCCTTTTCTCTTCAGTTTGGTTATTGATTATGTTATGCGAAATTCACTTCAAGGGAAAGATTTTGGCCTTAAATGGACTGGAGATATGAAAATTTCTGATTTAGATTATGCTGATGATTTAGCCCTTTTGGCAAATGATGTTGATGAGATGAACTCTTTCATTCGAGCTGTTGATGAGACTGGTAGTAGAGTAGGTTTGGTTATAAACAGAGAGAAAACTAAAGTGATGAAAATTGGTCAGGCAGGCTGTGATTCAGTTAATCTGAATGGTTGCCGTCTTGAGCAGGTGTCACAGTTTAATTATCTTGGGAGCTATGTAACAGATAATGCTGATGTGCGGCATGAGATTAACAGACGAATAGGGATTGCTGCCCGGACTTTTAAGAATCCATATGGAGAGTGTGGAGAAATAGGCGTATACACCTAAAGACTAAAATTAGGCTGTATAATAGTTTGGTTCTTTCTAGGGTTAGTTATGGTAGTGAAACTTGGATACTTTGTAAACAAGATAACAGGAAACTAGATGCTTATGCAGTATCTTGGGCATTAGGTGGTTCAACTTTGTAACTAATGATGAGGTTAGGCAAAGGAGTTTGCAACCTCCTTTAAGCAGCATATTGTGCAGAGAGAGACTCCGTTCGTTTGGCCATGTTGCCCGTATGAATAATTTTAGATTGGCGAATAGGGTTATGAACAGTGTGCCTAAAGGCCTCAGAAAGAAGGGGAGACCTAGGATGCGGTGGGCAGACAATGTCAAACAGGACCTTGTTAAAATTGGTGTGCAGTGGCCAGATGCAGTAGATGTAGCTCAGGATAGACTTGCTTGGAGAACTAAATTGCACGGTCTGGTTGGACCTCCGTAGCCCATGGCTGCTTGAGGTTGATGATGATGACATGTTTTAAATTTCAAAATTTTCATGACTGAACCAGAAGTCGTCTGTATTGAATCTTTCATTAATGGATTCATATCCCACAAGAGCATCACCTAACGTTCCTGCTGAGAAACATAACTACATCTTATAGGTTGGTGTTTTTTTTTACCTCTGAGCGGTACTTTTTTGCATACCATGGGGCTAAATGGCCAGGTCACAAGGACCCCAAAGGCTCAGAGAAGGTTGGGGAGGGAACCCACTGGAACAGCTGTTAGGAGACATATGGTAGCCTCCCGTCATGGCTATCCAGCGTGTTCTTTAACGTGCACAGGGTATGGCTCTCCATCACGCGGAGCGACGGCTTTAACATCCCATCCGACGGTGGCCTTTCAAAGCCCATCGGTGTCCTCTACTGACCGTGAACAACGCTGACCCAGCTGGGACTCGAAACTGGGAACTGCTGATTACGAACTGGGGCCCCTGATTACTCACTACCGACTGAGAACACCAGCCCCCCTACATTCTGTAGGCATTTGCTATCATCACGTCATAAAAAGAGAAAATTAAGATTATTTTTAAGTATATGACCTTTACCTATTCACCTGGTCTCTTGCAAGCCCAAAATGTCATGGAAAGATTCTCAACTAAGTTTTTGTGAAAAAATCGACACAAGAGTTAATTTTATCTAAATCAAATCCGTATATATTGTGATGTTCAATTATACGCAATCGATATTTAAAGTCATGTAAATTGAAACAATAAATCCTTATGAACAGCGAAAATCGAAGTTACCGGACAGGTAATTTTAAAATGTTTGTTTATTGAAATTCAAACACTAGTTAATTTGTGCCTATTTCTAACATTGTTCGTGGGCAAGTCTTTGAACCAGTTAAGTAAAGATTAATCATTCAGATTAATGCAATATAGTTTTTAAAATAAATCCTATTCTTACCTTATTATTCACTTTTTAACGTACTATTAAGTTTATGGAAAAACTACTACGAATAATTTATTAAAGGTAATAAACTATATCAATTATCATTCTGCACTTTAGTATAACAAAATATATTGTTACGACAGATGAACGTGTTACAATGAACTTGTGATGATGTTTCGTCTTGATGCTCGCGTAAACTACAGCGTGATAATTACGTCACAAACTACCTGAAAATAAAGAATAAGTTGCTGAAATTAAGAGGAATTAAGAGTGTGAAGAAAAACGTAGTTTGTTTTAGCCTGTGCGGTATAGTGTAAAGAAGAAACGTTCTTATTTGGTGTGTTCAAAGGAAGTTAGCGTTAATCCTGTTAGCGGACTGGCAAGAAAAAGAAGGATACTTAGGACACCTAAGAATGTGGCCTGAGAAGATTTTATGTTAGTCGAACATGCAGAGTTGATCTCAACTTTTCTGTAAGAAGACTTCCATCGTTTGATGCATAATTATCTTTAGTTTATTTACAAGAATTGGCAAAGTTATTCTCGATAGATTGCAGATTGTTCACAATATGATTGTAACCACTTATCAACTATTGTAAAAAGCCTTAATTTTATTCTTTGACTGTATATAATAGGAATTACAGAGGAAACATTTCTTTGTATGAATAGTAATAAGGTGCCAAGTTTTTCTGAAGATTTATTTTTATACTAATAAAGATTTGTGTTGGTTGACTTTAGTTTATATAAATGTTTTAGTTCATACTTTTGTAATAAATTAATAATTATAATTCTAAAATAAAGTAAATACTTTTTTTTTAACTCACGCTCAGTTTCCATCTCTTGAATTCATGATAATATATTACTCATGCTATCCTTTCCAGCAGAAATCCTCCTAATTTTTTTTTTTTTAAATGGATGCTGAAGTCTACACATTAGAGCGAAAACGAGTGTCGGAATGTAATATGGGATACGAGAAAGCGGCCAAAAATAACGAAAATACGATGCTATCATATATGTTTCACGCAGCAGAATTCGGCGAAAGGCAAATGATGCGGAAATGAGAACTTTTTTATTATCCTGTTTTAAATTAATAAAGAAGTCCATGCTACGATATTTTCTAAAAATTTTGAAATTTTTGTACGTTTTATAATGGATATCGGATTAATCGGGATTTCGATTATCCTTCCCACCCTTAATTCTCGATAATCGAGTGTACTATATATTGGGCGGGATGGCTCAGTCGGTAGCGCGCCAGGCTCGTAATCTGCAATTCCCAGGTTCGAGTCCCAGCTGGGTCAGCGTTGAGATTTATCTCCGCAAAACTCCCCGCCCTGCCCACGGTCAGTAGGGGACACCGATGGGCTTGGAAAGGCCGCCGTCCGTCGGATGGGACGTTAAGCCATGGCTCCGTGTGCGGGAGAGCCATACCCTGTGCACGTTAAAGAACACGCTGGATGGCCTTGACGGGAGACTACCATCTGTCTCCCAACAGCTGTTCCAGTGGGTCCCCTCCCCCAACCTTCTCTGAGCCTTCGGGGTCCATGTGACCTGGCCATTTAGCCCATGGTGTGCAAAAAGTGCCGCTCAGAGGTAAAACAACCCAACAACCCAAAGTACTATTTGTTACAGTAAAATGTATAATAAATGTCAAAAAATAGTTACACATAAAATAATTATAACTAAAGAAACTTATTATGAATTAATTTTCATGTGCTAAAATCCAAATTATATGTGAAGATCAAAAGTGTGTACGTCGTCTTATTCAAGAATTTTCTCTTTCCAAATTTCGTTATAACTTTAACATAAAAATACATAATAAATTGATAAAAATTATCAATTTATTAATTAAATAATTAAAGATACATAAACATTTCGTTCACCAACATTTTACTGTTTTTTTTAGCAACTATGCATTATATTTTCACCATTTACAAATAAGACATAAACTTATGCAATATTATTCCAAATTTTATGACAGTTGGACATTTTTAGGAGTTATTAATCTTGTCCAGTTAGCATCAATATCCTGGCCAGCATAGGCTTTTCATACATTTTGTGGAAAGTACAAAAATATTAACATATTGAAATTGCAAAGTTATTGGTACTGAGTGATATCGGGATTTGCAAGGAAAGAAAAATTGTTTCCCGATTACCTGCAAATATGAACAACTATTTTCTAAAAAGGAAACCATCAAGTGCAAAATTTGATCCATATTAACGGATTTTATGCGTTACGCTTACATAAAATCATTTAATTAACGATTTAATTAATCTTTTTTGTTTCTTTCTGCTCATGGGATTCTTCAGTATTGCCCCAATAGTTAATTTGTGTTGGTTTGTTTTACCTATGATTAGCGGGATTTTTTTCATACAATGGGCTAAATGGCCAGATCGCAAGGATTCAGAGAAGGTTGGGAGGTTGGGAAAGGAGCAGAACGGGGATTTGTGGAGATAAATCTTAACGATGTCATAGCTGGGACTCGAACCTGGGAACTGCAGATTACGAGCCTAGTGTGAACTAGGGGTGAGGACCGACTAACCCTCACCCCTAGTCAGGACCGGACCTAGAGTCGCCCCCTCAGAATGCTAGTAAGGGTAAAAAAGAGGCAAAAAAAAGTTTTATAGACCTGTAAAAAGGAGTGAGAAATGTTATACTTCAATAGTAATCCAGTCTGTTGCCGCCTCCCCCCCCCCCACACGATTTTTTTCTGGATCCGAATCTGCTCCTAGTTAATTTGCAAACTGAATAAGTTGTCCATCAAAATTAATAGTGTATCTCTGAGAGTTTATTATCAGTTTTTCTGTTTCTTACGTTTATATATGTCTTTCATACTTGCCTCTCTTATACGAAAAGTGAATGATCTGTACTGTCTGATATTTGATCTTTACGAATTAGGGGGGCGGGGGTGGCTCAGTCGGTAGCGCGCCAGGCTCGTAATCTGTAGTTCCCAGGTTCGAGTCCCAGCTGGGTCAGCGTTGAGATTTATCTCCGCAAAATTCCCCGCCCTGCCCACGGTCAGTAGGGGACACCGATGGGCTTGGAAAGGCCGCCGTCCGTCGGATTGGACGTTAAGCCGTGGCCCCGTGTGCGGGAGAGTTATACCCTGTGCACGTTAAAGAACACGCTGGATGGCCTTGACGGGAGGCTACCATCTGTTTCCCAACAGCTGTTACAGTAGGTCCCCTCCCCCAACCTTCTCTGAGCCTTCGGGGTCCATATGACCTGGCCATTTAGCCCATGGTGTGCAAAAAAGTGATGCTCAGAGGTAAAACAACCCAACCCTTTACGAATTAACCCTTCAGTCCCAAATAAATTTTAGGGTCGGGGCGCGCCACGCTCGTAAATTGCTGTTCCCAGGTTCGAGTCCCAGCTGGGTCAGCGTTGAGATTTATCTCCGCAAAATTCTCGGCCCTGCCCACGGTCAGTAGGCGTCTACGTCTACCGTCGGAAAGGAAGTTAAGCCGTGGCCCCGTGTGCGGGAAAGCCATACCCTGTGCATGTTAAAGAACAACGATGGATAGCTTTGACGGGAGGCTACCATCTGTCTTCCAACAGCTGTTCCAGTGTTCCCTCCCCCAACCTTCTCTGAGCCTTCGGAGTCCTTGTGACCTGGCCATTTAGCCCATTGTGTGCAAAAAAAAGTGCCGCTCAGAGGTAAAACAACCAACCAATCAACCAACCCTAATAAATTTGATTCTAATAACCATCTTTTACAAAAATAAAAAGATCTTTAAAATTAAAGTGCAAAATTAAAAAAAAACCTTTAATTCTAAATATATCATTGTTATATGGGGAAATGATATTCGAAAATGTATTTTTTTAGTCTCATATTAATTTAAAATATATCTACGTTATGACGATTCGCACTAAGCCTTTTTCGCAATTTCGTAAGGCTGTCCGAAGTGATTTGACTTTTGATTGAAGAGATGAAAACCATTTAAAAAAATCGCTCCTCTAAGTATACAAGTGCTCATCGTTTTAGGAATAGTGCTGCGTTTTTACTGCTTCCAATTTTAAGGCATAGGTTTAGAACGTTTTGGGCCGGGAAGAGAAAGCAAAATAAAAAAATCTATATACACTATACACTCTGCAACCACTTTATTAGGTACATTTCTGTTTTGTCAATAGCAACTCTTATACCGAACTGAGTAATTTCTTAAATAAGCGTTTTATGAAAAACATGTGACTGAAGATAATTTAAAGATATCAATCAAACAGAGGATCCCACTTGTAAATTAGGGAGAGACAGAGGACCCCTGAGCAATTACCAGAATCCTGCTTGACAGAGGCAAGGTTTGCAGATACAAACACACAGGCATGCGTTAAAGATCTGTGAAGGTACATGAACCAGCAGAACTTGCACAGTGTAGTTTCTTCACCATGCCCAGTATTTTTTTTTAATGGAATTCATTCTGAGGGGAGGAAATTAAGACAGCCAGTTTTGAACTCGTGGAATATCAAGTATAGGTAAGCTTTCAACAGAAGTAATCGTTCTCAACAGCTTTGTTTCTCTGAACACTTATATTTTTTTTACCATTTTGCACTAAACTGTGGTCTCAGCACTACTGTAAATGCATTGATTTACAAAAGTTAAATTATAACTCTGTTTTATGTCAATGGGAAGTTATGGGGAAGTTACAAAAAACGAGGCAATATAAATTAAAGATCTCAATCAAATCTTGATTTTCAATTATGTTCATTGAGTATTTAAATATAGAAGATTGAATGTTTAGAAATGACAGGGCAATTTATAATGATTTACTCAGTTAAATTATTTTACTCTTTAAATACCAAAATATTGATGAAAATTGAGGTTAAGATCAATTTGATTGAGATTTTATCCTCAGTCGCATTTTTCCATAAAAAGTTTAGAAGTTACCGAGCTTCAAAGTTGCTTTTCACTGACATATCAGGGGGTTGTGAAACTTTTGGGCACCAATATAAGGAATTATCTTTCGCACCTTGCTAAAGGAAGATTCGCACTATGTTTAATCACTAGCTAATTTAACTGCACTGCTCAAGCTTTAACTCTCTAAATATAGAGTAGATTAGTGTGTTTTTTTTGAGCCACGGCAGATCAGATATGCTGTTCCAACACAAACCACAGATGCTCGATTGGATTGATGTCTGGGGAATTTGGAGCCAAGGCAATACTTGGAAGTCTTCCTCATGTTCCATGAACCGTTCTCAAACAATCCGAGCAGTGTGGCATGGCACATTATCCTGCTGAAGGAAGACGTTACTAGAGGGATATACCACTGCCATGAAAGGATGTATCTGGTCTGCAATGATGTTTAGGTAGGTGGTAGACATCATAGTTTCCTGCATATGAATGACTGAACCCAGGGTTTCCCAGCAGAACATTGTCCAAAACATTACACTTTCTTCATTGGCTTGTTTTTGTCCCGTGGTGAATTCTAGTGCCAACACTTCCCTAGGAAAATGATGCAAACATACCTGGAATCCACGTGGTGCAACATGAAACGAGATTCATCCGACCAGACAACCTTCTTCCAATCATTCAAGGTCCAGTTTTGATGCTCATGTGCCCATTGTAGGCGTTTTTGATGATGAACCAAGATTAACATGAGCACTCAGAGTGGTCTGCAGCTATGCAGCCCCATTACTTACTGCAACTATCAGCATGGTTCAATGTACTGTGTGTTGTAAAACATTACTCCCATCACCAGCATTCAAATTATGTGCAAGTTGCAACACAGTACCCTTCTGTTGGCTTGTACCATATGGGATAGCTTTTGCTCACCTTTAGCATTGATGAGCTGTGGTCAGCCCCCTTTGCCGGCGGTTTGTCATTTTTGCCTCCTCAGACCACTTTTTGAAGGTACTAATACCAATTTTATTATAAATGGGTTTGACTTTTACAATATTTGCATATTGTAAAAGTCGAACCCATTTATAATGAAATTGGTAATAATGGAGCAAAGTTCATTCCCCTTTCAATTTGAGTTTTAAAGTATGTTACATACACTTTTTCATTATGAATACTTTTTCCATTCTTTACTGATATAACAAACCTTTAAGATATATGTGTTGTTTTTTTACCTCTGAGAACCACTGTTTTGCATACAATGGGCTAAATGGCCAGGTCAATAAGGATCCTGAGTACTAAGAGAAAGTTGTAAGAAAGGGGACCCACTGTGCAACTGATGGTAGCCACCCTATCAATGCCATCCAGCATGTTCTTTAACAGGTATAGCTCTCCTGCACATATATGTACAGGGTATAGCTCTCCTGCACATGGGCCACGGCTTAATGTCCCATCTGACAAATGGTGGCATTTCCAAG
Source organism: Ryuthela nishihirai (assembly GCA_038380435.1). Lineage (NCBI taxonomy): Eukaryota > Metazoa > Arthropoda > Arachnida > Araneae > Heptathelidae > Ryuthela > Ryuthela nishihirai. Next base: position 74,835,313 of record JAWZYU010000005.1, on the reverse strand, counting down.
CCCATTGGTGTCTCCTACTGACTGAAATAAATTTTAACACTGGCCCAGTAGAACTCGAACCTGGAAACTGCAGATTGTGAGCCTGGCACACTACCAACTGAGCCATATATTAGTGATGGAAAGCAAACTTCGTAATGCTTCAAGTGGAATTTTCAATCATATGCCTTCAATGATACATTGTAACTATAGATGATATTCTGCATCAATGCTGTTTACTGGACCATACATTGACTGAGAGGATATTTTAATGAGTTGATCTTATTGCATTTTGTGGTGCAAAATATTGAAATATTTGGCTTTTTTCTTTTGTTGATATGCTGATTAATGCATTATTAAAATGCTGGTCTATTGGATGGAATGTAATAATAATCAATTGCCAACTGCACTTGTAATAGAAAAGAAAAAACTAACACATCATTAGAAACCTCTATAAAGATTTATATATTTTACCTATGAAAATGTTTTATATATTGAGAGTCTTATTATATTTATTTTAAAGTTGAAAAAGCAAATTTTAGTTTCAATATGTTTATGAATAGAAGTAGTACCACTAATATTTCTAAGCATACATAATTATCATTCAAAAGCATTTTGCATATAGAGCCCCAAACATATTCAATGAAATACTAGAATATATTAAAACTTGAATATTCATAAATTTACTAAAAAATACGAAACAGATTGAATAATACACAAAAATATATAAAATATACAGTGCTCAAAGTAGAAATCGCAAAACCAAGAAGGAATGGAAGTAGAGATATGTAAATCGCAGGAAGCCATTGGAGATATGCAAATGATCAAAGTTCCACATCAAATGGGCACATGACACCAAGCTGAGCCAGGCATAAATATCAGGCACCCACAAGCTTTTATTATAGCATGATCAACAGTAAAATTGGAGTGCATGCTGAAAAAATGTTTGGAACATGCCTTGGAGACACCTGCAGGACCATTATGTGCAAATGATACCTTCTGAGAGAGAAAGTGAATCATCAATATGCGAGAGCTCAGATTGAGCCTACAAGTGATTAGCGCACACATGGGGTGCAATGTGAGCACATTGCAACTGTGCAACTCACACAACACCATGGACACCAAATGATATGAAGTGGTCAGCACGTCGCACCATAGGACATGAAGATTGTATGCTCTGTAGGAGGGTCATTCGCACCCTTTCACCACAGTGATTGTGTGCCGACTGATCTGCTGACTGCCTATGGTTACCATGGTCTCCATACAAACCATTAGGTAACATTTGCATGATGCAGGAATGAGGACGAGATGTCCAGTCCGACATCTGCCTTTGCAGGGACATCACTGGTTATGCCATCTACACTGGTGTCGAGTGAAGCAACATTGGGCTATGGAATGGAGGAGAGTGTTGTTCACAGACAAGTCCCAATTCTGTTTCGGCATGCCAGATGGCTGTTTGTTTGCATGGTGGCAGTGGCATCAATGACACGAGGAAGCCTATTCCATTAGCTGCCATACATCTTCTCACTGTAGTACAATGATATGGGGTGGCATCACATATGGCAGCTGGACACTTCTGCTCCATGTTTCTGATATGCTAAAGGTGAGAAATTACATCCATGGCATCATTAATCCTATGGCACAACACTTCCTTACCACCATGCCTGGACTGATTCTGCAGTAGAAAACCACCCCACACATTGAACACACAATGATGGGCAGTCCCCAAGGTGTGGGCATTCTCTCATGGCAGCCATACTCTCCAGACTTGTCACTCATTGAGCATGTGTGGGACCTTATGGGTCACCGCCTTTGCTAGCTCCTCTGGCAGCGAACCTGGTACAGTTGCATGCCCAATTAGTTGCTGTTTGGAATGCCAAGATGTCTAATAAAATAAATATATAAATACCTCCTCAAGCAGCTGATTGCCACAGAGGTCTGATAGGAGCCTGTCAGTTTAATACGCCATAGTAGTGGGATCTGTGAGGATGGCGGGTACTCAGCAGATTTTTCGCCAACTGCATGCCATGTTTCCAGGTGATCACCCTCCCAGGTACTGACCTCATCCAAAGCTGCTTAACTTCGGTGATACAGGCTTGTATAATTGCCCAAGGTGAGCCTACTATGTACTGATGAATCTGTAATAAATGCATGCACCTTGTGTTCTCACATTCCGTTTTTTTTATCATTTGCACATCCTGTCAGGTTTTGTTGTTGTATAGCTCCATCCTGTCAGTTTTGGGCATACACATGATTTCTTTCACTGTGTTGAGATTTTCACTTTGAGCAGTGTCTTTTTGCATTGTTTAATGTACATTTATGTATCCATTACTAAGAACTGTTCAAATGCAAATGTTCCTTGACAGTAATATATCTGGAAATAAAATTTAATGATTGACTTTTATTTATATTTATCAGCAAAGAGGAAGTATGTCAACTTCCCTCTTCAGCCATCAGTGGATGTGCTAAATATATTTCCAGTTTCTTTACAATGATAGTTTGTACCAGATCTTTAGTAAAATTTCTAAAACTTCCTAAGAAACTCCTATAAACAGTATTTAATAAAATTTATTTCTGATCATTCATTCGTTCATTCATTCATATCTACCTATATATACAGGCAAACAGATAATCCTTAAGCAGCTACAGGCTGGCTATAAAGTTTCAACCATACTGTGAAATTTAGTTCTCCATACATACCTATCCCAAGTTACTGTTGTACTAGTTCATCTGGATATAATGAGAAACTCGCTATAACACCAGAGAAAACACCAGACTCTCCCCCTCCCTCCACTGATTCCAATAGTATGTTTAGGATGCTCTAGGGAAGTGAATTGCAGCCCCATCCTAGAACCCATCTACCTAAGCTCTGATCTGCTCTTGTAAAGAAGTGGACTTTATCACCAAAAACTCAAAAAATCAGCCAAAATTTTTGGTGATAAAAATCACCAAAAACAGCAATAGCTTCCATCCTGTCATTGCACAAGAATTGCATAGAGAATACACTGCACAAGTTTCATGCAATCAAGGGTGATCATCATGGCCAGCACGAGATGGGTTCAAGGAGTTCTCCGGAACCCGAACTTTAAAAGCTCCTGCGGTCCATGAAAAGTTCATCATAAAAAACGCCATTTTCCTATCTTTAACACAGCAGCTGACACAATGTATCCTTGTTCCTCTAGCTCCACATCCCACTGCCAAAGCACACATCAGTTATTTTCCAAGCACACATCAGTTATTTTCCAAGCACAATAGTAAATCCAATCACAGAATCCGCTAATCACTGACTAATTATTCTTTCAATAGAAAGTGAAATAGCGAAATCGGTCAATTTTGATGACGTAATTAAAGATTTTGCGGCGAAAAAGGAGAGAGAAAAATTATGTAATATTCATAATATACTCGGTGTTCCTATAAGTTGTATGTAGATATGTACCACACTTTGTACTTATAATAAATAATTTATTATTATAAAATCTAGAAGTACATATAAATGCGTTTTTTTGGCCTCGCACAATTTTGGAACGCGGTCCCGCAAAAGTTCATGCCGGCCCTGGTGATCATACACTTTATTATCTCCTGTCTCTTAATCTCAGTACCTACATTATTTATTACGGGAATTTATGTTCTCATAAATAGTATTCATAATTTCAGCATATTCTCACTTGCTATTACTCAGTCATGCAATAACAACTTTCCGTATAACATTTAATTGTATTCACTAAAAACCATTTCAGTTATGTACACTTTTCAACACTATCCTTTAACTTGTACACAGTGTAATATGCAAACCTTAATGACTTTAAAATACAGAAATGATATGTTATGAACCATTGACGTTTGTGTAATATTATATATGGCATTATATTTTGTCGAATGCAAGTTGGATTTCCTTCATTTTATTAAATTTTATTTTACCAAAATTCTATTATGCCAATGGAAAGCCAAATTTGAATCTCCAAATTTTTAAAATAAGCTCTTAGACTCAAAAAGTCAAATGGGCTTGGAAAAGCCAGAGTCCATCAGGGATCTCATATGTAGGAGAGCCATATCATATGCACATTTAAAGAACAAATTGAATGTTCTTGACAGGAGGTGTCCATCTGTCTTCTAACAGCTGTCCAGTGGCATCCCTTCCCCAACCATCTATGAACACTTCGAGTCTTTGTAACCTGGCCATTCAGCCTACTGTGTGCACAAAAGTGCTGCTTAGAGATAAAACAATCCAACTAGTTCAAATTTGGCTTTCTACTGACATAATATAGATATGTCTAAATAATTTTGAAATAATCAACTTGAAAAAAATATAATAAAAAGTGATATATTAAAATGAAGATTTCTACAGGTTGAGTTGGGTTGTTTTACCTCTAAGGGGCCCTTTTTTGCACACAATGAGTTAAATGGCCAGGTCTCAAGGGCTCAGAGAAGTTTGGGGGAAGGGACCCACTGAATTGCTGTTGGGAGATAGATGGAAGCTTCCTGCCAAGGCCATTTAGCAAATTCTTGAACATGCACAGACTATGGCTTTTCCCATACACAAGGACACATCCCATCCAACAGATGGTGGCTTCCAAGCCCCATCAGTTTCCTACTGACTGAGGGCAGGGTGGGACTAAAACCTTGGAACTGAAGTTATGAGCCTGGCACGATACCGACTGAGCCACCCCCATCCCATTCTACTGGTTGAAGGAGCATGACCTGTTACTATTACTCTCAGCATTTGTTGAATGAAATTTGTGCAAAATTAACATTATGCATTGATATATATATTACTCTGGTGTAATGCACCTATATTTATTACCTCACATGGCCACTGCATTTCCCACTATATAGACATAAAAAGATTTTTTCATTTGGACAGTGCAATTTGCTATGGTGATGATGAAATATCATGCTTTGTTTCTTTTGCATACTGTTTACACTTTTGCAGGTGAACAAGATACGCCTTGATATATTTTGAACATCTTTTTAGGGGGGGTGGGGTCCTAGAATTGGCCTAGAGTAGCAAATACAGTAGCTGTAATTCAAAACAGACACTCTGGAGAGGAAAATTACACAGTCTGGTTGGACTTACATAGCCCAGGCTGCATGAGGATTTTATATGTATGCATGTTTATACATATGAATAACTAACTAAACTAGGGCAAAACAAGATAAAAATGGGGAGAAAAGATAAAATTCATGCAAACCTATAATCAAAACTAAAGAGCAACTACAAATGTTCCTATTACTTAACCCTTGATTTACCACAATAATCAAATTTGTGCCACACAGTGAAAAAATAAAATATTAAAGCTACTGGTCTTTCTTTCAAAGATAACTGAAATATCTCCAATATACTAATTATTTCAGTTCTATCAATTGGTGCCAGAATATACTAATTTTTTCAGCTCTATCAAGTGCTAGGTGAATCAGAAGAGCACATGTTTGAAAGAAATAATACTTTTTCAAACACACAGAGAAGGTATCAATCCAGATTGGAATAAAAATAGGACTTTTCAAGGTGAAAATTTCTGGAAAGGTATGTAAGCATTGATAAAAACAATTACAAAAAAGAACATTAATCATCGGTATACAAAGTGATGTACAACTAGCTATGTCATTTGATAACTTCATCATCCTCAAGCAGCCATGGGCTACGGAGGTCCAACCAGACCATGCAGTTTAGTTCTCCAAGCATGTCTGTCCTTAGCTACATCTGCTGTATCTGGCCACTGCACACCAATTCCAACAAGGTCCTGCGTGACATTGTCTGCCCACCACATCCTAAGTCTCCCTCTCTTTCTGAGGCCTTTAGGCACACTATTCATAACCCTATTCTCCAATCTGTAATTATCCATACAGGCAATATGGCTAAATCAGTGGAGTCTCTCTCTGCACAATATGCTGCTTAAAGGAGGTTGCCAACTCCTTTGCCTAACCTCATCATTAGTTACAAAGTTGAACCACCTAATGCGTAAGATACTGTGTAAGCATCTAGTTTCCTGTTATCTTGTTTGCAAAGCGTCCAAGTTTCACTACCGTAACTAACCTTGGAAAGAACCAAACTATTATACAGTCTAATTTTAGTCTTTAGGTGTATACGCCTATTTCTCCACACTCTACATAGATTCTTAAAAGTCCCGGCAGCAATCCCTATTCGTCTGTTAATCTCATGCCGCACATCACCACTATCTGTTACATAGCTCCCAAGATAATTAAACTGTGACACCTGCTCAAGACTGCAACCATTCAGATTAACTGAATCACAGCCTGCCTGACCAATTTTCATCACTTTAGTTTTCTCTCTTTATAACCAAACCTACTCTACTACCTGTCTCATCAACAGCTTGAATGAAAGAGTTCATCTCATCAACATCATTTGCCAAAAGGGCTAAATCGTCAGCATAATCTAAATCAAAAATTTTCGTATCTCCAGACCATTTAAAGGCCAAAATCTTTCCCTTGCAGTGAATTTTGCATTACTTAATCGATAACCAAACTAAAAAGAAAAGGAAACAAAATGCACCCTTGTCGAACACCAGAAGCAATGCTAAACCAATTACTACACGTCTTACTAACTCTCACACATGACTCAGTATTATGATAAAGAGCTTTCATTATGTTAACTAACTTGTCTGGTATGCCATATGATCTCAAAATCAACCACAAATTATGATCATCAACAGAGCCAAAAGCCTTTCTAAAATCGACAAAACTAGCAACCATAGGTTTCTGAAACTCTAAACATCAAGTCTTTTGAAATGGAAATACAGCAGACTCTCTCTTATCTGGTCTCGGCTCAACTGGCCTCCACTTTAACCGGTCATTCCAAGAAGTGAAAGCAAGTCATCACTTGTTTTGTTTATAGTACAGTACATATTTGCTTCAGTTCCTCTTTGTGAATATTACAGTGTACAGTGTACTGTGCATATACTGGAGTGTGCTGTGATCTATTAATTATTTTGTAGTACAAAATGAGTGGGTGCAGACAATAAGCATAACGTTGTTATGATGGAGATGAAATTAAAAGCGTATTGACAAAGGTGATCCAGTAAAGCATATTTGTGATAAACTAGGTGTTAGTAAAAGCACAGTAAATGACTGGATAAGGAACAGAAAATCTTCACAAGATTTTTGCACTCAAGTCGAGTCTGAAAAAATGCTTTCTTCTTGGTGCACTGTTAAAAAGCTGAAAAATGAAATTGTTGACGATGCACTTTGCTTATGGTTCATGCAAGAGCATCGAAAAGGAATGCCAATCAGTGGGCCAATCTTGAAAGAAAAAACATTAATCCTTCATTCTAAAATCGATAATGGGGAAGGTTTTCAGCAGTTGAGGGATGACTTTTTCGCTGGAAAAAACGTCATGGTGTTCATTACCCCGGTGTTTGTGGTGAGAAATTGTCAACTAATCCTTTAGCAGCAAGGAATTTTGAGAAAAACTTTTAGTGCTTATTGAAGAAGGCCTATGCACAGAACTAATCTGTAATGTAGGTGAGACTGGCTAAATTTTAAACTTCTTCCAACGAAAACGTTTGTGACAGTGCAAGAAACCTCAGCATCAGAATTTAAAACAAAGAAAGAATCACTGTGGCTATGTGTACAAATGCTGCAGGTATGCACAAACTTCCTGTTTTTGTAATTGGGAAATCAGCAAAACCCTGAGCATTCAAGCATTTAAATTTAGTCAGCAATTTACTACAAAGCTCAAAAGTGTGCTTGGATAGACTTATATTTGTTTAAAGAGTGGTTCTTTACAGAATGTTCCAAATGTAAAAAACCACTTGACAAGTCTTAAAATGCCTGTACTCATTCTTGACAATGCCCTAACACACCCCAAGTGGACTCATTTCTAACAACATAAAAGCCATGTTTTTGCCACCTAATGTAACATCTTTAGTGCAACCAATGGATCAAGGCGTGCTTGTAAGTTTAAAAAGGTGATACAGGAGAAAGCTTCTTTCAAAAATTCTACAGCGAACTGAAAATGACGGAATAGAACTTTTAAATACTTTGAAAACAATAAATATCAAGGATGTGAGCTACATGTTGGCAATAGCTTTTGAAGAAATGCCTTGTACAATGTTTGTGAAATCATGGAGAAAACTTTGACCCAAAGATGAAAACTGTGTAGAAAGTATCAAAGACGACAACACAAAAGTATCGAATGAGCCTGTGCCTGCCAAAGATATGACAGATAATGACAATATTTCGCTGCTTAATGACTTAAAACTGCTGCCTGGATGTGACACACTTGAAAAAGATGACATTAAAAAATGGTTAAAAGGTGATGAACAGTTGGAAAATGAAACACTGAATGATGATGAAATTATCAATGCAGTCTGCCAAGAAGGGAACGGAGAAGAAGCAGAGAATGAAGAAGAAGAGGAAGAAGGGAAAATTAGCCACATTGAAGGAAAATAAGCTTTTGATGTTACAGTAAGATACACTGAACAACAACAGGCCTCATCTGTGATTGATGTGACGTGTATTTAAAAAAAAGGCAAGACTTTGCAAGTAAAAAAGTGTTAAGTTCAAAGAAACAAAAGAAAATCGTGGACTTTTTCAAATGAGTGTGAGTAAATTGTTAATATTGTACAACAAATTATTAATTAAAATACAGTACAGTTAGTATTTCTGTCATTTGCCATTTTCATTTATTTTCTGACACAATTTTTGGATTAACCGGCCTTTCGTTCATCCGGCCAGGGGTCCAGTCCCATAGCCTTTTGTTCATCTGGCCAGGGGTCCAGTCCCATAGCCTTTCATTCATCTGGCCAGGGGTCCAGTCCCGTAAGGGCCGATAAGAGGGAGTCTACTGTACCACGTACATCATCTCATCAATCATCAGGTACATGATCAAGAAGAGGAAATACTGCATTTTTTGTTACCCAAAGACCAAAAAGTATAAAATGTTTGCAAATACATGTAGTGCTTTTGTTTGTAATGCTCACTGCGAATCTAAGATTACCTGCTTTAAATGCAAATGAGCTAAAGAATATAATCTTATTATTCAAAAATAAAGTTATATCTGGGTAAACTATGACTGATTTGGTAAAAATTGTAGCATTTTTATTTTGGTAAAGAAAAGGTTAAATAAATTTACAGTTGAGAAATGGTTTTCACATAGAAATGCTCTTTCAGCGAATGATTCTTAAATCCTAAATATTGTTTGGTCTATGAAATTTTATACGTAATTATGTTAATACTGAGCATTTTCCCTGGGCATCACAGTGTACTTTGCCTGCTACATTTTTTTTTTATAAATCAGTATAACTGCATCATTTCTAAATTAACTATAGCATGCCTAAATACCTTTTGTAGGCTAAAAATTATTGAAATAATATATTTATATTAAATAGAGTATTTTTAATTTTATTTCATTCATTTGTTTGTGGGAGACCTTATCTCTGACAGAATCAAAAGAAATGTTAATCATGAGGTTGAACCTCCATAGCTGCTTGAGGATGACGACGACGACTATAGCCTATTATTTAAATACATTTCAATTCACAGTTCAAGTTTATGCATGATGTTCTGCATAGATTCTTCCATCTATGCAAGAACATCATTAAAAATGCTTCATTGCTTTTACTTTGTCTTGCAGTGTGAGGCCAGGGGACTGAGTCTTGCGGGCCATTTCCAGCAAATTCTGGGTGGCCAGTGCCTTTGGTCACCATTCTGCATTAATGCTGGTGGAAAATATGGTTGGAGCAATAGCCCCCACCTGTTGCTACTACAAATTAAACTTCCGGCAAGTGGTGATGACCCTCTCCAGAGATCTACAAAATCATTGTCCAATATGTAACTGATGCTGACAAGTCTGACCATACAATATTTTATGATATAAAAATGGTAGCTATGCAATGAGGATTGGTTTTTTTTTACCACTGAGTAGCATTTTTTGCACACAATGGGTTAAATGGACAGGTCACAATGCCCCAAGGGCTCAGAGAAGGTTGGGGGAGGGGGACCCTTGAACAGTTGTTAGAAGACAGGTGGTAACCTACAATCATGTTCTTTAATGTGCACAGGGCATGACTCTCCCATACACGGGGTCAAGGCTTAACATCCACTCCAATGGGTGACAGCCTTTCCAATCCCATCAGTGTACCCTATTAACCATGGGCAGGGGAGGAGTTTTGCCGAGATAAATCTCAACACTAGCACAGGCAGGACTCAAACCTAGGAACTGCAGATTATGAGCCTGGTGCACTACTGACTGAGCCTGAGCTCCCCCCCCCCCCCCAAGAGTGAATCTTGGAAAAAAAGATTAAGTTGGAGCCTCATTAAAAATCAAAATGTGCAATGAACTAAGCAAAAAATTGTCACCCATCAATGATGGTGCTTAAACACTATGTGAGAAAGAGAAATAATGTGCAACTCTGCAGTCAAGATGAATGCTCTGGTAGAATTGGTCTGCTATAGATAGTAGCACTTTTTTGCACAAAATGGCCAGGCCACAAGGGCTCAGTGCTGGATAGGGGAAGGGAGTCCACTGAACATGCTGTTAGGAGATAGATGGAAGCCTTCGAAAAAGGCCATCTAGCACATTCTTTAACATGTACAAGGTTGATTCTACTGCACATGAGACCACAGCTTAGTGTCCTATCTAACAAATAGTGGCCTTTACAAACTTATCAAATTTCCTCTTCCTCACCAAAGACAGAGTAGGCACAGCTGAGACTTGAACCTGGGAACATCAGATTACAAGCTTGGTGTGCTACTGGCAGAGCCAGTTACTCTGCTATGATGTCACAACAGACCACGAGTTGGGTTGCTTTACCTCTGAGCACCACTTTTTTGAACACAGCGGGCAAAATGGCCAAGTCATAAGGGCCCCAAAAGCTCAGAGAAGGTTGGAGGAGGGGATTAACTAGACAGTTGTTGAGAGACATATGGTAACCTCTTGTCAAGGCCATCCAGCATGTTCTTTAATGTGCATAGGGTATGGCTTTCCCACACATGGGGCCACAGCTTAATGTCCCATCAATGGATAGCTGCCTTTTCAACCTACCATCCATTAGATATGCAAGTGAGTGGTGTCCCCTACTGACCGTGGGCAGGGAGGGGAGTTTTGCGGAGATAAATCTCAACGCTTACCAGCTGAAACTCAAAACTGGGAACTGTAGATTAAGAGCCTGGTATGCTACCAACTGAGTCACCCCTACCCCTATAGACCATGGGTGGATCCTACCTTTGTCTTAAAGTCTGAGCCATATGTGAAGAACCTGGGAGTGCCAAATGCTGAAATTATTGATGCAGAATACATATAGTCATAAATATAAAAGGTGTCTGCATGTGTACCTGTGGCAGTCATAACTCATAGGGAAATCATGATATATGCTTCAAATTTTCAGTTTTCTGGTTTTCATCCAAGTTGCATGACTAAATTCTAAATTGAAAGTTCAAGGGGGCCACTTGCTACAAACAAAAATATTTACCATATTATTAATACAGGAAACGATAATCACTAACAAATTTATTGTTGCCATTTACTGCTTTGTAACTCTGAACATAAGAAGCATAATAACATTTAAATCTGCTGCCAATGCCGTATCCCCACATTTCCAAAGACATTATTATTTAAGCTGTCCATTGCATCTCTAAGGACCTGATTTTTTAACCCAACATGGGATCATGCAGGGGGAACCCACATGTGAAATTTGGAACCATTCAGTCACATAGATTGGGAATTATGAAGTATCAAAATCTGTCAAAATAAAGAAATAAAAATCTTGATAGTTTGTGATGAAGCCATGGGCTATGAGTGTGTGTGTGTGCCAATATCAGCAATGAACTGAGTTATGCCAGGTAATCTTGATACTGAATCTGTGACAAAGTGTTGGGGGAGGGCAGAACTCACAAAACTACCTTTAGGGTGCAGTAAAAAAACAGAATATACAGATTAAAAGTGAGACCAGGGCAGCAACAGGTGCCATTCAGCTAGTAATTATATAAACAACATACAACAAAAATATTAAAATAATGCTATCAAACTTGCATTTCATTCATGTACCATTTATTCACTGTGAAGCGAGTTTGTTGGGACAACCAGATTTTCAAATATACATTTAGAGTGCATTGTTGGCAAAATCTGGCAACCATTTTTTATAAAGAATTTTTAAAGATCTTTGAAACTAACAAGCAATAACAGGTAATTCACTTGCTGTTAGCAAGTTGGGGAGTGGATTTTCCCAACTCTGGTGATAAAGGTATAAAAAGTTCAATCTAGACAATGATTGACTTCTACAATCAATATCAAATGTATTATCTCAATTTTAAAAAAATTTGTTCGTCTACCTGAAACTCCATAACTTTTATGTTATTCAGATGATTCAATGTGCAAACCTCACAAATACACAAGATTAGGATAATTGTGTCAATATCTTGTTTGACACAATATAGCCATAGTTGCTTCTTGCCATCTTCCACCATAAAATAGCAACCAACCAGTTGGGTTGTTTTACCTCTGAGGGGCACTTTTTTGAACACCATGGGCTAAATGGCCAGGTCACATGGACCCCGAAGGCTCAGAGAAGGTTGGGGGAGGGGACCCACTGGAACAGCTGTTGGGAGACAGATGGTAGCCTCCCGTCAAGGCCATCCAGCATGTTCTTTAACGTGCACAGGGTATGGCTCTCCCGCACACAGGGCCACAGCTTAACATCCCATCCGACGGACGGTGGCCTTTCCAAGCCCATCGGTGTCCCCTACTGACCGTGGGCAAGGCGGGGAATTTTGCGGAGATAAATCTCAACGCCGACCCAGCTGGGACTCGAACCTGGAAACTACATATTACGAGCCTGGCGCGCTACCGACTGAGCCACCCCCGCCCCAGCAACCAACCAGCTAACTGCATAAAGGTACATTGCAAACTAAAGATAAAAAACATTCTCTACATTTAAATACACTATGAAAAGTTTTACCTATACAAAAGATGCATGCGTTGATTTTACAATATTACACAGTTATAGAACCTAGTCAAATACATCATCTCAATTTAAAACAGTCTGTTTGAAGTCTGCCTGAAACACCATAACTTTTATGATACTAAGGTAATTAACTGTGTATACCTTGCAAATATACAAGATCAGGATAACTGCATAAAAGTCAACTACATTAACCATCAACTAAAAACAAAAATTACAAAAGCATAAACTGAACTAAATTAGCTACTGAAAATTCTTTTGATATAAAACTAAGAAAGTTAATATTTCATTTTAATATAAATAACAAATTTGAGAAAATGAGAATTAATATATTTAATTTAATTGTAATACAGTTAAATTTACTTACGTGCTATAGTGACCTGCACTGGTCGGCTAACAAGAATGCCAACACTATTCTTCAGTACACATGTATAGTTACCATCATCTCTTCTCCCATACTTTTTCTGGTATACTACTCTGTCAATGTAGAGTGAGCCATTGGTCAGAATCTGCCAATGGCTATCGTGGACCTCTACTCCCTGAAATATGGAAAACTGAATTTAGGTACAAAATAAAGCTAGCATCAAACATATCTGAACTAATTTCAATACATGTACAAGCTAAAGTTAAATATTAATATAAGATGTAATTAAGCATTTACACATATGAAAATCAACCTTCTTGAATTAGTAACCTGTAATATTTTCATTCAGCTTAGTCATCGATGAAAGGTTCAAATCATGAAAAGAAATGCTATCAACTGAATTATCAATATGAGCTCAATCCTGATACAATAGTTAGCATATAATTTTTCATACTGCCAATAGTAACTGCATACATGATAACCTTAGTATTTTAAAAAGTCAGGATGGCAGTGAAAATATTACAAACTTTCCATTTCCATAATCCATAATTTACAAGCTTTCCATAATCCATGAACAATCATGATCAACATTTACCCAGAGTCTGTTTCAACAGTCCAAATGTGCAAAAGTCTATTGGCAAATCATCCAATGACTTCACAGGAATGTCCTTGGATGGTATAGCATGGATTCCTATTTCCTCTACCATCTACCATCCATTGAAGATATGTGCAGTATACACTGAGGTAAGACTTGAAGCTTTGTTTTGATGTAACCATGATGATGTCAGTGCCATACAAGGCGGGCAATTTATAACAGTATATTGGCTCCAACAGGTTTGTTTCATAGCAGAGGGAGTTCACTTTGGCACTCTTTCCCACCTTATGGAATTGCAACTTCCTGATAAAACCTTTGGGAAAACTTTCATCACATTTTCAGTACTACTTGTGATAGACTGTTTGGTCAACTGGTCAGCAATATATTGACCAGTACTTGATTCAGTTGTCTAGAAAAACTGTATCCAACATCTACAGGTAATACTCGGAGCTGTGGCAATTGATATGCCATTCTACTATGTGGCAAGGTGTTATGTGCTGATTTGTATCAGGCATAAAGATTCCTTTTTATTTCTTAATTGAGATTTTTTACCAATACAATTGGTTGTTTGGTTTTTTTAGCTATGAATGGCATTTTTTTGCACACAATGGGCTAAATGGCAAGGTCACAAGGACCCCGAAACTCAGAGAAGGTTGGGGGAGGGACCCACTGGAACAGCTGTAGGGAGACAGATGGTAGCCTCCCATCAAGGCCATCCAATGTGCTCTTCAATGTGCACAGGGTATGGCTCTCCCACACATGGGGTCACTGCTTAACTTCCATCTGATGAACAGTGGCCTTTTCAAGCCCAGTGGTGTCCCCTACTGACTGTGGGCAGGGTGGGGAGTTTTGTGCAGATAAATCTCAATGCTGACCTAGCCGTGACTCAAATCTGGAAACTGCAATTATGAGCCTGGTGCACTACCAACTGAGCCACTGCCACCCCTACCAATACAGAAGGAACAGACAAACAGGGTGTCACATTAGTTTTGGCTTTAAGCAATAAGGACACAGAATTCACAGCTGTAGCCAAAAGCCCAAACATACATGATACACCAAATGGTTCTTCTCCACATCCAGGAAACCCCCTCCGATAAACACCACCACACTCCGACTCCTTAAAACTAGCATCCCATGGACAAAAATGGCAAACAGAACCCCAATTTATTCCCTTAGAGTGAAGGTCAGACATGAATTGTTTGACCTTCACTCTAAGAATGTGGTGTGAATAAATGCAGACAGCAAAAATGCAACTTCACATAGAAAACACTACCACTTAGCCAGCTGCAGAAATAGGGCGAAGCAACATTGTCCACTGTTCATACTCTCCAATGAGAAATCTTTCTCTTGGATGGCGTGTCAACATCTAGCACAGAGACCCCCCCCCCCCAGTGGAATTTACAACTCTTGAGTTCGTTTGCAGATGCTACAGATGTTTGCTGCACATAGACCCTATTCATGGAAAACAAGTGAGGAAGAAACCTAGGGAATAGCAAACAAGATAGAGGAGAACTTGAGTTAGATCCAACATTTAGAACAGAGCAGATAGCACTGAGATTTTTTAGAGAGCAGTTAGAATGAGAAGCATGGGGTGACCAGAGCTCTGGTCTACCCCAGGCAGATTGAGTATCGGAATATAGGAATCATTGGAAATGAATGTATAGAAGTGTAATGAAAGAAGTATATTGCAAAGGATTTAGTAATCAAATGGACTATCGTGAATGAGGTGAATTTGAATGGGATTCGCTGCTTGGCCTACAGGACTTTGAATCAAAAGCAGAGAGACAGAGTTTATGCTTTCTGATGGTCTGACCAGTGAGGAGCAAACTCTCCCTTGTAACAGTAATAGATGCAGCCACCTTCCTTCCACAACCAATTACCCAATTGCCTATGTGACTGTCAACTGAGAGTCCATTCCCATATTATTTCCAGTTCGACATAGCTGTCTTTCCCTTCTTCGGCAGGAGAGTGCTATAAAGAGTTGATCCCCACTATGACGCTGGAGTGACAAGACCTGATACCCAATGCCTGGACGAACTGAGGAGGATATAAACATGGTACACTTAATTATCCTTCCTTTGATTTAAAAGTTGCTATGTTAAAATGTACATTTAATTTTAAAAGTGGTTCCATAGTTGATTCAGTTGTATTGTAATTTTAAGTTCTAAGTTAAGGTCAATGATTTCGGTTCAAAGATTAATTGTTCTCTGCTTATATTTTTATATTATTATTTCTCAAATGTTTTTTTTTGCTGTTTTTCATAAACCTGAGTTGTGTTTGTCATTGAAATCTAGCAAAGAATGTCTTCCCCAAAGGAGACAGCCTCAGGTTATAGTGGCCTACATTATCTTATTAAGGGAATGATCTTTAATGGGATAATGTTAGAAACACAATGCAACACAAACACACATTTCAGTTTTATACTCCTCCACAACTAATAAAGCACTTGCAACCACAAGGTGCACACAGCACAAGGCTGCAATTTGTGGACATGGGACTTATAAGTGCACTGTAAGCAAAGATTGTCTTGGATGATATTGTGGACAGTCGACTAGGATACTTCGTGGCTTCGGCAACCATTCTCTGGGTTGCAAGATTTTATCCACTGACCATGGTGTGGGTCTTCTTGATAACATCTGGCATGCAGCTTGGTATTCTATGCTTTCTTGATGTACCTGCAACTGCTTCTGAAGGTCTGTCTCCTACGCACTGCTCTACCACTTAAATGCACTTTCAAGAAATGCTAACTCCTCTGGCTTTGTACATCTTTATAATTTGACTCTAAATGCTGGGCATTGGAAAGGGTAATGATGTACTCTTCCAAAAATCTGTCAATCTTCGATGGCACATCATTTGGTTTGTGCTCACAAAAGAGTTTGGGTATAACTATTGAGCCATATACACCATCACTATAATTTATTTGTCATGGGTTGCATGTCAGCAAGGTACATTTGCATATGCAATCAGTGCCATATAATGCAATCAGCCTCAGTGTAACCCTCCCAGAATATAATCTAGATAGCTCTTGCAGAAGTGATCACAAACAAGTCAATCTTGTCATTTGTTAGATTCTCTAGGATAACATGATTGTCAACTTTAAAATATCAAAAACTGTTAATACAATGGAATGTTGTCTATACATTTTTGTCAGTCATTTTCAAATTAAATCACTTTGAGAAATCTGCAATTTTCAACATCATTTTATTTGTTATGTTTATGTAAAAAATGCAAAAATATAGCCATTTCAATCAAGCAAGTTCCTGCTTTCATGCCATTAATCATGTACTTGAGTAATCAGAGTCAATTGAAGAAATTCCCTTTTTTCTGCTTTTCAAAAGGATTCTTACCTTTTTCTAGTTCTTCTGGTATAATCTAGGATTCAATAGCTCCAGGATTGTCATCTCATATCATCAAGCCCTTCTGGCCATAGGAAGGAAATGCAAGTCACATTTGCCAGAATAGGTGTTAAGATTGTTTCCAGGAATGTGGCTACAAGAACATTTCCAAGCACTTGGCCAATTAATAATAGAGGTAGATTATCCACAACAAATTTTATAATTTCTGGGGATATATACCTCTAATAATACCTCAAGAATCTTTCTTTGAGTCTGGAGAACTGAAACTGGCACTTCAACACTTCATCTCTCAAGAAGTGTTGAAGGGCCAGTTTCTCACAACCAAATCATATGCCTTTCTTCCTGTTACATATCTCCTTGTGTAGCCTCAGAATAGTTTTTTATGTGTATTGAAAATTTAAATGGTGTTTTATAAGAGAAAGTTTTTGTTTCTAAGTAAATAAATTCTATTATGGTATTATATGCATTAATTTTAATATATGACAATAGATGATGCACTTAAAACATCTGAAACAAAATTAGGAACTTAATTTTTTATGGAAATTGGGACATCTTTATGTATTTCATTTATATGTTTTTTTTTATTATGGTCCTCTGAAAACCACATAACTTACTTGAGAATTCTACAATGAATAAATATCAATTACTGACCTGATGGCGCCATGAAATATGAAGAGCTCCTGCCTCTGAGAACCCTGAGCAATTGAGCAGGAGGGGTCTATTTCTCTGAGCTACCACCTCATGAGGTGAAAGAATGGTGAAGCCCAAGCTCAAATTTATGGGGTTCCCTAAAAAAAATTATAATAAGTTCAATAAATATTACAATATTTTTAATATAAACCACTGTTAACAAAATAATAAATAATACTTCTCATACTACCCTCTTTGTTGCATTTGATTATATGTGTATAAACCTACTAATTGCTATAAGTCATTAAAATTGCATCAGCTTTAAGTCTAAGTGCCAAACATTTATATTTAACATTGCTTGCTTACACACAATGATATGATCAATGTCTAGAATTAAGAATGCTAATAAATTATAATAAGTTCAATAAATATTACAGTATTTTTAATATAAACCACTGTTAACAAAATAATACATAATACTTCTCATACTACTCTCTTTGTTGCATTTGATTATATGTATAAACTTACTAATTGCTATAAGTCATTAAAATTGCATCAGCTTTAAGTCTAAGTGCCAAACATTTATATTTAACATTGCTAGCTTACACACAATGATATGATCAATGTCTAGAATTAAGAATGCTAATAACTGGTAAGTAAAAATGATAATAAATAATAACTAAGTAAGCATATTGCAGATATAGTAAAGATACTGGTTTAAAGAAAATTTTTGACACACTACTTGTTGCAAATTTTTTTTTTATAAAAATATGCTTGTAGGGCATGATATTTTAATATAATTATCTCCCATACATAATTTTGTAGAAAGTCTGTCACTAGTTGAAGAATATTGTAACCATGCTGCACATAATCTAATTTCGGTAATAGTGGAACAAACATTTTTTAAAATCAACATTGCTGCTGTGAAGGAAAAAATAGAACATATGAGATAATAGTCATATCCAGGTACAGAGTCACCAAGTCTGTGATTACCAGAAACTGTTAATGCCAATGTGTCTAAATTAACAGGCCATCTCTTTTCATTTTAAAATGGTTTATTATAGGTTCTATCCTACCTAGTGTGGGTGCAAGGTGCAAACAAGCTCTTATTGCTCAGAATCACATTGAGAGAGGCAGATTATTATTGAGTAAAACATTATCAGATTTCCTGGACCTCAAAAGTTTGAGGGCTTCCCAAAACACTGTTAAAAACAAAATTTAAAATGAAAAGATAAATTTACACAATTGTTCTTGTAATTTTTTTCCTAAAATGAGGCACAAAAAAAATATATAAGATGGTCATGTTTCAATGATTTGTTAAAAAATTTTTTCAATTAACTATAAATCAAGAAACAATTTTGTGGGGAAAAACAATTTGTGGATGAGTAAGACTCACTCATCGGCAAATCATTTTTTCAACAAAATTATTTCTTGAATTATAACAGGCAATCTGTGAATTTATTATTAAATCAATTCTAACTTATAAATCTACTATCTTACGAAAAATTTCTGTTTTGTCCATAAAAAGAGCATATGTTACATATTACCAAAATACAAGAGAATAGCATTAAGATTCTTGAGGTTAGTGATGTTAATCAATTCTCTGCTAATAAGAGAAAGTAGTTCAACTGATTCAATAGCAATGAAGTATCTCTATTTAGCTTCTACTAAAATAAATTACTGATACCTTGGAATCAGGTCAAAACTACACTAGAAACACTTTTTACTAAGGAGAATCCTAAGACAATTTTTGGTTCAACTGAAACCTAATTCCCATCTAATATCAGTTTACATCACATTTTTAGTATCCATGAAATAAACCTAATAAAATAATCGAAAAGGAAAATATAATAATTAAACTAAGTGTGTAGTTTTTTGTTGTAGGACCAAGAAAATTAATACAATATCTACACACAGAAAAGTAGAATACTAATGGCTATTATAAAAATGCGAAGTGCAAAAGGTACTTGTAGAGTTTCAATCAGAACCATACTTAAATGGCTTTTAAATGCAACTCTACTAGGAGACTGATATTAAATGAAGGGTAAAAAATTATATTTCACTTTTCTATTCAATACAATTCTGGTGTTTGAATTTTTTCTTGTACTTATTTTTCTTTTTTTAAATAGTTTCTCTTTTTAAATAATATGGAGAAAATAAAATTTAGTATGAATTAACTGTAGTACAGCAACAATCTTTAAACAAAATTAGTTTGCCCATAAGAATATGCTACCACAGAAAGGGTCTTTTGTCTCCAAGCAACTGTTTGTATAAGTCACACACCTCTGCTCGAATCTGTGTTCCACTATTCAGATGGAATAAACAGGCAAGGGAGAAAGAAAGCTGAAATAGGAAGGATTAGAATAAATACCAATCCCTTTTTGAGGGTAACAATAAGCACAAAAGCTGCAACAGACAGGCACTGGCACCCTTCTAATTCATTAACAAATGGCTCTCTTGAATTGCAATTTTTATTTCATTCTGCCCCAGTGGTTGAGTGATTAGATGCTTGGCTGCAGAATAAAAGGGTCTGGGTTTAAGTTCCAGATCTGTTTCAGAATAATTCATTATTTTTTACCATACAGTGATACAAAATGCATTTAGCATAGATTGGGTTTTTGCCTCTGAGTGGCCCTTTAGTGCACACAATGGGCAGGTCACAAGGACATCAAGGGCTCAGAGCTGGATAGGAGAAGGAAATCCACTGTATAGTTATTTATGTGACAGATAGAAGTGTCTCACATCAAGACCATCCAGCATATCCTTTAACATGACCAGGATATACATCTACTGAATGCGACATCACAGCTAAGCACTTTAGGAAAAAGTGTATTTTTTCAAACCATACAAAAGGAGAAACTACATATACATATACATTTACACTACATATACATTTTTCAAACCATACAAAAGGAGACCAAACAAAAGGAGAAACCACATTTCTATTTATGCATGAATAATTGTTTTATTATTACAAATCATTCTTTATACTGTTAATTTCTTAAATTATTTTTCATATTTTAACAACCTGTTTGGCTATTTAATAAAGTTTTAATAACCTGTTTAACTGAATTACTGTGCATTCTGATTCACATTACTGCAGGTAAGACAGCAGTAAATATGGCTGGTGGCCAAGTCTAGTGTCATCTCCCTTAGTCTTAAAATTTCACATGAACTGTAATTTAATCCATCAACCACTTGCCTGAGTTAAAAGCTTTCATTTGACATAAAAAATCATTAAGTTTCTCCATCACATTTGAAAGATGTGGTGAACTACTTTTTATCAAATCCACAAACCGAAAAACAGACAATTTCAAAGCCAAAAGTAATAAGAAACTAGAGAAAAATTCGAATTTTTTAAAAAATTAAATAGATTTGGCACAATCGAGAAAATTTTGCAAAATCTGAAGCCACTTGCTAAAATACAGGCGAGTTGTGGAAAATGGGATTTGTGGGACAGTTTTTGTTAAGGACAGTCCAGCATAATCAAAAAAACTTGGCGACATTTGACGGGACTTGTTAAAAAAATTTAGGATAGATAAATGAAATTGAATAGGGATTTTTTTTTTTTTTGAAAAAATCATGGCTAAGCCCTCCTCCCCCAATGAATGAAATTGTTGGTTAATATATGAAAAGTACTTATTTTCTCAGTTGTTAGTTGGTAAAATTTGAGTTACGAATCGGAAAATTTTCGTCGTCCCCCCCAACCATAGCCCCTTCCCTACGCCCCTGATATCAGTATTAAAAATAATAGCCCCCTACACTAAAACACAAAAAGCATATCTCATTTATCCCTCAAAATGAAAAAGCTGTATTTTCTCATCCCTGATTAAGGGGTAAACCAATCAGTGTACAAACAATAAAAAAATTTACTTATTATTACTATATTAAAATATTATTGAAAATTTTAAAACTAAGTGATAACTTTATAAAAATGAGCAGCAACTGGTCAAAGTTTAACCAATAGTAATTTAATTAAAACATATAAAAATATAAATTATACTTCAATTAGTTAGGTTCTCTGGGTAGCTGTTCTTGATCAACATATTCTACCATTAGAATTTCTGGTATAAATATATCATTTATAATATTACTTCAAGTTTCACATTTTCTAGATTTAAATTACATTTACACACGTTAGAGAGTGCTAAAGTCTTTTGGCGATTTTGAAGCCTATGAATTCATCATATTATATTAGTACCTATTACAACTCAAAAATAATTTTTTATTCATTTCTTAAAACAAAAAAAGTCATAAACCTATAAACCAAAGAAAATCATTTGAATCAAAACGCACACATTTGTATTTTTTATGCAGCAAAAGTGTAGTAAATTTGATTTTATGTAAAATATATGTGGGTTCTAACAATTTAAATTATTAAAAACTACAGAAAATGTTAAAACAAAGATATCGTATTAAATCTGTTTACAAAATTTCACTAATTCAAAGCTAATGGATTTTCACAAAAGAGCCATAGACATTTCTTGTGAGAAGCGATATTTTCCGGTACACCACTGCTCAAATTTACAGAGTCTACTTCGGAAAATACGGCATTCATGCCTTGGGGGAGGGGGAGTAGATCCACCCAAATGATATGTCACTGTTCCATCCCCTGGAAATAACCCTAACTGGAATGTGGGCATAATTGCACGTGACAATCTAAGTTGGGAAGAGTTCTTTGTAGCAATCCCTATCAATGGCAACTACTTCAAAGAATGCATGAAGAGAAAGGAGTTCAGCTTCCATTGGAATGACGGGAATTCGACAATTTCATGCATTTTACGCAACGTGAAGTCAGAATTGCAGTGCACTAATGCAGTAGCGCGCGCACCCCCCCCCCCCCGTAAAAAAATATTTCAACGAGCATTAGGTTTCAGTAAGAGGCGGATAAAATACTAAGCCAAACCCGGTGCGCCTGATCCCGAGATTAATCATGTAAATATTATCGATAAATGCATATTTTTTTATTTGACTAGCCTCTGGATAAATATCCTTTGGGCAAACCATATGATATCCTAGAGCAGTGGTTCTCAACCTTTTATGCTTCCGTACCCCCTGGAAATGGGTATGTAACTGGCGTACCTCTTGTATAGATAGATAAAACTATAGTTATAGCATAACAATGGGAATAAAATGAAACATATATATATACACATTAAACTTTGTATTCATAAATTACATATATCGATAAACACAAAAAAATGACATTTTTGCACAGCAGTGTTGCCAACTTAGTGACTTTGTTACTAGATCTAGCGACTTTTGAGCTCTCACGGTGTACCCTAAAATTTTTTACCACGTACCTCACGTTGAGAACCCCTGTCCTAGAGAATCGTAAACCCTCAGGCAGGCAGAAACCAGGTTGTTGCGGCACGCCATATCCAGAAAATTTATCAAATGTGAACATCTCATTGTGAAAAATTAAAGTCATACGCAATTTGGCAGAACAGCAAAAGTCAAACTTATTATATCGCAATTATTTGGTACATGCTGCCGCGCAATATCAAGTTACTTGGAAGTTTTGTGTAACAAATACAGTAACATTTACTTATCCAAAATTAGTTATATTTTATTTTGAAAAAAAAACACGACTACCGGCTACGTAAAATGTACATCCTTTATCATTAGAGACACATCCCAAATTTATCAATCTAAAATTGAATAATAACCAGTCAGGTGCTGGGAAAAATGACGTGCTGAACAGAATTATGAGGCTGAGGCGAAAACGAGAACGCAATCAAACTCTGGCAGGCGCCAACATGGCGACAAGAAAGACATTCGGATCAGCATTCTCGGCGTAAATGACAACGTACCACCAT
The DNA here is from genome assembly GCA_038380435.1 of Ryuthela nishihirai. NCBI lineage: Eukaryota > Metazoa > Arthropoda > Arachnida > Araneae > Heptathelidae > Ryuthela > Ryuthela nishihirai. Next base: position 74,811,659 of record JAWZYU010000005.1, on the reverse strand, counting down.
CAAGATGAGTTATCTTACTCACAAACGGCAAGGAAATTAAAATTATCTACAGCTCCCAAGCTCATCGTCTCGTATAATACGTTTCCCCGAATTAAATACTCACTAAAGAAGTGAAATATATCAAGTTTGATTTTCGCACTTTAACTTTCAATAAATTATAAGATAATCAGCGATATACTATATAAAACTCAACGAGATAAAACCTAATAGAGTTGTTCTAATAGAGCTTGCTCTCAAAGGCTAAAACCGGAAGAAGAAAATGTTTTAAAGCTGTTAAAACTGATAATGAGACATTTAAAATACTTTTCTCCATTTCATAGGTAGAAGTAATTAATAGATCTTCAACACGAATGGATTATAGGGATTAAGATTTTTCGCATTACCAAAATTTCCTGCAGATTACTACGATTCCATCTTGCTTTTAAATGAACTCCACTATGATTTTACCTTTGCTGCCTTGTGACAATCAGTAAGAAATAAAAAAAAAGCCTTATGTAAATGACACAAAGAGCAGATAAAAATCTACTGTCCTTTGTGTCATTTGTTTAAACCTACTACGCTATTTGTTTGCTGCTCGAAATTTCTAATAATTATTTTTTCATTGGTATTTAGGCTCTGGTATTCAGGCCATTGGAATTCAGGTTAATCACAGATGCAAACGACCTATGACAACTGAGGATTCGAACCCAGACCCAGGTGGCTGCACTGATTACTGCGATACCACCACTGCGCCAGCGTGCTACTTTATTATACATATTTCTCCACAGTATATTTGCTCGATAACATTTTCTAAATTGTTAATAAATACAATAATGATACTATAAAAAAAATACCCTCTCAAGCAGCTGCTTGCCACAGAGGTCTGACAGGAGCCTGTCAGTTTATACGCCATAGTAGAAGGTTTGTGAGGATGGCGGGACCTCAGCAGAAAAACGACACTAACATCCATGCCTTATCCGTGGCCCGAACCCAGGCCCCTTTGATCAGTAGCCAAGCGTGCTAACCACTAAATGGTAAAATACTAATGGTGAATAGTTAGAGAGTTGTAATTTTTACCTCTAAATGGCCCTCTTTTTTGCACACAATGGGGTTAAATGACCAGGTCACAAAGTCCCCGAGGGCTCAGAGAAGATTGGGAGGAGGGGACCCACTGGACAGCTGCTAGGATACAGATGGTAGCCTCCCATCAAGGCCACCCAGCACATTCTTTAAGATGCACAGTTTAAGGCCTCCCCCGACGAACGGCTATCTTTCCAAGCCCATCAGTGTCCCCCTACTGACCGAGGGTAGGGTGAAGAGTTTTGAGACGATAAATTTCGATGCTGGCTGGTGGAACTCGAACCGAGAACTACAGATTATGTGCCCCGTCCCAATAATTAGAGAATGGATTACTGTTCTTTTTTCTTCGTACATAAGTGTTATAACGAAGCCAAAGATGCATTTAGTGTACTGGTCGTTAACGGAAAGTAATTCCGATCCCTATCTTTAAAGGGTATATATTTTTGCATGTGGAAGCCGTTACAGTTCGGCTGGCCGTGAAATTTATATTCAATGGATTTCATCTTACTCAATGGATGAGTAAGATGCGAACTTTTCACTATGTTTCAGTGCATAAACTCACCCACAAAGGGTCATCCGGTCGGATCTTATTTAGTCTTTTGTTTTTTAAGAAAAGTTCCCTTTTGTTCTTTTTACCTATATTCCTACTGCTGCCTTCCTATTGCTCGACATTTGTAGGTTTGCCATTTTGTTGATTTGCCAAAACAGTTGTTCCATCATATCTTTCGAAAACGACGGACAAACCTAATGATTTATAATGTCGAACGAAAGATTGTGAGTGGGGGAGTGTCATAAGCTACAAAAAATTGACCTCCCCTTGCTTTCTTCCCCCTAAAAAGATAGAAATATGAAAACGAGTATACGCGATAGAAAACGATAGACAATAAACGATAGAAATATGAAAACGCGAATACCGAAAGTAACAAGCTATGGGGTCAAATGAAAGCTTGTGACGTCGGGGAGTGTCATAGACAATACAAAATTGACCCACGCCCTATCTTCCTTTGAAATGAATAAGAATTTAGCGACTGATTGCACCATCGATATGCTTTAGCTTTATTTTCTACTTTTAGGACACATATAGGAAGATGGATAATTTTAAAATTTTTTAATTTATTTTTTAACTACTAATAAAACCTATACTTCTGAAATTTTAACAGTAAAAACATTAATATTTATGAGAAGTAGAAAAAGTTAGAAAATTTTGAAACAATTAAAATTTCTGAACGAACTTGCTTAAGGTTCAATGGAACCCAAATTGTTAAATTTAAATGACGTTTATTTTCTAATGTGGCAGGTGTTTAAAAAGCCTAAACCATGTTTGAGTATCGTATTTCGTCGCAGAATTACATAATCAAGTTTCAGCCAAATCACCTAAAAATATAAAACAATTATACACCTAATTCTGTTTTTATACGGATTTTTTTTTACACGATTTTGATTTAATACGGTTCAGAAAAAAATTACAATTCTCCTTTTACACGATTTATTTTGATCTAACACGGTTCAAACGGCACCTTTTTAAAAATCTCCATTTGAATTTAATTCGGAAAAAATATTCCTATTCAAGAAAAAATTCCTAGAATTTACATTTATAACAAAGATGCCGCTTTTATGGTCACATTTTTCGAAGTAGTTTTAACTTTGAAAATGTACTACAGATACACATTTTGTGCACTAAAATCCCCAAAATAAAAACTACACTAACGTAACTACACAAGCTTTCTCTATTTTATGGATAAATTGTACAAAACCTACTTCATTCGGAATAAAGTGGCAACATTGAGTTCCATGAAATGCCCTCAATTTTATCTTCAATACATACATTAGTCTTGGTCTCTCATTTCGTGTTTAAAGTTAGAAGTGTTTGGATGTTTAATAGAAGTAGTCAAAAAAAATTGTTTTTTGAAGTTTTGTGTGCCTAATATAAATTTATTAAATTTTGCTAATAGGTAATTTACAATATTTTATCATCTGATTTATTTAACTACAATTCAAATATTTTTCGTAAGCCTTACCACGATGTCGGATAATTCAATATACAAAAGCAGAAAAGGAAAGCTATCTCTTTGGATACTAAGATCCAAATTTTAGATCGTCTTGCAATTGGAGAAGGTTCAACATCCATAGGTAAATATTTTGGTTTGAACGAACCAAAACCACAGTAAGAACCATCAAGAAAAATGATGATGCTATTTGAGACTCTCGATGAAAAAGAAAAAAGTGATGGTGATGAAGAGGTCCCACTCACTTCAGGTTTGATTAAAGAAGGGCTTCAAATGGCTAGTAAATTGGAAAATCATTTTCTTTCACATGATTCCGTTGTCGAACGAGTTGAGCAGTTTAAACGTGAACTGAAGTCATGTATGGCGCGTTATCAAGAATTATACAAAGATCTAGTCAAAGCAGGATCTCAACGATTGATTACAGAGTTCGTTGTCAAAATTAATCAAACTTCAAAATTACTGGAAACAAGTGATAATTTGGTTCCCCATGCCATAGAGAGCATTTCACCATTGGAGTATGAACACAACGTCCAAAATGTTTCAAGCGTTGAAAGTGATTAAAATTCCAGTCTTACGCACACGCGTGCGTCTATTGCCAGAAAGTGACAACGAATAAAATCTAGTTAATAATCATAAGTAAGTAATTTTTTTTGCACTTTTGTATTCTTGAATTAGTGACATATTATTTTCTTTATGAAGGATAATTTACTTTATATATGTACATATTTTCTTTATGAAGGATAATGTACTTTATATATGCACATATAATTATCTTTAGAAGTTTATAAAATAAAAAATGTGTTTAAATGAATAAAAATCAAATAAAGATTTCATTAAAAATTTTGATATCATTTGTTTGAAAACAACTTATCATTTATACTGGGTTTTCACGTCTGGAACCAATCTTCTATTTTCTCATATGCACTGTATTTTTTTTACACGGTGTTTTCTGGAACCTATCTACGGTGCAAAAACAGAATTGGGTGTATATTTGATGCATGCCTTTTTTTTGTCGCTAAACCTTGGCAGAATGGAAATGTTGGAAAGAATATTTTCAATGCTAGGAACACAACGGACAAGAGATAGAAACGGATTAAAAATACCTAGTCTATTCGAAACCTGATTGCGACTTATAATTGCAAGGAATTGTCACGTAAAAGGTTTTTTAGAGAAGATCAAAAAACCAAAAATGTATCAGATTTTTAAATAGATAAGAATTTACGAGGAAGATGATTAAATAAAGAGCTTCAAAAAGGCATTAACTTGGACAAAAGGCTTATTGAAAAGCAAAAGCAAGTTTTATCGCATATTCAGAAATAAGGAAGAAGATTAATGCTATTTCTTTTTGTCTCTACTAAACACAGTCACCCTAAATAACCTAAATCTGTTTACAGGACGATTCCAATTTTTATTTGTTTAACATACATTTTCTACAAAAACATAAAAATACATCGTTAAGAATACATCTCAAGTTACAATAGATTTTCCAACTAATGAATCGCATTAAAAAATGTTAACTTTATTGTTTTGTAACCAGAATCTTTACCGCTAAACAAATTGAAAACAAGTGTCTCTGGTGGCCTAACCCCTTATGAGGCAATCGCGCCCACGCACACAGAAAAGAAATTTTTTACGGCAGCAGGTGCCTCGGCGATTATCAATGTCGGTACAAATTTCGCAAGCAGTTCTGCTTTAGTGAGAAAAACAAAACGTTACTTGATTCTATATTTCCTCCAACTGTCAACTCACGATCATCCCTACGAAAGCAGCACTGAAACTAGACAGCAGACTTGAAGAAATAAAGTAAAAGTACGCTTCTGCCAGTAATACCCTCGCGCTTGAAACAAAGTTGCTACATTAAAATGGCATCACAGCAGTTGGCGTCGTGCCAATTTTCCCGCTACTGGAGTTAGGGCGTGAAGAAATTCACACTTTGCTTACCACACAATCAGAAAAGTCATTTTACGGCGATAGTATTTCACGGGCAGACTTCGCCTGCCCTATGGCTTTTGTGCATGGCACCAAAGGTGTTTAAACACGATATCTACATTTGCAACACCTGGTTCGGAAACGGACTGTGAGAGCGTTAGGAAAGAAAAGATTTTGGTTCGCTCAGTTAACGGCTAATTCTCGCCCATTCAAGAAGATTCTAACAGGCAGTTCTTCAAGACAGTGAAGGTGACATAGATACGTATTTCTGTTGCATTTAAAACTAGGGTGTAATAAGACACATCATTGAAGGAAACTTAAGTTTTATCATTACAAACTTTAATGCTATTTTTCTTTGTACAAGTATTAAATATATAATATGTGGAATTAAAAAGTTGTGAAGCTTAAAAACACACACAATGCTTACAAGTAGCAGAGAGATGTATGTAAATAAAAAAATATTTGCTATGTATAGTGATTACGATTGTTGCCTATTCAAGTCACCTATTTCGTTTCGAAACACGGTTGCACGAATATTGGGAAAAATAACTGCAAGTGCTTAAACCAGTAACAACTATTTCAATGTCAGATGTTTCTTCAACAGAATCTTTTTCTAAACGTTGACATCATAGTAGAATGTTCTTTCCTTCAACTCGGTGGTATGCAACTTTTTTTGTGAGGAACGCACAAAGGAGTCCACAGATAGACTTGGCGAGCATCAAGTATTTTTTACAATCCTCTCATCCAAATAAAAGTAAGTGAATGGTTAATTTTTTAACGGTTTAACTATTTTTATTCCATTGGCTCAATCGATAGCGCACCAGGCTAGAAACTTGTAGTCCCCAGGTTCGAGTTCCTACTGTGCATGGTTGACTATTTACACCGCTAATTCCTGTTCTGCCCTCGGTGAGAGTGGGGACACCGATGGGCTTGTAAAGACTGTCGTACGGGACGTAAAGCCGTGGTACCGTGTGCAGGAGAGCCATACCCCGTGAACGTTAAAGAACATGGTGGATGCCCAATGGGAGGCTGCCATCTGTCTCCTAACAGCTGTTCAGTGGGTCCCCTTCCCTCAATCTACTCTGAGCCCTTGCGGTCCTTATGACATGGCCATTTTAACATATAGTGTGTTGCCAGTCATGCGAATTTATCTAAAAAAAATAAATATTCAAACAATAACTGTTATATCAAACCATATGTACAAAAAAGCGAGTTTTAAATATTTGTGCAATGATGTCTTTTTTTCCCAGGTTTCATTAACATTTAAGAAAATTTTAGACAAGTTCAACAACAGCATCTGCTCCCAATATCGTAGGGTCGATGAGCTCACGCCCGTGCAAAAGCTCGTTTATGTCAATCATAAACGCACATAATAAAAAAAACTATAAGAATATTTTTAATATAATACATAGTGTATTTGAATATAGTAAACACTATATTCAAATAGCATTTTATGGCCTCTAGCATTTTATATATATATTTCATCATCATCATCATCCTCAAGCAGCCCTGGGCTACGGAGGTCTAACCAGACCGTGCAATTTTAGTTCTCCAAGCAAGTCTATCCTGAGCTACATCTACTGCATCTGGCCACTGCACACCAATTCTAACAAGGTCCTGTTTAACATTGTCAGCCCACCGCATCCTAGGTCTCCCCTTCTTTCTAAGGCCTTTAGGCACACTGTTCATAACCCTATTCGCCAATCTACAATTATTCATACGGGCAACATGGCCAAACGAACGGAGTCTCTCTCTGCACAATATGCTGCTTAAAGGAGGTTGCAAACTCCTTTGCCTAACCTCATCATTAGTTACAAAGTTGAACCACCTAATGCCCAAGATACTGCATAAGCATCTAGTTTCCTGTTATCTTGTTTACAAAGTATCCAAGTTTCACTACCATAACTAACCCTAGAAAGAACCAAACTATTATACAGCCTAATTTTAGTCTTTAGGTGTATACGACTATTTCTCCACACTCTCCATATGGATTCTTAAAAGTCCGGGCAGCAATCCCTATTCGTCTGTTAATCTCATGCCGCACATCAGCATTATCTGTTACATAGCTCCCAAGATAATTAAACTGTGACACCTGCTCAAGACTGCAACCATTCAGATTAAGTGATCACAGCCTGCCTGACCAATTTTTATCACTTTAATTTTCTCTCTGTTTATAACCAAACCTACTCTACTACCAGTCTCATCAACAGCTCGAATGAAAGAGTTCATCTCATCAACATCATTTACCAAAAGGGCTAAATCATCAGCATAATCTAAATCAGAAATTTTCGTATCTCCAGCCCATTTAAGGCCAAAATCTTTCCCTTGAAGTGAATTTCGCATAACATTGGGTTGGGTTGTTTTACCTCTGAGCGGCACTTTTTTGCACACCATGGGCTAAATGGCCAGGTCACATGGACCCCGAAGGCTCAGAGAAGGTTGGGGGAGGGGACCCACTGAAACAGCTGTTGGGAGACAGATGGTAGCCTCCCGTCAAGGCCATCCAGCGTGTTCTTTAACGTGCACAGGGTATGGTTCTCCCGCACACGGGGCCACGGCTTAACGTCCCATCCGACGGGCGGCGGTCTTTCCAAGCCCATCGGTGTCCCCTACTGATCGTGGGCAGGGCGGGGAATTTTGCGGAGATAAATCTCAACGCTGACCCAGCTGGGACTCGAACCCGGGAACTACAGATTACGAGCCTGGCGCGCTACCGACTGAGCCACCCCCGCCCCCTCGCATAACATAATCAATAACCAAACTAAAGAGAAAAGGAGACAAAATGCACCCTTGTTGAACACCAGAAGTAATGCTAAACCAATTGCTACAAGCCTTACCAACTCTCACACACGACTCAGTGTTATTATAGAGAGCTTTCATTATGTTAACTAACTTGTCTGGTATACCATATGATTTCACAATCAACCACAAATTATGACGATCAACAGAGTCGAAAGCCTTTTTGAAATCAACAAAGCTAGCAACCAAAGGTTTCCTAAACTAAACATTTCTCAAGAATCTGCCTAAGTGAAAATATCTGATCCACACATCCCCTACCACTTCTGAATCCACATTGCTCATCACGCAATTGACTGTCAACCAGATTCTTAATTCTATTAAGCACAATCATGGAAAGAACTTTACCTGGAACAGAGAGTAGGCTGGTACCCCTATAGTTATCACAAGAACTGCGATCACCTTTTTTGAAAATAGGGATAACAATAGCTCTGGTAAAATCCTTAGGAACCATGCCTTTATCATAAAAGATATTCAGAATTTCAGTCATCCAAGTGGTAACCGAAACATTTCCAGCTCTAAGCATTTCTGTAGTAATTTCATCTACCCCTGGGGATTTATGAAGTTTAAGTTTAGAAACAGCCAAAATAACTTCAGATTGTGTTATAGGGCCAACATTAAAGCCACCAATGCATCTATCATCATTGCAAACAATGGGAATAGAACTAACCGCATTGTTTAGAATATCACTGAAATGCTCAGCCCAACTAGCCATGACAGAATCCTCACCTTCCATAACCTTACCTTGTTTATCCTTCAATCCCTGTATACCTGTCCGTTTTCTACCACACAAAACATTAACTATCTGGTACAGCTCTCTGCTGTTGTGCTGTCTAACTGCTTCCTCGGCTTTGTCAGCCAAACCATCAAGCCAAAGATTCTTATCAGCAGCTAACTGATCTTTTACACGTTTATTAATCCCCCGCCCTGCCCACGGTCAGTAGGGGACACTGATGGGCTTGGAAAAGCCGCCGTCCGTCGGATGGGACGTTAAGCCGTGGCCCCGTGTGCGGGAGAGCCATACCCTGTGCACGTTAAAGAACACGCTGGATGGCCTTGATGGGAGGCTACCATCTGTCTCCCAACAGCTGTTCCAGTGGGTCCCCTCCCCCAACCTTCTCTGAGCCTTCGGGGTCCATGTGACCTGGCCATTTAGCCCATGGTGTGCAAAAAAGTGCCGCTCAGAGGTAAAACAACCCAACCCAACAACACGTTTATTAAGTTCTCTGTGATGCTTTCTACTAGGACTAGTAGGGTATTGATTAAGGACATTCCTGCAGTTCTTTCTTTCCGAAATAAGCTCAAGTGCCTTATCACTCAGATAATTCTGTCTCTTCTGCTCCTTTTTTCCTAAAAGAGTACTGTTAGTGTCCAAAAAAAGCCTGTTTAAAATGACCCCATTCTTCCTCAACTTCAGTAGTAAGCATACCATGACTGTCATAATGACTAAGTAACCTATCATGGTATGCTTTGGCTATAACTGGGTCTTTCAGAGCTTCAGTATTAAAAGCAAATTTTTTAACCCTAGCACAACACTTTTTAAGTTTAAGTTGCAAGACACTTTTAACTAGGTAATGGTCAGATCCAATTTCAGCTCCCCTATATGCCCTGGTATTTCTAACAGAACTAGCTCATTTGCTGTTAATTAATATGTAATCAATCATATTCCTATGCAGCCCATTGGGTGAAACCCATGTGTACTTATGCATGTCGCGGTATTTGTAATATGTATTAGTTATTCTGAAACCATTGAGTTTACTTACCTGTAGGAGACGTTGCCCATTGCCATTGCAGCTACCAATACCAAAAGGGCCAATCACCCCTCCCCAAAGGTCAGAGTCAGTACGAACTTTGGCATTGAAGTCACCAAGAACAAGGGTAATATCTCCTTTCTTGACAGAATTCAAAATATCCTGAAGTTGTTCATAAAACCTATCCTTCTCATCCTCATCAGCATCCTCAGTGGGGGCATAACAGCAGATAACATTCAAGTCTTTAACGCTTGTCTGAAATTTTGCTGTAAGAAACCTTTCAATAATGCACTAATATCCTAGAAGAGCATCACTAGCGTGTCTGCTAAGAAGCAGACCCACGTCTTGGTGATGCTTATTGTCGTCCCTCCCTGAAAAGAGAAATTTAAGATTATTTTTAAGAATCTGACCTTTATCTGTCCATCTGGTCTCTTGCAAGCCGAGAATATCAAAATTATAATGGTGGAATTCTTGTGTGAGGACATCAAGAGAAAAAGCTCTGTGCAGAGTCCTCACATTCCAACTACCTATGGAGAGAAAATGGTTAGTGGGATGTTTAAAGAAACTATGTTTATTGAGAGAGGGAATGCCGACAATATCAAACAGCTCTCTAATCGCAGACATGGGGCAAAGACCCGTTCCCCCACCACTAAAGGCTGAAGCCATCTACACTGGAAGACTTCCTCCAATGTAGAATTTGACGATGCCAATAGAAGCAAAGAGTTCAGGTGCCTGCGATGACCTCTGCTCAGGATTATCCACCAGCTGATAAACATATCCTGCGAATTTATTCACTTGGGGCTGTCAACCCACAAACAAATAGAAAACACAGCGGAAGATTTTCCCTCCACATAAGCCCACCAGTGCAGCAAAATCAGGATCCATAATCAAGCTCAGAGCCATATATCTGTCCAGTCCAGTGGGTTTATATGGTCAGCACCAGGACCCTGTGTGGTTGACCACTCCTCAGCAGGGTAGAAAAAAAAAGAAAAGTAGCCATGGTTGTCCAGATCAGTAGGCCACACTAATCTGGCAGCCCTCCCCTTCCGTTCACTTCCACAAGAGAGTATCTCTTTTGAAAGGTACTAACGGTCTGCACCACGAGAAGGCGGGGTCGGACATTAGGTGCTAGGCCTGGCCGGTTCTATGCATCATCACAGGGGATTGGTGCATAGCTCTCCTTCCAGTGACTACCTAGCTACCATTTACAGACCTTTATATTATATATATAAAATGCTATAAATTTAATTATATATATAGCATTTTTATGCATATTTTATGGCCTCTAGCATTTTATATTATATGCCATAGCATTTTATGGCCTCCCAAATTTCAGATTTAAATATTGCTTTCTTTTTTTTGTGATAACAATATGCTATTGAAAAATAGAACTATCGTAACAAAAATTAACAAGGGATAATTTGGAACTTAATATATATAACCAGAATAAACCAAAATTAACGATAATAAGTTCAAAAACTGCTAATTTAGACCAAATTCGATAACTCATCAGGATATTGAGCTACATACTTCTGACATTAGTGTGATGATAATGGCCCAAAAGAAGAGGGGAGTGTTAGAAACAATAATAGGATCCACCTTTATCTTGTTTTCCTGTTTCGCAACTAACAAAAAATCTACTCTTGCCATTTTAAATCTGGTGTTTATGAAGTGAAAATAAATTTGAAAATTGAAGAATGCCTGAAAATGCCGTATTTTGTCATCTGCATGCTGACTTGAGCGTTGAGAAAACGTCCGTCTGTTTTTCACGCGACGTGGAAGTTTCACATGAGCTCTGAAACACGTCCGTCTGCGTGAGTCGTAAAAAAGCTAACAGTAGGCACGTAGCCAGAATTTTTTTGGGGGGAGGGGATGAAGAATAAAAGTTGGTGAAGGGAAAAAATCAATATAGACGTAATATTTTGTATTTACTGTTGGTGGAGTTTACAAAAATACATGTAACAGAATAATAATTTGGCTTAAACATATTAATACACCAAAGATAAATGTTATTTTCTTTATCGTTTTACAATTTCGGGGGGAGGGGGGGTGGCTTGTGTCATTACGATTTGGAACTTACAAGGTAACAGATGAGTCACTGCAAACACACAACAAGAATACTTTTTTTTAAGATGCCAGAATATCATTTTGAAATGTTACCTATGTCCAGCGCGTGTGAAACGGAAGAATAATTCAGCGCCATATAATTTCCCGAACCCTTATCACCCTAAAACTTTAAGTAGTTAAATATATATATACATAAAAAAAAAAAATCACAAATAAAAGGAATGCACATAATCGTTTCTACTGTAATGGATTTCGTTAATACTGTTCCCCATCAATGCTAACAAAAGTAAAACAGTTTCGTTCGTTTAAGTTTTTCTAAAAGTTTAAGTTTTTCTAAAAATAAACAATAAATGTTGGCAATCTCGTTCCGACTTTATTATATCCGACTGTTTCAACAGCTAAAGTTAGAGTCCGGTGTACTTTCAGATATTCAAATGGTTTCAGTGGTGGTACTTTACATTCCCAAATTACTTTTTTTTTTTAATTTCAAGTGCTTGTGTAGGCTATTATGATGAAAGTAACGTATTAATTTTCATCGCTTTACCGGAATATTTCTCTTATAATTTAAAAATAACTTGAGCCCAACAAATAAATACTATTGCAAAGCTGTTGATTTATACACATCTGATGGGTAAAGTTCAGTTTTTAAAAGCGTTATAGTTCTTGTTTGAGGTGTATTTACGTCGAATGACTGAACTTTGCATTTAAACGCTCCGTGATGCGTACATTGCGCAAAACCTTCTCGTCCTCTTGCATTGTTAATGAAAGCAAAATGAAGTCTAGTGAAACGAATTTTCGCTAAACTTTCAGACTAACAGATTTGTTAAGGCTGATCGTAACATGCTCTCTCCTAAAGTGTGCAAGAATGTCAAAAAGTAGCGCTGTAGTAGAATATATATATGGCAATATATTCTGTTGTTTTTTTTTAGAACATTTCTGTGCTATATTTATTATTTTTGCCCCGAGGACTCGGAAAAAGTTAGGTTGTTTTACCTCTGAACGTCAATTTTTTTTTTTACACAATGGACTAAATAATGGCCAGGTTACAAGGACCTCAAGGACTTAGGTGCCAGACTCGTAATCTGCAGGTCCCCCAGGTTCGAGTTCCAGTTGGGTCAGCGTCGAAGTGCGCATGTTAAAGAACACGCTGGATGGTCTTGACGGGAGACTACCATATGTCTCCCAACAGCTGTTCAGTGGTTCCCCCTTCCTTCCCAACTTTCTCTGAGCCCTTGGAGTCACAGTGATCTGGCCATTCAGTCCATTATGTGCAAAAAAGTGTCGCTCAGAGATAAATTAATCCAACCCAGTGGACAACTGTTAGGAGGCAGATGAAAGCCTCACGTCAAGACCGTCTAGTGTACTCTTTAATGTGCACAGGGTATGGACTCTCCTGCACACGGAGGCACAGCTTAACGTTCTATCCAACGAACGGCGGATTTTCCAAGCCTATCGGTGTCCTCTTTCTCATGGGATTAGTGGAGGAGATAAATCTCAACACCGGCACAGTTGGGAAACAGAAAAGGTAGTCAATAATACCGGAATGAATTAGAAACACAATATTATAAGTGGATTTCACGTTAGTCTTCTAGATCAATAGCCATAGGAACAGGTGGACTGAAGCTTCTGGCGTTCGTGTCTTCGTAAAAGGTTTTCGATTCACCTGCCTCTCCATGCGGTAAATCACAGCTGAGGAAAAGGTGGAAAAGGAAGGAGTTTAATAAATAATACAGCTATAGATATCAGCTCGTCCTGCTGATTTCAAATTGATACAACTTGATGTTTGTGCACATTTGAAATTAATCCAGGGAGTACTCAATGTCAACTAAGAATACTCCGCACAGTGGTTTGTCTGTAACATGGCTCAGGCTGAAGAAATTCAAATAATCTGTGCGATTAAAAAATAAGAGATGAAAAACTGTCATTAACCTGGTGGAATCAGAAGCAACGACCTCCTGATGACATGTCAGGTGCTCTAGCTGCAAACAAATGTGAGGAAAATTTCTTCCACCTACTCGTTACCGTAGGCTACGGTAATGAGTAGGTGTTAAATGAAAGTGTATATATATATATGAGGACAGTCGTAAACTGCTTTGAATTATGCCCCTCCCACCATTCTACCCTCCCCAAAAGGGGACGGAAATTAAGGGGGAGGTCTTAAAGAGTTATATCTCAAATTAAAGCTTGTGACGACTCCTATGTCATAGGCTACCTCAAACACAAGTCCATAAAAAGGAAGGAAAAATATGGTCGATGTTTATGAGTCATATATCAAATGAAAGTTTCTAAAGGTTGTTTTTTATATTTAATTTATTTTTTTTTCTTTGTCACAAAAAACAACCATCTTCCTATATACGCCCTAAAAAGTAGAAAATAAACCTAAAGCATATTGCTGGTGCAATCAGTCAGTGAATTCGTATTCACTTCAAAGGAAGATGGGGCGCCTATTTAGACATTCAACAAGATTGTTGGCGCCATATTCTTCTTTGAAGTGACTGATTGCACCATCGGGTAAGTTTTAGGTTAATTTTTTACTCTTTAGGGCTCAAATAAGAAGATAGTTTTTTTTTTAATTTTTAATATATTGCTTTAGTAGATGCGTACAGCTGTTTTTGCGAACACCCTATAGAGTTCTTGGGACTGGGCTGCTTTATCAATAGTTCAACTTAATGAAAATTACAATTTTATATATATAAAAAAAGATCCACTCTAAGTACCCTTATTTTCGCACCACAAGTATATCACAATATGGATCTGCCCTTTTTTTGTAGGAGTGACAACAGTTCTCCCCTGTATCAAGGTGAATAAATAAACAATAAATACAAATTAAAAAAAAATTGTACCTTCTCTAACAAGAAAACGTTCAAGGATTTTTTTTAAAGAGGTACTGGAAGACGAAACTGAATTGGATGGGGAGATAACTAGTGAAAAAATGGCATCTTTTCAAATTGTATATTCAAGTAACAGAAAAGGTAGCTACAGCTCTGGGTTGGGTTGTTTTACCTCTGAGCGGCACTTTTTTGCACACCATGGGCTAAATGGCCAGGTCACATGGACCCCGAAGGCTCAGAGAAGGTTAGGGGAGGGGACCCACTGGAACAGCTGTTGGGAGACAGATGGTAGCCTCCCGTCAAGGCCATCCAGCGTGTTCTTTAACGTGCACAGGGTATGGCTCTCCCGCACACGGGGCCACGGCTTAACGTCCCATCCGACGGACGGCGGCCTTTCCAAGCCCATCGGTGTCCCCTACTGACCGTGGGCAGGGCGGGGAATTTTGCGGAGATAAATCTCAACGCTGACCCAGCTGGGACTCGAACCTGGGAATTGCAGATTACGAGCCTGGCGCGCTACCGATTGAGCCACCCCCGCCCCACAGCTCTGGGAGAGATGGCTCAGGAAAGAAAGGAAAATATCTAGTAGAATGAAGAGATTATATTAAAGATCAGGATAATGAAGCGATCATGTTAAAAATGCCAAAATTGGAGAATACAGGAAAGAAATTAAGAAATGAAGAATAAAATAACTGAGACAAGGAATGCGAGTTCAAATAAGATAGGAGAATGATAGAGTAAGGCAGGTTTTGGACAAACAACAGAAAAAGAAACATGGAAATTTCTCAGGCGACTCAGCAAATATAGCAATTGGGAACACTTCAAATAAATTTTGAGGATTGGGCGACGTATCATAACAATATGTTAAGGGAGAAGAGAATCTGCGTAAGAAAGGAAGGGGACATCTGGATGAGGTATTGTGATAACATAACAAATGGTTATAGAAGAAATTAAAAAGCTAAAAATTGTAAGGCTCCTGGACAGGGAGGGACTGGAGAAAGACTTGTATAGCATCTACATAAAAAAGAAAAGAACTGTATAGAAATTTGTCCACGAAATATTATTATGAGAAATGTAGGAAGAATAATCAAAAATAAGATAGCGACTGAGGAAATGAAGTTTTACGATTCGCAAGTCTTGTGCTGGCAATATCTTCGTATTACACAACAGAAACTTCAGTAGGGAGAAATAAGGAAATATATATGGCTTTTTGTAGACTGTGTACTTTTTTTTTGATTCAACCTTTTCAGTTCAGGAACACCTTAAACATGGCACTAATCCAAAAACTCGAACTCACGATCACAATACTTTCCCCGTACTTCGCATGAAAACTTAAAATCGTTGCAAGGCACCTTTGTGCATCATTGTAAAATTCAGTTATTCAGTTACTGAGTTAGTCCTCTGTAGAATAGTTAAATTGCCCAAGTCGGTAAGGATTCAAAAGTTCAAAACAAGGTTCAAAACAGACAACTGAAAACTCTCAATAAATATCAGTCCATATTTCCCTTACACGCTGGAAATGTAGCTGCTAGGAGCACACAGCTGTTAGTGACAAATGATTGGTGACTTTGGGTTGGGTTGACTATTGGTTATCCCAATGACTTTGGGTTGGGTTGTTTTACCTCTGAGCGGCACTTTTTTGCACACCATGGGCTAAATGGCCAGGTCACATGGACCCCGAAGGCTCAGAAGGTTGGGGGAGGGGACCCACTGGAACAGCTGTTGGGAGACAGATGGTAGCCTCCCGTCAAGGCCATCCAACGTGTTCTTTAACGTGCACAGGGTATGGCTCTCCCGCATACGGAGCCACGGCTTAACGTCCCATCCGACGGACGGTGGCCTTTCCAAGCCCATCGGTGTCCTCTACTGATTGTGGGCAGGGCGGGGAATTACAAATGGAAGCCTTTTGTATTTACGCAAAATCTATTCATTTACCTTTTCTTTTTCTCACTGCAGCATTAACCATTATCAATAATCTATAGTTCTAGATTTTATCACTCTCAACATTCCAAGTAATCGATTGTAAATTTGTACCATTAATTTAATATTAAGCAATCACCTGTAAGCTATTAATAATTGTCTTGAGCCGGATGGAATGTAAGAGCCCGCGATCTCCTGATAACACGATATGACACTTCACGTGCTATATCAGATCGTGTGTTCATATCCCACCCATTTCGAGACAATTCTTTCTTGATATTTAGCATAAGTCCCTTAATATTTGAATCTGTTTTCATTCACAGGCCTTAGAGCTCCAACTTCCTCTTTAAAATGCACAAAACCACAAATGGAATTGCTGTAAATGCAAAAGAGGAAAAAATAAGAAAGTTAACAATTTTTTATTACCGTTATCCCTTTAACACGTGGCCATAGCCTAACATTACTATAAACAAAGTTAAAAATAATAACATGTTAATGCATATTATAGTTTTTTTGCACGTGTGGCCACAGCTTAACAACAATGCTAATACAAGCCACTGGAATAAATCATTATACCAGTGAGGGAAGGCCCGGATGAAGGCCCGGATCTAAGGATAGGGGAAGGAAGGTATGCCTCCTTTTGCGAATGCTAGTAAGAATAATGAAGGCAAAAACTTGTTATAGTAGTGCATATTTCAAGAAATATTCTTAAAACCCCTAAAATCCTCAGCAGCCATGGACTACGGTCAAAACCCTTAATAGGAGGGGAAAATATTATGCAGCAATGGAAATCCAATCTCTTGTCCCCCAGTCCCTAATTTTTTCTAGATTCCGGCTTGGTGAGGAAAATAAATCAATCGGTAGTCTCTTCTACATTAATGTAATACGAGAAAACAAACGTGGACGTTCCCACAAAAACCGATTTTTTTTTTCTCCCTCGGCAAGAATTATTTTTATCGAAATCTCCATAAGCGTGGGAAGTTTCCCTCAAGTTGGCAACAGTGAATATCTCAACGAAAAAAGATAGCGAATAAAAGATTACATGCTCATTATATTACCTATGTGTGCCTCCTACAAACTAAAGTTACTGTTCGTAGTAAGCACAGTGAGCTAATGAGACCTACTTGACAGATTAAAATATTTATGGTCTAGATTTGCAGTTTATTATTTGAATGTAGAGTGATAACATCTAGAGTAATAGATTCTTGATCAGGACCTAGCGTTCTAAATGAGAAAACGAAGTGAGATGGTTTATAAGTAATTACAAATTACACCAACACCATTCAGCCTAAAAAAATGGATATTTGAATTCTGACGTAAAAGAACCAATATCCGATTTGCGTTCTGGAAAATGAAGTTTCCCGACAAATTATTTTAACGATTTCCTGATTAATTACTAAAATGATTTTCCTGCCAAACATTGCGTAAATCATTTTAAAAAATGAACTAATGTTTTCACTTTGTTGTATCTGTCTGTCAGATAGGGGAGGGGAGAGCTCAGTCGGTAGCGCGCCAGGTGTAATCTCTAGTTCCCAGGTTCGAGTCCCGATTGTGCCAGCGATTAGATATTTGGTATAACTCCCACCCTGACCTCGATCAGAAAGGGAACACTTATACGATTGGTAAAGGCCGAGTTCGTCGAATGGGAGTTAAGTCACTGGCGGGAAGCTACCATCTGTCCACTGAATACCCTTCCCCAACTTGGTCTGAGACCTTGTGACCTGGCCACTTAGCCTTTTGTGTGCAAAAATGTGCCACTTGGAGATAACCTAACAATTTGCCTATCAGTACAACTTTTTGTTTTTATTGATAAATTAAAAATTTTTTGTGTTGGAGAGGTATTGATGAAGCATTACGATTCGCCTTTTCCGAATCTCCCAAATATTCTAATTGCGCCCTCTTACGCTAGAAAAAGTTGGAAATTGCAAACGACCTATTTTATGCCAGAAATTTTTTGTAGTGGAGTGCGAGAGTCAAGAGGTTTGCACAGGAAATAATGATTTTCCTCTTTACCACGGAAGGGGGAGGGGAGAGAATTGACGTTTATCTGACATACCCTTAATATAATTCATAGCAGGCTCCTGTCAGACCTCTGTGGCAAGCAGCTGCTTGAGGGGGTATTTATTATTTTATTATTAGTAGCTTGTGCAAAAAAAAAAAACGAACGCATGCAGTAAATAATTTTATTTCTTTAAAATGTGGAATGATTAAAAATAATTTACAATTTAACTTCGCTTATCTGTATTCCTAGTGTTGGCTTGCTCAGGCGAAGGGAATGAAGCAGTGGTTCGTAACATGCTGGGCTTAATTATTATGTAGATGATGACTGAACGAGGATGGGGCTGGATAAGTGGCTCTAATATCCTCCAACTGAAGGATATTATAGCCTCTTACCCAACTGCAAAGTTGGATTATTCTTCAGTTTCCTTATAAAATTCTGAAAAGTAATCAAGTGTCTGTCAAGTATAGAACTTCCATTCAAGTATCTCGCTTACCTGCTAACATAATTTTCCGCAACTCGTAATTGTCGAATTTGCTTAAGAAGAGTTTTGCGTAACCCGTGGAGTGTCTGTATTGACTCACATTTTTAAAATCCTCGGGTAGTTTTTAATTTTCATCTTTACAGGCCCTAAATATGGAAAATGCGAAACTTGAATATTGCAAGCGATCCATTTATGATCGAATGGCAGAAATCTGAAAATTCGGTGGTAGACTGCCAAAAGATATTGCAGAGACAACAATTTGTCCTTTTTCTGGCAGGGTTAAGAAAAAGCAATTTTTTCTTTTTAAGATACAAGGAATGAAGGTGGTTGTAATAAAATATTACTATTTGTATTTTCCCAAACTTTTAAAAGAGTGCAAAAAACGGCAAATGAAAAACTTCATTCTCTTTAAAAATGAGTATCTCAAATTCGCCAGAGGCGATATGTATTTTCTTTTAGTTTTTAAACATTTTGCATATGTATAAAGGACTAAGAAGAATTACATTTCATTCTTATTGAAAAAGAAAAATCAAGATATATCGGCAATGGGGTTGGTTTGAGTTGTTTCACCCTTGTGCAATCGTTTTGTCCATAATGGGATAAGTAGACAACTGATATGTACACCAAACTCAGAATTGGGGTTAGGTTTTCAATATAGTTGGTTGGGGTTTCAATAGAGCACCAGTAACTAAGCTAAAGTACGGTGAGATGATGCCTGCTGGATAGCGTCAGAAGTAGTTTAATTACGAGTTGACACAATACTGACTGGGCCTTCAGTGCTCCTTTCACGACAAGGGTTGGGTTGTTTTACCTCTCAGCAACACTTTTTTGCACACCATGGGCTAAATGGCCAGGTCACGTGGACCCCGAAAGCTCAGAGAAGGCTGGGGGAGGGGACCCACTGGAACAGCTGTTGGGAGACAGATAGTAGCTTCCCGTCAAGGCCATCCAGCGTGTTCTTTAACGTGCACAGGGTATGGCTCTCCCGCACACGGGGCCAAGGCTTATCGTCCCATCCGACGGATGGCGGCCTTTCCAAGCCCATCGGTGTCCCCTACTGACCGTGGGCAGGGCGGAGAGTTTTGCGAAGATAAATCTCATCGCTGACTCAGCTGGGACTCGAATCTGGGAACTACAGATTACGAGCCTGGCGCGCAACCGACTGAGCCACCCGCCCCCCATTTCACGACATGAATTCATTGTCTCAAAAGATGCTAATTATGATTCAATTTTTCACTGAATTATGATTCATGTTTCGTTTCAGACGGTCGTATATTTTAGACATTTCTTATCGTTTCACCGAAGATAATTTACGCGAATACAAGTATCATAAAATACATCGAGCTTCGTGGACGTCCACAGAAATGTGGAAGAGAATTCATCTTCCCAGGGAATGCTTTAGACAAGTGCAACTCAAATTGTAGGTCCCCCCCACCCTCAAAAAAATGAAATTTTCTCTTTTTTTAGGGGTGGAAGAGGAAAGGTGGTTATTTTTAGGTGGTTATTTTTACTCACACCACAAGCTTTCATTTGACATACAATTTACGTTTGGCCCTCGAGTCCCAAAGATACAGTAGAACAATTCTTCACATATTTTTCCCATTTTGTGGGTGAAGGAGGCATGGGGGGGGGGGGGGGGTTATAACCTATGCTACTCCCCATGTAACATACTTTCATTTGACCGTTACCTGTTGCTCTCGCGTTCCGAAGGGGCGAGGGTGGCTCAGTCGATAGCGCGCCAGGCTCGTAATCTGTTGTTCCCAGCTGGGTCAGCGTTGAGATTTATCTCTGCAAAATTCCTCGCCCTGCCCACAGTCAGTAGGGGACACCGATGGGCTTGGAAAGGCCGCAGTCCGTCGGATGGGACGTTAAGCCGTAGCCCCGTGTGTGAGAGAGCCATACCCTGTGCACGTTAAAGAACACACTGGATGGCCTTAACGGGAGGCTACCATCTGTCTCCTAACAGCTGTTCCAGTGGGTCCCCTCCCCCAATCTTCTGAGCCTTCGGGGTCCTTATGACCTGGCCATTTAGCCCATTGTGTGCAAAAAAGTGTCGCTCAGAGGTAAAACAACCCAAACAACTCGCGTTCTGAAGGTAAGCGAAGTTCTGAAGGTTTTAAGGTTTGAGGTAAGGAAAACTCACTGAATCGGTCAGAAAGTAAGTTTACAAGGAATAAAGTTTCGAGTTTTTTCATTAAAATCCTTAATATGAACAAATGCAGGGTAATTCTATTATCCCGCCGCCCACTACTTTTCGACATAGCCTACTTAAAGACCGAGACGTTCATCACATCGTGGGACGTGTTTTCTTCTACCTTGTCGGTAGAAGTTCATGTCCTTTTCACTCAGCTGTCGTTTCACTGTTGTCATCAATTTTATACCTGTAGGCTCCAAGATGTTCCTTCAAGCTGGAAGGGGATGGTAATTGCTAGCTACCTGATTAGGGATTTATGCAGAATGCTCTAATACCTCTGACTAGAAAAGGTGGAAAAGTTGTTGGGTTGCCATGGCATTCGAGTGCCAAGACAACCGAACAACTTTTAGCGCGTTCCAAATTGTCCCAAATGTTTTCGATTGGATTAAGATCAGGTAATTGTGCAGGCCAGGGAAAGAGAGAAAAATGCATTTCACGTTCCTCAAACCACTCCTGTACGATTCGAAAGCGATGAATCGGTGCATTATCATCCTGGAATTTGTCATTTCCTCTGAGTAAATATGATGCATCAGAGACAGCACCTGATAGTCCACGATGCTTTCATACTTTGGGAAGTGATCCGACCTTGCGAAGACGGCACGAGGAACATGCTCCCCACACCATCACGCTGCCTCCAGCACCTTGAATAGAAGGAACTACACGATATATAATCGTTTCATAAGCTTGTCGCAGCACTCTATCTCGACAATCTGCTGAAAACAGTATATAATATGAATCGTCTGACCATTTTGTAATACCATAATAATTTGTCCAACACTGACCACGTTCGCCACTCCATACATCATCAGTCTTCGAATCCTGTTGTTTTCGGAAATGAATAGCTTTCCTATCATGGTACAATTTCCAAATTTCAAAGTGTTCAAATCTCTGCACATAGTTCTGGTTGAAATGGGGTTTGATGTACTGCTAGAGGTCATCTCTTTCAGCTGATGAACTATAACTGCTCTGATGAACTGTAACTGCTTGATTTTAGTTGGTCATCTATCTGTCAGAGCCTTTTTCCTCCCGTATTTGCCACGATTGACAGACGATTTTTGAGACCATTGCCCTTCTCCATACACCTCGAATACTGTGCCCCATGATTCTTCGATGAGTTCCATTACCTCTGTTACTGATACTTCTGCTCATCGTACTTCAACGATGAACCCCTTTTCGAAGTCAGATCAGCTTTTTTATCTCTGCTTTCCACCATGCCTTTCGGCCTTTTATAGGTTGGGTAGTTTTACCTCTGAGCGGCACTTTTTTGCGCACCATGGGCTAAATGGCCAGGTCACAAGACCCGGAAGGCTCAGAGAAGGTTGGGGGAGAGGACCCACTGGAACAACTGTTGGGAGATATATGGTAGTCACCCGTCAAGGCCATCCAGCGTGTTCTTTAACGTGCACAGGGTATGGCTCTCCCGCACACGGGGCCACGATTTAACGTCCCATCTGACGGACGGTGGCTTTTCCAAGCCCATTGGTGTCCCCTACTAACCATGGGCAGGGCGGAGAGTTTTCGGAAATAAATCTCAATGCTGACCCAGCTGGGACTCGAACCTGGGAACTGCAGATTATGAGTCTGGCGCGCTACCGACTGAGTCACCCCCGCCCCGCCTTTTATAGGACTTCGTAGTGACATAGAATACTTAAGTCGTTAAGAAAGTTTGAACACATGGGCATATTTCAGGGTACTTCGTGCACGATGCAGTGTTCACAATAATTTGGCACGGAAGTATATATATATTATGTATTTTTCAAGACTACTAGCATGGAAAATAAAAACATATTACACCATTTGGAGAAAATACTTTCTAGATATATATATATTCTGGAACGAATTCTATCTAGTCTGTTCTGGCTTCCCCATTCATCCTATCTCCTCCCTCCAAATTCTTTTTCTAAATCGTGCCCTGTTCACTTTTATTATAAGGCAGTTAGATATTATTCATAACAAATAAGTATCCTCAATACCTATAACTTTCTAATTACATCCTTTTCCAATTTAATTTTTCAACTTTTCCTCGGAAAAAACCATCTCTGAAATGCGCTAGCACCATTTATCCTCATAGTAATTAAATTTCCTGCTTCTACGCTGATTCAGACAGTTTTGCTTTTGTCTTCTCGGTTTTTCCTTTACCTCTTTGTGATTACTTTCTGAGTTGTTTCTCGCTCTTTCTACATTTCTCTGTCGATTCTCTGGGTTCAAGAGTTGGAATCTTTTTGTGCTGCGTTAATTAGGTCAGCTGATCTTTTACTCCTCTTTTAATTTAAGAAGCTTGTTTACTTCAAAATTTCTTTCTTCATAAATGGGATTTGTTTTCACCCAGATAATTTTTCTCTCTTTTTGCCTTCGAGTAAAACTTTCTTATGCTACTAACCATATCCCTTAGCACAGAGATGGCTAACCTATGGCACGCGTGCCAAAGGTACCAACCACGTGAGACGTTTTTATTGGCATGGAACTACTTTGAAACAACATCCCTAATAAACAATTCAATACATATTATGGACGAATCCTCGGTAGCAAGAAGGCAACTAATTTGCTATAATTGTTGCATACTTCAATTGTGAATTCGAAGATCTAGTCAAATAATTGATTACACATTGCAAAATGTACGCAATAAATCTATCAACTATTTATTGATTTCTTTAAAAGTACCTCTATAGTTTAAAATTTAATTACGGTTTCGGCTTATTGCCATGTCTGAAAGAATTATTGTACTTTCTCAACTAACGAAAATTCACTTCTTTCTGATTATTATGGCGTGGCGTCAGTGATGCGCTGAGAAAGTAGAGTTTTTGGGTTGTGGTGTTGGGTTGTTTTACCTCTGAACGGCACTTTTTTTGGACACAATGGGCTAAATGGGCAGATCACACGGAACCAGAAGCTTCAGAGAAGGTTGGGGGGATGGTACCCACTGGACAGCTGTTGGGAGATATGGTAGCCTTCCGTCAAGGCCATCCAGCGTGTTCTTTAATGTGCACAGGGTAAGGCTCTCCGCACACGGTTTAACGTCCCATCCCATACTGATCGTGGGAGGAGATAAATCTCAACTCTGACCCAGCTGGGACTCGAACCTGGAAGCTGCAGATTACGAGCCTGATGCGCTAAAGCCTCCCGCCAAAGAAAAGGCAGTGTGAATTTTTCTATCCATTACAATTTTTAATAAGATAATGGAAAAATACGTTGGATATCGCAAGCATAATTTTTTGAATAAAATTAATTTTCTGTCAAGTCAGCAATTTGGGTTTCGTAAAGATATGGGAAAGCAAAGTCTTTTGGAAGATCTTATAAATAATATAAATATTAATTTAAATATAGGAAAGAAATGCGTTGCGGTATTTATGGGCTTAAAGCATTCGATTCCGTTGACACTGACATCTTGCTAGAGAAATATTTACATGCATTAGACGGAATATTTTTGAATGGTTTAGGAGCTACTTATTACATAGTATGAAAATAAATGATAATTATAGTGGTAAATTTCAGATCAATTTTGGATTTCCACAAGTCTCTTCTCGGCCTTGTGCTATTTCAAATATACATAAATTATTTGGCTAATATTAATTTCAATAGTAAATTATATATGTATGCTGATGATACAATGCTAATCAGCTTCCACTCAGATTTAGCATACGCTATTTGCAATCAATAAAATGATTTTAATAAAGCAGTTAAATGGTTTGCTCTTAACTGAGGGTAAACGAGAGAAAAAAAACTAACTTAGGTCTACTGGTTTTCAACAATCTACGTTTAATAGAATTATTACTAAACATCGAATCAGTTGTTCTACGTTGGGCAGTTTATTACCTAATATGTGTAATTGTAATGAATTGTATGAAGTAAACGAAATAATTTACTTAGGCTTGAAAATGAAATGGAATAAACATATTGATTGGATGTGTTCAAGACTACGATTTAGTATAAAAATTAGGAAACTTGTTTGTTGATATACATTTAACTAATTTAGTATATAAAGCATTTTTTGAATCTATAATTAGATATGAAACAGACTATGAGGCAGATTTAAATAAAAAAAAATACCCCCTCAAGCAGCTGCTTGCCACAGAGGTCTGACAGGAGCCTGTCAGTTTATATGCATAGTTTTAAATAAAATAAAAAAGAATACAAATTAGTCTACTAAAAGTACTGTGTAATTCAGAAGTTAAAAATTCCCCTTGCAACAAAAGATGATATATTCATTTTGTTCGAAATTTTGCCTATTGAAAGTTTATATGTGTTTGTTTGTGTTATCAATAACTTCTTTAATAATAGCTATAAGCAAAATATTTGCCACAATAAGTTTACTACAAAAAGGCAAAGGTTTTTTGAAACATTCAAAATTTTATAATAATTACGGGCGAAATTACAAAGAATATAAAATTCCCTATCTATTTAACTTGCTTCCTAGAGAAATTGCTAACTTAAGTAAAATTTCTGATGTTAATGAAAAATTATTTCAGTGGTTGATGAAAAAATAATGTTTTTATTCGGAATCATTTATCATTTTATTGGGGTTTATTTTTGCTTTTTCTCCCCTTCATTTTATGTAATGATACTGATGCAATCTACTTCATATCTGTCAAAACCATATACATTCCTGCAGATAAGCTTCGGCTTAATACGATTTATTTTATGTAAAATAATTGTATAAATACTTTTGAAAATAAATTTGAATTTAATAATTTTGGTTATAATGTTTCATTTTCGCTTGTATAGTGGCGAAATCCAGAACTTAGTATTTTGTATGATTTAATTTGCATCATAAACTGATATGTTACTTTAGGTTGCATAAATATTTTAAAAGTATTTTTGTAACGTTAGCACGCGAGTTCGAAAAGGTTTGCCATCTCTGATTTAGCATCTCTTGTCTCACCCTACGGCACCAAATGATTTTTGACTATGAACTGAAATTATTCTGTTAAGCTTCATTAACGGCTACGTTATCCTTCACAGCTCACAGGAAAAATGAATCTTTAAAGATTAACTTATGACGTTTTAGAAAATGGCCACAATACCTCAAGTAAATACAGTTCTAACCAATTTATGGTTAGAACTGTATTTACTGCTCGAACGCGGTTTTGTCATAGCAGTTCTAACTCCTAACAGTGCGGAAAAAGTATGATTTTGTAGGCTGCTGATATAGCCTAGAGTAAATGCGTGAAACGTGAGAAGGAGAGAAGATTTTATCGATTTCACTCGCTGAATCTACCGCCAGCGCTTGACAATGTATAGATCAGATGCCAAGAAACACATAAGCGAATGTTACTGATATCGTTCCACAAATATTCCAGCCATATGACTTTACTGCCTTATGGTTCTATTGGTGTCCAAAAGTTGAGCATTATTCACAAACTATTAACTAGTTCACAAACGACTGAAATTATTAATATTACATTTTGTGTGTCAATGAAATTGAGCCGTACGCCTTCTAAAAAGCACCAGATTAGGGGTGCTATAAATGTTGACTCTAATTCTACGCCACTTATTTTCTGTTGAGAAGCGTTGTGCTCATTTGTAGAGCGTTTCGTAACAACAGTATGGCACAGAGACATCACATGGATACTTTTACACATGGTAGAGCAATCGTGTGTTTAGCGTCTGGCCGATATGGCAAGGTTGTCCAAGAGTGACAACAGTGCAGGATGACCACTATCTTGCGGTAACAGCCCGAAGTCATAGGACGATGTCGGTCATGAAACTGAAGCTTTCTCTCCAGCTGTTTACAGAAAGCTTCATCAGAGCTTTATGCCAGATGTCAAAAAGGTTTACAGTCATCCTACTCCCTCACAGGAGAGCCAAGCTAACATGGTGAAGACAATATCGTGACTGGACCCAAGACCAGTGGGCACATATACTCTTCAGCAACAAATTGCAATTAATTCTTCAGACTGATTCTCGACTATATTTTGATCTGAAGGGTGTAAGAGACTCATTACCAACCCTCTAATATCAGAGAACGACACCACAATGACAGTGGTGATTTGATGATCTGGTCCGCATTATTTCAATGGATATCTTTGCAGGAGGTACTCTAACTGGTCTGAGGTATAAGGATGATTTACTTCAGCCCTATGTGAGGCTTTTCAGGGGTGCTGTTCGCCCCAATTTCATTTTGATGGATGATAATGTCCCCCCCCCCTCATGGGGCTCAGAGAGGAGATGAAATTCTCGAAAGGGAGTATATTCAGCAGATGAAGTGGCCAGACTATTGTATTCTACGGATCTGAACTATAAAGAGCATGTGTAGGATACGATAGAGAGGCACGTTGGAGGTCATCAATACCCTAAAATCACCCTCCACGAGCTCCGAACTGCTTAATGAAGCGTGGGATGTACTCTCACCAGACCTCGTGACAGCCTGGTAAACAGAATGAGAAGTCGTTGGGATACTTATGTAGCTGCTTGGTGATATAATACTCAGTATTAATCTCTTTGTTCTGCTGAAACAATGGTGTAGTTGGCACAGAAATGAACAGATCTGTATCCATTTCTATAAATGAAGTCTCACGATATCATTGCAACAATAATTTAGAATTATCATAAACGTAGTTTTAGAACAGATATTCAAAATTCCCCATGCCCATTATTGGAATCTAATATATAGTGCGCAGTTAAAATGGGTACTACAAAAAATGCTCAGTGTTTAATTATTTCACAAGTATTACAGTACTTAAAACAGTTCTTATACTAATTATAAGACCACGAACAAAAGAAATATAACTAATAAAAATGAAGATGATTTGAAATTGCCTCACTCTAAAGGAATCTTAAAGACATCTCATTTGTTAGGAACAACAAGAATTTTCAGACACACCTAGGGAGTTTTTTTATATTTACGTCAGTTGTTTAGTCTCAGACCAAGTGTCAATTCAAATCAGTCTCTTCACTCTAACTCCTATTCTATAGATTTATGTTATTGGTGTCTAAAATTGATACAGTAATCATTACTGGTGCAGTTCCCTAAATAAATCATTATGTACGTAACAATATACTGTTCCGGCTCTCCGTATACTCATTGGTCCATATTAACGTGTATAATCGGGGGAGTTCCTATAATGAACTATATTGTAAACAGTGGAAATTTATTAAAAATTTCGTAAATTGATATTAAAAAAAGACAAACGTTTACGGTAATCTATTACTTAATTTTGGAAATTTAATTTTGTAACTTTAGATTTAGAATGTTTACCTAGTCCACAAGAAACACAAGATATGTACAAGAAATAAAATGTTAAATCCACTAGAGTAAGATAACTGGTTTCAGTCCGAACAAATATAAGTTTGTAATAAGCTCTATTCCAAGGAAAAAATATCGAGACGTCATTGGATTCAAAGATTTGTTATACTTTAATTTCTGTTTTAGTTCTAAGTTTTGCTTAGTTTCTTTTTCCTTCATCATCATTATCAAGAATGCAACTTGGGACGTTTTGTCAAGGGATTTATTTTTTATTAAGATGATAGCTGCAGCCTGTCCGCACAATACTTTCGTCGATACATATTTTTGTTATTCGCAACATATTACAGTCAGACTAGACCTGTGCCAGCAGGTGAAGCAAGAGGTGCAATTGTTCCACTAAGGAATCCTTTATAATATATGGGGCTAATTTTATCAAAGTTGCATGAAGGAGAGAGAATTATTTTTTTCAAATTCTTCAGTTTGGTGGGTAGTTTTCCGTTATGCTATTGGTTGTTCAATGTATATTTGCAGTTTGTGTTTGAACAAGCTAGGCTATTTTTCTAACCATTTCTACTGTGGCATATAAACTGACAGGCTCCTGTCAGACCTCTGTGGTAAGCAGCTGCTTGAGGGGTATTTATTTATTTTATTATTAATTCAGAAGCGAGTTTCAAAGAAATGTCGACAAGACCTGATAGATGTGTTCATATAAGCACAACAGATTACATAATGGACTTTTGGCCTGGAGGCTATAAAGTTATGACATGTTTTGTGTTGATTCTCTTCAGATCGCCATTATTTTGTGGTTTTGTGAGAGTTCACTAGTGGACTTTTCCATTTCGTGCGCTGGGAACTTGTGACTGTTTTATGCGATTTCTTGTGTACTTTTACCTGAATCTTTTGTGCCCTTTCTTATTATTCTGAAAATGGGTAAGTCAAGAAAGAAAAAAATCAAATAATGAAATAAAGAAAATAAGGCCTCACCAGTCAAAAATGCCAAACTTATGAACTTAACTACATCTCATCACACTACAATGTTAAACTCTATTCAATTAAATTTAAAGATTTCTAAAATGGGACCGGGTTCGAGCCCCGGGTAAGGCATGGATGTGTGTCGTTTTTCTGCTGAGGTCCTGCCATCCTCTCAGATCTTCTACTATGGCATATAAACTGACAGGCTCCTGTCAGACCTCTGTGGCAAGCAGCTGCTTGAGGGGGTATTTAATTTTAATTTAAAACTGAAAATGTAAAAAGTGACAAACTTTCTCGATCAAAGTCATTTAATGACCTTTCTGATCTCTCAGACATTTCTGAAATATTTGATGTCAGAACTTTATCATCAAATAAACCGACTGATTCTCAAATGTCAATTGACAAACTTACAGGTTCCAGACAATCTTTAAACTCATCAAAAGACTCTTCAAATGAATCTATTTATTCAGAACGTCCTTCTGTAATTATTAAAAAATCTGGAAAAAAACTCAAAAACATCTATTTCTTCCAAAATCATTGAGCAAAAGTCAAATAAAAAACCAAATATAATTTATGCAAGCCTTAACCCTAATATACTATTATCATCATTAGATTGTGGAAAGGTGACTGACTTTTTCTACAAAATATTTAACAAGGAAATATCGGGAAATTACACCAGAATTGGCCAGATTATATTTCCTGATAATAGTGATGACTTCGAAACACTAAAAAACATCAAAAAGATTTTAAATATTGATGTTTCCTACCACATAACCCGACTCGGCTGGGTATAATTGATGGAGTAAGTTTGAATCTCACTAATCAATTTATTTGTAATCAATTAGAAAAGTATGATGTATACAAAGTCAGAAGAATGATTCATTTTCTACCTAATGTAAATCATACAAATGTTACCAGAATTGATACCGAAAGTGTAGTTCTGCATTTTTTTTACAACCACTTTACCTGACTCTGTAAAGATTGGATTTATCAACTTTAAAGTTAAAAATCACAACTTTCCGCCAGTCTGTGTGGAAACTGCTACCGACATGGACAAACCTATAATCAGTGCCGAAGCAGGACGCGTTGTAAAAGATGTGGAGGCCCAGACAATTATAAAATATCTGCATCAAGGATTATTTGCTGTCCCAATTGCAGGGGACCCCATCTGGCGACTTATTATGCTTGTCCTGCAAAAGAAACTGGCTTGCAAGGCGAAAGTCATCCAGGATACCAAGCATATTTCATGGGCAGCGTCACTCAGTTTGGCAAATAATGAAAATTATGACCTTAAAGCTGATATCCAATAACAACAAAACTCTCAAATTGTGGACTGTCCTCCTACCAATTATAGACATCAGGCTACCTCTCCCTTTTGTTTAGGAGATTTCCCTTCCACATCCACAACTGATAATTCTCCCTTTATGCCAATTCTTCCAATTGTGGATCCAGTGAAAGATAAAAATATCACCTATGCACAAAAATTAAAAAAAATCACAACCTACTACTGATATAACTGTAAATGAAGACATTTATGCTCAAAGCAACAAGAAAAAACAACATCCACCTTCTCAGTCTTCTTATGACATGCCGCCACTATCTCCCAACACTATTGCTTCGGAGATAAATAATGCCTCAGTTTCTAAGAAAGTCATAATTGATCTTATTTTCCAACTCCTGAGATTTTTTACCACTAATAAAGATGAACTCCAACTTCTAAAGGACGTTCTCCTATCATTCGGACAATAGTAACAGTGAACTTAGCATCCTCCAATGGAATGTGTGTGGACTCTCGGCAAGGAAAGTGGACATCTCTGTTTTAATAAAATATAAAAAATATTCTGTTCTCGCACTACAAGAAGTCAAAGTCAAAAATATCATAAACTTCTCCAACTATGTCCCATATTATTCTTATTCAGTCAACGGCTCAAGCAGAGTCGCCATTTTTGTCAACAAATATTTAAAACACAGTTTAATGAAACTACTTTTATACTATAAAATTTTGAATATGTTGCGATTGATATTTTTTCTTTGAATGGCCAAACTATCACGATCATCTCATTTTATAATCCTGGTATTAATTTTTCTCCAGAAGTTTATAAAAATTTTATAAAATGTTTTCCCAACCCAATTATTTGGTTGGGGGATTTTAACGCTCATCATAGCAGCTGGCACTCCTATAAGAATAATGCAGTTGGAAACTATCTTTAAAATTTTTTACAATCAAGTGAACTTATTATTTTAAACAAAAAAGCTCCAACTCATTTTACCAAAACACGTCGCTTCTCTGTTATTATTCGCATTCTCTGTTATTGTTGTTATTGATTTGTCTATTTTCTCTCCTATTCTTGTAAAATTTTTTAATTGGTCAATATATAAAGACTTAAAGGGTAGCGACCATTATCCAATTGAAATTTTCTCAACTTTTAAATCTAACTTTAAAAAAATAATTAATTTAAATAATTAGAAACTTTTTTATACTCCCTTAAGTAACATTTCACCTCCAGTTACATTGGATTATATTTTTTTCTTTTCAACTATTTTCGAAAATACTAAAAATTGTTTTAAAACTATTATAGCAAAATTTACAAAAATTGGAAAAAACTTCTGGTACCTTAACAAAATAGCCACCATTAGGAAAAGAGCAGAAAGAAAGGCTATTAGATCCCGAAACTTTTCAGATTTCTCTAAATATCAAAGAATAAATGCTCTAGTTAGGAAAAAATTAAGAGAAGCTTATCGAGAAAACTGGCATCTTTTTACCTCACAATTAACACCATCATCTACTACTTCAAACATCTGGATACTTTAAAAAGACAGCGACCCCTAAACAACAAACCCATCCGTGGGCAAAATTATTGTTCAAAAATTCCTTCGATGAAAAGCAATTAGCAAACTAATTTGCAGCCAAGCACTGGATATGGAATTTACTTTTCATGAATTATTTTTCGCATTAAAAAAATTAAAAAACAAAACAACAGTTGGTCCAGATAGAATTTCCAACAAACTCCTAAAAAACCTTCCTCTATCCTGGACACAAACTTTATTAAAAATTTTTAATAATATTTGGATTAATGGTAATATTCCCTCCTCCTGGTTACATTCTCACATTTTCTGCATTCTCAAACCTAACAAATCTGCCCATGAACTAAATAACTATAGACTAATCTCCTTAACTTCTAATGTATTTTAACTTTTTGAACGTCTAAGTTCTTCGTCGTCTTACATGGTTCTTTGACTATAAATTTTTTTTTACATATTCCTACTATGGCTTTAGAAAAAATTGCTCTTCTAAAGATGCCGTCCTCTCACTAATAAATGATATTCACCTCAATAAAACAAAAAAAAAAATTCCACAATTGTTATATTTTTGGACTTGAAATCTGCCTTTGATTCCATATGGTCAAAAGGTTTAGTTTACAAACTAACCAAAAATGGTATAAATGACAAACTTCTTCAATTTCTTTTAAATACTCTTCTTTACAAAACTTATCAAGTAAAACTGCATAATACTTACTCTGATATTTATAAAATAGAAAATGGCCTTTTACAAGGATCAATTTTATCCCCTTCTCTATTTAATTTTTATCTTTTTGATCTTCCTGAAATACTAGACCCCGAAATTTCTTTTATATCTTTTGCTGACGACCTCATTATTTGGGCCTCGGGTTAAAAAACTGGACAATATTCAAATAACATTGCAACGAAATATGAAAAAAAATCTTAAGTTATTTCCGAAAATGGCATTTACAATTAAACACCAATAAAACCTTTTAATTCCCTTTACTTCTAAAAGAACACATTCCTTTAATATAAATATTAAAATTAATAAAACAATAATCCCAACTATATTCTCCTGTAGATATCTGGGCATTACCCTAGACCATAAACTTAACTGGTCTCCTTTTCTAAAATCCGCAAGACACAAGGGTGATAAATTATTAAATTTTGTAAAATGTCTAGCAAAAACGAAATGGGGCCATCTCAATATAATCTACTAATTTTTAGCTAAATTTAATAAGACCAAAAATTGAATATGGCATTGAACTCCTCTGTGGCATCTCCGAAAGTTTAAATCTTTAAACATAATACAAAATAAATTCCTCAAATTTGTATTAGGGCTTCCTTACCCTTCTCCCTCTTTGGCCTTAAACGCAGAAACCTCTATAACCTACATTTAATATTCGAGCACAATCCCTTTTTCTTAAACAAATTATGAGATTACAGTTAAAACATTCAAATCATCCAATTTTAGTTACCTTTAAAAACCCAAATCTAAAAGCACCCTACATACTTTGTAATAAAGATAAGATTTGTAATAAAGATACCCTTTTTAATAAAATTTTATATTTAACAAAAAAAGGTGATCTTATAAATAATGACTCATTTTGGGCTTTTGTCCAACCTGAAATTTTTACTGAAATACTGTCATTAATTTGAAAATCATCACTTTCCACACAGTGCCAAAAACTACTCACTGAATCATATTGCTCTTCACAATATCATTCACTTTTCCCTATCTACACAGATGGATCTGTAGATCCAACTTCAAAATTTTCATCAGCTGCTTTCTTCTCTCCTTGTACTAAATCTTTCTCAAAATTCAAATTTGACTCACATTCACACATTTTACAAGCCGAACTTTATGCTATTCTTTTCGCCCTAAAATGCGCTTCTATCTGTCTCTCTCGAATAAAAATATTCTCTATTCCGACTCTAAAGCAGCCCTTCAAACTATAAAACAAGATTATTTCTATACCAAATATCCTGCCACACTTTCTAATTTCTACAACCTTTCAACACTCAACTACATTAACTCTCATAATACATTTATATTTCAATGGATCCCAAGCCATTGTGATATAAAAGGAAACTTTTGGGCAGACTATTATGCTAAACAGGCCTTACTTCTCCCTGACATACCCCCCCCCCTCACCACTTTTTTGCTAATTTCAAAATTGAAACAAAACGTTTTGAACACAATTTACTTAGCTTTTATTATCAAATCAATGGCCCATTTAAATGTAATCATAGATTTTATCTTGATAATAAACTATCAACAATACAAAATCTAAATTTTCCTAGACAATTCATTTCTATCTTCTATAGCTTAGAGTAGGTTTTGTAAGTCTAAAATATTAAGTTTTTCATTAAAAAATCGTCTTCAAAAAATTGTCACAGCTGTAAAACACCGAAATTATTACACATACATTATTAAATTGTACTCTATATGAAACTGAGCGCAAAAATCTTTTTAAACATCTTGAAGAATTGTATTTAAATGACTTTACACTTTCAAATCTTTTAATTAGTCCCTCAACCAATTGCAACAACATCGTTTAAATGCACTATTTAATTTTCTTATAGAAACTAATCTTTTAAACAAATTGTAATTTATTATTGTAAGTTTCATTATTTTGTTCTGTTTTGGTGTTTCCTTTAAAAAAATAAAGTGATTTCCCTTGCTTTGCTATGCGCGATATGATAGTATATCATATCTTTTGGTATATAAGTTATTATCTTTCGTAAACTTTTTTTGGGTATGAGGTGCTAGTTCACCGAGCTCCCAGAGTTATGTAATGTTTTAAATAAATAAATAAATAAATTCAGAAGCAGCTTTCAGCGATTCCCTCACACGTTTCTGTAACTCTAAATACTGAAAAAATACTGTTCAGAATTAAGATTTAGATACATTTTATTCTGATTGATACAGAAGAGCTCCGTACATAGGCAAATTAGGCTACATAACATTTAGGACTAGAAAGAAACTCTAATTCCTTCGAAATCGCAATGATTAATAAATTCAATCCACATGAAATTAAAATGAGCTAAGATAAAAATGTATGAAAATGTCTAAAATTTTAATTACAAAACATCCTGTAAATGCGAGCTTCGGGTAATGTCACCATTGACGTCACTGGGACAGACTCGCGTTAGCCAATTCGGTATGACTTGCTGCTGGACCTAACTTTTTGAATCTACTATATAGTACTTGATAAAAACCAAGTTGGTTAAAAAGAAATGTTTTCTCAACGTTGTCAGATCCTATTTGCATATTAACAAAATAAATCTTATTAGGAGAGCCGTGAGAATTGAGCAATCTTCGAAATGTGCCGTAAAATACAAAACGTTCAGAAGCATTATATCATAGTGTGTATAATAAAAGATTAGATGAGGATACTTGAAATGTGAGTCTAATTTTTGCTTTGGAAGAAAAGGCAGCATATGCAGGATCCAAAAGTAAAAAAGTTAAAATGGGAGAACTCTAAGGAAATTCAAAACGTATAATAGCGACATTAAATCGATAAAGCTTATTTATGTAACATAAACAGTCAACGAAACTGTAATACAGCCAGACATAGATGCTGATGGTTTAACTTTTCAGACTTGCTGATAAACAAAAAGAGAGCAGCAGATTAGTCAGCAAAATTACTCTTGTAAATTATAAAATAAAATCATATAACACAAAAAACTTGAATTATATTTAAAAAAGTATAAATATTGCTTTATTTTAAGTGCAGTTACAATGATGAGCGGTCAGTAATTGTTTTAATTTTTGAAATACAGTTTTTGGTATATATCTCAATTCAGCAGCCTGCCAGTAAGCGAAAATCAGGCTTCCCTTTCTGACTGACAAAACGCAAGACCTCCCCCTCTGTTTTTTATAGCTCAATGATTGAGTCATTCATGTACGTGGCAAAGGCATGCGAAGAAATGTAAAACCTCAGATACGATTGGAACCCGCCTAAAGAGTGTGAACTGAACACAACAAGCAGAGTTCGGAGTTGACTTCAGTATGGGAAAATTATGGAAGAGGAGACCAAATTTCTCTTAAAAAGAATCGTCCTCCTGGTGCAAAAAATATTTATCTCAACAAAGAATTCTAATGTTTGACATTTGAAACATCTGAGAAGAAAGAAGTTAACAGGTTATTCAAGTCGTTTAAAAGAATGCAGTAATAAAATTTTTTAGCAACAAACATCGTGTAATTATTCTTCAAAAAAAAAAAGGGAAACCGCTATGAATCAACGTTTTTGCTTATCCAGTAAGTCTCACTTCCTTCACATATCTATTCTATGACGAACTGTACTGTACCCTTCACCGACAATGCTCTTGTCAGTCCTTCGTGGAAAGTGTTTCCTTAAGGAGAAGGGTTGTTGGGTTGTTTTACCTCTTAGCGGCACTTTTTTTGCACACCATGGGCTAAATGGCCAGGTCATATGGACCCCGAAGGCCCAGAGAAGGTTGGGGGAGGGGACCCACTGGAACAGCTGTTGGGAGACAGATGGTAGCCTCCTGTCAAGGCCATCCAGCGTGTTTTTTAACGTACACCGGGTATGGCTCTCCAGCACACGGGGCCTTTCCAAGCCTATCGGTGTCCCCCTACTGACGTGGGGCAAGGCGGGGAATTTTTCGGAGATAAATCTCAACGCTGACCCAGCTGGGACTCGAACCTGAGAACTAGAGATTACGAGCTTGGCGCGCTACTAAGGAGAAGGGAATTACGGATCGATAAATATTAAAAAGACAATTGTTTGGTGAGCAAATACCATAAAAGAGGCAAACAAAAAGGTTAAATCCGAATATTATTTTCTGTATTTCAAGTGTGCTTGTTTGTCTCTTACTTTCATCAAACAAATCTGGCAACCGAATGGGTGTTACAAGCTCGCGACCGACGCAGCTAGGCCAACAGACGCACAACACGTGGACTTGTATAGAGAGAGCGAGTTTGTGAATGCCAGTTCCGGATGTGTGGAGGCGATGATAGGCTCTTCGCTCACAAATGCTTGCATGTGTGGGCTTCAGTATATGTAGATACCAAGAATATGGATGACTTGAACAACTGCTAAAAGCTTACGATCGCTTTACATCTTATTTTTTATCAGCCAAGTATGAAAACAACTTTTTTTTTAGCTTCAGAAGTTTCTTTTTTTGGTTCTTTCTTTAAAATCTTTAAAAATAACCTCAATGAACTAAAAAGCAATGAATTACTTCTGGTTCTGAAAGGCTTATTTAAAAAAGTTTGGAACTGTGTTGTTTTTTATCAAGGAGAAAATGTTTCGTAAAAAAAGGAGGGGAGGGAACTCACCTTGGTAAATAAATATTATATCTATCAATCATATTTATTGCTAAATTTATATAAGATTACAGGGCGATCCTAATTAACAATTCTTTTAATATCTTGAAATAAATGTGAAAAAAAAATCGTGATTAGTTGAAGGAGGAAGATGAAATTTTGATATTCCGACACAGGCTTTCCCCCCCCCCCCCCACCCAAAATCTACTTTTATATCCCTGCTACCGACCCAGATGTCGAAAAAAAATAGGGGATGGGGGGGAAGGGAAACATCGAGTGGGAATGAACTGGAATGCCTTTCTGATATATACACATTTTTCCCCTACTTTTCACTGCTCTTTAACAAATTTCTTGAAAAATACGGTTAATGTGTGTGTGTGTGTTTAATATTTTTTCCGTCTCCCTTCTGATTATTAACATTCTGAAATGAAGGGAGGGGGAAGATTGTTATCTCGTAGATCCAGTGCTGCTTCAAAAAGTTTCCAAATAAGACACCCATGCGACTATAGCCTTAACTGGCATAATGGCAAGGGAGCTAGCTAGGTAGCAGGCATGATTTGTGTGCTATGTTAACTCTGAGGTACAGGTCAGTTAAACCTGACTTCGGCCTTAGTGAAGTATGGCCTTGTATGAGATGACCTGTAAAAATTTAGAGGAGGGAGAAGAATCTTAGAGGCTACTCCTAAGTGTTGCAAATGAAATGAATATAATAAGTATCATTCAAATATTACGTCACAGATTTTTTATCCTTCCCTCGTCTCGCATAACCACCTATCATTCTGTTCATACGACTTCCTTCCTCTCATCTTACGTACTTTTGAAACAAAAATAGCGGCAATAATCGGCTGGACAGGGCCAGATCTGGAGGGGGAGGTGTGGGGACATGCCCACCCCTGAGTCAGTAGGTCGTGTGACCGCAATGCTGGGCTATATTTCCGACATGGCGTAGCATCGAATGGAAAAAGCCATGGATGGTGTGCAAGGGTATCGTGGACCTTGCATCATTGACCTGTGTCCATAATTCATCAACACTGCGAGGGGGTCATGCAGAGACCGTCTGCCGATGACATCCCACACGCTCTCTATTGGGTAGAAGTCTGGGGTTAGCGCTGGCCAAGACAGACCTGTACACCTTGTAGGCACTGTCTGCTGAAGTTTGCAGTGTGCGGGTGGGTATTCTTGTGTTGAAACTGAGCCTCAGGGATACCACAGAGATATATGGCAATAAAACGGGCTGCAGACCTCATTAATGTATCATCATGCTGTCATTGTACCCACTATGCATACGAGCGGTGAACGGGTGTTGAAACTGATAGCGCCCCAAACCACGACACCAGCTGAATGACAAAGCTCACAAATGGCAGTAAGATTAGCTCAATGACCACGTTGTCTCCAGACTCTCAATTGGCAATTGTCAACGCTGAGACAGAAGCAAGACTCGTTGCTGAATATGACATGCTTCCATTTGTCCTGCCATGCATGTCTGGTATGGCACCACTGCAACTTTGCAAGATGATGTGCTGTGGTGAGTTGGGAGTCGCCGCAATGGCTGGCGAGAGCGCAAACCTACTTCAGACAATCCACGATTCACAATCCTTGTTGCTACGGGAATGTTCATAACTGTTTTTACACCATGTTGAATGTCATCTGCTGTGGATTGTGGGGCTGCTATGACTTGCCGTAGAATGCGGTGATCGAGTTGTTAGGACGTCAGCCTACGTGCACCGGTCCCACTATGGCGACGCATATTACCTTCCTTCAATGCCAAATTGAGCTGACAGTTGTTGCATCCTGATGCATTTCCGCCGTGATGAGACGCATGGGCCAACCAGCCATACATAATGTGGCGACTTGGCTGCCCCATTCCCTGTTGGCATCCCTGGCGACTCAGCAAAAATACGGTAATGCATATGCCACTTTGTTGAAAAAATTGTAGCTTCTGGTGGTACAGTGTGTAGGATGCTCAACATGTTTCTGGGAAGCATGGGTTCGAGTCCTACTCAGGACAATAATTTTTTTCAACTAGCAATTAACAATTTCAAGTTAGCAATTAACTTTCAATATTCGATAGTATTTCAATAAAGAGTAATAAGCATATTATTTTATTGACATAGGTTGAATTGGAATTTAACTTTAGATATATTAAGTCACTAAAATTTTACTTCTATTTAATTTCTCATCATGCCACTAGTGTCACTGATATCGGTTAATGGTCGCTCAAAATATTTCCTAATAATCGAAGTATCCCATCTGGTTTCTTCATCTGTGAGCATAATAAAATCTCTCTGCTTTGCCCTTAGATTAGCGTGCGAAACAGGTGAATAATTTGGTTTGTGATGTCGTTGCTCTGATAAAAGTATTATTTACATTTAGTTAACAAAATTTATGAATATACTTTCATATTTTAATTATATAATAATTCAGTAAGCTAAATTACACACTTTTGGGCAGTGTGAGTATAGTGTACACTCCGTTGAAATGGTGAACTAAAAGAGAATTGGAGGGAGGGAGGGGGAAGTGGTTCCAAATTTGTAAATGGTGAACTAAACAGAATGGGGGGGGGGGATGGTTCCAAATTTCGAAACAGATTCCATTACATATATATAGAGAGAAAGTGCAAGGGGCTTTGAGTTTTAAAGCAACAAATTTCTTGTTTATATTACATGTCCCTCCCAGAAAGAAGTGGAAAAATTAATGAGATTTCAAACTTGGACAACCAGGTTCTACCACACATCAAATACAGAAGTTGCGAACAGAAAAATGCTGATTACTGAAATAGGTTTTTATAGATTTTAAGGAAAATTTATTTAAAAATAAATTATTTTATATAATAAATATTTAAAAATACAGATAAGTTCAAGCATGATTAATTATCATAGAAACATAATTAATCATGCTTGAACTTATCTGTATAAATATTTTCTTAAAATCCATAAAGACCTGTTTATTGCATTATTAATTATTGTTGTTTATTTATTGTATATTTAATTAATCATAAGTGAGGCCAGATACCGATCACCTAGAGATGTTGTGACTCTTGGTCAATTTTATACTGGTATTCTAGCAACATCAGTTGTATTTTGAAATTGTCTCCGGAGCCTGGAGACCATCATTAGAAACATATTCAACCATCTGGCTGCATGAGCTTCACATTAATAAGCAGTGTGATCTGATAGCAATGCATGACTCATAAAGCCTCCTCAACCTGCCCAATCTGGCAGTAAAGTCACAAGTGCAAAATGTCTGCCCTAAGATTTTGGAAGCTTGTGAGAGGATGACTAAAGGCATCCCAGACATGTTCATCCTCATTGAGGTCGGGGGGATATTGTAGGCCGTTCTGTACTTTCAATGCCAAGATACTGATCCGCCAAGTGAGCTGTATATACATGGTATTACCATCCATTAAAATTAACTTTCAGTTCACTGCATCATAAATGGAAAAACAAAAGGTTTAGAGTATATCATCACGATGTTTCTGGGAGTCAGGAATTCTCTTGAAGCATATGGAGTGTGACAATTGATGTTGATGTCTGCCAGTACCATCAAACCACCCTTTTCATATTGGTCCTTTTCCCTGACGATTTGTGTCCGACATTCTCTCCGGATGAATGTTCAATGAAAATCACCCTGTAAGTTGAACCTCGACTCATCTGTGAAGAGAAGAGTTAACCACTCTTTGTGGGTTGCTGAGATCAGTTGGGTTGTTTTACCTCTGAGTGGCGCTTTTTTTTTGCACACCAGGTGCTAAATGGCCAGGACACATGGACCCCGAAGGCTCAGAGAAGGTTGGGGAGGGGACCCACTGGAACAGCTGTTGGGAGACAGATGGTAGCCTTCTGTCAAGGCCATCCAGCGTGTTCTTTAACGTGCACAGGGTATGGTCTCCAGCACACGGGGCCATGGTTTAACGTCCCATCCGACGGCCTTTCCAAGCTCATCGGTGTCCCCTACTGACCGTGGGTAGGCGGGGAATTTTGCGGTGATAAACTGACCCAGCTGGGACTCGAACCTGTGAACTGCAGATTACGAACCTGGCGCGCTACCGACTGAGCCCCCCCCCCCCCCCCCCCGCCCTTAATGAGATCAATTTAGATAGTCTCTTCTGTCGGAAGAGGTTAAGGGGACACATGCACTGGTTGTGTGGCGCAGGAGTGCTCTATTGAAGCCTTGAATCCGCCTTCTTGCAGGAGTGCTCCATTGAAGCCTTGAAATCCGCCTTCTTGAATGAGGAAAAGTCCGAGCAAGCTAGAAAGCTGTCAATGTTCTATGATGCCTCGCAGTTAATGCCAGATACGATCACCTGGAGATGTAACTCTTGGACTACCTTACACTTGTCTTCTACCGACATCAATTGTGTAGTGAAATTGTCTCCAGAGCCTATAGACCACCATTGGAAACATATTCAACCATCTGGTAACATTAACATCAGACTAGCAAACTCTTCAAATGGCACGCCACCTCAATGAGTCATCTAAACAATATCTTTGGGGCATTTTTATCAAAATGGCAATGTCCAATTTGCAATTCGAGCGCAACAATAAATAATGCATAGACCTCTTCTAGAGCACCTTTTGTATTAATATTTGCATGTTTGGTGCTTCTGAAGCAGTTTTACCGATGATTGCCACAGGATATCACGTAATTAACTATATTTTTTTATTTTTTATTTCATATTTTTCGAAGTATTAAGCAAAATGCCGAGTATCTCGACTTTTACGCTTGAGTGTTGCTAACGACTGGAATTTTTAAAGAAACACGGAAGAAAGCATTATGGGAAATTACAAAAAGGTGAGGTGGGGTCGAAAAGTATTAAGATTCCAAACGGCAACTTATAGAAATGGGAGAGAACAAAAAAGGTTCGAAGTTCTAAATCGGGTTCTATTCCAGTAATTTCTTGAAAAGGACTTTGCCTGTAATAGAACCTGCTTTACCCTTGGAATGACATGAGGAAATCCCTGTATGAAATGTGGGAGCATTTGGTCTAGTACTTGAGAAATTGTGGGATATCTAAATGTTAAAAAGACATCATCACTTAACATACAACGAAATGGGGTGTGCTTCTACTGTGCTGTCTTGTTGGAATTCTGCCAAGTGCCATGTAAACATGCACTATTACGGGGGTTGCCAGAGGAGATACTGTTGCAAGCACAATTTTCTGAAATAAACAAACGCTCATCGACTGAACATCGGATTGTTTTACTTCTAAGAGGCACATTTTGCACACAATGGGCTAAATGGCAAGTATGAGGATCTTAAGGGCTCAGAAAAAGTTGGGGAACTCACTGAACAGCTGTTAGGAGGCAGATAGTTCCAAATTTATGTCAATGTCATCCAGTGTGTTCTTTACGTGCACAGGTTATGGCTCTCCCGCACGCTGTACCACGACTTAATGTCCCATCCGACGGACGGCGGTCTTTCCAAGCCCATTGGTGTCCCCTACTGACCGTGAGCAGTTTTGTGGAGACAAATCTCAATGCTGACCCAGCTAGGACTCGAACCTGGGAACTGAAGATTACGAGACTTGCACGCTACCGACTGAGTCACCATTATGGTATATGGGAAATTAAAAATTTATTCCTTCGTTTTACTTAAAAAACTCTTCTAGCTTTCTTTTCAGGAAAAAAAGCGAATTAACTCTTTCAACGTTGAAATTTCTTGTCCTCTTGTTCTCAACTGATATAACCTATAACTGGTTTTGTGGTTACATACCTGACGACTAAACCTGTGCGTCCCTGTGTATATGTTTGTATGCTGCACGAGAAACCAAGACAAGTTCATAGAGTTTTTAGGTTATCTCAGTCTTTGGTGTAGGGAAGTATCATCTTCCTTTAAAGAAAAAATATTAATGACAGTCCATTAAATCGCTCGTGTTCCTCAGGTAATTTTTAAAATAATTTTAGTTTAGGAAAGCTTCGTTCGCGCTGGCAACAGATATAGCAAGAGCCGGATGGAGGAGCAAGGGGGCCTTGGCCCACCTTTTAGATTGTTAATAATGATAATAGAGGGAAAAATATTAAACTTATTTATATTTCATGCATTTTTCAAGAAAAAATTTAAAAACCTGTTAAACGAAGGGAGAAATATATTTAATTGGAAATGCAGTCTCCCCCCTCCACCCCTCTACATTTTCCTGGTACGATTGTATATCTTGCTTCGATTTTTTTTTGATCCGGGCCTGTTTACAGCTATGGTAAAAAATAATGATATGTCAATTATTAAATCAGGGAAATTCGACGATAATGCAATGTTATCCTGCATACCATATAGTCCTCAATCGTTATGATGTTTTTAATTTGTTTTCAAAACAAGTGTGGAAAGAAGCTAATTTTCTCGGAAACTCGGAAAAAATGGCACTTTTGTATTCATCTGCCAGACTATTCGCTTTCCTATATACAGTTCTTTGTCTGAACCAGAAAAAGAGTTCTCTGCGTACAGAATGGTAAAATAATCTGACACGTTTTGCAGACCCTGAAATCGTTGTCTTAACTGTTGAATAATTAGGTAATCTAAACATGCATAGAAGACTACGATTCTTAAAATTCTTTTTTCACAATTAGCGAATCTATCTTCTTTGCACAATTGATCAAAAGAAAAGGTCTTTTGCTTCTTTTCAAGTTTTCGCTCTGGTATTGTTCCTCATTTTATCCCACTTCAGTTGCTGTCTTGACTAGAACATCATCGAAATCGTTTGTTACATGCAATAAGACATCCGATTGAGTTTTAAGTAATTTGACTGCTGATGTTAATTCTGCTGGTCACTTGCTGACAGAAAGCAAGTCGAATTTCTCACCTAAATTCTTTTACAGCGCTGAAGGACGAATTAGAAGAAACTCGACAGCTAACTTTTCAGTCAAATGGCTTTCCATGTTAACACGGTGCCATGTCTTTACGTCCCATCGGAGGGACGGCCTTACCAAACCCATCTGTATTCTCTTCCTTAAGGAGGGCAGGATGCAGTTCAGCGGAAATATGGACCCACGGAGAGGAAGTACTAGGAATGTACTTTTCTTGCCTTGAACAACTTCCGTCAATTTCCATTAAGAAAAATGTTTCTGAAATCCCAATTAGGGCCCTCTC
This sequence comes from Ryuthela nishihirai, assembly GCA_038380435.1. Classification (NCBI taxonomy): domain Eukaryota; kingdom Metazoa; phylum Arthropoda; class Arachnida; order Araneae; family Heptathelidae; genus Ryuthela; species Ryuthela nishihirai. Next base: position 74,767,314 of record JAWZYU010000005.1, on the reverse strand, counting down.
ATCGGGTACCGGACACTGCCTCGGCCTAGTTCCGCCACTGCGCCTGTCAAAGCCTTTTACCTCCGGCATTTGCCACGATTGTAGTACGTTTTTTGAGATCGCTGGCATCTTCATACTCTTAGATACTGTGCCCATGATTTTTAACCGAGTTCCATCACCACCGTTATGGATGCTCCTGACCATAACGCTCCAACGATGAGCACCTTTATGAAGGTCAATAAAATCAGCCCGTTTGTCCATGTCGCATTTGATTTTGCTTTCCATTATGCCCTTTATATGACTTCGCAGTGCCGTGGAATACTTACACCAGTAAGAAATTTTTCATGTATTGGCACGTTTCATGGTACTTCGCGAACGATGCAGTGTTCATAATAATCTGGCCAGGCGGTGTATTTCATTCATAGAACAGCATAGGAAATCGTCGTTCTCAGTAACGCTTAATTCTACAATATGTCCAACTGGTTTTGTGAGGAATACCGGAGCGCGAACTAAAGGCAAGGAGTAAAGCAAATCTTGCTCATCACTTTTCTATTTGAACAGGGTTTTTTGTCCTCGTTGACAACCAGGTAGGTGACTATATTCTTTTTATCGATAAATAAACAAGTATTTCTTAATTAACTTAATAAATTTCCAAGAAATTCTCAAACGTAATACTAATTTTGTTAAAGATTATCAAAACCCTATAAAAAATAACACAACAAAAAAGTGTAAATATTGAAAGATCCCTGAAGATTTCTTTAAACTTATTTGTAGTTAAATATACCATCGCTATCTCTATTCTAATTATAGCTGATAAACGAACCGTAGTTCAAGAGTAAACAGCACAAAAATAGTTTGAAAAACTGAATCAAGTTTATAATCGAATCTTACTGATCATGTTTCTCAGAATTCAGGTAAACGTTATTTCATTTTCTCTAGACATCGATTGCGATACTCTCTAGATTGCGATACTCGCAAGCGAATCTGATGAAATATTTTGAAATGTTGTCAGAATCACAAAAAATTTCTTTCGAAGCGGAAACTGGAAAAAGGGGCGGGGAAGTTGGTTGAAGCTAGCAAAAAAAAAAGTACTTTCCCTACTTATATTATTAAAATACAGAATTTTACAGCTAAATCAATTTTTCAAAGCTAGAAAACTAATATTGAACTAAATTCAACAAATCTTACCCCATTATTCAAATTATGAACAGCAGACCCGAAACTACATACCGTCTATAAAACATAAATAATTTTCCGATGCAAAGAAAGCTAGACCAACTAAGAGATCAGGAGGCTTCTTGCCACAGAGGTATGACAGCAGGCGAGAATTCAGCAGACAGACAACACATAAAAGAAACATCCATATATATCGTCAGGGCTCGAACCCAATTCCATTTTGATCAGTAGACAAGCGCGCTAACCACTCGGTCACCGGCATAATTAAACAGCTGTAATGAAAATTGTCCTGTGGTATTTAATGGTGTTTTATTTAACAAATTATTATTCTAACGGTAAAAAAATCAAGAGTTTACGAGTCGGCAGTTTTCCGAAATTTATTTTAACGTAGAATTATATGTTTGTAATATTTTTTACTATTATTATAAGTTGTCTATAAATGCTTTTTTTTTGAGCAGCCAAATACCAAACGGATAAAAAATATTGATGTATTATACAATAATACGGGAAATTAGTAGCGTAAAAAGAAAATTCTAATAGTGGCGGGTTATGTTTGAGTTGCGTTCAGTGTGTGAGAGGGTTACAGTTTGATAAGCTTCAGTCTAAATTTTTGCACTTGCCTTAGAAACTACATGTTATTTAAGCCCTCAAGGGGGTCTATAAGGTACATCTCCCACGCCTCACAATCTTTCGATGGTTATGCAAGTGCAGAAAATGATACTTCAGATACAGGAAGTCTCCGAAACACATCCCTGTAAAAATGTACACTGCTGTAATAAAAAATGTACACTGCTCCGTTATTTTCATCTTCTCAAAATCTCGCCTTTTCTACTAGCGTTCCTGGGATGCATACAATGCACTATCCAAGTCTTCATTCAAGCTCAGGGGTATGAAATGTATGACCCCGTTCTACGTTTTAATCACTCCTGGATTTCACAGAGAACTCTTGAAGCTTCCCACATTGTGCTTTAAAATCACAGATCGTTGACGAAACAACACTGAATTCCTCCATAAGCACATTGAGATTTTCACCTTTTGCATATTTCAAATTTTGTTTCAAAGTAAAAAAAAACGCGTTTTCGCTTTAGTCGTTTCGTGGAATTATTCTTTGACAGCATTACAAATTCAGGGGTGAGAGATTTTCGGTTAACAACACAAATTCAACTACCTGGTACTTTAATGGCCGTAATGGAACTAGCAGCGTGCATAGTGTGAATGTAAGAATTCGTGAAAATACGATTCCAGCGGCATCAGGGAGAACTACAACGTGCATTGAAATCTGTCGACCAAGTTCAAATGTTCAATTTGAAATGTATCACGTTGCATGAGCATTACGGATGCTTGAGTACCGGATAACAAGGGAGTTTATTGTACTTTGAATTTTTCGCTAAACGTGATCTTTTTCCGCTGAACAGGTCTCCCACATCCCGAAAATCCAGTCTTATACTAAATCTCAAACTTGTCTATCTGCTTTGCAATCCAAAACAGGTGTCTCTGCGTAATTTTATTATAGCCTCATAGTACACTGGTTTCCATAAATTAAAGAAAACTCAGAAAAATTAAGATAATGAATTATTTTAATGAAATTTGATGAAAACATGAATTGCAATGCTAGTTTCAGAATGGCATAAAATATTTTACACCAGAAACATTTTTCGTCAAAAAATAACACTTACAGGAACCTGTCCAAAAATGAGGTGTCAGAATGCAATAAGCAAAGTTCTTTAATAAGGAGTGTGGTCACCCCTCTTACATCATGAACAGCATGGAATATCGCTGTCGTGCCTTATCAGGCACGACAGCGATATTCCATGCTGTTCATGATGAATCAGCTCAATAGGGGGTAAAGACAAATACTCCTTTAAAGCAGTAATAAGCTCCCCCTTTGTTTCAGGTGGCGGGTTGGGGGCAGCAACACGTCTCCCTAGAGCATCCCACACATGCTCAATCGGATTTAGGTCGGGAGATCGAGCTGGCCACTCCATGCGCATAATGGTCTCCTCTTGAGCTCTGTGTGGACGAGCGCGTTATCGTTTTGTAAGATGAATGTTTCACCTATTGCACCAGCGTAAGGACGTACATAAGGGTCCAGGATATCATCTCTATACCTTTGACCATTGAGGTTCTCACTCGTCAACACATAGAAGTCTGTGTTTGGGGTGAAATGCCACCCCAAACACACACGCTACCTCCGCCGTAACTGTCTCTTTGACGGGTGTTACTGGGTGATAGTGGGTACCTCGTTCTCTCCATATCAAACAATGTCCGGAATCACTCAATATCTGCAATATCTGGACTCATCTGTGAAGAGTACGGACCTCCATTGCTCTTCTGCCCAGTTAATATACATACGTGCCCAATTCAATCGCTCTCTCTTGTGACGTGACATGTAGGGTATACAAATTACTGGCCGTACAGGCCTCCCAAATGAAACCTTCTACGTAAAGTAGAAGCTGATAAAATCCTCCCAGTAACTGCTGCAAGAGAAGATCGTAGCTGAGGGAGTAGACGTCCTGCTCCTTCGTACTGTTAATCGCAGATATCGGTCTTGTACAGCGGTCGTAACTCTAGCCCTTCCTCGGCTAAACCTCCATGCTAAGAAATTGATTCCAGTCTATGGACCACAGAAGGACTCATTCAGCCATCATGCCACGTTTGACTGACTTTGGCCTGCTTCGAGCTGGCCAATAGCTCTCCACCGCAGTTCATTTGGCAAATGATGTCTCGAGGTCATTCCTACAAAATGACTATTTCGAATTTCTTTAACTTACATTTACAACACAAAATAATGATCCACTCTAATACACCAGTTTTTATGCCGCTATCCGATTACGCATATTGACGCAAGCTAGACTAATTTGCATACGATATTCTCACTCGGCATTACTTTATTGGTTACATGAACAAGTTTGGTGAGGATCGCACATTTTTTGGCGAATTATCGCAATTTTTCTCATTTTTCCTTAATTTATGGAAACCAGCGTACATGTCCGACACTAAAAACATATTTAAAAAACAATATAAATTTTAATTCCATATATATGATTTTAACCATTGCTGTCGATGTAATACCTTAATATGTCACAAATTCAATTCAGAATTAGGAAATCCTACTCAAGTGTTATTCTCCCGAAACTAAATCCTAGGTAGGTGCCTGCCTCTGGAAACGGTATTTCGCGGTACCTGAAAGATGATCGAAAGAGACCACCAGGACATTTCCTTTAAGCCTTCCTCTTATTTTTCATTAATCAGATTCAATTTCTCAAATCTTATCTCCCGCAAAAATGCCAAACTGCGGCCTTTATAGGTGAGACCATTCACCTGCTGAAAAGAAAATCTCTTGCAGAGAAGGAAAACAAGGACCAGTTTAATCGCTTGTGGCACAACTGAAATAGGATGTGAATGTGATTATTTGATGAATGCATAACTTAATAAGAGCTCACAACAAGCGTCGTACTGGCGTGAATGCCATTCATCACAATATTATTTGCTGGAAGATTGTATTTCAACTGGTTTTTCACAAGAACACTCAGTGATTACAAATAAAAACAAATTTTCTTTACAATGGAGTTTTTAGTAATACAGACTTTTAAAAAAAAATCTCTTGCCAAAGAAATTAGTTTTTTCTTATAATTGCACATCACATCAAAGGGCGGTAAGAACAAAATACTGAAAACAATTGTTTTCCCTTTTTTTCCTGGTAGCAGAGATTGCGCATTTGAAAATATGACGATAGTTCACTATTTTTAGTCAGAGGTTTAAAGATGAAATATATCATCAGAAAGTTAGCTATTTTAACTTTAATTGCTATCATCAAATTGAAACTCTAACTATAGAATGATATGGAAAATGGAAATAGTAAGTATTTCATTAATACCTATCCAACTTCAAAAGAATTTTCCATTTACTTTTAAAATCGGTCAATCTCTACAGACGACCGAGCTAAATATACCAATTGGTTTTGGCAAAGACGAGGCATACATTAAAATTTTTTCTTTCTTCTGGGCTCGCAAGAAGTAGAGCTAAGGTTTGGGTTGTTTGACCTCTGAGCGGCACTTCTTTTTTGCACACAATCGGCAAAATGAAAAATCAAATCACAAAGTGAAATATAACAGTGTCCGGACAACATTTGTTGGATGGCAGGCTAAACGAAAACTGATAACTTGAATTCCTAAATGCGAGGTAAACAGCTGTAATGAATGATAATTAGAATATTTAGCAAAAACTAACCATAGAATTCTTTGGTATAAAGAAGTTACAAATTTTCGATATTATTTCTTATTTATTAAACGTATTTTTATTATTTTTTTCTCCCTAAGCAAGGAGTTCTCAAAAAATTTTCCAGACATGACCCCCCCCCCCCCACTTACAACTGATGGAATTTTTCTCTGCCACCTTTTACCACTGATGGAATGTCACCCCAACCCTCCTCCCCTTACCATTGATAGAATTTTTCCCACACATTCCTTTACTACTGGAAAAAGCAAACTTCAATCGATTGGGTTGTTTTACCTCTGAGCAGCACTTTTTTGCACACATTGGGCTAAATGGCCGGGTCACAAGGACCCCGAGGGTTCTGAGAAGGTTGTGGTGAGGAGACCCACTGGATGAATGTTAGGAGACATGGTGTTTTGAAACTAACGTGCACAGGGTATGGCTCTTCCTCGCACTGTACCACGACTTAACATCGACGACAGTCTTCCGAAGCCCATCTGTGCCCACTACTGACCGAAATCAGGACGAGGAATTTTGCGGAGATAAATCTCACCACTGACTCAGCTGGGAATTGCAGATTACGAGCTTTGTGCACTACCGACTGAGCCACCTCCACCCCCAAAAGGACCGAGGTATAGAAGCGAATGTGGATTAGAGTTAGCTGATAATATTACAGGGTTAGGGAGTAAAGGTGTGCTTAGTCCCCTAACCCTGTTACGTTATTCCTGTAGGGGCATTTTCGTGTCGAGTAATACAGGAGGTGTTACCTTTGCTCTCTCTCTCTCGTCGGAGAGCTGTAATAGAACGGCAAATGGAGCCTGTGTCTTGCGATTTAGTTACTAAAAGCGAGTGTTTATAACATACTGAGCTTTAACACTAATTTTTTTACAATGAACGTTTTTTTTTTTATACATAAGGTATTCAACCATATCGTGTGTGTGTGTGTGTAGGGGGGGTTGACTTAGCCGGTAGCGTGCCAGGCTCATATTCTGTAGTTACCAGGCTCGAGTTTTACCTGTGCCAGCGCTGAGATTTATCTCCGCAAAACCCTGCCCTCGGCCAGTAGAGAACATCAGTGGGTTTGGAAAAGCCGTCGCCGTTCATAGGATGGGACGTAAATCTCCTTATGCAGAAGAGCCATATCCTGTGCACATTAAAGAACATGCTGGATATCCTTGACGGGAGTTTAATATCTGTTTCGTAACAGTTGTCCAGTGGGTCCCCTTTCCCTAATCTTCTCTGAGCCCTTGAGGTGTTTGCGACCTGGCCATTTAGCTCATTGTGTGCAAAAAATTGCCGCTCAGATGTTAATAATCCAACTCTCCACTAACGTTTCCTTTTTCTTTTCATTTTGATGGAGAATGGGGGTTGCCCTATTCAAACAGATTCGATCTGTGCCTCCTTAAATTTACAAACTGTCCACGGCTCGAAATTTTACTTTGGATTGCAGGTGTCATATAGACGTTAGCCATGCTAATGCCCGCAGCGACATGTAGAGTGATTAAGGGTTCACATGTGCATAATTTTAGTTTCAGACAGGAGAGAGAGGAAGAATGCTTCTCCGACAGAGAATGGTTTTATAAACAATACTCTTGGAACAGAACCTCAGAGAAGAAATTAAAGCCTATCGCTCCCTATGTTACATTATCGTCTGGGTGGTTTTTATTCTAAAACAGAGGTTATGGACATCAGTAAATGCAACTTAATATTAATACGAAAAGGACATTTTGAAATATATTTCATCAATATTCCAACTGCAATCACATTTTGCACTATTAGATTTTAAAACCAAAATCAATACGAAACTAAAAAAAACCCCTCAAGCAGCTGCTTGCCACTGAGGTCTGACAGGAGTCTGTCAGTTTATATGCCAGAGTAGAAGGTCTGAGAGGATGACAGGACTTCAGAAAAATGACACACACACACATCCATGCCTTAACCCGGGGCTCGAACCCAGATCCCTTAGATCAGTAGCCAAGCGCGCTAACCCCTCGACCACGGGACGGCTAATATGAAACTACTGGTATTTAATTAAAATAGTACTGAAAAGAAAATGGGAATTTAAACTTAAAAAAGAAAAGTTTCAAATTCCTACTCTGAATTATACTTTATACGCCCAATTCTGTTTTTGCACAGATTTATTTTACACGATTTTGATTTAACACGGTTTAGAAAAAAATTCCAATTATTTTTTACACGATTTATTTTGATCTAACACGGTTCAAACGGTGTCTTTTTTAATATCTCCATTCGAATTTAATTCCGAAAAAATTCCTAAAATTTACATTTATAACAAAGATGCCGCTTTTATGGTCACATTTTTCGAAGTAATTTTAACTTTGAAAATGTACTATAGATACACCATTGGAGTATGAACACGACGCCCGAAATGTTTCAAGCGATGAAAGTGATTTAATTCCAGTCTTACGCAAACGAAGGCGTCTATTATCAGAAAGTGACAACGAATAAAATCTAGTTAATAAGCATATGTAAGTCATATTTTTTTTGCACTTTTGTATTCTTGAATGTGACCTATTATTTTCTTTATGAAGGATAATTTACTTTATATATGCACATATAATTATCTTTAGCAGTTTATAAAATAAAAAAATTATTTAAATGAATAAAAATCAAATAAAGATTTAATTAAAGATTTTGTTATGATTTGTTTGAAAACAACTTATTATTCGTACTGAGTTTTCACGTCTGGAACCAATCTTCTGTTTTTTCTTATGCACTTTCTTTTTTTTACACGTTTTTTCCGGGAACCTATCTCCCGTGTGAAAACACAATTTGGTTGGATTGTTTTACCTCTGAGCGGCACTTTTTTGCACACCATGGGCTAACTGGCCAGGCCACAAGGACCCCGAAGGCTCAGAGAAGGTTGGGGGAGGAAACCCAATGGGAAAGCTGTTGGGAGACAGATGGTAGCCTCCCGTCAAGGGCATCCAGCGTGTTCTTTAACGTGCACAAGGTATGGCTCTTCCGCACAAGATTCACGGCTTAATGTCCCATCCGACGGACGGCGGCCTTTCCAAGCCCATCGGTATCCCCTACTGACCATGGGCAGAGCGGGGAGTTTCGCGGAGATAAATCTCAACGCTGACCCAGCTGGAACTGCAGATTACGAGTCTGGCGCACTGCCGACTTAGTTGGGTGTTTCTATATATATGAACAATATATATTATATATATTATTTAACATTATATATTGAGTTGAGTAGTTTTACCTCTGAGCGGCACTTTTTTGCATACAATAGGCTAAATGGCCAAGTCACAAGGGCCCCGAAGGCTCAGAGAAGGTTGGTGGAGGGGACCGGACAACTGTTGGGAGACAGCCATCCAGCTTGTTCCTTAACATGCACAGGGTTATGGTTGGCTCTCCCACAAATGAAGTCAAGGCTTACGTCTCATACGACGGACTTTCTAAGCCCATCGGTGTCCCCTACTGACCGTGGACAGGGCAGGGAGTTTTGCGGAGATAAATCTCAATGCTGGCCCAGATGGGACTCGAACCTGCGAACTGCAGATTACGAACCTGACGCGCTACCGACAGAGCCACTCCCGTCCCCTTTATATATAATATAGGAATATTTTGAAGAGAGTGGACATCAATATTTCACGCATTCTACTGAAAAAAAATGAATGAAATACTTCGACTACTTTATTGGTATGAATTATATTGGTAAGTTGGTGTATCAAAAGGAAAATATTGAACTTTTTTATTAGTTGGGCTGCCCTTTTACGTGGCCCTCCTTAAATAGAGGGCTAAATGGAGTTGGGTTGTTTTACCTCTGAGCGGCACATTTTTGCACACCATGGGCTAAATGGCCAGGTCACATGGACCCCGAAGGTTGGAGAAGGGGACCCACTGGAACAGCTGTTGGGAGACAGATGGTAGCCTCCCGTCAAGGTCATCTAGCGTGTTCTTTAACGTGCACAGGGTATGACTCTCCCGCACACGGGGCCACGGCTTAACGTCCCATCCGACGGACGGCGGCCTTTCCAAGCCCATCGGTGTCCCCTACTGACCATGGACGGGCAGGGAGTTTTGCGGCGATTAATCTCAATGCTGGCCCAGATGGGACTCGAACCTGCGAACTGCAGATTACGAACCTGACGCGCTACCAACAGAGCCACTCCCGTCCCCATTATATATAATATATGAATATTTTGAAGAGAGTGGACATCAACATTTCACGCATTCTACTGAAAAAAATGAATGAAATACTTCGACTACTTTATTGGTATGAATTATATTGGTAAGTTGGTGTATCAAAAGGAAAATATTGAACTTTTTTATTAGTTGGGCTGTTTATACCTTTTACGTGGCCCTCCGTAAATAGAGGGCTAAATGGAGATGGGATAAGGACTCACACAATCTGAACAGGATGGGGTAGCCCACTGGGGTGTTATCAATTGATCAACCAGTATACTTTAACACATACTGACCATTGGATTCCTAATCGAAGATCCGTCTGCGGGATTTTGGACGCTACGAGGGAAAAGGAGCAAATTTAAGGAACAGGTTTAGTTCGGGAGAAGGTGGGTGAGCGATTTTTAAGTTCACAGCTTTTCTATGAATATAACTGAACTTCAGTACAATCGATTACATTAATACAATTGAATTATGTATTTGATTATTGGTGAAAAATGTTTTTAAGAATAACTTGCAGATCCGGCTCAGGAACTAGACTGCGATTCGCTTTAACCTTTTAACGCCCAGGAAATTTCAGAAAAAGGTAGAGGGTATTATAGGAACAGCACTATTTGGATGAGTCTATTTCAAAATTTCGGCCGTTTTAGGCGTTAAAGGGTTAAAATCGAGAAGTATTGCGTCATGCAGTCCAATTGCAGCATAAACTCACGCATATATTTTACTACAAAATTAATATAGTTGTATTTAAAAATCCGAAAGGAAAAACTTTTCTTTTGTGGTCGGAGGAATCAGTGATTGACTGCAAATGGACCTGGGTTCAAGCTCCCGGCTAAAGGGCAGATACTGATTTTCTTGTAGGAATAACTAAGACCTTCTTTATGGCGTATTTTACTAATAGTGGTACTAATAGTTGGTACTATAAGTATAAGGACTGGGACAGTTCACACATGGTCAGGTGCATGTCGCGTACGCCTCATAAATCAAAGCTGCAGCAATCTTCACAGGATGGCGGATACATGGCAACGGTTGCCCAGGAGAGCGTTTGGTGTCTTCTGTTGAAGGTAGAATGTAACAAGTTTCTCCTCACGTGAAGCCGATAGTTAGTTAACAGTTTGTAATAAAAAATTAATTTGTAGTAAAGCGCATAGAACCGGCCAGGCCTAGCACCTAATGTCCGACCCCGCCTTCTCGTGGTGCAGACCGCTAGTACCTTTCAAAAGAGATACTCTCTTATGGAAGTGAACGGAAGGGGATGGATGCCAGATTAGTGTGGCCTACTGATCTGGACAACCATGGCTACTTTTCTTTTTTTTTCTACCCTGCTGTGGAGTGGTCAACCACACAGGGTCCTGGTGCTGACCATATAAACCCACTGGACTGGACAGATATATGGCTCTGAGCTTGATTATGGATCCTGATTTTGCTGCACTGGTGGGCTTCTGTGGAGGGAAAATCTTCCGCTGTGTTTTCTGTTTGTTTGTGGGTTGACAGCCCCAAGTGAATAGATTCACAGGATATGTTTATCACCTGGTAGATAATCCTGAGCAGAGGTCATCGCAGGCACCTGAACTCTTTGCTTCTATTGGCATCGTCAAATTCTACATTGGAGGAAGTCTTCCAGTGTAGATGGCTTCAGCCTTTAGTGGTGGGGGAACGGGTCTTTGCCCCATGTCTGCGATTAGGGGGCTGTTTGATATTGTCGGCATTCAAACAGCCCCCTAATCGGCATTCAAACAGCCCTCTCAATAAACCCCTATTGTCGGCATTCAAACAGCCCTCTCAATAAACATAGTTTCTTTAAACATCCTACTAACCATTTTCTCTCCATAGGTAGTTGGAATGTGAGGACTCTGCACAGAGCTTTTTCTCTTGATGTCCTCACACAAGAATTCCACCATTATAATTTAGATATTCTAGGCTTGCAAGAGACCAGATGGACAGATAAAGGTCAGATTCTTAAAAATAATCTTAAATTTCTCTTTTCAGGGAGGGACGACAATAAGCATCACCAAGACGTGGGTCTGATTCTTAGCAGACACGCTAGTGATGCTCTTCTAGGATACGAGTGCATTAATGAAAGGTTTCTTACAGCAAAATTTCAGACAAGCGTTAAAGACCTGAATGTTATCTGCTGTTATGCCCCCACTGAGGATGCCGATGAGAAGGATAGGTTTTATGAACAACTTCAGGATATTTTGAATTCTGTCAAGAAAGGAGATATTATCCTTGTTCTTGGTGACTTCAATGCCAAAGTTGGTACTGACTCTGACCTTTGGGGAGGGGTGATTGGCCCTTTTGGTATTGGTAGCTGCAATGGCAACGTCTCCTACAGGTAAGTAAACTCAATGGTTTCAGAATAACTAACACATATTACAAACACCGCGACATACATAAGTACACATGGGTTTCACCTGATGGGCTGCATAGGAATATGATTGATTATATATTAATTAACAGCAAATGGGCTAGTTCTGTTAGAAATACCAGGGCATATAGGGGAGCTGAAATTGGATCTGACCATTACCTAGTTAAAAGTGTGTTGCAACTTAAACTTAAAAAGTGTTGTGCTAGGGTTAAAAAATTTGCTTTTAATACTGAAGCTCTGAAAGACCCAGTTATAGCCAAAGCTTACCATGATAGGTTACTTAGTCATTATGACAGTCATGGTATGCTTACTACTGAAGTTGAGGAAGAATGGGATCATTTTAAACAGGCATTTTTGGACACTAACAGTACTCTTTTAGGAAAAAAGGAGCAGAAGAGACAGAATTATCCGAGTGATAAGGCACTTGAGCTTATTTTGGAAAGAAAGAACTGCAGGAATGTCCTTAATCAATACCCTACTAGTCCTAATAGAAAGCATTACAGAGAACTTAATAAACGTGTAAAAGATCAGTTAGCTGCTGATAAGAATCTTTGGCTTGATGGTTTGGCTGACAAAGCCGAGGAAGCAGTTAGACAGCACAACAGCAGAGAGCTGTACCAGATAGTTAATGTTTTGTGTGGTAGAAAACGGACAGGTATACAGGGATTGTAGGATAAACAAGGTAAGGTTATAGAAGGTGATGATTCTGTCGTGGCTAGGTAGGCTGAGCATTTCAGTGATATTCTAAACAATGCGGTTAGTTCTATTCCCATTGTTTGCAATGATGATAGATGCATTGGTGGCTTTAATGTTGGCCCTATAACACAATCTGAAGTTATTTTGGCTGTTTCTAAACTTAAACTTCATAAATCCCCAGGGGTAGATGAAATTACTACAGAAATGCTTAGAGCTGGAAATGTTTCGGTTACCACTTGGATGACTGAAATTCTGAATATCTTTTATGATAAAGGCATGGTTCCTAAGGATTTTACCAGAGCTATTGTTATCCCTATTTTCAAAAAAGGTGATCGCAGTTCTTGTGATAACTATAGGGGTACCAGCCTACTCTCTGTTCCAGGTAAAGTTCTTTCCATGATTGTGCTTAATAGAATTAAGAATCTGGTTGACAGGCAATTGGGTGATGAGCAATGTGGATTCAGAAGTGGTAGGGGATGTGTGGATCAGATATTTTCACTTGGGCAGATTCTTGAGAAATGTTTAGAGTTTCAGAAACCTTTGGTTGCTAGCTTCGTTGATTTCAAAAAGACTTTCGACTCTGTTGATCGTCATAATTTGTGGTTCATTGTGAGATCATATGGTATACCAGACAAGTTAGTTAACATAATGAAAGCTCTCTATAATAACACTGAGTCGTGTGTGAGAGTTGGTAAGGCTTGTAGCAATTGGTTTAGCATTACTTCTGGTGTTCGACAAGGGTGCATTTTGTCTCCTTTTCTCTTTAGCTTGGTTATTGATTATGTTATGCGAAATTCACTTCAAGGGAAAGATTTTGGCCTTAAATGGGCTGGAGATACAAAATTTCTGATTTAGATTATGCTGATGATTTAGCCCTTTTGGCAAATGATGTTGATGAGATGAACTCTTTCATTCGAGCTGTTGATGAGACTGGTAGTAGAGTAGGTTTGGTTATAAACAGAGAGAAAACTAAAGTGATGAAAATTGGTCAGTCAGGCTGTGATTCAGTTAATCTGAATGGTTGCAGTCTTGAGCAGGTGTCACAGTTTAATTATTTTGGGAGCTATGTAACAGATAATGGTGATGTGCGGCATGAGATTAACAGACGAATAGGGATTGCTGCCGGGACTTTTAAGAATCTATGGAGAGTGTGGAGAAATAGGCGTATACACCTAAAGACTAAAATTAGACTTTATAATAGTTTGGTTCTTTCTAGGGTTAGTTATGGTAGTGAAACTTGGACACTTTGTAAACAAGATAACAGGAAACTAGATGCTTTTGATTCCAGATGCTTATGCAGTATCTTGGGCATTAGGTGGTTCAACTTTGTAACTAATGATGAGGTTAGGAAAAGGAGTCGGCAACCTCCTTTAAGCAGCATATTGTGCAGAGAGAGACTCCGTTGGTTTGGCCATGTTGCCCGTATGAATAATTATAGATTGGCGAATAGGGTTATGAACAGTGTGCCTAAAGGCCTCAGAAAGAAGGGGAGACCTAGGATGCGGTGGGCAGACAATGTCAAACAGGACCTTGTTAGAATTGGTGTGCAGTGGCCAGATGCAGCAGATGTAGCGCAGTATAGACTTGCTTGGAGAACTAAATTGCACGGTCTGGTTGGACCTCCGTAGCCCATGGCTGCTTGAGGATGAGGATGATGATGATGAAAGCAAATTACTATGAATTAAAAATTGTCCGAGATATTATGTGTCAAAGTTCACTCTGTCTTAAACTTTTTTTTAATTTTTGCCAACTAATTATTGATCGGAAAAGGCTCAGATTGAAAGCCCCAATTTTCTTTCCAAAAACTGTGCAGTCCCATCTGGAAACATCGATATTAGGTATTTCGGATGGGTCAGTCTATTTTCGATTTAAAAAAATCGTCTTATATACTTAATAAAAATATAAAAATATTTTAAAATTTTGAAATGATCTTTACAAAACCATTTTACTGGAATTAGCTAAAATTATGTTTTTAGCTAAATTGAAGAAATCCATCAACGTTTTCTGTTCAGCTATCTGGGAAATATTCACTCTTTAGTTTACCGTCGATATCAGTTTAAAAGAAAAAATTCATCATCCTCAAGCAGCCATGGGCTACGGAGGTCCAACCAGACCGTGTAATTTAGTTCTCCAAGCAAGGCTATCCTGGGCTACATGTACTGCATCTGGCCACTGTACACCAATTCTAATAAGGTCCTGTTTGATATTGTCTGCCCACCGCATCCTAGGTCTCCTGTTCTTTCTGTATCCTTTAGGCACACTGTCCATAACCCTTTTCGCCAATCTATAATTATTCATACGGGCAACATGGCCAAAACAACGGAGTCTCTCTCTGCACAATATGCTGCTTAAAGGAGGCTGCTGACTCCTTTGCCTAACCTCATCATTAGTTACAAAGTTGAACCACCTAATGCCCAAGATACTGCATAAGCATCTGGAATCAAAAGCATCTAGTTTCCTGTTATCTTGTTTACAAAGTGTCCAAGTTTCACTACCATAACTAACCCTAGAAAGAACCAAACTATTATACAGTCTAATTTTAGTCTTTAGGTGTATACGCCTATTTCTCCACACTCTCCATAGATTCTTAAAAGTCCCGGCAGCAATCCCTATTCGTCTGTTAATCTCATGCCGCACATCACCATTATCTGTTACATAGCTCCCAAGATAATTAAACTGTGACACCTGCTCAAGACTGCAACCAGAAAAAATTACAGAGTAAATATAGTTTTCTAATAATATTTTCAGCTTTTTCGAAATTGCGGAGGGAGACTTTTTATCTGGAATAAATTGGCCATCGAAATTAAATATGTACCAATATTTTTGTACGAAAACAAAGAGTTATTGAGAAAAATTTGGTGCTTTGGTTATTTTCCCAACATCTTAAACCTCGAAGGGTAAAAAAACAAACAAAAAATAAATTGTTCATAATGATTTTTTCTTACCTCCAATATCGCTGATAATTGTTGCTTGAGAGTAATATTCTTTATCGTATATGTTGATAAATTAATATTTTAAAATGGATTTTGAATGGTCTCATCATCTCTTATACTAATTAAAAATTTAAGGTTAATGGCACATTGGGAGTGTATATTTGAAGTTCGTAGCAAAACTTCCCTTTTTCTGAGTTCTATTTACGCAGGGGTTACTAGGAAAAAAATACCAAGAAAATTGTTGGCGGCCGATTTATCAAAAATCTGGTGGTTGAAATCAGTTATCTTATAAAATGGCGAATATACGTTATGAAGCCAGCATATATACTGATATGAATTTAACGGATGGAAATTGAGCGTGAAATCAAAAATAATAATTATTAAATAACGTAATTTATTACGAAAGTATGAATGAAAGCATTTACATAAACCAAATTCAACTAACACAAATCTTTATCAGTATAAAAAATAAACCTTTAGAAGAACATAGCATCTTTTACTATTCCTACAAAGAGATGTTTCCTCTTTAATTCTTACTATCTCCACTCAAAGCATAAAATAAGGCTTGTACAACACTCAATAAGTTACATCATCATATTTGTGAACAAATTTGCAATTTACCAAGAATAACTTTACCAATTCTTGTAAACAAACTAAAGATAAATGCATCAAATGATGAACTCTTCCTACAGAAAAGTTGAGATCATCTCTGCTTGTTCGACTAACATAAAACCTTCCCAGCCACATCTTTAAGTGTACTAAGCATCCCTTACCAGTCCACTAACAACATCCACATTAACAAACTGATTTAAACTCCCGCGCACACATCTAATACAACTCTCTTATTCTTTAGTTTTTAAGTTAAGTTCGTTCGAAGTGGTTGGTGACGTAATTCTCACGCTGAAGGGCATGCGAGCATCAAAATGATACATCAAATTAAGAAACATAAAATGAATGATTACGTACAGTATCACATATAAGAAATAAACTACAGATAAATGAATCCTTTGGCAACATGGGATGTAAGCAATTGAAGATCTAAAACTGAAAGCATTTGTGATATTTACATAAATCCATGCTTCGTAATGCTTTTTAAAAAAGGTTCTGGTAGGAGAGATAACAGCGTTCTCATGAAGATCATTTCATACTCTTCCTACTCTACAGAGAAATGGTATCTCGAATCTCCCATTACGAAAGGGATATCAATGCACAGCGGGTATTGTCCATTCCTGTTATTGATTGTGTGAAAGAAATGTTGTTCGGGATTAGAGTACAGATGTCCGTAGTTTATTTTGAAGCATATAAATAAATCGTATTCAAGTCGTCTCCACTACAGAGAGTGCAGTGAGAGTTGTGAGTTCTTTTACCTCTGAGGGGCACTTATTTGCACACCATGGGCTAAATGGGCAGGTCACAAGGACCCCGAAGGCTCAGAAAAGGTTGGGGGAGGGGACCCACTGGTACAGTTGTTGGGAGACAGATGGTAGCCTCCCATTAAGGCCATCCAGCGTGTTCTTTAACGTGTACAGGGTATGGCTCTCCCGCATACGGGGCCACGACTTAACGTCCCATCCGACGGAGGCGGCCTTTCCAAGCTATCGGTGTCCCCTACTAACCTTGCGCAGGGCGGGGAATTTTGCGGAGATAAATCGCAACTCTCACCCAGCTGGGACTCGAACCTGGGAACTGCAGATTACGTGCCTGGCGCGTTATCGACTGAGCCACCCCGCCCCTGCAGTGAGTTTTTTAGCTTCTGATAACGAAGAAAAGTTGCATCTTTTGCGTTCCGAATATACCTCTTCGTTTGTTTCAGTCACTTTTCGTGTAAACAAGTCAGAAATCGTTTTTTTTTTGTGTGTGTACAGTTTAGCACTGGTAGCAGTTCAGAACCATGCCAATGGCTGTCAGATGGCACGATGTAAGCAGACAGTGGGAATTCCGGGAAACACACACCCACTTGTTTAACCGTTTCTATAGTGATAGTTTGTGTCATTTATTTCGATGCGTGGTCAGCGTTTCGAAGCTATGTAAATGATAGCAGTGTCGGTCAGGTTTAGAAATTACCTTGTGAAAATAGATATGTTTTTTTTATCTGGAGGAAACAGGCAAGATTTAGATATGCATTGGTGCTATATTTTCCTGGAATTTTGGTATATTGTTCTTGAGCAAAAGTAAGAAGTCACGTATATTTTCTTTAGCTAAAGAAAGATTGTTTGTAGAGATACCAATTTCTGGAAAATGAAAAAAAAAAATGTTTTCATTTTTTTTAATATACATAAACTTATTTTACGGGAATAGTCGTAAAATCGTTTGTATTATGTATAAATGATGTAAATCTCAAACATAACACATTTGGGAAACTAACTGAAATTTTTATTCCGATTTTTATTTTTATTTTGTGTTTATTTTTTTTCATCACATTCTGATATCTTACACGACACAATAATTTTCGAAATGTTTCGGACAATTTGAGCCCAAACTCTCCTTTAATATCTACTAATTGCAATTGAAATACGGGAATAGTTTACATTTTATGAGTACCTTAGAAACAATTCAAAATTAACGAAATAATTTAAATACACATGGAAGAGCAGCCCACAAAACAAGCGCATAACGGAAAAGTTTCAAAAGCATGAGACAATCGGATTCGAGTAAATCCATAATCAAAATATTTCTCGTGTGCTACTAAAAATTACAAATGTCAACATTAACATCTGAAAAACATAGTTTGCCTATGCCATTCGCTCGGATAGACATTATACTTCTGAATTACCTTGCTTACTCTACATTAGCCAAATGACAAAGACCGGTAAAGTATTATTTATCACCAAAATAGGTAAACATTATTTTTGGATAATGTTTACAGTTAATGAACATTACACGTAATGCAAACAGGCAGGCAAAAAGTTTGACTTCCATGCTGTAAAAGTAGGTGAAAATGGAATATTAGTAGCTGCAAAGTAGCCATCGGGAGAACATACATCTGTTTATAGAGCTATAAGTGTTTACCTTCCCACACCAGAAATTGGAATAACTACACTGGTTTCCATAAATTAAGGAAAATCCTTATGTGAAGTCAATGGGAAGCTAACGTCAAAGCTCTATAACTTCTAAAATTAGTTTTTTTTTTTGAAAAAAGTGATTGCAGATAAAGATCTCAGTCAAATTGATCAATATCTCGATTTTCAACAATATTCGTTCAGTATTTAATGAGTTATGGAAGTTTGAATATTTAGCGATAACAACGCCAGCCACAAAAATTGACTTAAAAAATTTAGTAATAAGTATTGTATCAAAGTGTTTAATAAAATAAGTTTGTATTTTAGAACTTTGTGTAAAGAATTCTTTCACTATTCTTCAGTTTTGTATGATTCTTAAGATTGGCACTGCTTTGTTAAATATTCAAACTTTCGTAACTCATTAAATACTGAACGAATATTGTTATACGGGAATAGTCGTAAAACCGAGATATTGATTTATTCGATTGAGAACTTTATCTGCAATCACATTTTTTAAAATAAAAAAACTTATTTTAGAAGTTATAGAGCTTTGACGTCAGCTTCCCATTATAAAAAAAAAATTCTTTCACTATTCTTCAGTTTTGTATGATTCTTAAGATTGGCACTGCTTTGTTAAATATTCAAACTTTCGTAACTCATTAAATACTGAACGAATATTGTTATACGGGAATAGTCGTAAAACCGAGATATTGATTTATTCGATTGAGAACTTTATCTGCAATCACATTTTTTAAAATAAAAAAACTTATTTTAGAAGTTATAGAGCTTTGACGTCAGCTTCCCATTATAAAAAAAAATACCCCCTCAAGCAGCTGCTTGCCACAGAGGTCTGACAGGAGCCTGTCAGTTTATATGTCATAGAAGATACTGAGAGGATGGCAAGACCTCGGCAGAAAAACGACACATACATCCATGCCTTACCCGGAGCTCGAACCCAGGTCCCTTAGAACAGTAGCCAAGCGCGCTAGCCACTCGGCCACGGGACGGCTACCCCTTATTGACTTAACATTGGGATTTTCCTTAATTTATGGAAACCAGTGTATTAATAATGCCAAAGACCGAAACCCTCCAAAAAGTAGTAATATTCAGCCAATAAAACAGATTTCGAGTCCATTACTGTCATATATTCAAAACTATTCCGCACTCCCAGAACGGTATTTCTGAAACCTTATGCGGAGAACCGGTAAAATATTTCTCGGAATATTCGTACACCGGTACCCAAGAAAAAACCTTGGGAGTGCAAAATAATGCATTAAAATTTATTACGGCAATACCGCGATGAAATTACCTCGTAAATATCTACATATTGACATTCAACTGACGGGAAGAAAGAATTGTGATATTCTTTGAGTAACAGAAAACAGGCTTGTTTCTGTTTCGCTATGGTGGATGGGCCGCAGGCTGGGAATCGAGAAACGTTTGTTTATGATAAGATAAATAAATTATACCTAGAGTTGGCACTATTTTTTTTATGTTTTCCACAAAGAGTCTTCTTTTTATCATCGCACTAATAGATCGATTAACTTTACTTCTCTCCGTTCAGAAATATGTTTAATATGAAATGAAGTGCTAAAATCAGTTATGGGCTATACCAAAGTCGTTACTATTAAAGATTCGGTTGGTTGGTTGGCTGTTTGGGGTTTTTATGGCGCTAGGACAACTAACGCCATGCTGCGCCAAATTAAAGAAACAGACTGAATGATTATTACAAGTATCCCCTGAGGGAATCACCTAACTCTCGTTTTACACAGTTAAGACAACACAACCAGTTTTGGTTTACACTGTTTGGATTTTGATTTACATGTATATGT
This sequence comes from Ryuthela nishihirai, assembly GCA_038380435.1. Classification (NCBI taxonomy): domain Eukaryota; kingdom Metazoa; phylum Arthropoda; class Arachnida; order Araneae; family Heptathelidae; genus Ryuthela; species Ryuthela nishihirai. The sequence goes on along the minus strand of JAWZYU010000005.1, from coordinate 74,746,961 downwards.
ACAATTAGTATACTGAAGAAAACAAATTCATTCTTGAACTTGGCAACAACAATACCTAGGAAGACAGTTCCAACAAAGCTGCAACCTCCTAGGATGACGACTCCAGTCAGGGTCGAAATATTAGGATATTTACTCACAAATGAATCTGTCTTTAATTCCTACGCATATTAATCTACTTATTCTATGACAGCCATGAATACAATTATTTGTAAGTCTTATTATTATATCATTGTTACTATTATATTTTTTGCACACTTTAGTGATTTAAGTGAGTGGGTTGGGTTGTTTTACCTCTGAGCGGCACTTTTTTGCACACCATGGGCTAAATGGCCAGGTCACAAGGACCACGAAGGCTAAGAGAAGGTTGGGGGAGGGGACCCACTGGAACAGCTGTTGGGAGACAGATGGTAGTCTCCCGTCAAGGCTATCCAGCGTGTTCTTTAACGTGCACAAGGTATGACTCTCCCGCACACGGGGCCACGGCTTAACGTCCCATCCAATGGACGGCGGCCTTTCCAAGTCCATCGGTGTCCCCTACTGTCCGTGGGCAGGGCGGGGAGTTTTTGCGGAGATAAATCTCAACGCTGACCCAGCTGGGACTCGAACCTGGGAACTACAGATTACGAGCCTGGCGCGCTACCGACTGAGCACCCCCGGCCTGGCATCAAAAGGTAAAAAAAAAACTGAACCCTTATCTGAAGTAGCTACATACCGAATTGTTAACAATGAACTCTGCCATCAGGCAGAGTTCATTGTTAACAAAATGAAGTGAGTTTAATCACTTCATTTAAAGTGAGTTTAATCTCTAATACTTATTTCATTTTTGATTGAATTATTGATCCTCATTTTGTCCAGTCACGTTTTCTTTTTCATCTTTTCTGTGCAGGTATATTTTGCTTCATTGTAATTATTAAGAACGCGTCTACAATTTTTTTGTATAAGATTTCAGGATTATTTGTTGTTTTTGATAAATCATCCCAATTTATTTCCAGTAATCTTTTCTTAACGAGTTTCTCGTCATAGGCGTAAGCAGGTTCACTTATTTTGTTGAACAGCTCAATAGTGGCTGATTCATTAGAATGTGAATCATTGGAACCATACATTGCCATTATTGAAATAGTGATCTGCTATTTTCTGTGTACACACTGCTGTGAGTCAAGGTAAATTATTCTTTACAACTACATGATCGATACACGTACGGGTCAACTGACCGTTTCTGATTTCCCTCTTGTAAAATCGTCTATCAGTTGATCATAGCCAAAATCTGTTATAATACTCCTCTACTCCAGATTTATACGGATTTTAAATATCAACATTAAAAACCTCAATAAAAAACATATCATTTAGAATCTGATATTCACTAAACCAACTTTTTAAATTTTGAAGAAAATTTTTCAAATCAGAGTTATCATCATCATCCTCAAGCAGCCATGGGCTACGGAGGTCCAACCAGACCATGCAATTTAGTTCTCCAAGCAAGTCTGTCCTGAGCTACATCTGCTGCATCTGGCCACTGCACACCAATTCCAATAAGGTCCTGTTTAACATTGTCAGCCCAACGCATCCTAGGTCTCCCAGCCCCTTTCTAAAGCCTTTAGGGTTGGGTTTGGTTGTTTTACCTCTGAGCGGCACTTTTTTGCACACCATGGGCTAAATGGCCAGGTCACATGGACCCCGAAGGCTCAGAGAAGGTTGGGGGAGGGGACCCACTGGAACAGCTGTTGGGAGACAGATGGTAGCCTCCCGTCAAGGCCATCCAGCGTGTTCTTTAACGTGCACAGGGTATGGCTCTCCCGCACACGGGGCCACGGCTTAACGTTCCATCCGACGGACGACGGCCTTTCCAAAGCCCATCGGTGTCCCCTACTGTCCATGGGCAGGACGGGGAATTTTGCGGAGATAAACCTCAACGCTGACCCAGCTGGGACTCGAACCTGGGAACTACAGATTACGAGCCTAGCGCGCTACCGACTGAGCCACCCCCGCCCCTAAAGCCTTTAGGTACACTGTTCATAACCCTCCCCGGGTGCCGATCGAACTTGGATCTATATATCCTTGTACATTTGCAAACCGGGGAATAGATTAAAGTAAGGTTTCTTCCAGTGGTCAGCTTTCCTTCTATAGGACTGCTGCCATGTGAGGCTGGGGTTGAGGTGCACCTATAGGGCGTATTCCTTGCCCCCCCGCTCTAGATATGCACGGCTTTTCATAACCAGGTAGTGCTGTACAAGCGGAACCGGGAATTGCCGTGGTTGCATAAGATCGCAACAAAAGAGATTCACTGTTCATAACCCTATACGCCAATCTATAATTATCCATACGGGTAATATGGCCAAACCAGCGGAGTTTCTCTCTGCACAATACGCTGCTTAAAGGAGGTTGCCGACTCCTTTACCTAACCTCATCATTAGTTACAAAGTTGAACCACCTAATGCCCAAGATACTAAGTAAGCATCTACTTTCCTGTTATCTGGTTTACAAAGTGTCCAAGTTTCACTACCATAACTAACCCTAGAAAGAACCAAACTATTATACAGTCTAATTTTAGTCTTTAGGTGTATACGCCTATTTCTCCACACTCTCCATAGATTCTTAAAAGTCCCGGCAGCAATCCCTATTCGTCTGTTAATCTCATGCCGCAAATCACCAGTATCTGTTACATAGCTCCCAAGATAATTAAACTGTGACACCTGTTCAACACTGCAACCATTCAGATTAACTGAACAACCTGCCTGACCAATTTTCATCACATTAGTTTTCTCTCTGTTTATAACCAAACATACTCTACTACCATTTTCATCAATAGCTCGATTGAAAGAGTTCATCTCATCAACATCATCTGTCAAAAGGGCCAAATCATCAGCATAATCCAAATCAGAAACTTTCGTATCTCCAGCCCATTTAAAGGCCAAAATCTTTCCCTTGAAGTGAATTTCGCATAACATAATCAATAACCAAACTAAAGAGAAAAGGAGACAAAATGCACCCTTGTCGAACACCAGAAGTAATGCTAAACCAATAGCTACAAGCCTTACCAACTCTCACACACGACTCAGTGTTATTATAGAGAGCTTTCATTATGTTAACTAACTTGTCTGGTATACCATATGATCTCACAATCAACCACAAATTATGACGATCAACAGAGTCGAAAGCCTTTTTGAAATCAATAAAGCTAGCAACCAAAGGTTTCTGAAACTCTAAACATTTCTCAAGAATCTGCCTAAGTGAAAATATCTGATCCACACATCCCCTACCACTTCTGAATCCACATTGCTCATCACGCAATTGACTGTCAATCAGATTCTTAATTCTATTAAGCACAATCATGGAAAGAACTTTACCTGGAACAGTGAGTAGGATGATACCCCTATAGTTATCACAAGAACTGCGATCACCTTTTTTGAAAATAGGGATAATAATAGCTCTGGTAAAATCTTTAGGAACCATGCCTTTATCATAAAAGTTATTCAAAATTTCAGTCATCCAAGTGGTAACCGAAACATTCCCACTCTAAACATTTCCGTAGTAATTTCATCTACCCCTGGGGATTTATGTAGTTTAAGTTTAGAAACAGCCAAAATAACTTCAGATTGTGTTATAGGGCCAACATTAAAGCCACCAATGCATCTATCATCATTGCAAACAATGGGAGTAGAACTAACTACGTTGTTTAGAACATCACTGAAATGCTCAGCCTACCTAGCCATGACAGAATCCTCCCCTTCTATAACCTTACCTTGTTTATCCTTCAATCCTTGTATGCCTGTCCGTTTTCTACCACACAAAACATTAAATATCTAGTACAGCTCTCTGCTGTTGTGCTGTCTAACTGCTTCCTCGGCTTTGTCAGCCAGGCCATCAAGCCAAAGATTCTTGTCAGCAGCTAACTGATCCTTTACACGTTTATTAAGCTCTCTGTAATGCTTTCTATTAGGACTAGTAGGGTATTGATTAAGGACATTCCTGCAGTTCTTTCTTTCTGAAATAAGCTCAAGTGCCTTATCACTCAAATAATTCTGCCTCCTCTGCTCCTTTTTTCCTAAGAGCACTGTTAGTTTCCAAAAAAGCCTGTTTAAAATGGTCCCACTCTTCCTCAACTTCAGTAGTAAGCAAACCATGACTGTCATAATGACTAAGTAACCTATCATGGTATGCTTTAGCTATAACATGGTCTTTCAGAGCTTCAGTATTAAAGGTAAAATTTTTAACCCTAGCACAATACTTTTAAGTTTAAGTTGAAAGACACTTTTAACAAGGTAATGGTCAGATCCAATTTCAGCTCCCCTATATGACCTGGTATTCCTAACAGAACTAGCCAATTTGCTGTTAATTAATATATAATCAATCATATTCTTATGCAGCGCATCTGGTGAAACCCATGTGTACTTATGGATGTCACAGTGTTTGTAATAAGTGTTAGTTATTTTGAATCCATTGAGTTTAATTACCTGTAGGAGACGTTGTCCATTGCCATTGCAGCTACCAATACCAAAAGTTGCCTATCACCCCTCCCCAAAGGTCAGAGTCTTTGGCATTGAAGTCATCTACAGGGTGATTCAAAACTTATCATTCAAATTTCGTGGGGAGGTAGGGAATACGTCAGGAAACCGATTTCACATAGGAAAGTATGTCCGCAAATGTACGCATGTGTATGTAAAGGGCGCTGTGTGTACCCAACCAGTGTACAGCTCGCCCAACCACTCCCGCTGTCATCAGTGTATCCCCATATGCGAGATGCATATCCGCTAACTCTTGATGCGTAAAACGATTCATCTTATCACTAGTAAGTCAGCTCGTACACTGATGACAGCGGGAGTGGTCGGGCGAGCTGTACACTGGTTGGGTACACACAGCGCCCTCTAAATACGCATGCGTACATTTGCGGACATACTTTCCTATGTGAAATCGGTTTCCTGACGTATTCCCTACCTCCCCACGAAATTTGAACGATAAGTTTTGAATCACCCTGTAGAACAAAGGTAAGATCTCCTTTCTTGACAGAATTCAAAATATAGTGAAGTTGTCCGTAAAACCTATCCTTCTCATCCTCATCGGTATCTTCAGTGGAGGCATAACAGCAGATAACATTCAAGTCTTTAACGCTTGTCTGAAATTTTGCTGTAAGAAACCTTTCATTAATGCACTCGTATCCTAGAATAGCATTACTTGCGTGTCTGCTCAGAAGCAGACCCACTGCTTGGTGATGCTTATTGTCGTCCCTCCCTGAAAAGAGAAATTTAAGATTATTTTTAAGAATCTGACCTTTATCTGTCCATCTGGTCTCTTGCAAGCCGAGAATATCTAAATTATAACGGTGGAATTCTTGTGTGAGGACATCAAGAGAAAAAGCTCTGTGCAGAGTCCTCACATTCCAACTACTTATGGAGAGAAAATGGTTAGTGGGATGTTTAAAGAAACTATTTTTATTGAGAGAGGGAATGCCGACAATATCAAACATCTCCCTAATCGCAGACATGGGGAAAAGACCCGTTCCCCCATCACTAAAGGCTGAAGCCATCTATACTGGAAGACTTCCTCCAATGTAGAATTTGACGATGCCAATAGAAGCATAGAGTTCAGGTGCCTGCGATGACCTCTGTTCAGGATTATCCACCAGCTGATAAACATATCCTGTGAATCTATTCACTTGGGGCTGTCAACCCACAAACAGAAAACACAGCGGAAGATTTTCCCTCCCCAGAAGCCCATCAGTGCAGCAAAATCAGAATCCATAATCAAGCTCAGAGCCATATATCTGTCCACTCCAGTGGGTTTATACGGTCAACACCAGGACCCTGTGTGGTTGACCACTCCTCAACAGGGTAGAAAAAAAAGAGAAAGGTAGCCAGAGTTGTCCAGATCAGTAGGCCAAACTAATCTGGCAGACCTCCCCTTCCGTTCACTTCCACAAGAGAGTATCTCTTTTGAAAGGTATTAATGGTCTGCCCCATGAGAAGGCGGGGTCGGACATTAGGTGCTAGGCCTGGCCGGTTCTATGCATCATCACAGGGGATTGGTGCATAGCTCTCCTTCCAGTGACTACCTATCTACCATTTACAGACCCTGTCAGAGTTAGGGGATCTGTATATTGCAACAATACGAAGTTTAATATTGATTTCTTTATAGAGAATTGTAAAGTTTCAGCTGTGGCAATAGATTCGTTGATCAATGTATAAATTATTTCGATAATACATTATTATCCCCCTGCCTGTTTGATCAAAATATTTGAATTCCTGAATACGTTAATTGTATATAAATCATTTGCACGCTAGTATTATTCGCTGTTATAATAGCTATGTCAAGTTCATACAATATATCATCAAATGCACTGTAAGTGAGTACCAGTTTTTCCTCAGTGATTTTAAATTTATGTGGATTACAAAAAAGGTTTCCTTGAAATGATCAGTACATTTGAAAACCCATTCTTTCAAACTGTCTGTTGTCTTAATGTCACGGTTTTATAATCAGGTTCATTTTGTGATTTAACTGACATCTTATATAAGAAAAAAAAAGTGCAAAAATTTTTTTTTCAATAATGATTTCGTAAATTTACATCAACTAAAATGTAAAGATTTAACCTTCCAAAAATATGTCTACATTACTGCATCTAAATAAGATGGAAGAATTTTATTTGGAACAGACGCAACTTATTTTAATAGAAATTCTTCATTTCAATTATGAATCGGAGGCCCTTCCTAATAATTTTTTAAACGAAAAATGAGGCTGAAGGAAATTAAATATCTCAATCTCTATCGTCTGTCTGGAATATCAACAATATTCATTTGCTGTTTAGAGATATGGAAGCTAGAATATTAACTATTGGTGATGTCAGTTCAAATAAATTTGAAGAATTAATACTATAAACAGATTAAAACACAAGTAGCATTAATTACATTAAACTACAGTGGTATATACTATACACATATATATATAAACGGATATCAAGCAGATTACGATTTTTTTTAACCAATTTTAATTTTTTTTAATCTCAACTGTTTTTGCTTCGTTTTTAAATATCGAGCAAAAAAAATCCTTGTGACTCTGAGCTATGTGTCTGTTTCTAATAAAATGACCACTGAGTTCTTATGTATTTCAACTATTTCAAACTTTAATCCAGAATATTAAACTCTGTATACAAATAAAAAATAAATACCCCCTCAAGCAGCTGCTTGCCACAGAGGTCTGACAGGAGCCTGTCAGTTTATATGCCATAGTAGGTCTGGGAGGATGGCAGGACCTCAGCAGAAAAACGACACAGACATTCATGCCTTACCCGGGGCTCGAACCCAGGTCCCTTAGATCAGAGGTGACCAAAAACTTAAGAGTTCATAAAGACGTTATTTCCTAGCTAGGCGCAAATATTTCAAAACTGTACTTCAGTGCCATAGCACATAATCGATTCAATTGCTCCTACTAACGCATGTTTATTCCAGAACAATCAAAGCAATCCTTTTTCAGAAGTGCAATGCTTGTTTATCGTTGAACATTCTTTAAAGTTTCGTTAATATATAGACTAACAGAATGCTTTTATAAATCATTCCCGAAATTCCGTCTTTCGAATTTCTAAACCCTCACACTTCATGGTATATTTTGAAATATTTTTAGCCACTCCTGGTGCCGAGTGGTTACCGCGCTTGGCTCATTGTTGGCTAGGCTGCTGATCAAAGGGACCTGGGTTCGAGCCCTGGGCAAGGCATGGATGTTGTGTTGTTTTCTGCTGGGGTTTTGCCTTTTTCGCAAATCTTTATGGCGTATTAAACTGATAGGGTCTTGTCCGACTTCTGTGGCTATTGGGAGAGCTTCACATGTTGCATGTTTTAAACTTCTGTCCGGCTTTAAATAACTTACTCCAGTAGTGTAGCCGCGCTTCATGGATCCCCCTTTGCAGTGTTTTCCCCTATGACGTCACCGCCACGCCCATATGCGCCCCCCACTACTACCCCCTTATTAATATTCATAACCAGCCATGCCCCCTTATTAATATTCATAATTAATAATTAATTAAAATTAATTAATTATTAAAAACTTTATTAAAAATTATTATTAAAAACCCATGGCACCTCTAGTGTATATGATGAGTATTATATTTAGAAAAGCCCTCGATTTTAGTCGTAATCTTTCCAATTTTGACTCCCTCCTCATTAAAAAAAACCGTTATCAAAATTGCCCCTGGTTGACCCACCTGTATTTTAAGCTCCCTCTTTAAAGACCCCCCTGTTGACCTATATTTTAAGCCCCCCCTCTTTAAAGACCCCCTGGTTGACTCACCTGTATTTTTTACGCCCTCCTGAATTTCCTAACACCTGAAAAGATTTTTGGTGCCGCTATCTAGTGCATACTTTAGCAAGATTTTAACCGAAATTATTCCCAATTTTTGACTCACCCTTATCAAAAGTTCCGCACCCCCCTCTATTAAACTCCCCCTCACTGATACATACTCCCAAATAAGTCCCTTGGTTTCTACTCTCATCAGAAATTTACCAAGTCCTGCTAAACTTTCGGTGGCAACGTTCAGATCAAAATGGCTGATGTAATTCTTGAAAATAATTACCCATATTTTGTGAATTCGACCTTCATTAAGTCCTGTGACATGCATTTCGTAACAAGCGTTCGGTACTGCACCCCGGACCACGTTTTATTGACAGATGAATCTCGGATCACGTCATCCCCTGCGCTGCTTCCCTTGCTACCGAATCAGACACGATGTCTTACAACATGAAAACCCACTCGCAGCCTTGACCGTAGTTTTCGGACTCTAAATTTTTCTGTCCAGAGGCGGTTGTCAGCCCTTCTGACTAAACTGCATTGTCACTCCCATTTCTACGCTTTATGATAGGTCAACGTTTCAATGTAATCCTCGGAAGAAGACAACCCATTTTGAATTAAGCGCCCTCTAAACCTCGAAATGTTGAGCTTTTCTTGTTAAAATTAGTCTCAGATTTCTTTTTTAATTATCCATCAGATTTTTCTTGTTTAAATTAGCCATCAGATTTTTCTTGTTTAAATTAGCCATCAGATATTTGTGTTTCTGCACTTTCCGAGTCAAGACTTGTTTTGGAACGATAAACTGGTTTTACCTTAAATTCTTATCTCTGCCATGTCTCAATTAATTACTCTCCGTAAGTATATCCGTTGCGAGAGTCGGTTTAAAGCTTTTTATTCCTAATACTTATTGCTGCTGTATCCTCAACATATGAAACAAAATATTACTCGTTCCTAGGAAGTAACTCAGTAACAGTCGATAGCAATTTTAGCCTACGAAGAAAAATCAGCTAATTATTTGGAAGTAAACAGTTTTTAAAAATCATCTTTTTCACCGTTTACCGGCGAACCTGTGCCTCATCACACTGATGAAATTTTATTTCGCGTTGCGGCGTTAGTACACGCTTGTTCGTTACAAGGTCAGTTGTTTTCATAGGGTAAATTCTGTAAAGAAACTCGGCAGAATGCTAGAGAAAGTAAGAATGCTAAAAGTACGTTGCGGTCCTCTCATTATAAGCGATTTCATACAAAGAGATACGCATTCTATGGTTCACATTTAAATTTATAGAGATACGATCACTAACCATGGAACACATCTGTGAAAAACACGCTATGAACGGGTTTGAGAAAGATTTTTAGCCCATGGGGGTGCTGCACTGCAAGAAAGCACACCATCTTTGATACCAGAACCTACATGAAAGTTATACTGTTTGGGTTTAAGATTCTTTAGTTCACAGGGCACCGCATTACAGTAAAGCACACTGTCTTGTGCGTATGTCTGTGTATGAAATCGCTTATAATGAGACAATATTTCCTCTAAAAGTTGGAGGTTATTAGTATGAACTAAAAAAGTGATGATATATACGCTATCTGATAGTTAAAATCAAAAGTTAGCAAGGAATTTAATATATCGTTCTCTAGCTAGTGAGTTCGAAATCAGTGTATCTTTAAATAAGACTTCACGCAGCTAATTGTCGTAACAGTTACAGGATCCTTTCATACGACCCAGTAGAAGGGGTGAGAGGATGTCGGGATCTTGGCAGGAAAACAAAGTTCATGTCTTACTATGGATCTCAAACCTTGGCTTTGTTAGATCAGAAGCTGAGCGTGCTAACCTACTGTCTATGAGATAGATTTAAAACTGTTGGCTATCATAACTTATAGCTGTATCGGGGGTAAAGTACTGTCCATTTCAGGCTATTGTGAGATTTTAAACGTAAAGAATTAGCAGATATATGGGAAAAATAATAATCTGACTCAGATGCTTACGATTTATTGCTGCATCAGGGGGTAGTAGTGGTGGGCGCATATGGGCGTGGGCGGTGACGTCATATGGGGTAAAGCACTGTGCAAAGGGGATCCCTGAAGCGCAGCTATACTACTTACTCCATTCAAACAGCTGGGTCCTTGAGAGCGTTTCATCACCTAACTGTAATAACTCTGAGTCTGGAAGAATTTCAGCAGGTTTCACGTTTTCATTGGTTAACAAAAAATAAATACCCCTTCAAGCAGCTGCTTGCCACAGAGGTCTGACAGGAGCCTGTCAGTTTATATGCCATAGTAGAAGGTCTGAGAGGATGGCAGGACCTCAGCAGAAAAACGACACAAACAGCCATGCCTTAACCCGGGGCTCGAACCCAGGTCCCTTAGATCAGTAGCCAAGCGCGCTAACCACTCGGCCATGGGACGGCTAGATATTTCAAAATAATGCGCTGGGCCCAACTAAAGGAAACACTTGCTCGCTCATCGTGATTTGAACACAGTTCATTTTCAGGATCATTGAAATTAGACATAGTGAAAAGCAACAATGTGCTCAAAGTGTGTGTAGGACATTCGGCCCCTTTCTTAAGGTTTGAATAATTTATAGTGCATGACAATCTCTGAAACTGAAGTTCAGAAGCAGTCCTGTTCAGAAGAAGTCCTGAAGCAGGAAAATCGTCTAACACGAACCTTAAATCGTAATTTTCTGAGGACGCCAATGAATGGAAGAGTGGATTTCATTTATAGTAGTGCCCAATAATTCTCCAGTGCATAATCTTGTGTCATTTAGAACCATTAATTTTTTTTATCAACAAAATCATGGGTTGGGTTGTTTTACCTTGAGTGGCACTTTTTTGCACACTATGGGCTAAATGACCAGGTCACAAGGACCCCGAAGGCTCAGAGAAGGTTGGGGGAGGGGACCCACTGGAACAGCTGTTGGGAGACAGATGGTAGCCTCGTGTCAAGGTCATCCAGCGTGTTCATTAACGTGCACAGGGTATGGCTCTCACGCACTCGGGACCACGGATTAACGTCCCACCCGACGGGCGGCGGCCTTTCCAAGCCCATCGGTGTCCCCTACTGATCGTGGGCTGGGAGGAGAATTTTGCGGAGATACAACAAAATCATGATATGCATATTAATCATGTTATGTGTTCGAATGTTTTTATATTCTGATTGGTGCAGCTATGATTCTGAAATCTGTATAATAGAACTAGTAAAATTTTATCCGAAAATTTCAATTCTGTAAACAGATTACTGAAAACCGGGAGGAAATGTAAAATGAATTTTGTTAAACTATCTGGTTTCCAAAAAAATGCCATATTCTAATATTAAAAATTACATTAAACGGAATCTGTTGTATTTTAAATTGGGAAATAAAACTTTGAAAGTTTTCATAGCTTTTCAGATTATCACAATTTCTTATTATATACTCTAGTTCTCCATTATTGCGCACAATCTAATACTTAAAATTTATTTAAAAAGTAGTAACATAACACTAGTGACATTAAACTCGATTTCAGTTGTCTCAAGTAAAGTTGGTGTAGTGTGCAAGGGTCTTTTCAGTTCTCTACGACTTTTTGAATGATTGGGATTAAATAGCATTACTTCAAGCGGTAAGAACTGTTGTATCACAATAGAATTGAACACCATTGAAGAAATTAAAATTCAGGCCAGATCACAACGGCTCAGGGGTTGTTGGAGAAGAGGCTCCACTGGACAGTTGGTAGGAGACGGAAACCTTCCGTCAAAGGTCATCTAACGTGTTATTCAATTAACATAGGGTATGTTCTCTTGTACAAGGAACCAAGTTAACGCCTCGTCCGACGGATGGCGGTCTTTCCAAGCCCAACGCGGTCCCCTTTCTCACCAAGGATTTTCATCTATAACTACGATTCATTGATTTAATTGTTCATGTTCCCAGTATCCGTCAAGGCCATCCTGAGGATTGTTCAACCTGCACGGAATATGGCTCCCTAAAATATATACATTTCTATGCTTAAACGTCCCACTGATGGACGGCGACCTTACCAAGCCACTCGGAGTTTTTTTTTCTCATAGACAGAGTTGAGTTCGCACAGAAAATCTCAACGCAGGCGCAGTTGAGACTAGAACCTGGGAATATCAGATGACAAGCTCCTGCCCCATGGTACTTTCCTACTTAATGCAACAAGTTTATATGTTAGAGCAGTGGTTCTCAACCTTTTATGCTTCACGTACCCCCTGGAAATGTGTATGTAGCTGGCGTATCCCATATGTAGATAGATAAAATTATAGTTATAGCATAATAATGCCAACTTAGCGACTTTGTTACTAGATCTAGCGACCTTTGAACTCTCACGACGTACCCCACGTTGAGAACCCCTATGTTAGAGAATAAACTATTGTCCTCAACAGCTAACAGAAAAACTTTAGTCTCAACAGCTAAACAGAAAAATATAATATCGACAGAAAACTAAATATTTTATATAAAAAAAAGTTAAGTAATGTGATATAATTCAACTGGCTATAAAAAAAACTAACAACTATCCATTCTGTTAATTAAAAACAATAAAAAAAGGTTGGGGCAAAAGCATTGTCCAAATTAAAGTGCATGTTGGCTTCGGGCTCACCAGAAGCAGAACTCGCTCACGATAAGCCTAAAGCAAAGGGTTTGAAACAGGCAATGATTAATTTAAGATATACTGCAGAGCTTTTTAGATGAATTTGTATATGACAGTTTCAATTTATTTATGGTCAAGGTACTTCTTAAATATTTGCCAAAACAGTAGTATTTTAATGAAGAATTGTAAACGTTGATTGGGAATTTTTGGGAACTATAAAATTTTTGTGAAATATGTGCAAGTCAAATGTTACTTGACACTAAGCACCGATTAGTCGGTAAATTGTGAAAATGGTTGTCGATGCAACCTTAATTATTATTAGGGAAGAATGTGTGCGGGGGGGGGGGGATTTATACACATAATAAAGATATATACAGTGATTAGTATATATTATCTGCATTATTTACCTGAACGGCACTTTTTTGCACACCATGGGCTAAATGGCCAGGTCACAAGGACCCCGAAGGCTCAGAGAAGGTTGGGGGAGGGGACCCACTGGAATAGCTGTTGAGACAGATGGTAGCCTCCCGTCAAGGCCATCCAGTGTGTTCGTTAACGTGCACAGGGTATAGCTTTCACGCACACGGGGCCACGGCTTAACGTTCCATCCAACGGACGGCGACCTTTCCAAGCCCAGCGGTGTCCCCTACTGACCGTGGGCAGGGCGGGGAATTTTGTGGAGATAAATCTCAACGCTGACCCAGCTGGGACTCGAACCTGGGAACTGCAGATTACGAGCCTGGAACGCTACCGACTGAGCCACCCCCGCCCCTTAATAATTAGCAATAATCGATTATTCTCCTATCTTCTTTGAACTTTGAATTTCGTATTTAAATAAATGGTAAAAATGTCATCCGTTTGTAGACGCATCGTCTTCAAACATGCTGAGCTTCCCCCCCCCCCCCCAAAAAAAATATTAACAGACTCCTATTAATAGTTAAAAAAGAAAAAGAGAATTCTAGCCCTACGAGGTTAACAAAAGTTGTATCCGCATCCGCAAAACTTTATCAACTTATGCATATAGTAGCTACTTAATAACAGTCGATGTTTTGCAAATGCATGAGGTGGGAGGTCAGTCTATTGGTTCATTAGGAACTTTAATAATCAATTGAAAAAATATAATGCGATAAAAACTTGTATTTCAGAAAAATAAGGTTTACTAAATATTACATAAGAATATATTATAAATAATGTAATTTGAAAATTCTTGTGAGTGAACTTTGCTCTTTTAAATGCAGTCGTCAGCGATTATGGGAAGATCCTCCTTTTTATTACCCAGTAACTCCTCTCTGCATTTTCATCTGTAAACTTCATGATCTCCACGACGGATATTTTCAGATTTCAGTTTTCTACGGAACAACACTAGAGCAACTTTTTGAACTTAATCTTTGCCAGCAAAAAGATAGCTTCTTTCACATAAAATATTTTTTTTTACAATTTTTGACTTTATCGCAGTGTATTTTTTTTTCCTTTTTAACCCTTTCACGACTAAAGGAAACATTTTTCCCATTTTAAAATTGGTGATTGTCGTATTTAATTATAACCTTATCTACATTTTTTTATACAGAATGTCAAAATAGAACGTATGCCTAACGCAATTATGTAAACGGGAACGTTTAGAAAACAAAAACAGAACTGTCAGGACGCATAATATATGTACTATGTGCAATGTCCATCTTTGCCTCACTACCAAAAGAAATTGCTTCGCAGAATATCATAATTAGCACATCATTTTGTATAGTAATTTTATTTCATAATTTTGTATTATTTTAGTTAACATTTTGTTCTAATAAACCAATAAATAAAAGACATTGCATAATAAGCCTAACTATAATTTGTGTTACCTTTATAGTCCATTGGGAAAAATATTTCCCATAAAATTCCAAAAAAACTACACATTGTTATGTATTTTTCTTATGATTTTTATTTATTTTACGTCTAAACAAACTAAAATAAACAGTTACATACTAATATTTACTCTTAGAAACCTAAGTCCTGAAAGGGTTAGTGTGAACATTATTGAATTTTTCGAATCAGCTTTTATTTATTATCTAAAGTAGTTTTTCACTTACTCAGCCATCAATAATCTGCCCATGCTCCTACAAGTTTTATCCGCGTTAACATCATATTTTATCCGCGGTTTTATCCACTATTCGCGTTATCATTAATCTTTTTGTCCACGGAGCACTTTTATATCTATGGATATCCTATTTTTACTAACAGATGTGGAATTTGATTTGTATGTATTTGAGAAGCATTAATTCCGTTGCACAATGACCAGCTCACAAGCATCATGAAGGTTTGGAAAAAAATACGGACGTTTTCAATATCCCGCAGTAAACAAGTATATCGCTTTGAAAACATACCATTCTGGAAACGATAAGTTGCATTATCATAACCTCAATTTATTCAAACTAAAACAAAGACGGTAAATCTTATTCCCCTTAATAACATTTTTCGAAAGTTGCCTACATTAATTAATAATTGACCAGGTTTGTAAGGGTAACGCAAGCTTGAAAGCAGATTTGCTGAATCCACTATAGTTTGGTTTATAACTCCACTCTTCTGAAGAAAAGTGAATTCTGAAATAAAAACGTTCGTGCCTTTGTAACTGTGAAAGAAACTTTAACAAGAGTTCCACTTTCTTGAAAAATAATTTGGAAACGGTCCCTCAGCGTTGCCAGGTAGTCCACAAATGGACGACCACTTCCTCTGTCGTTACGGCCACGTGAGCAGGCCGTGTTCAATAGAGCAGATGACAGAGGAACGCAAGCGAGGGGCCCAGCTGGGATTATTCTGAAGTCCGCACACCTCCGTCTTTTCTCCTTTGTTCATCTCAAAGCACAGCACAGAGTAGCGCCGTTATTTGATGTAGTCATAAAATTCTACAGTTGGGCTAAACTTAAAGTGTCAACAGAAAGGAGAACGGCTGCATATACACTTTTAAGTCCTAAATAAGAGCGGTTATTTTGCCGTAAATAAACGCTTCATTTTTATAATACCACTTTTGCATAAATATTTTTCAAATGTATTCGTGAAAAATCGATTGGCAATCATCACACCTTTGCAGAAGTTTTGCGCAAATAAGTTTATCAATAGCGAATAAACTCACCGCATTTAGATCAAAGTATGAAAACATTTTAACTTTATTTCCAATTTTTTTTCCCATTTTTTTTTTTTGAAACAATATTCACACCGGCGTGGCTCCACTTAAAACAATTTGATAATCAAGCTGATCACAAGATTAGACACAGAATATTTCTAGGAGTATAAATAAACCAAGACCTCGCTATGCGCCGATTCTTAGTGGCGTTGTTGACAAATTATGGCCCATTTTCTATTTGCTTCACTAAAATTTAAAACTAAAATTTCAAAATTAACAAATGCAGTGGAAAGTCGCAACAGTGGCACCTTATCTTCTAGGCCGTCTTCGCGATGTTTGGGCCGATTTCAGTAATTCTGGGGCCCAGCACCGTTAATGATTTTGTTCCGCCCTTATGTTGTTATCGGAAATGAAACATAAATAAATGAGTAAATAAAAGCACCAATCTTATATTACCTTTGTGGTTAATACTTTAAATTTTGAACAAGTTAAAAATATATTAATTTTATTTAAAATACTGCTATTATGTATTATGTCTTGTTTTCTACACATTTTTCGATGGCCCAGTGGTTAGTGCGCTTGGCTCAGGAGCGACCTGGGTTGGAGCCCCGGATAAGATATCGATGTTTCTTTTCTGTGTTATCTTGAGTCTCGACTTCTCGATATCTAGGGTGTATTATATTGACAGGCTCCTTGTCAGACTTCTGTGGCAAACACATTCTTAATGGTGATTTTTTTTTTTCTTGGACATCAAAAGTTGTGGCCTTTATTTAATGAGTGGAGTTAAATAGGGTAAACCATGACAAAAACGATCTACGATGCATAAATTAATAGTACTTCATCTATTCCGTTTACATTCAAACTCGCTCATTTCAGATGTTGTCACGAAAAAAAGGCCACCTATTAGGCGTAAACGTTGGTTCCGTCAAAGCCAACAAGTGTGGCTTTTAGCGTGAACAGATTATGATTCTTCTGTGCACGAAATAACGGTCTAACCTTCCCTCCTACAGATGGCGACCTTTTCAAGTTCAACAGTATCCTTCACCTAACAAGGACAGGATGCCAGGGGGAAAAAATCTCAATCCTTACGAACTTTTATAAGTGACAAGACTGGCTTTCCATCTCGTGTTTATATATTAACCACGAGTGACCTGACTTATTTTCACACAAAAAATATCTTGAACTATAAAGGCAGCTCAGAGGGGCTATCCACTGATGATAGGTTGGGTTGTTTTATCTCTGAGCGGCATTTTTTTTTTGCACACAATGGGCTAAATCGCCAGGTCACAAGGACCCCGAGAAGGTGGGGGAGAAGGGACCCACTGGACCCCTGTTAGGAGACAGATGATAAGCTTCCGTCAGGGCCATCAAGCCTGTTCTTGAACGTACACAGGGTATGGCTCTACCACACACGGCGTCACAGCTTAACGTCCCATCCGATGGATGGTGGCCTTTCAGGGAGTGTTCCCTACTGACCGAGGGCGGGGTGGGTAGTTTTCCGGATATAAACTCAACGTTGACCCAGGCGGGATACTAATCCGGGAACTGCAGATTACGAGCCTGGCGTGCTACCGACTGAGACCCTCCACTGATAATGAAACTTTATGAAAAGTCTCGAGTACAATTCAGAATTTAGCTATATTAACAGTACTTCACTTTCGGCTCGAAGAAAATAATTCTACTTAGTGATCGAAAAAACAAATCGAATGCTGTCCCAAACTATGGGCGTCAACCAGTCATACCTTGCGAAAGGTGAATGGCGAATGTGAGTAATGCAAGATTGAAACAAATAGAGGGCTCCAATCAATGAGATGTGACTCGGTACATTTACAAGAGCTTTTGAATGTTTAAAGAATTCCTACGAATCAAACATATATTGAGATTTTCGAAATAAATTATTTAATATCGAGGTATGACAAAACTTCCTGTATATTTCGTCATATACAAATGATTTAAAATTAATGCTTTATCTATGGAATTTAATCTCGGGCCTTCTTTGGTCCACGCCCAAAAAAAGCAAAGGGAGTAGAGTTCAAATCGCAAATGAGACACGAATAATTTTTGCAGCGGTTTTATCTGTCTTATACGTTTTTCCCTATGGAGAAATTTATTGAAATGTTCCTTCAGACCCCCTTGGTAAGAAGCTGACTTTTCTAGACAACACATCAGAGTACATATTCCACTTTTGGTAACATTAATCTACAATTTCGGTTTTCGGAACATAATTTGGAGTTCACTGTACGTTACACTGTCTCAAAATATAAAAATTAGTAAAGTTATCAGCATAATATTCGCGACATGGTGCAGTACATTTATATATTTGTAAACTTCCTCAAACTGTACATGGTAACGAAAAATTAATTGTTCCACATACTAATGGCTATAAGCCCTGCGCGGATGCGGATATCCGCTTTAAAAGCTTTCGACAGATAAGATTAATCTTTTAACGCGGTTGGCGGATAAAATCGCGGATAAAATAATTGATGTTAACGCTGATGGCCGATGAAGTCTCGAAATTGATATTGAAATTTATTCTCGAAAACGAAAAGGGGAAACGAACAAACGTTATTGCATTAATTGATGGCTGACGTGAGTGAAAAAAATTACTTGAGATAATGTTAAAGGAAACCCGATTTGAAAATTCAATTATGATATTCATTCTAAAAAGGAAAAAAAAAAAACTGCCACGTAAAAACGCAATCTTTTGCTGACAAATAAACAAAAATAAATACCCCCTCAAGCAGCTGCTTGCCACAGAGGTCTGACAGGAGCCTGTCAGTTTATATGCCATAGTAGAAGGTCTGAGAGGATGGCAGGACCTCAGCAGAAAGACAACACTAACATCCGTCTTGTCCGGGGTTCGAACCCAAGTCCCTTAGATTAGCCAAGAGCGCTAACGCAGAATATAAATTCAAAAAATTACTGGGGCGATACAGAGAAAAAGGGAATTAAATATCAGTAGAATAAAAATTTCAGTCGAGAAGATCACGAAGTTTTAAAGGAGTTACTAGGATTATTCAGAAGAATCTGCAAAATCAGAATTTAGTAAATTTTCGTGTAAATTTTAGTAACGAACATTTTTACGAAAAGAGGTTTTATTTTCACAGTATATTTTTTCAGTTACTAGTCATTAATAAACCATTAGACTGATGTAGGTTTGCGAGTAAAAGAAATCAGGTTTCAAGCATCTGAAAAATTTCGACCGTTATTAAGTAGGCAACATATGCGGATACTGATAAAATTCTGCGGTTGCGGATAGGACTTTTGCTATCCGCGCAATGAGTTCATTTTCTACAATACGTGAGTGAATATAGGGGAATGCATAATCCCTAAGAAATGTGTCCTTTTAACAGTAAACACCTGAGGATACTGAGATAGGATCATAAACACTATATATTACAAAAAAGCAACCAGACATTCCATGTTATGCAAATGGAAAGGTTTGAAAAGCTTTTTATGGAAAAATCTCGGTGGATATAAAGATCTCGCTTAAATCTTTCGAATTCTCGACTTTCAACAATATTCTTTTAATATTTGCAGATTTTTTAAGTTGTTAACATTTAACAGCAAACGCCGCTCTTACAATCGTTCTAAACACTTTCAAAATTAAAAGAATCATTTCACCAACTTCTAAATTTGCATTTCTTTTAGTAAGCGGTGTGTTGTAACAATTATAATTTGCGTTTTCATTTACTTTTCAAGTAGTTTTTTACAATCAGTGATGCTGCTTTTAAATGCTTCAGGTTCTATAACTCTTTAAATATCACACGATTGTTGTTCAAATTTAGAAAAAGATTTGGGTATGATCTTCATCTCCAGTGGCATTCTACCGTAAATAGATTATTTTCAAAGTTATATAGGGAGCTCTGAATGTAATTTTCCATTTACATAACTTGGAAGTGTCTGGAAACTTTTTGTAATTTAGTGTTATATGCAGTAAACGAATGTTGAACACTGTAAATTGACTGTGTCCTTGTCTCGTCAAAATTTTCTTAGGAAGTTTTTGCCTCATAACCTCAGAAAAAAATTTCCATATTATACTTTTCTTCACCTTAAAAAAAATAATATAAATATCCCCTCAAGCAGCTGCTTGCCACAGAGGTCTGACAGGAGCCTGCCAGTTTATATGCCATAGTAGAAGGTCTGAGAGGAAGGCAGGACCTCAGCAGAAAAACGACACATACATCCATCCATGCCTTACCCGGGGCTCGAACCCAGGTCTAGCAGATGAGTAGCCAAGCGTGCTAACTACTTACATATTCGTATCTCGTATTAAAATCTTCTAGCTGACTTTTAACTTTTTTTCTCTCTAAAAGCTGCTGCATATCCATTCATCCACATAAATAATTTATCCTATGTATACCGGTGGTTTTATAGCAGCAATATAATAAAAGTCCATAGAAAATTTTCTTCCAGGGGCATTCTATGGCTTCGACGGAGACTCTCACTGGCTATCATTTCTCATATGACTAAATAACTTCCTTCTCCATCCATAAATCATTTATGCACATGAAAATCTGCCCACATCATTAATGCCCATGCATTTTTAGAATAGATGAAATAGTAAGATAAATGACATTCAATTGTAGTTTAATTGACAAATTTTGATTCAGACCACAAATCAAACTGCAGACTTAACTTATCATTTCATTAATCTTTTATATAAAGATATATATATTTGATAAATAATTTGGTCATCTCTACTGTTACTGCGATAGTGAAATGAGACCGTTTTTTAACAAGACGTCGTCGTATCAAACGGATGTTTCTCGGTAAGCGTTTTTTTTTTATAATTGAAAATTTTCAATAAAGCTTATTGAAAGTCTCCATGATCGCAAATTATACTTCATAAAATCAGCAAAGAAAATTTTCTGGATATGCCTACGAGTAGAAAAATTTATGTTTTTGACTCCAGATATTTGAGTAGAATCTTGGGTATTGAGATGTTTGATCGGCAAATACTGATGAGGTTAAAAGGAAAGACGACCTCTCTTTAAGAAGCACCCTGTGAATGAAGGGATTGAGTTGTGCTGTCCACTTCCAAAACTACTGATTAGTGAACAGAATTGTGGAAATGTCTAGCTCTTCACTGGTTCAGCGACAACTAATTGTCGCGACTATTAACATATATCCTCCGCGGATTACGTGCGTCGCATAGTTACGTTGTAAACGCTAGTAGCTTTTGACTACTCTTGGAGATAATTTTGAAACTTTAGGTGACAGCGCGTATCGCGTGAGGATTGAAAATTCAGAGAAATTTGAAAATTGCAAAATTTAAACGAATAATGCAAGGGTGTATTTATGCCAGAAATCTTATGGTAGAATGTGAAGGTCATGAGATTTGCATTTGCACTAGTAAGTTTTCATTACATTCATGAGGTTTGCATTTGCACTAGTAAGTTTCCCATTACATTCATGAGGTTTGTATTTGCACTAGTAAGTTTCCCATTACATTCATGAGGTTTGTATTTGCACTAGTAAGTTTCCCATTACATTCATGAGGTTTGTATTTGCACTAGTAAGTTTCCCATTACATTCATGAGGTTTGTATTTGCACTAGTAAGTTTTCCATTACAGCCAGAGGGGTAGGAAAAGCAACTGTTTCGTTTTAAGAGATAATTGGAAATTCTTTTTTAATTCGATTGGTACTAATGAAATATAATTCGCCTTTTTCAAATACTTAAGTGGTTTTATATTGTTTAGAGGACACTAAATGTGGAAAATGAGAAAATTTAAATAAATACTGCAAGTGATTTTATTTACGGTAGAATTTTGAAATTTCAGTGGTAAAATGTGAAGAGAGATAGCAACTGACAGCAACAATCTGCCCTCTTTTCTCAAAAGGGCGTGTGTGGACGCCTTAAATCAACTTTTTAAACAACTTTTTCAACTTTTTAAACTTAAAGAATCATCATCATCATCATCCTCAAGCAGCCATGGGTTACGGAGGTCCAACCAGACCGTGCAATTTAGTTCTCCAAGCAAGTCTATCCTGAGCTACATCTACTGCATCTGGCCACTGCACACCAATTCTAAGAAGATCCTGTTTGACATTCTCTGCCTACTGCATCCTAGGTCTCCCCCTCTTTCTGAGGCCTTTAGGCACACTGTTCATAACCCTATTCGCCAATCTATAATTATTCATACGGGCAACATGGCCAAACCAACAGAGTCTCTCTCTGCACAATATGCTGCTTAAAGGAGGTTGCAAACTCCTTTGCCTAACCTCATCATTAGTTACAAAGTTGAACCACCTAATGCCCAAGATACTGCGTAAGCATCTGGAATCAAAAGCATCTAGTTTCCTGTTATCTTGTTTACAAAGTGTCCAAGTTTCACTACTATACTAACCCTAGAAAGAACCAAACTGTTATACAGTCTAATTTTAGTGTTTAGGTGTATACGCCTATTTCTCCACACTCTCCATAGATTCTTAAATGTCCCAGCAGCAATCGCTATTCGTCTGTTAATCTCATGCCGCACATCACCATTATGTTACCTAGCTCCCAAGATAATTAAACTGTGACACCTGCTCAAGACTGCAACCATTCAGATTAACTGAATCACAGCCAGCCTGACCAATTTTCATCACTTTAGTTCACTTTAGTTCAATTTTCATCACTTTAGTTTTTTTTATAACCAAACCTACTCTACTAGTCTCATCAACAGCTCGAATGAAAGAGTTCATCTCATCAACATCATTTGCCAAAAGGGCTAAATCATCAGCATAATCTAAATCAGAAATTTTCGTATCTCCAGTCCATTTAAGGCCAAAATCTTTCCCTTGAAGTGAATTTCGCATAACATAATCAATAATCAGGCTAAAGAGAAAAGGAGACAAAATGGGTCTGTAAATTTAAAGAATAGAAGACAAATACTCTTTGTTATATAAGTATAAATATAATAATACTATTTGCATTTTCCCCATCCCCCATTAGTTGGAATTAAAACTTTTAAGATGCGCAAAAGTAAGTAAATGAAAAACTTAATTTTCTTTGAAAATGAGATTCTTATATTCGTCAGAGGCAATTTGCATTCTTCTAGTTTAAAATTGATAAAAAACATTTTTCGTAAAAATTCTTTAGGGTAATAAGAAAAGGCAGCCTTCAATAACATTCTTCTTCTACAATTTAGGTAGATCCACTGGATATATACAGTTGAGAGTACATTACATTACATTCCTCAAATGTTTATGACATCCTATTTTATGACATTCTCTTAATGGGTAATCGGGATTCAAAAAACAGAAAAATGACGGTTTATTCGTCATCGGTATTTCTATGTCAGTGAGGGTAGAGTCACTCTTTTGTTTTGATATGCTACATATTGGACAGAGAAAAGTAGAAGCTACTGCTAGCATAAGGATAATTTATTGTACATTTCCTCCCGGTTTTCAGTAATCTGTTTACAGAATTGAAATTTTCGGATAAAATTTTACTAGTTCTGTTATACAGATTTCAGAATCATAGCTGCACCAATCAGAATATAAAAAAATTCGAACACATAACATGATCAATATGCATATCATGATTTTGTTGTATCTCCGCAAAATTCTCCTCCTTGCCCACGGTCAGTAGGGGACACCGATTGGCTTGGAAAGGAAACCGTCCGTTGGATGGGACGTTAAGCCGTGGCCCCGTGTGCGGGAGAGCCATACCCTGTTCACGTTAAAGAACACGCTGGATGGCCTTGACGGGAGGCTACCATCTGTCTCCCAACAGCTGTTCCAGTGGGTCCCCTCCCCCTTCTCTGAGTCTTCGGGGTCCATGTGACCTGGGCATTTAGCCCATGGTGTGCAAAAAAGTGCCGCTCAGAGGTAAAACAACCCAACCCATTTGGATCTGCATTGAGATTTTTACGGCTAGACTCTGATCACCCAGTAAGGAATAGGGCACCGATGTGCTTGGAATGGCTACCATCAGAAGAAATATTAAGCCGTGACAAGGTGTGCAAGGTTTGGGTTGTTTTACCTCTTAGCGGCACTTTTTTGCACCCACTGGGCTAAGTGGCCAGGTCACAAAAACCCCGAGGGCTAAGAGAAAGTAAGGGGGGGAGACCCACTGGACAGCTGTTAGGAGAGATGGTAGCTTCCCGTCAAGGTCATCCAGCGTGTTTTTTAATGTAACATTTCACGCTCATAGGGCCCACGGCTTAACATTCAATCCGGCGGACGGCGGCCTTGCGAAGTCATCGGCCGTGACTAGGTGTGCATGGTAGCCGGCCACACAAGGTGAACTTTAAAGAACATGCTGAGTGGCTTTGGTGAAAGATTTCCGTCTCCTAAATAGCTGTCTACGAGGAAACTCTTCTATCCAGCTCTGAATTCTTTAACCTGACCGTTTAGCTCATTGTATGCGCAAAAGTGCTACTTAGAGATAAAATAATCAAACCTTATTATCGGCACTTTCGTCATCGCAAAGGAAAAATATTTATTATTAAACGTCTGTTCAATCCATACAACAGAGACTTAAAATTTGAAATAGCTTTGTTTACAGAGCAGAGATAACTGGTGCTCTTCGAGAATGTCGTTTCTAACTTTCTAACTTTTTTCATCCAATAACAGTGCAAGTCGGACTCTTTGGAAACGAGCATTCCATATTCGCCAGAGGCAATATGTATTCCTCTGGTTCACAAATTTCAGTTAGTGCCTCGTTCATATTAATACGACTAACAGATAAACCACAACAATCATTTAGGGGCGGGGGTGGCTCAGTCGGTAGCGCGCCAGGCTCGTAATCTGTAGTTCCCAGGTTCGAATCACAGCTGGGTCAGCGTTGAGATTTATCTCCGTAAAAATTCCCCGCCCTGCCCACGGTCAGTAGGGGACACCGATGGGCTTGGAAAGGCCGCCGTCCGTCGGATGAGATGTTGCGCCGTGGCGGATGAGATGTTAAGCCGTGGCGCCGTGTGCGGGGATGGGATGTTAAGCCGTAGCGCCGTGTGCGGGAGAGCCATACCCTGTGCACATTAAAGAACACGCTGGATGGCCTTGACGGGAGGCTACCATCTGTCTCCCAACAGCTATTCCAGTGGGTCCCCTCCCCCAACCTTCTCTGAGCCTTCGGGGTCCATGTGACCTGGCCATTTAGCCCATGGTGTGCAAAAAAGTGCCGCTCAGAGGTAAAACAACCCAACAAACAACGATCACTTTGTCTCGCTATAATATAGTCATTTTCTGTATTTTTTGTGAAATCTGTTTCGTGATCGGCAAATGTAAATAGCGATATTTCATTAGTTCCAATCAAAAAGATAATTTTTTTCATTTGTCTCTTAAAACAAAAAGAATTTAATCATAATATTCCAATAGCATTTATTTTCTATTAAATCCCAGTTAATTAAACTCATTTCTGTGATATCAGTTATTATAGGTAGTCTGAGGGGTTTAAATCAGACTAATTCAAAATCTTTAACCTATCTAACACAAAATGAATGTGTTTTCTTTTATTTATAAAAAAAAGTTGAATGTAAACAGATGGGTGACAAAATGAAAACAGCATTTCGTTTTTGAAAACGGGATAAAAACAATTTGTTTTCTACTTTTTTTTTAATCAATCAGCAAAGCAATTCAGAATTTCACTATTATCTTCTGATGAATATATTTAATTAAAAATAAAGAGTGCATGCAGAAGCTGACTTGCCAAAATTTGCAAATTGGTTTAACCAAAAGAACTTTTTAGAACAGTTATCATCAAGATTTCTCGTGTGCTCATCTCCCGAATTAGTTACAAATAAGATAGTGTCATCATATAATGCCTGCTATCGGAATTCAGAAAAGAAGGAAAATAAATGGATAACAACTTTCAATATACTATTTTTTTTAGAAAGGAATAAGTGAAAAGAATAGTTCTAATGGAATTTCATTTGAAAGTAAAAAACAAACGAATTGTTCGAATTAATGCGCAACAGCTGTTAACAGATAATATGTACAAAATTGCGTATGAATTTGGTATTTCAAATATATGAATTATCTTCACGATTTCCATCACTGATGACGTTTCACTATGAAAAAGAACAAAATCACCAACAATTTGCATCTTTGAAGTTGGCAGTTTTCAAGAATAATTCGTGCCTTCGGATGCGTTTACTTAAAAGAGGAAGAAACCTTGATATTTGGCCAAAACCTGCAAAGATTAGAAGATCTTCGTTGAGCAAGTTATGTTATTTTAACGTTATAATCCTAAAGCTGTATCGATGATCATTCGATGATAATCCTACAGCAAAACAACAGCGATAAAGATCAGCGAAAATAATTGCTCCCGGAATATGATTTGACGACATCATTTCTACTGTTCAGTAATCTGTTATTTTAAACACGGTAATTATATAATAAAAGCTTAATTTTGCATTACAGAAAAAACACACAGTACACTCACTCCACTACAGCAAACTAAAAGCAGATCGATTGATAATAACAGTTTTTTTTTTTCAATCGCAAATAATCCTTCTGCAGTAAATGGTGAAGCTACTAATCTTTAAACAAATTATTAGAGAAATTTCATGCTAGTCCTTCTCCTCTGGCATATAAACTGACAGGCTCCTGTCAGACCTCTGTGGCAAGCAGCTGCTTGAGGGGGTATTTATTTATTTTTTTTATTTCAATGGGGAATTAACTTCAAAGACGTAGAACTTGTACACTAAGCTTTGTATGAAAAAATATGACGAAGATAGAATTGATTTAGATCTTTAATTTATCTAAGTCTCGATTTCCAATATTATTATTTATTCATTCCTTGTAGAACTATAGAAGTGGAATTCTAAGTAAATTTTCATCAGTGACATTGCTGTTGTTAAATATTATATAGTGATATTTGGCCGAAACCCGCAAAGGTCAATAAGATCTTGCGCAAATTATGTTATTTTAACGTTATAATCCTAAAGCTGTATTCCTTAACTCTAAATAGTGAACGAATAATGTTGAAAATCAAGATTTACATAGATTTGATTTAGGTCATTATCGTCAGTCACATTTTTGCATGCAATGCGTAGTTTAGAAGTTATAGGTCATCGAAGTTAATTCCCCATTGACGTAACATGGAACTTCTCTAACACATTGGAAGGACCCATCAATGTTTTGAAATGTAACGGCATATTAATTTTTGTAAAATTAGCACTTAGTATTATTATTTATCATTTTTCCCTGACACATTGTGCTTATCAAAAACTAACGAAGGCTAATCACATGTGAGGGACTATATTCGAAAAATAACTAATTATTTGCTGACTGATGATGCGGTGTCTGAATGCTCTACAACAGCGCTGTCCAACTAGCGGACCGCGGGCCGCATATGGCCCGCAGGATTTTTGTGGCCCCGCGAACAAAATCAAGTTTTTACTTGAAATTCTAAATCAATGTCTGTAATCCACCTTATAATTTTTCGTCAACTTATATTACTTGATATGCAATCTTCAACTTACTCATTCTATTTGCAATTATTATTGCATTATTTCAACTTACTCATTCTATTCTTATTGCCCAACGACTACGGCCACAATGCTCCCATTAAATTTGTTAAATATTTGATAAGGTTTAGAAAATTTATATTGGTTTATTATTACTTATTATTTTTCGTATAAATAAAATAATTTTTTGAGGTGACATGAACTGACTTTTCAATTACCTATCCTGTCTTATTCTTTTTCTTGGCCCGCGAAATATTGGCGAAAGAAAAAATGGCCCGCGGTCTTACTGCACTGCTGTACAACACTGGCCTTGTACCAAACAGGTAAGATGAAAACTATTACACTGTTATAATGTCATTCCGAAATCGAAGAAAAACTAGTGTTTCGTAGAAGCGATGTAACAAATGATATTGTTACGCGAGCTCATGGGTCTCTTTACTCTTGTGACATGACTGCTTACTGTTTTTTTGGAATGGATGAGTGCACTCATTTTGCTTCCTGTTGAGAGAGTGCAAAACTATTAAATATTTCTCATGGCCTGGCGATGCTACACAACGACACACAAACCTATAAGGTTTTTGCTTTTAAATAGAATATTCTTTGATCAGAATAAAAAAAGTTTTACAAGAAATATTTTTGCTGAAAAAATGAGTTTCGTCCTGAGTGGGACTCGAACCCCGTCTCCTGAATACTGTCATGTGTTCTAACCACTAAACTATCAGCTACTGATTCTATTTTCAGTTAACTGTTTTGCAGAAGTGAACCAACTTGAATTCACGAAGTGTTTTTATAGTTGTCCCCCAAAACTGCATACCTTGTCTGCAGGGGAAAAAAAAACAATATCTGCAATGTTTTAATCTAATAACTCATCTAATATATATATAGACGATTGACTGACAGGGTTGGATTCGGTTGTTTTACCTCTGAGCGGCACTTTTTTCCACACCATGGGCTAAATGGCCAGGTCACATGGACCCGAAGGCTCAGAGAAGGTTGGGGGAGGGGACCAACTGGAACAGCTGTTGGGAGACAGATGGTAGCCTCCCGTCAAGGCCATCCAGCGTGTTCTTTAACGTGCACAGTGTATGGCTCTCCCGCACACGGCACCACGGCTTAACGTCCCATCCGATGGACGGCGGCCTTTCCTAGCCCATCGGTGTCCCCTACTGAGAGTGGGCAGGGCGGGGAATTTTGCGGAGATGCGATCAGGAGGCTGTCTGATATTGTTGGCCCTACCAATCTCAATAAACCTAATTTCTTTAAAAATCCTACTAATCATTTTCTCTCTGCAGGAACATGGAACGTGAGGACATTACATAGAGATTATTCTCTTGATGTCCTCATGCAGGAATTCCAGCGCTATAACCTAGATATTTTAGGCTTGCAGGAGACCAGATGGACAGGTAAAGGTGAGATACTTAAAAATAACTTTAAATTTCTCTTTACAGGGATGGAGGATGGAAAGCATCACCAAGGCGTGGGTCTGCTGCTCAGCAGACATGCTAGTGATGCTCTTCTAGGATATGAGTGCATTAATGCAAGGTTTCTTACAGCAAAATTTCAGACAAGCATTAAAGACTTGAATGTTATCTGCTGTTATGCCCCCACTGAGGATTCTGATGAGGATGAGAAGGATAGGGTTTACGGACAACTTCAGGATATTTTGAATTCTGTCAAGAAAGGAGATATTACCTTTGTTCTAGGTGACTTCAATGCCAAAGTTGGTACTGACTCTGACCTTTGGGAAGGAGTAATAGGCCCTTTTGGTATTGGTAGCTGCAATGGCAATGGGCAACGTCTCCTACAGGTAAGTAAACTCAACGGTTTCAGAATAACTAACACATATTACAAACACCGCGACATACATAAATACACATGGGTTTCACCTGATGGGCAGCATAGAAATATGACTGATTATATATTAATTAACAGCAAATGGGCTAGTTCTGTTAGAAATACCAGGGCATATAGGGGGGCTGAAATTGGATCTGACCATTACCTACCTTGTTAAAAGTGTCTTGCAACTTAAACATAAAAAGTGTTGTGCTAGGGTTAAAAAATTTACCTTTAATACTGAAGCTCTGAAAGACCCAGTTATAGCTAAAGCTTACCATGATAGGTTACTTAGTCATTATGACAGTCATGGTTTGCTTAATACTGAAGTTGAGGAAGAATGGGGCCATTTTAAACAGGCTTTTTTGGAAACTAACAGTACTCTTTTAGGGAAAAAGGAGCAGAAGAGGCAGAATTATTTAAGTGATAAGGCACTTGAGCTTATTTCAGAAAGAAGGAACTGCAGGAATGTCCTTAATCAGTACCCTACTGGTCCTAATAGAAAGCATTACACAGAATTTAATAAACGTGTAAAGGATCAGTTAGCTACTGATAAGAATCTTTGGCTTGATGGCCTGGCTGACTTAAAAATAACTTTAAAAGCTGAGGAAGCAGTTAGACAGCACAACAGCAGAGAGCTGTACCAGATAGTTAATGTTTTGTGTGGTAGAAAACGAACTGGTATACAGAGATTGAAGGATAAACAAGATAAGGTTATAGAAGGTGAGGATTCTGTTATGGCTAGGTGGGCTGAGCATTTCAGTGATGTTCTAAACAATGTGGTTAATTCTACTCCCATTTTTTGCAATGACGATAGATGCATTGTTGGCTTTAATGTTGGCCCTATAACACAATCTGAAGTTATTTTGGCTGTTTCTAAACTTAAACTTCATAAATCCCCAGGGGTAGATGAAATTACTACCGAAATGCTTAGACATGGGAATGTTTCGGTTACCACTTGGATGACTGAAATTTTGAATAACTTCTATGATAAAGGCATGGTTCCTAAGGATTTTACCAGAGCTATTATTATCCCTATTTTCAAAAAAGGTGATCGCAGTTCTTGTGATAACTATAGGGGTATCAGCCTACTCTCTGCTCCAGGTAAAGTTCTTTCCATGATTGTGCTTAATAGAATTAAGAATCTAGTTGACAATCAATTGCGTGATGAGCAATGTGGATTCAGAAGTGGTAGGGGATGTGTGGATCAGATATTTTCACTTAGGCAGATTCTTGAGAAATGTTTAGAGTTCAGAAACCTTTGGTTGCTAGCTTTGTTGATTTCAAAAAGGCTTTCGACTCTGTTGATCGTCATAATTTGTGGTTGATTGTGAGATCATATGGTATACCAGACAAGTTAGTTAACATAATGAAAGCTCTCTATAATAACACTGAGTTGTGTGTGAGAGTTGGTAAGGCTTGTAGCAATTGGTTTAGCATTACTTCTGGTGTTCGACAAGGGTGCTTTAGTTTGGTTATTGATTATGTTATGCGAAATTCACTTCAGGGGAAAGATGGACTGGAAGAATGGAGATACGAAAATTTCTGATTTAGATTATGCTGATGATTTAGCCCTTTTGGCAAATGATGTTGATGAGATGAACTCTTTCATTCGAGCTGTTGATGAGACTGGTAGTAGTAGGTTTGGTTATAAACAGAGAGAAAACTAAAGTGATGAAAATTGGTCAGGCAGGCTGTGATTCAGTTAATCTGAATGGTTACAGTCTTGAGCAGGTGTCACAGTTTAATTACCTTGGGAGCTACGTAACAGATACTGGTGATGTGCGGCATGAGATTAACAGACGAATAGGTATTGCTGCCGGGATTTTAAGAATCTATGGAGATTGTGGAGAAATAGGCGTATACACCTAAAGACTAAAATTAGATTGTATAATAGTTTGGTTCTTTCTAGGGTTAGTTATGGTAGTGAAACTTGGACGCTGTGTAAACAAGATAACAGGAAACTAGATGCTTTTGATTCTAGATACTTACGCAGTATATTGGGTATTAGGTGGTTTAACTTTGTAACTAATGATGAGGTTAGGCAAAGGAGTCTGCAACCTCCTTTAAGCAGCATATTGTGCAGAGAGAGACTCCGCTGGTTTGGCCATGTTGCTCATATGGATAATTATAGATTGGCGAATAGGGTTATGAACAGTGTGCCTAGAGGCCTCAGAAGGAGGGGGAGACCTAGGATGCGGTGGGCAGACAATGTCAAACAGGACCTTGTTAGAATTGGTGTACAGTGGCCGGATGCAGCAGATGTAGCTCAGGACAGATATGCTTGGAGAATTAAACTGCAAGGTCTGGTTGGACCTCCGTAGCCCATAGCTGCTTGAGGATGATGATGATGAAATCTCAATGCTGACCCAGCTGGGACTCGAACCTGGGAACTACAGATTACGAGCCTGGCACGCTACCGACTGAGCCACCCCCGCCACTGACTGACAAGGACCATGTATATTCCAACTACGATGCTGAAATGGTAAGTGCTCTGAAAATTTGCACTTAGGTCGTAGACCTCGGGAAAAATCCGAAATTTAACTTCCGAAGCGTCATTCAAGGTCAAATATAGGTCATGTAGAAGTCAAACCATGACCTACCAATAGAAATACCTGTAGATTACCAATACCACTTAGAAACGAGAAATTTTGGTGTCTGGGCTATTTCAGGTTGTAGATGTCGGAAACGTTACGAAATTTCCGATCTGGAGGGTCCTTTGAGGCCAGAGACCAAATTTAGATCTACCATTGCTAAAGAATGCCGCCCCGTGGCCGAGTGGTTAGCGCGCTTGGCTACTGATCTACAGGACCTGGGTTCGAGCCCCGGGTAAGGCATGGATGTTCGTGTTGTTTTCTGCTGAGGTCCTGCCATCCTCTCAGATCTTCTACTGTGGCATATAAACTGACAGGCTCCTGTCAGACCTCTGTGGCAAGCAGCAGCTTGAGGGGGTATTTATTTTATTATTATTTATTGCTAAAGATATAAAATTGGTTCCTGGAGATAGTTGAAATCGGAAATGTAAAATTTTGTATCGACGGGTCCTTTTTGATGCCAAATTTTGGATATGATGGGTAAATTGTTAAATCCTGATAAACCGCTGCTGAAGAGCAAAAGAGTAGTGAATAGTGTTATTTCCAGCAGTAGAACTGAGAAATGAGAGGGATTTTCAGATCCAGTGTCACATTCAAGGTCAAAAGGGGTCGGAATGACAAGCTAGAAATCAAGAGGTGTCGAAAGTACCAACTGATTTCTAGTGTTGAATAATAACAAAAAAGTAAAAAGAAAATTAGATATACAAAACTATATTAATATAAATCGTATGAAGAGAATGAGCCAATTAAGTTTAATAACACAATTTCAGGTTATTAAAACATTTTTTTTGTCAAACAGATATTTACCATTTGAATGTGACTACCAAACTGTCTGTCATGCACTGATGGGCTCAAATACCCATTGTGCCTGCATTGAGATTTTCTCTTTCCACCCATGCTCCACCCTGAAAAAGAATGGGAACACTGATGGGCTAAAGGCGACCTTTCTTTGGATGGGACGTTAAGCACGATCTCTTAAGCATGAGAGCTAAACCTTGTGAGAACATGCTGGATGGCCTCGACGGGTTTTTCCATCAGTCTAATAAGTAAGGTGGCCATATTGTAATGGGAGAAAAAAATATGTTCTTTTTTAAAAACAAAAAATTTTTCTTTTTGAAATTTCAGAAATTTGTCAGGAAACTTTGATTTTAAAAACCTAATGTTATATAATTTTGATCATCAAAGAATATTTATTTTCCTAAAAGTAGTATATTTTTATACGTCATAATTAAGATAGTTTTCATCATAAGGTTCACATTTAATAAATATTTCGTGGAAAAAATTTCGCCGATATATGTGACTTGAACCCGCATCTCTCCACAAACATGCCAGAGTATTTAAAATTAAGCGATCACAGGTGAAACAAGAATCGTGGTGAACAATCATGGTTAGGGTGGAAATTTGCATTGAACTTGATAGAATACAAAGCCATGACTTCCCCATAATTACGACATTTTTCTGAATTTTGAATATTTGAAAACGTATTTATTCGTTTCCGACTTTCTCTAAAATTGCAAAGAATCGTCCTGTGCGAGGTTATAAAACGATTCTTTGCAATTAGAAGTCAAAATTGGTTGCAGATAAAGTAGATGTTTAATTTTTTTTTTGTTCCTATCACTGAAAATATTTTTTTAACATTTCCATTCTGCACAGCGATACCGAAAAAATAATGACATATTTGGAATAATTCGGAATGATATTCAACATTCTTTATTTGAAATTCTCATTAATTTTTTAAAAATATTTTGCTCATTTGATACTAGATGATTTAAAAAAAAAAACGCAAGATTATTCAGTTGGAGTTCATTAAAATCTAACAACGTAAATTTCTACTTGTTTTCACATTGTTGAACACTTGAGACCGGATTCTGCGAACACCTTCGATAACAGAAAGCTAAGGACCCACTGGAACAACTGTAGGGAGACAGATGGTAGCCTCCCGTTATAAGGCATCCAGCGTGTTCTTTAACGTGCACAGAGTATGGCTCTCCCGCATACGGGCCACGACTTAACGTCACATCCGAAGGACGGCGGTCTTTCCAAGCCCATCGGTGTCCCCTACTGACAGTGGGCAGGGCGGAGAATTTTGCGGAGATAAATATCAACGCTG
Source organism: Ryuthela nishihirai (assembly GCA_038380435.1). Taxonomy (NCBI): domain Eukaryota; kingdom Metazoa; phylum Arthropoda; class Arachnida; order Araneae; family Heptathelidae; genus Ryuthela; species Ryuthela nishihirai. Next base: position 74,713,070 of record JAWZYU010000005.1, on the reverse strand, counting down.
ACCCAGCTGGCTCGAACCTGGGAACTACAGATTATGAGCCTGGCACGCTACCGACTGAGCCACCCCCGCCCCTGAGTCGAGTGGGATATGAACCTACGACCTTCTGATAACGTGTCAGGTGTTAATTAGCATTTAAGACATTTATCCGCATTCTTTTCTTCTCTACTGATAGATTCGAACTGTTTCCTTTGCAACATCTGATATTCAATTGGCACAATATTATTTGTTTACAAGCAAAAGACATTATGCAATATCATATTTATTACATCTACTTCAATTACTTTATTAATAAACGAATGTTGTTAGGTCAGAGACGCTTGTTATTATTGTATTTAATCAAAAGAACACTCACTCTGCATTAATAATCTTTTCTTCCCTCAACAATTCTTATGCATTCTAATAAGTGCGGAATATTTCAATGATATAAAAATATTGTGTAAATACTTAATAAGATAAATAATTATTAAGACAAGAGCAATGACGGGGAAATTTGATAGCATAAAATAATGCGCATATTTGCAATCAAATTTATATTAAAATATTAATATCTTGAAAATTCAACACATTTCTCGAAATTAGAACATCGTTTTCGATGCAAGCTCGTGGACGACACCGGTCCAGATGTACCAATGGTTTGGAAAATCTACGCTGAAATCGTTTCATATAGCAGATCATCAAAGTCGTTCTTTCCAACAGTGATATGGTCAGATTCACTTATAAGTAGTATAAATTTCCAAATATCGAAGTTTTTGTGTCTTTCCTTTTTTTGAGCAACAAAGTAAAAAAAAACATTTGAATGAAACTTTCAATTACGATTTCCAGTTTTGAATCGCAAATTTCAAAGTATTTTGTCCGAATAGCTGAATTATGTGAAAAACCAGATTTTTCGTAGCTGTGTCAATTATTGGTGGCCCAAGACATTTTTTCGCCCTTAGTAAATTTATTTTTTGCCATCCAAAGCGAGATGTAGTTGGCTGCCGACAGCGCGCCAGGCTCATATTCTACAGTTACCAGGTTCGAGTCCTAACTCTACAAGTATTGAGATTTAGCCCACTAAACCCCATATTACCCACGGTTAAAAAGGGGACAATGATGGGCTTGGAGAGCCGTCGGATGGGACGTTAAAGTGGTGGCCCATGTGCACGAGAACCATAACTTGTGCATGTTAAAGAACACGCCGGATAGCCTTGATGGATGCTACCATCTATTTCTTAACAGCTAGTCAGTGGGTCTCCTTTCCCCAACCTTCTCTGAGCCTTTCTGACCTAGCCATTTAGCCTATTTTGTGCAAAAAAAAGTGCTATTCACTATGTACTTTACAAATGTAAAACAACACAAAGTCATCCAAAGTAAACTTTTAGCAGCTGCTACAAGTACACACATTTTTCCATCCCCAAAAGATTTGTTTGGAATCCCAAAAAACTTTCTCCTCCATCTTAAGTAATTTGCACTTTTTACTGTTCCAACGGATTTTATTTTCTGCTATCTCAAGAGATATCAGAATTTTGTGGATTTAACGAAATACATTTTGCTATTTCAACACTTAGAAAAAAATGGCAGGTAAATCTCGCATAACGAGATTTCAGAATCATTATGATAGAAAAATCATGTAAAGGAATTAACATTTTTCTCTCATTGCACTTTCATATTCAGCTGAGGATAGCATGCCCATTCAATCAGTAACATATCGCCTTCAAAATTGTGCCTCTTCAAGTAGGCACTTGGAATGCTTGTGCTGTCAGGCAGGCCCTAGCAGCACAACAATAAAATTCGACTCAGACAGCCACAGCCCACTTACCACACAGATCGGACAGCAGGAAAACTTTTTCCCCGCATTTATCTCTTTTAGATATAACAAGAGCCACTGAGACAACAAAAAAGTCGCATTCATTTTGTGTGATTCGAACCCACGTTTCTTTGGAGCTCTACAGGCTAACTACTCTACATTAGCTCAGTTTGTATTACTCTATGAACTGTTCGTTACGAACTAATCTGTTGATTCAAAATTCCATGTAATTAAGATAAAAAAGAAAAATGCTGGATGTAAGAGCTTGATGACAATTCAACTTAGATCCTGTCCATTTAAGTGCATTACCAATTTAGTGCACTTATCGTTAATTAGCATAATTAGTATGCAGTATGATAGCCATTTCAATTACATACGGACTGTAACTGTTTAATCATGCCATTTCCTCTCAGCTTCATGCTAAATGCATCCAGCATAGATGATATGATAGATCAAGGAATGACATGCAAGCAACTTATATAGAAGTAAACATCTTAACGTACGCGAAATCGACCCCAATAGTACGAAAGACTTCCCAAACTAGTGTGCAAATTATAAAATAATACTTCGTCATAAAATTTTAATTATTATCCATTATTTTATAATTAAAATAATCGAAAGTTTTCAGAAATTTTTTTAAGGAAAATTGTTCTCTTAAGATTAAGAGAAAAAAACGAAACTCATAGAAGGGAGATAAAACTACATTTCTACTAAAAAGTTTCTCATCTCAATTCTCTTATTCATTTTAAAGCTTTCAGATTAAATTACCTATGACCGGTACTTTTTTTTTTGGCGCTCAATGGACTAAATAGCCAGTAGCTCAAAAGATTGGATTGCTTTACCTCTAATAGGCATTTTTTTGCATATAGTGGGCTAAATGGCCAGGTCACAAGGACACCGAAGGCTCAGAGAACGTTGGGAGAAGGGGACCTACTAGGTAGCTGTAGCCTACCCCTCAATACCATCCAGCATTTTCTTTAACATGCACAGGGTATAGTTCGCCCTCACACAAAGTCACGGCTTAACATCGCATCCGACGGACGGTAACCTTTCCAAGCCCACCTACTGACCAAGGGCAGGGTGGTTTTTTTGCAGAGATAAAAGATTGGGAAAGATGATTCATTAGTCAGCAATTTGGAAACAGATGAAGATCAAGGCCATCCAGCATGTTCTTCACCGTGCATAGGGGTGGCTTTTCTGCATACGGTTAAATATATAAAATAAATACCCCCTCAAGCAGCTGCTTGCCACAGGGGTCTGACAGGAGCCTGTCAGTTTATATGCCACAGTAGAAGATCTGAGAGGATGGCAGGACCTCAGCAGAAAAACGACACACACATCCATGCCTAATTCCGGGGCTCGAACCCAGGTCCCTTAGATCAGTAGCCAAGCGTGCTAACCACTCGGCCACGGGACGGCATCTGCATACGGTATCATAGCTTAATGTCTCATCCGAAGGAAGGCGGTCTTTCCAAACCCATCGGTGTTCCTTTTCTCACCAAAGTCAGTGGGGATTAGGGAGAAAATTTGAACGCATCCACAGTTCGGCCTCGAAACTGCGAACATCATATTAGAAGCTGTGCAATTACAACTGTGTAATTTTGGGGTGGGGGTTGACCCCAATAGTACGAAAGACTTCCCAAACTAATGCGCAAATAATAAAATAATACTTCGATTATTATATTCGAAATTTTCATATTCTGTTGACAGGAAACAGAATATGAAAACTTTGTAAGACCGAAATTATCAATCGCAGAGCACAAAACTTCAAAATAAATTTAAGGTTTTCTAGTCAGAAACTTGAATTTAATTTATAATTAACATTCTTTTTTCCGCTGTCATTTTTAAATATCTGGAGCTACGATGCTCCTATGACGATAAAAACAGGAATAATAATTCAAATCATTATCAAACATTTATGTAGGTTAAGTGATGATATCTAACAACCATTTCTATTTCGAAATCCTAAAAAAAAAATGGATTCCCTAATGACACAAAACTATAAAAGTTAATGAGGGGAGGGAAAAAAATCCTGCAACAAAGTCACAAAAGACTAACATATTAACTGAAATAATTTTAATTCTTTACATTTAAATATCCAAAAGAAGAATCTGTTTTGTAGTAAACCAGGAAGGCAAACTGCCTATGGCGAATAGAGAACGCACGTTTTGAAAAAAAAAATGCGATTTTTCCAATTTTAAATGCGCTCTCCAATGGCAGAAATTAAAGGTAACGGAATATTCAGAAAATGTGATTATTTTTATTGGTATTTATCTAACCCAGAATAGTCATTCATCTTTTAAAAATGTTGAATGTCTACAGAAAAACTGACGACGAAGACACATCATTTTTTGAAAAGGATATAAAAACTGAATTCATTTAGCTTATGCTGTCGTTTCACTTCTTTTTGATTACTCTCCTGAGTAATTAATTCGGAAACAAGTACGAATGAGGCCCTTTACCGGGAGGGGGATGATATTCCGCACGTCAAAAAGCTTTCACTTGAGACAAAACGTTACATGGACCTCGCATTTGGAATGTATAATGGAACAATCGTTTACACTTTTTCTCTTTTGTCGAGGGAAGAAAAAGCATGGGGGGAAATATTTTAGAGCCTTGACACCCCAAGTCATCGCATTTGAAAGATATAGTGGAACAATCGTTTATAGATGTTCCCCCCACCTTTTAAATGATATATTTTTTTTCATAACCAGTGACACACTCCACGTTACAAGCTTTCATTTAGTGCATAACTCGTTACGATAGGTCAAGTTGGAAAAATATGATAAAACAAATGTTTAGACAAACACACAAACCGATAAATGAAAAATAGGTAAAAAGTTGGAAGGCTTATATCAAAATCATCCAGCATGTTCATTAAGATGAACAAAGTATGACCCTTGTGCGCATAGGGTCAAGGATTAACGTACGATCATTAGTATTTCGCCATGAACACTTAATGCAGAAAATCTCAACGCATAGTGGGGACCGAATCCTGGGCTTGTTGCCTTCAAGACTCGGACATCTATCCCTTCACACATATCGGCGTCTTCGTACCAGTTGTAAAGCACACATATCTTACTTAGAGTTGATTATCCCTATTGAAAGTTTGAAAAGCAAAATAAGTGAAGGAAACTTTATTTATGCAATACACCACAACTGATGCAGCGAATTAATAACTGAGAACCTGATGATGGCTTTCCAAAACCCGGTCAGTTTAGTTAAAAACTGGAGAAGAGGCAACTCTACCAATACCGTGAAATTTAATGATTTAGTAAGTTTTTCCCTAAAGTGCATGTGGCACTTTAACTCACAATTTGATAGAACTTTCCCTAAACTTTTTTCTATAAGACTAGAGAATTCACGACGAACCTCGGCAACTCAAACCGGAAATGGTGGTAACTTTAATCGTGCTTTCGATAATAGCTTAAATGCACCCGACTATAATCAGTTTCACATAAAGAATGGAGTGGCAAGTCTCCCTCAAAGAGTTTCTTGTCCAATCGTGGCTTCTTATACTTAACCACGAAAGCCAATGAAAAGCAAGATGAGACGCCTGAAAATGTATCAATCGTCAACTATCTTTGTGTGTGGTTGCCATAATTCTTCACATAAAGCGGCTAGGAAATTGGAAATTTAGCAGAAGATTAATAGTATCATGAGGTTGTGCAGAAAAATATTAACTCGACAGGTTCAATCATAAAAGAAAAATCGGTATTCTGAAAACAAAAATCTTTCTCTTCCATTCTCCATTCGCAATTTCTAATTGCGAAAGCCACTAACCGACCGTTGTCAGATCCATCACATTCTCAAAGATGATTCTCATTGCAGGGCCAAACCTAATCAGTTTCGCCCAATATGAGGTCACCCAAGGGGGAATCGCGTACGAAATTTGGGACTATTCAAGTCAAGTATCTCGGAATGCCCAGTGGTTAGTATGCTTGGCTACTGATCAAAGGGGCCTGAGTTCGACCCCCAGGTAAGGCATGGTTGTGTTTTGCTGAGATTCCCCCATCAAACAGACCTATTTTGGCATATAAACTGACAGGCTCCTGTCAGACCTCTATGGCAAGCAGCAGCTTGAGGTGTTTTTTTTAATTTGTAGAAACGGAAGTAAACTTACAATAATTTGCATAGTTGTTGTTTAACTTCCCACAAATTTGGAAATTCCAAAACTCGTTCAAGATTGAGTCTTGACTCACCCAGATATTTGCGTAGAAACGAAGCAACAGGCTATGAGAGCGCGCGCAGACCTCAACACCAGGAATTTCAATCGCAAATATATCGGTGAAAAAAAAAATTCTTCATTGTGCACTTTTATAATATTCCGCAGTAAAGAACAGCATTTTTAATTGCGTACTTCCATAAACTATACATAACAATAATGTACATTAGAAAATATTATCTCGCATAAGGTATGGAACTATTTGCTGTGGCGGAATTACATCTGCAAGTTGTTCTTGCTAGAAATCATGTGGTTCTGACATCTTTTCTATGGTTGTTGCCATCTTTGATTTTCAGATTTTACCGCTCCATTCTTTATTTGAAATCGAGTATAGAAACATTAAAGTATGTACCATGGCTCCTAAAAAATAAACTAAAAATATTCCCTTCTCCTTAAAAGCTACCTACTGGCAGTACTTGTTAATGGAAAAATTCGTTTCAATTGAAGTAAAATTTCTCCAAAATCCTTTACAAATATGAGGAGCCAACTTTGTTTTTATTACATCTTGCTGAAAGAATCTTTCATGTTCTATGCAATCATGGTGCAAAATTTTCTCCGTCATTTGAATTCCACGACTCTTGATTACGCATATGTAATAACTGTTGCCCGACGTTTCCCCTTCAATAAATAAATGCCTCATTTTTGACACTATACCTGAGAATTTCGAATAGGATGAACATTACTCATGAGCTGATATAAAATAAAATTTTTATTAGTATCCCAAAAAAGCCTAAACCAGACTGTAAGATACCTCACCGCGAAACCTTCCAAAGAAGTCTAAACCCAGAGCCGTATCTCAGCTAGAGTCAGTGGTCAGGGTACTTGTCTTCTGATCTAAGGGACCTGGGTTCGAGCCCCAGATAAGGCATGAATGTTCGTGTCGTTTTCTGCTAGGTCCCACCATCCTCACAGACCTTCTGACTATGGTGTATAAACTGACAGGCTCCTGTGAAACCTCTGTGGCAAGCAGCTGCTTGAGGGGATTTTTTTTATTTATAGCCGCCATGAGAGTTAGGTGCCAATTAACATTTTCACATATACGTGCGTATCTTTTCACGTATTATCATTATTTATATATAAACTAGGAGAAAAACGTATCACCTCTGACGAATATAGAACAACTGTTTTTAAAGAAAATTAAGTTTTTCATTTTTCGAATATTTTATCGTTTAACTGTTGTAATTCGTACTAAAGGATGATTGCGAAAGCGTAAATAATAATATGCATTATTAGTTCTATACAACGGTAATTTTAACGGTTATCTCATTTACCAGTTAAAATGAAAAAAGTTGTGTTTTCTTACCCACAATACATATACCCTTTTGCGGATGTGGATATCCCCATTAAAAAGTGCTTTTTGAATAAAAGGTTGAAGTTAACTTGGATACCGGAAAAAAATGGAGGGTAAAAAATACGAGTAAAAATATATTCAAGCCGATAGAAGTTAGGATCTGTCAGTTATGATGTTGAGAGGATGTTGAAGTTAGGATCTGGCATGCACCAGGAATTCCCGAGTTCGAGTCTGGGAGGAGAGGGTGGGGTTTTCTTCACACTTGACTATTTCTAAGTTTGATAATTACTAACATATTTAAAAAGGCATAAAATATAGATATAGTTGTGACGTACACAAGGGGGATTCAGATATTAGCCCTGCTGGGAAATTTCATCATTTAAGAAATCTTCATCAGTTTGCGTTGGTAAAAATACACTAGTTTCCATAAATTAAGGAAAATCCGTATGTTAAGTCAATGGGAAGCTAATGTCAAAGCTCTGTAACTTTTAAAATAAGTTTTTTTGTTTTAAAAAATGTGATGGCAGATAAAGATCTCAATCAAATAAATCAATATTTCGATTTTCGACAATATTCGTTCAGTATTTCATGAGTTATGGAATTAGTTGGGTTGTTTTACCTCTGAGCGGCACTTTGGGCTAAATGGCCAGGTCACGTGGCCCCCGAAGTCTCAGAGGAGGTTGGGGGAGGAGACCCAATGGAACAGCTGTTGGGAGACAGATCGTAGCCTCCTGTCAAGGCCATCCAGTGTGTTCTTTAGCGTGCACAGGGTATGTGCACGGCTCTCCTGCACACGGGGCAACAGCTTATCGTCCCATCCGACGAGACGGCCTTTCGGTGTCTTCTGACCGTGGGCGAGTTTTGCGGAGATAAGTCTCAACGCTGACTCAGCTGGGACTCGAATCTGGGAACTACAGATACTGACTGAGCCACCCCCGCCCCATAAAACTTAGTAATAAGTATTGTATTAAAGTGTTTAATAAAATAAGTTTGCATTTTAGAACTTTGTGTAAAGAATTCTTTCACTATTGTTCAGTATAAGTTTCTTAAGACTGGCATTGCTTTTGTTAAATATTCCAACCTCCATAACTCATTAAATACTGAACGAATATCGTTAAAAATCGAGATATTGATTTATATGATTGAGATCTTTATCTGCAATCACATTTTTCAAAACAAAAAAACTTACTTTAGAAGTTATAGAGCTTTGACGTTAGCTTCCCTGTTATTTAACATAGGGATTTTCCTTAATTTATGGAAACTAGTGTATTAACAAAGTTCTTAAAGTTAACTTTCGAAAAATCCTAGCTATGCCACTTTGTACATTTATAATCAGTGCTCTAAAATTATGGTTGCCAATAGTGAACCAAAAATATTTGACTGGCGACTAATTTTCATCTAAAGAACACCTACATTATTGCATAAATCATTTAACTTTTAATCCAAATACAAATTATTAAACACATAATTCTACAGAATTAATGCTTTATATGCTTGATTATAACACCATATAGAAAACTGCTAGTGCCTTTACAAACTTGTATATTTGGAATTGTATTGCTTCTACAATGGCCCAAGTTAGAAAACTTGGAAAGTTCATCTTTGTATATTGCTCATATAGTATTTATCCATAAATGGATCATATTCTATTACTGCATATCTATTTTGTGTTAATGCTATTTCCAACCATACTACAATTATGGTATTTCTAAATATAATTTTATGCCCATATGCTAGGTACTATAATGACCAATATTCCCCGACCACACCACTCTTCCAATATATAGTATTCTGTAGCCCCAGAGTTTTTTTCTGCGGCAACTAGAACATTTAGTTCGCTATCAAATTTTTCAACAATTACGAGGATTATTTATAAATAGGATAATAGTTAGGAAATGGTTAAAATTTTCCGCACTTACCTAATATAGAATTGAAAATCAACAGTCACTATTGAGAGTTTTAATATGTTTATTACTCTCTCAATAAAATACATTTTTATTCTTTTGGTTTAAGTATTCACAGAATGACAATATATAAGGTTGCAATTTATTTATATTGGCAGGGATGGGAAATTTAGAAAAACTTAAGCAGCCAACAAAATGAATGATACTGTATTCAGAGGTGATAGTTGAGATTCTTTCATTGAAATTAAATAAAAATAAAATAAATACCCCCTCAAGCAGCTGCTTGTCACAGAGGTCTGACAGGAGCCTGTCAGTTTATATGCCATAGTAGGTCTGAAACTGTTGTAATTTTCCTAGCTTTGAATGTAACAGGCCTAACAAGAAAATTCCCACATTTCTCAAATTTGGATTTCCTCAGATTTGTATATTACTAACAAAGCACAGTATGCATGCATCTGTTATGTCAGTGTCCTTTGAAGTATTTTATAAAAATCCCGATTTTTGACTACAAAGCTTAAAATAAGGAATATTTAAATAACAACATTTTTGCAATAAAATTAGATTAATAACTAGAATAACATATATAATTTAACAATTATAATTTGCATTTTGTTCAAATAATTACATTTAGCAATATGTTATTCTTCTAGTTATAAATTAGTTGCTAAATGGCATATTTTTAAAGTGAATGAATTTTTTCTATTTTCTGTCTTTAGCACCCTCTAACAGTGGCAATTCAAACTAATGGATGAATGGAAAAATGCAAATAGTAATATTTCATTAGTAATTATTCAACACAAAAATAATTTTTCATTTATCTTTTAAAACAAAATGGTTAAATCTCCCCCTGTGGGTAAGAGGGAAATTATTGCTCTCAGTGTAAACCTCTTGATCATTACATTCCACTGCAAAAATTTGCAAATTTAGCATAGCTTGTTTGCAATATTTGTTTAATGATTTGGCATTTGGTATCTTTTTCCACTCTTAGAAGGTGCCAATCAAACTGCTGGAAAATTTTGGAAAAAGCACATAATATTTAATCAATGCCTATCCAACCCAAAAAGAATTTTTGAGTTATCTCTAAAAAATTCAAATATCTATAAACAGACAACAGAGCAAAAGAAGCATTTCATTGTTTTTTTTTAGATTGGCTAAAAGTTACTCCTTGGATAATCAGCTTGTCAAAAAGGCCTGAGAAGAACCTGTCAGTATAACAATGCCACATGGGAGATCTGTAAGAAAATTGGACCTCAGCAGAAAAACTGCGTACACCTCAAAAAAACAACAACAAATCTCTGCTTCATACAAGTACTTTTGCTCTGCAGTCAAACACTAAGCTATAAAAAGAATTTAAACTACTTTACTTCTTAAATTATTACTAATATTATTAAGAAAATAATGCATTGTGCTTTATTTTTGTTGTAGTGTAGCTTGTCTTGTAAGACTAAAAGGATAAAATAAATTTAAACAAAACTTTAAATGTGCACTAGAAATATAATTTTCAGACATCTGTGGCAAGCAACTGCTTCAGGGGATATTTATATTCATTCTTACAAACTATAAGAAAGCTTCTGAATTTAGTCAAAACATCAGTTTTGCTCATGCTTCACAGCATTGTATCTAAAAACGAGTTTGGGTTATCACTTAGTGACACTTTTGTGCACACAATAGGCTAAATGACCAAATTACAAGGATCCCAAGGGCTCAGAGAAGGCTGGGGAAGGGGATCTACTGGACAGCTGTTACAAGATAGACAGAAGCTTCCTGTCAAGGCCATCCAGTGTGTTCTTTAAATGCACAAGGACTGAGGCTTACATCCCATCTGCTGGATGGTAGCATTTCCAAGCTCATTGTTTTTTCTCACTAAGAAACTTAATTTGTTCTCATCAAGGGTAAGGGTTAGAAAAGATAAATCTGAATGCTGGCACAAATGGGATCTAAAAATGATGTTCCAATTTTAATTCAAAAATTTATACAACTACATCATAATATTGCATTAACATACTAGCTTACATGCCTCTATTGTTGAGAAAAGCAACCCACCAGTGAAAAAGACTAACACTCCAAGTCTACATTTTACGTTAATTCATCTTGCTTTGCACCTTTTTTTTAAATTTGCTATTTTACATATTCCTTAGGAAAGTATATATTATTATAACTAAATGAAATAGATTAGTTCTTCAAGGGAGGTTGTTGCACTATCCAGAGTTTCCCATTATTTCCTGCAGAGAGTAGCATTGAATTTTACTTACTGGAAAACTGCTGAGAATAATTATGGATAAATGTACTTAGAACACTAAAAGTTTTTTAGTCAATATTAATATTGAAACTGTTTCAACCACTAGCAGTTATTGCTCAGTACAGAAAAAATCATAAAAATGGATGAAAAGTCTGAGATAAACTTTCACTTTCAGTGAACCCTGAAGTATCGAAATACTGCTCTTCTTAATCCAAAAAGACACAATTTTGAAAAGTAATGACCAAAGATACCATTTTGGTCATTACTTTGCAAGTTTTTTATTTACTTTATCACAGACTGAATGTTAATGATATTTAAAATGTTTTGCTACAGTAATTTTTTTTCATAACTGTAGCCGTCCCATGGCCGAGTGGTTAGCGCGCTTGGCTACTGATCTAAGGGATCTGGGTTCGAGCCCCAGGTAAGGCATGGATGTGTGTGTCGTTTTTCTGCTTAGGTCCTGCCATCCTCTCAGACCTTCTACTATGGCATATAAACTGACAGGCTCCTGTCAGACCTCTGTGGCAAGCAGCTGCTTGAGGGGGTATTTATTTTTTTTTATTTATTTATACTTTCTGTTTTTGAAAGAATGCACAAATGGAATGTTATATGCTTTATATTTTGATGTCCCAGTGGCAGAGTGGTTAGTGTGCTCAGTTACTGAACAAAGAGGCCATATTAAATTCCCAGAAAAAGCACGGATGGGTAATTTTTTTCTTGTCTTTCTGCTGAGGTTATGCCTTTCTCACAGATTTCCTCTATGGTGTATTATACTGACAGGCTCTTGTTATACCACTTGGTAAGCAGTTGCTTGAGGGACAACCTATATTTTTGTGAAAGCATAAAAGATAAAGCACTTAGAGATTAATGCTCTTTTTTCTTTTTTAAAATTTTTATATAACATTGCAACATTAAGGGTGGCTCTTGTATTCATAATTTATCACAATATATTTTGAATGTACACCAGCAAAAATATACATAGCAAAGAATGGAAAAAGAAAAGTACACAAATGTAGTGAAAATGATTAACATTAGGTACAGGGTGATGGAAAAGTTGTGAAACCCAAAGTTGAAATTTATATAAATTGTTTCAAAAGTTGTAATTCTTCTCCCTCTCACTAGAAGGCACCATAAGACTACTGAAAACTATTGGAGATGTTGACTGTAATGACAGGTACAGGATGTCTTAAGTGTAGCTTTGCTCATGGAGGAAGTGAAATGTCTTTTTTCCCAGGCACAAGTTTTCATTTTGGAACATTATTTGGTAGTCATTCATATGCACATGTTGCTGAAGAGTTTCATAAGAAATATACGGCTGCTGCAGTCCCTCAGGAGTCTAAGATAGATTAATGAAATGTTTCCAATCTGTTGTTGACATGAGACTCTGGGAGACCTACCATGTTGACAAATGATAAATTGGATGGCATGCAGAGAGCATTTCAGCAGTCCCCTACAAAAAGCCTCAGAGAACTCGCAGTGCAAGCATGAATATTATAGGGAAATGCTCAGAAAGTTGCAAGACAGTTACACCTTTGTCCATATTATGTACACTGTCCAGGAACTGAAGAACCCAGATAAAGGAAAACCTATAGTCTACTGTTCAATGCTTCAGTCATTTGTTGAAGAGCATGGATAGTGCCAGCTTGATAAAGAGTTTTTTAAGTGACAAAGTTGGTTCCACCTAAGTGGCTGTGTAATAAAACAACAGATTTTGGTCCTCCAGAAATCTGTGTTTTTCATGAATAGCCCTTGCACTCTAAAAAAATTGAAATGTGGTATCATGTTTTGTAGTGACCCATTTTCTTTGAGACAAAGGTGAATAGTGCAGTATATCAAGGCATGATACGCAGTTCATTGTACTCCTTGAGATCGATAAACATGATTGCTGGTTGCAGCAAATACAGTGTCATATGCCATATATCAAATGAAACCATGCAGTTTTTGCAAGAGCTTTTTGGTGACCATCTAATTTCTAAAGGTTTGTGGCCCCCAAGATCATCGGATTTGTCACCTGCAGATTTCTTTCTCTAGGGCAGTGGTTCTCAACCTTTTATGCTTCACATACCCCCTGGAAATGTGTATGTAACTGGTGTACCCCTTGTATAGATAGATAAAACTATAGTTATAGTATAAAAATGGTTATTTTTACTTTGTTACCAGATCTAGTGACTTTTGAGCTCTCATAGTGTACCCCAAAATTTTTTACCGAGTACCCCATGTTGAGGTATCTCAAATGAGTTGTGTATCAAACTAATCCTCATACACTGGATGAACTCATGGTGAACATTACAACAGCAATTGCAAATATCAGTCTTCAGGTGCCTCACAAGGTGGCACCATATACGGTAAAAAGAGCCCATGCCTGCATCTGTGAACAAGGAGGCCACTTTCAGCATATGTTGTAATGACATTTATATTTTTCTTTTGTTGGAAAGGTCAGATTATAATTTATGTTTCTAGTTGTTTAATTTTATATTTGATTATCATTAACCTCACAAAAAATATGTGTTCATGTGGGTTGTGCAACTTTTTGATCACCCTGTATTATGGTCCTTTTCCTTCCCTGATTTTTCAACACTGAAATAGCAAAATTATTTTCATTCAAGGTCAATTAGACAAGCAGATACATGCATATGCCAAAGAATTAATTTGCTGCAATCTAATAATGAATGTAGGAGAAATGACCAAAGTATGCATACTTCCAAGTTAAAATTTAGCCCTACTTAAATGTTTACCAAAAACAATAGTAACAGCTGGAAACATGGATAGAATGATGTATGAATTCACAAGTCATTGTAAAATGTTTCATTTATGTGATTTATACAAAATAAAAGCATTTTTAATGAAGAATACAGTTGATATCAATTTTTCAATTGATCATTATTTTCCTTACTTGAAGACTATGACTAATCACTGCTTTAAGTTATTATTTTACAGGCAAGACACTACACTGACATCTGTAAACTTCTCACCAGATATAGTGTTTAGCAACTAATTTCAGCCAAACACATTTAAAGCTCTTGTTAATTCATGTACTACATTAAGAACACTGCACAAACTGTGAACAATGTTAAAAATGCTTTTCATAACTTTTATGAATTTACTGCTTGACCTATATTTATAAACCATATAAGTACCTGATATAATTACTCTGCATTGCATACCTCAGAAATATTAATTGCATGAAAAGTAGAAATAAAAGAATTAATAAGAATTGTAAAATATATTTGGATAATGTCTATAAAAAATAAAGAGAGAAATAGAATGCAATTAAAATAAAGTGACCATCTGTATTGTTTTGAGATTATTTGCACTGTCTGATTTACATATACTGCTTTCGTACTACTTTGTATTGTGCTTCCTTGTACTGTTTTCAACAAATAAATTCATTATTTTCTTTTGCTATTTCGCTGTAAAAAATGCATTTCCAGCACTAAATGGAGTCAATCTAGTACTCATTCCGATATACATTTTTCCCCAGATGACTTTAAAAATTACAGGAATGAATGATGCAAGTATTTCTCAAGTATTTATTGAGTTTCGTAAATTCACAAGCTGAAAAATGTCAAGCAATTCTACCAAAAGAGCTCCTAATTGCCACCCAGAGGTTTCTTGCTTGTCAATACTGTAAATATTGTTAACTGCTGCTGTTATTGTCTGATATTGTAATATTGTTTGCTGAGCAATTGGGATATCTTATACCAGAAAGATGCTAGAGCTGTTTTTCCCTAGCTAGCATAGCACAAAACAACAAAAGAAGGGAACACAAGATGATTGTTCTCACCAAGTAAGTATTTTACTCATTTCTCTGGTAAAATTTATTGAGAAGTTCAACCAACAAATTTGTGGGTGAGTGTGATGCACCAATAATTAATTGGTCAAATGTTAATTGAACAGATTATTATTATGATAAATTGTCAAGGATAATTTATTTTCAAGAACACTAATGGACAGAAATATTAGGTGTTTTTTTTTATGTGATGATAAATCTTTCAAATCAACTAATATACTGCTTTCATGCATCAATATACTGCTTGCTTTTCAGAAATCTGGTCACTTTAAAACACCTGAAGGTTCAAAGTAGGGATGTTTCATACCACCTAGTTTAAGATCCATACCAAAAAGGTCATTAAATAATGGAACAAAAAGAGTGAAGGAATACCAAATGTAGGAAGGTACATCTATTAATTTTTTACAGATGATCAAGTCAGAGGCATGGCGAAGGGACTATGGTTGGGGGGAGGGGAAATTTTCCAACTCAGAAATCAAATTCTGCCAACTGAGAAAATAAGTACTTTACATAAATTTAATTATGCAATTTGATTATTAATTATTTATTAATCTCTAACCCAAAATTTCACTCTGTGGGGAGGACAACTTCCCTGATTTTGTAAAGTGCCTAGATTTTGCAACCTCACCACGATTTCACCAAAAAATACCTATAGTTACATCTCATCTGAATTTTGCCAAGTCACTTCAAATTTGGCCAACTCCCCTCAATTTTTCCCAAAAACAATCTCATTTCTCACAACTCAGCTGCATTTTACCAAGTGGCTTCGAATTTTGCCAAATTTCCTCGATTTTGATAAGTCCCCTTAATTTATACAAAAAAATTCCAATTTTTCACAACACGCCTGGATTTTACAAAGTCGCTTAAAATTTTGCCCGATTTACTTTGAGGGAGCCTCATTCCCATAGCTAAGCCTCTGGTTCAGGTAATAAATGCAAAAAATTAATGGAGAACATATGAAATGCAAAATGAAGGCAAATGCTGAAAAAATCAATTAGGAGCAAGTTTTGTTGTTTAACCTCTGAGTGGCCCTTTTCAGCACACAATGAGCTAAATGGCCAGATCACAAGTGCCCCAAGAGCTCAGAGAAGGTTGGGGGAAGGGAACCCCAATGGACAGTGTTAGGAGACAGAAGACTCCCATCCAGCATGTTCCTTAATATCCACAGGATATGGATTCTCCTGCATATGGGGTTACAGCTTTAAGTCCCATAAGCATTCTTTTCAATTTCATGCATTAGTTTTATTTTTCAGTTTGATAAAATTTACACTGTTCAGGGATGGCTGCAACAGACAGTAACACACATACATTTAATTTTTTTCCCTGTGGAATTTTTGAAAGATGACTATAAGAACACAGATTTTCACTTTTCACATTTAAATCTATTTAACTACACAAAGTTACACACTAGTTAGCAAACCACTGATACTTTTGTTCACCACATCATGCAGTATATTTTAAGTGTTTGTTGGCTGAAATACACAAGATTCCAAACATTATAGCAGCCATGGGCAACCTGTGGCATATGAACACTTTTCAAGTGGTACATGAATATTGTCGAGCAAATAATTAATTTTTTTTCTCTCTTATTCTTCAAGCATTTTATAGAATACCAATTTTTCTTTCTTCCCCAATTTACTTTTACACTATTTTTGAACGTTTCTTTAGTAGATGAATTTAGCTTACAACGACATTGACCCACGACAGACTTTGCACAGTAGATGGCGTTTTCTGAATGTAATGTTTAGTTCCTGATTACAAGAGTTCACTCTCACTCGAATAGACACTACATCAGTAAACATTCTAATTATAAAAGTTATCAATGCTGACATGAAAAAACATTTCAGAAACTTATGGGTATATTAAACAAAAAAATAAATTATTTACCCAAAGTCTCAACACTCCTATTATGCATGCAAGTTTTGTTATTAGGGAGAAAAATTGTAAAAATTATTCTGATGACAAATTTGTAAAGGAGTACTGCAGAGTTTTTGGTACGTTTTGTCCAGAGAAGAAATGATAACATAAGTTTATCCCACAAAATCATAATTAGGTGTATGGATGAACTTACTGCCAATATAGAAAATACCTTTATGAGCTTACATCAAAATTTTACTATTTTTTTGGCTCTTGAAAGTACCGATGTTTCTAAAGCAGTTTAATTTCTGGCATTTGTATGTAGAGTCAATGGTAATTTCCGTTAAAATGTCTGAAATTTTTATCTAAATATGTTGTTTGCTTTCAATTTCTTCTATATTTAATCATAATTTTAATTAAAAATAAGTTTTTTCATTAAAATTATAAAAAGTACTCGTTCCTTTTTGAAATAAATAGATATATGTGAAAATTTATTTGTAAACGAGATAACAGGAAACTAGATGCTTTTGATTCCAGATGCTTACGCAGTATCTTGGGCATTAGGTGGTTCAACTTTGTAACTAATGATAAAATTAGGCAAAGGAGTTTGCAACCTCCTTTAAGCAGCATATTGTGCAGAGAGAGACTCCGTTGGTTTGGCCATGTTGCCCGTATGAATAATTATAGATTGGCGAATAGGGTTATGAACAGTGTGCCTAAAGGCCTCAGAAGGAGGGGGAGACCTAGGATGCAGTGGGCAGACAATGTCAAACAGGACCTTGTTAGAATTGGTGTGCAGTGGCCAGATGCAGTAGATGTAGCTCAGGATAGATATGCTTGGAGAACTAAATTGCACGGTCTGGTTGGACCTCCGTAGCCCATGGCTGCTTGAGGAGGATGATGATGATGATGATGCATATTGTCTACTCAGGACATTGGACGTGGGGTGTGAGGGTTAGAGTATTTAATGCAATAAATAAGGATCTGGCCCATGGCACTCGCAAAAATCTTCATCTGGCCCACTGATGAGAAAAGGTTGCCCATCCCTGCTATCTAGTGTCACTATATAGCATCTTTAGTTCAGTAACACTTACAGACTATGCTAGATCACAGATTTTCTGAAACCAAGGATTCTCCCTTTTATCAGCAGGTAAAAATACACTGTATAGTGGCATATTTTAATAATTCATTGCATTCTTATTTATTAGGTAAATAAAATGCTATTAATACAGCAACAGCAATTTTCTTATCAATTACCATTTCAAGCCTGTTTTGGTATTTTAATTCTGCTTTTGCTTTTTTTTTTTACATAAAATGAATTGTAATTAAAATTAAATATATATATATGTATCATCTACTGAATCATTTTATTACGAATAAAATACAGATGTACAATAAAAGATATTACAATAAAGACTATATATAAACAAAAAGATAGTCAAGTATGTATATTGCTATATGTAGATAAAACATGTACAATGTTGATAAAAGAAAATATGCATTACGTACAATACTGAAAAAGATTCAGCAACTACAGAAAAAAAATTTTCTCTTTAAGTGTGGAAGTTTAATTTTTAATTAGAGTAGTAGCTTTCCAATTTTTCTGAAATTTCTTAAATAACGCTGAACCACAGATGCTCCCCATATCATAGATTACTGTATTAAAGATGCTCGAGTATATGTATTTTACAATAAAAAAGTTCTGTAAGTGACATTTGTCATTTATGTATCAAATAGCCTCCATTGTATTGAAATCTGAAGAAATATTCATTACTAAATAAATTCTCTGGACTCGGAATGCTTTGGAGGTGACAATCCTAGATATCACCCATATACTGAAGAATACATTAAACACTACAAAGTATATTAAATAAGTCACAAATCATCATTAATAAAAGATATAAAATTTCCTTTAAAGGTATTTTGCAATATCTTAGAGGTTTAGTTATTAGATATGTTTACAGTATTCTTTTTAGCTACTATTATCAAGTGACTCACTATTTTTTTTTCCTGAAAATACCATTTTTCACTTAATACTACTTCTATGGTTTTCTAATGTATTAGAATTTAGATGGAATTGTTATTACCCTGTTCGTTTTTCATTACACAAGACACTAAATGTATCATTTCAAAGCTTTTAAATTTAAAATATATCACAGGAAAGAAAATTTAACTTCATTCCGATATTCAAATTAAAAATATTAAGCAGTATTAATCCCAAACCTACACTTTATATTAAGTAATTGTAAACTGCCGTCCCGTGGCCGAGTGGTTAGCACGCTTGGCTTGTGATCTACGGGACCTGGGTTCTGAGCCCCGGGTAAGGCATGGGGATGTGTGTGTGATTTTTCTGCTGAGGTCCTGCCATCCTCTCAGACTTTCTACTATGGCATATAAACTGACAGGCTCCTGTCAGACCTCTGTGGCAAGCAGCTGCTTGAGGGGGTATTTATTTTTATTTATTTAATTGTAAACTGTAACAAAACGTCTACAATACTTAACGGAATCAAGCAATTGTTTACTTCAGTGAAATAATGTGTTTACAATAACGATTTAAACACAATGCACCCAAAAATAACTGTTCATACATAACAATGATGGAATATACCAGTAAAAATGCACCGAATAGCGTCGTGTGGAAGCAGAACTATCCAGGGAATCTCCGCTTTAGTGCCAACAAGCAAACTGCTTTGTTGTACATGAAGCATTGTTTTCACAAATTCTGCCGTCAACACAGTAAAATTTTTATGAACCATTGCGATTCTCAAGTTTCCTAAATGTTACATCACCCCTTTTGCCTTCATCGGTGTAAAAATATTATAGTGTCAAACATTTTTTCGTGACGGTGTTAAACGGCAATAGAGGTTGCCAAAAACAAGGATCGCAAACATCGGGTTTTGGGAAAGATGCATGGATGTGTTCATCATTTACAATCTACGTCATCGTCATGCGCAAACTATCAACTCTACTTAGATTAGTATTTACGCTTATCCACGATTTATAAACTAACACAAAGAGTATCCGGATGTGCAAGGATAACGTGTCCAGCATTCCACAACTTCGACCCTCCTGCCCATGATCTGGGGGGAACGGCCATGATGGCCTGACCCAGCAAAAACATTTCCGTTTTCTACAAGCGAACCATTCGTACCACTACACAACAGCAAGCACAAAGACTGTCAGTACAAAGCTTACCTTGAATGCAAGCAGCCAGCAGTGCTATTATTAACAGACAGCAAAGCGAAAATATTCTGGACGCCATAAATCCACACACGTAAGAAACTCCATAGAAAAACTTTGTCCACTTTCGACATGAGGTGTTTCACGTGTATGAATACATGACATGAACCGCTTAACATACGATACGGTAGTTTGTACTTGCGCATGCCGTGCCATCGATTGCGTTCTACTCCCCCGACATAGTTCCACAACCAATTGATATAAATTTCTCATTTCTGTGCACTTTAGTGTCTTTAGATACCGCATCATCATATATAAATGAATTAAATGCAATAAAATCAAGTATATTTCTTTACATAATGCATATATTTAAGTCAAGAATTATTACTATTATCAAAGGGAGAAACACCGATTACTGTATCGGCGTGAATGGAGGAGGTTGGCCGTGACTCGTGAGTGAACGACATTCCCGCCTAAACACTACACAACAAAGGCGCGTGGGTTGTGAGGAAATTCTTTTTTTTTCCTAGTGCTTTTCGAAATCAAAATATTAACTTATATCAAAGTTCTTAAGAAGCTTAAAAACATTTTTATATAAGCTTCGTGTACAGTAACTGTTACAACAACTGAACAATTAGTATTTTCTCGTTCCTGTCAGAAATGCAACCAAAAAAAAAGGGTTATTAGAATTTTATGCTTTCTTTAAATTTTATTCTTTTATAAGCTAAACACTATTCGGTGAATTAAGCGTTAAATCTGCATGCAGCATATTCATTCTTCCGAAAATATACTTTTTTCTCAGCGAAAAATATCAAGAGCTTGGATTTTTAACAGCACGTTTTGTACAAAATGGAAATTATTATATATGAAAGATATTTTATAAGATATATATAAGTACATATGTTAATATATTTCTCACTGTCATAATAGGAATTCAATTCTTCCTCTATGAAGGGGTATTTTTCTAGACCAGTAATATTTGTTAGATTTTTCTAGAAATCGTGAAACGTAACGAATTAATTTATGTATGCATCTATGTATTTATTTATGAAGAGAAAAAATTAGTTGCGCAATTACAACAGTTGTGGTAGTTGCCAGAAGTGTTATCAGAGCACAAAAGCCAAGCTGTCGAGTTCAAAATTAAGATCTAGAAGAATGGCATAATGTCTCCGGCGATTATGAAATTCTCCTTTCCAGAGACAGTGAAGCTTGTCATTTTCCGACTTGAGCACCTTCTAACGGTAGAAATTCGAACTAATGGATGATTCGGAAACTGCATAGAGTAGTAGTAGTATTCATCGGCACCTTACCGACTTAAAATTTTTTTTCACTTATCTCTTAAGAGAAAAAAAATTATGTTTTACCATCCCCGGGGTATAAGAGGGCAAATCGTATATTTGAACGTCTTCTTTGACAACCATACTCTTACCACCCAAATTTCAAGAATCGATCGTTTACAATAATTATAAGTTAGAGGGTGTTATGAAGACTCTTGGAAGATTCGTAAAATGCGAATAATGCTATTTGATAAGTATTTATACAACCAATACCAGTTTAAGCAATTGGGGTCCCTGGAACTAAGTTCTAAACGGGATCCCTCTATCCTACTGAATTGAAATGTAATGATAATTGCAGTGCTTTATGTAAAAAAATCATCGATTGAAGCGATTTAAAAATAAAACAAAGTGCACCTTAAATACGTTAAAAAAAAAGTTCGGGGAGGGCTTCTGGCGCTGCTTTTAATTCGGCCCTGTATACAACCCGAAAAGAAATTTTACGTGAAAACGAAATAAAATGAATGTACACAGATGACAAAGTGGAAACAGTAGTTCGTTTATCAAAATGAGCTAAAAATGCAATTTGCTGTTGGGAATCTGAAATGTTTACCAAGTTGCTAATACCATTCTTTAAGCATTACATTTTAGTCTATACTTTAACTCAAAAAATTTTTTTCCGTTATTGTACTTTAATATGTGAAATTCCCCTCCCCCCCCCTCAAAAAAAACATTATTTATATTTTGGGTTTAATCTGATCAACCCTGAAAGCAGTGGCGGAACAATGTATGCGATTTTGGAAGCAGCTGCGTGAAACAAACACTCGCAGCGATTGTTGACGCTAATTGGGACGATTGTTGATGCATCAACTCTTCTCATAGATCGAGGCAGGGAACAGTGCGGATTTAAAGGTCCAGGTGTCCTAAGCGGAACAATATTTGGTGCCCTATGGTTTTTAAGAAATAGATAGTTATAATTTAGTATTTATTATTATTATATATATTATATTTAGTATATAATAATAATAATAATAATAATAATAATAATAATAATAATAATAATAATAATAATAATAATAATAATAATAATAATAATAATATACTAAATATAATAGTATTATATAAGTATTTATTATATTTAGTATAATTAGTAACAGTAAGCATTCACAGAATGATTTGAGGGCCCCTCAGTAAACGGGGCAGTAAGCAGTCGCTTAGTCCGCTTATCGGTAAATCCGTCCCTGGGTGAAAGTTGACTCAATCGGTGGAGCGCAGGGTCGAATCTACAGTTCCCAGGTTCAAGTCCCACTGTGCCATGCCATGGCCATACCCTGTGCACGATGAAGGACACCCTGGGTGGCCTTGACCGGAGGTAACTATTTGTCTCCCAACAGCGGTCCAGTGGGTCCACTCCCCAATCTTCTATGAGCTCTCGGGGTTCTTGTGACCTGGCCATTTAGCCCATTATGTGAAAAAAAAAGTGTCGCTCAGAGGTTAAACAACCCAATCCACCTGTCCAGCGTTGAGATTTTTCTTTTCTTTCGAGCTCCGGAAAAGGCGTGGATGTTTGTAGTATCTTTCTGCTGAGGTTTCGCCTTCCTCACAGACCTTCTCTGTGGAGTATAAACTGACAAGCTCTTTTCGTCCCTCTGTGGCAGGCAGCTGCTTGATGGGATGTTAATCCCCCACCCAACTCCGCACTCGGTTAGAAAAGGGACCACCGAAGAGCTTGGAAAGACCGCCTCTCGATTGAGTTGTTTAACCTCAGCCTGTCAGATGGGACGTTAAGTCGTGGCCCCGTGTGCAGGAGAGCCATACCATTGCACGAAAAAGAATGGCGTTGATGGAAGCCTACCATTTCTCTTCTGTCAGCTGTCCAGTACGTCTCCTTTCCCCAACTTTCTTTGAGACTTCGGGATCGTTGTGACCTGGTCATTTAACCCGTTTTGTACAAAAGATGTCACTCAGAGGTAAAAAATTTCTCATAGGTCATTGGATGATTGAGCTATAAATTCCTTGAAACTCTACTAACAATCTCAAGGATCAACAGATCTCACAGATTACTAGTTCATTGATAGCTCAACCAACCAATCTATGAGAACTATCAATGCTTAAACTGCGCAGTCTCATTGTCCCAATATCCAAAGTTTGCATACTCGCTTCGCCATTACCCGAAGGTGATTTAAAAATTTACAATATGCAACTTTCAGATTTAATAGATATTACAAAACTAATAAAGGCGAATTTTTCATTCTTATTATTTTAGGACGTCATTATTTTTCTGCATTGATATTTTATGTTCTTTCAGTAAAAAACAACATCCGACAAAACTCTCTGGCAAGATTGACGTTGACACATCGACCCTTAGTGGCCAGGTCAAAAAAAAAAAATCCAAGGGCTTAGAGAAAGCTGGGGAAGAGGTTCCAATGGAGAAGTGCGACAGATGAATGCCTCCCGCCAAAGTCATCCAGTTTGTTTTTCAACGAGCGTAGTTCAACGGCGGATTTATGGTCCGCGAGACCCTTCGCACAACATTTTTTTTTGGAGGGAGAGGTTAATTATTCATGTAAAATTATGATATTCATTCATAATTCTGTTATTCATTTATCTAAAGAAGCGTGACGTTGTTCAAATTTTGAAATCAAGGGGCCCCTTTATTGCATAGGGCCCACTTCTGCGCATACTGCGCATACTCTGCCAGCGATCTTAACTATCCGTCCGACAGACGGTAGCCTTTCCAAGACTAGAGGCGTCTGCGTTCATATCGAGGGTAGGGATTAGCGGAGAACATCTCAATACAGGCACAATCAGGATTCGAATCTCGGAACATCAAATTACAAACCTAGAACGTTACTTATTGAGGCGACTTAACCCATACTTAATGGTTTAGAAACTCTATCAACATATTAAAAAAAAATCGGAATTCTAATCCATTAGCATAAATCAAAGAAAAAATATAACTGTTTTAGTACAGTGTTAAATACTGCAAACTATTTGTAACAATACCCTCATTTATCATGGGACCCTGATCTCAGAAGGTCTCAAATTTGGGTTTCAGGGACCAAATATGTATTTCAACTGGTGTGTGTCACATTTTTCAAACTACCTAAATATTGTGTGGTAACTAATAAAAATGCCTGGGAAACCGCACAATTAGCAGCAAACAATGCTATCTGTATAGTTGAAGCAAAAAATTTATATCAGGCTTTTCAGATGATGTTGTGGGCAAACAATCAAACGTACTTAAATGTCATAAACAAAATAAGTTATATGCTCCCATTCCGGACCATTTTTCAGAATTATATTTGGTTATTTTGTAAACAAAATTTAATTGCATTATTACACTACGTTTCACTTAGTATCGTCTACGTCAAAGTGATTTCAAAAACATTTTTTATTTTAAATTTTAATGCAAAATAAGCAAAAACTGTGCCGCATGTAAATAAAAACTTATCCAAAATTTTCAACTTCAAGTATGAATTTCATTGCATTAACCACAGAGCGGATGTGACAGGAGGAAATGGTTTCGTCTTGTTTTCAACCTCGCAAGAATTTCAGCGAATTTTGCGGTTTTGTAAGTGCGAGTAAGCAGAATGAAGAATAGAAAATGGCATGTACGCCCAAAACATTCCTCCATAACTTGTAACTTATTTATTTTTATCATTGATACTGGTATTGCCTGACTCTTCAATTACTTTGCCCAGTGTGGTTAGCGCTCTTGCAAACTGATCAAAGGGACTTGGATTCAAATATGAGATAATGGATGTTTGTGTTTCTTTCCTGCTGAAGTCTCTCCTTCCTCACAGATCTTCTCTATGGCGTATTAAACTGACAGGTTCTTGTCAGACCACTATGGGAAGCAGTTGCTTGAGGGCTAATTTTATTTTAAGAAAAAAAAAAGCAGCTTCCTGCCGAAAAGTTTAGTTACATACCCATGCAGGGCCGGATTTTGATGTTATGAGGCCCTAAGCTATGCAAAATGAAGAGGCACTAAGTTATGACAAGTTTAAGAGGCTCCAAAAACTCAAAAGTCGAAATATGTACAGTCCCCAAAAAAATATCCGAACACTATGGTTGATTACAGTATTCAGAAAATATATCTGGCAACGTTTTTTTTAGAAATTAGTGATCTGGCAACTTTCGTGTACTGTACACGAAGGTTGCCAGATCACTAATTTCTAAAGAAAATCGTTGCCAGATATTTTTTCTAAATTCTGTAATGAATCATAGTGTTCGGATTTTTTTTTGAGCGATTATACTGTATATATTTACTATTTTGATGATCAATCATGAAAATGGGCTGGTTAAAAACATTATACAAATATATCTACAGCTAAGATAAACAATACATTAATTCAAATATTGAAATACTTTTTACATGGCATAGTTACGGCGACCTTATGTCCTTTATTTCACTGCTCTGTCCTTTAGATTTATTTTTTTTCTAAAATGGCCATTTCGTCCTTTTTTGTGAATTAAAATAATAAACTGAATATTGGTGCGCAGTAGATGGGTTGAAAATTTAAACATTTCACAGATAAGCACGTATCTTTTAAAAACATTTTAAAAAGCGTTGAATTTTGCTTATGTCTCCCTGGATTTAATGCCACCACTGAACGAGTATTTCCATTAGCGAACAATATGTGGACCAGTGAAAAAACCAAATTAAAAATGGAAACATTGAAAGCATGCATTTATACCAAATGCAACTTTGCCATGAATTGTATACAGTTTTATAAATTTTTGAAACACAAACCTGATTTATCAAAAAAGTTCATTCTTGTGCAAACTATCAAAATTAAATTTTTAAGTAATAATATGATTGTTTAAAATGCTATGTATATGTTTATATTTTATAATAAACGTTATAAAGCTTTTTAGTTATTGTTAAGCAAATAAACGCAACCTGCTTTTTTTATTACGAAACAATTTCTGATTTGTCCTTTATTTTCTCCAAAAAATATGGTCACCGTAGGCATAGTAAAACTTTAAATTCATTTTTTGAGGCCCTCTCATAACGCGAGACCCCAAGCTGGAGCTTAGTTAGCTTATGCTAAAGTACAACTCTGTTCCCATGTTACGTAAATGCAAAGCTAACTTGCGAACAGTTGCGTACTCAGGAACTTCCTCCAGTGTGGAGTTTCTCAGTACGCCACTGGTGTGTGTGTGCATGGTGGGATCTAGGCTACACGTGGTGTGTGTGCCTGGCAGGACCTAAGAGGGCCTTGAGTTTCTGATTTTCGAAGACTAGGGCAAACTATTATACAGCCTTTGAGATGAGAGGAAACTCGTTGAGAATGTTAGTAACCGGAACGGAGGAGAAAACCACTAACCATATGTATGATCCGTACTTTTCAAGAAATCTCTTAAAATCCACTAAAAGAGGGGTAAAAATGATACCTTTATCTGTCTGTCTGTGTGAAGGTATCATTTTTACCCATCTTTTAGTGGATTTTAAGAGATTTCTTGAAAAGTACGAGGGACGACAATAAGCATCACCAAGGCGTGGGTCTGCTTCTCAGCAGACACGCTAGCGATGCTCTTCTAGGATATGAGTGCATTAATGAAAGGTTTCTTACAGCAAAATTTCAGACAAGCGTTAAAGACTTGAATGTTATCTGCTGTTATGCCCCCACTGAGGATGCCGATGAGGATGAGAAGGATAGGTTTTATGAACAACTTCAGGATATTTTGAATTCTGGCAAGAAAGGAGATATTACCCTTGTTCTTGGTGACTTCAATGCCACAGTTGGTACTGACTCTGACCTTTGGGGAGGAGTAATAGGCCCTTTTGGTATTGGTAGCTGCAATGGCAATGGGCAACGTCTCCTACAGGTAAGTAAACTCAATGGATTCAGCATAACTAACACTTATTAAAACACCGTGACACACATAAGTACACATGGGTTTCACCTGATGGGCTGCATAAGAATATGATTGATTACATATTAATTAACAGCAAATGGGCAAGTTCTGTTAGGAATACCAGGGCATATAGGGGAGCTGAAATTGGATCTGACCATTACCTTGTTAAAAGTGTCTTGCAACTTAAACTTAAAAAGTGTTGTGCTAGGGTTAAAAAATTTACTTTTAATACTGAAGCTCTGAAAGATCCAGTTATAGCCAAAGCTTACCATGATAGGTTACTTAGTCATTATGACAGTCATGGTTTGCTTACTACTGAAGTTGAGGAAGAATGGGATCATTTTAAACAGGCTTTTTTGGACACTAACAGTACTCTTTTAGGAAAAAAGGAGCAGAAGAGGCAGAATTATCTGAGTGATAAGACACTTGAGCTTATTTCGGAAAGAAAGATCTGCAGGAATGTCTTTAATCAATACCCTACTAGTCCTAATAGAAAGCATTACAGAGAACTTAATAAACGTGTAAAAGATCAGTTAGCTGCTGATAAGATTCTTTGGCTTGATGGTTTGGCTGACAAAGCCGAGGAAGCAGTTAGACAGCACAACAGCAGAGAGCTGTACCAGATAGTTAATGTTTTATGTGGTAGAAAACGGACAGGCATACAAGGATTGAAGGATAAACAAGGTAAGGTTATAGAAGGGGAGGATTCTGTCATGGCTAGGTGGGCTGAGCATTTCAGTGATGTTCTAAACAATGTAGTTGGTTCTGCTCCCATTGTTTGCAGTGATGATGGATGCATTGGTGGCTTTAATGTTGGCCCTATAACACAATCTGAAGTTATTTTGGCTGTTTCTAAACTTAAACTACATAAATCCCCAGGGGTAGATGAAATTACTACGGAAATGCTTAGAGCTGGGAATGTTTCGGTTACCACTTGGATGACTGAAATTCTGAATATCTTTTATGATAAAGGCATGGTGCCTAAGGATTTTACCAGAGCTATTGTTATCCCTATTTTCAAAAAAGGTGATCGCAGTTCTTGTGATAACTATAGGGATATCAGCCTACTCTCTGTTCCAGGTAAAGTTCTTTCCATGATTGTGCTTAATAGAATTAAGAATCTGGTTGACAGTCAATTGCGTGATGAGCAATGTGGATTCAGAAGTGGTAGGGGATGTGTGGATCAGATATTTTCACTTAGGCAGATTCTTGAGAAATGTTTAGAGTTTCAGAAACCTTTGGTTGCTAGCTTTGTTGATTTCAAAAAGGCTTTTGACTCTGTTGATCGTCATAATTTGTGGTTGATTGTGAGATCATATGGTATACCAGACAAGTTAGTTAACATAATGAAAGCTCTCTATAATAACACTGAGTCGTGTGTGAGAATTGGTAAGGCTTGTAGCAATTGATTTAGCATTACTTCTG
Organism: Ryuthela nishihirai; assembly: GCA_038380435.1. Lineage (NCBI taxonomy): Eukaryota > Metazoa > Arthropoda > Arachnida > Araneae > Heptathelidae > Ryuthela > Ryuthela nishihirai. Next base: position 74,684,234 of record JAWZYU010000005.1, on the reverse strand, counting down.
GTGTTCGACAAGGATGCATTTTGTCTCCTTTTCTCTTTAGCTTGGTTATTGATTATGTTATGCGAAATTCACTTCAAGGGAAAGATTTTGGCCTTAAATGGGCTGGAGATACGAAAATTTCTGATTTAGATTATGCTGATGATTTAGCCCTTTTGGCAAATGATGTTGATGAGATGAACTCTTTCATTCGAGCCGTTGATGAGACTGGTAGTAGAGTAGGTTTGGTTATAAACAGAGAGAAAACTAAAGTGATGAAAATTGGTCAGGCAGGCTGTGATTCAGTTAATCTGAATGGTTGCAGTCTCGAGCAGGTGTCACAGTTTAATTATCTTGGGAGCTATGTAACAGATAATGGTGACGTGCGGCATGAGATTAACAGACGAATAAGGATTGCTGCCGGGACTTTTAAGAATCTATGGAGAGTGTGGAGAAATAGGCTATACACCTAAAGACTAAAATTAGACTGTATAATAGTTTGGTTCTTTCTAGGGTTAGTTATGGTAGTGAAACTTGGACACTTTGTAAACAAGATAACAGGAAACTAGATGCTTTTGATTCCAGATGCTTACGCAGTATCTTGGGCATTAGGTGGTTCAACTTTGTAACTAATGATGAGGTTAGGCAAAGGAGTTTGCAACCTCCTTTAAGCAGCATATTGTGCAGAGAGAGACTCCGTTGGTTTGGCCATGTTGCCCGTATGAATAATTATAGATTGGCGAATAGGGTTATGAACAGTGTGCCTAAAGGCCTCAGAAAGAAGGGGAGACCTAGGATGCGGTGGGCAGACAATGTCAAACAGGACCTTGTTAGAATTGGTGTGCAGTGGCCAGATGCAGTAGATGTAGCTCAGGATAGACTTGCTTGGAGAACTAAATTGCACAGTCTGGTTGGACCTCCGTAGCCCATGGCTGCTTGATGATGATGATGATGATGATGATGATGATGATGATGATGATGATGATGATGATGATGATGATGATGATGATACCAGAATGGGATTCCTGTCAATTATTATGCCCCCGCCCTTATTTTTATCTTGATCGGGGCCTGTGTGTATGTATCGACGTTTTGTATCTCTAATTTTCGGGGATTCACTTAGAAAATATACATCATTCAATCCCTGAATTTTGTGTGGGATTTTTTATCTCCCCATTTCTTTTCTGGGTATGCCACAGACTTCGAAGCTCTGAAATAATTTTACTACAGAAATAAAGAGCAACATATCGCCTCTAGCGAATAAGCAACTCTCGTTTCATACATACATACAAAATCCTCATGCAGTCATGTGCTACGGAGGTCCAACCAGACTGTGCAATTTTGCTCTCCAGATGTGCCTCTTTTGAGCTACAACTGCTGTATTTGGCCACTCTAGGCAATTCTAGCAAGCTCCTGTTTTTATCATTGTCAGCCCATCGCATCCTAAGTCTCCCCCTTTTTCTGATACCCTTAGCTTAGGCACACTGTTCATAATCCTCTTTGACAATCTGTAGCTATGCATACGGGCAACATAGCCAAATCAATGCAGTCTCTCTCTGCACAATATGCTGCTTAAAAGAGGTTGATGACTCCTTCCTCTAATCTCATCATTACTTACAAAGTCAAACCATCTAATGCCCAAGATATTGCGTAAGCATCTAGATTCAAAGGCATCAAGTTTCTTGTTGGTCCTGCTAACAAAGGGTCCATGTTTCGCTACCATAACTAACCTTAGAAAGAACCAAACTATTATACAGCCTAATTTTAGTCTTTAGGTGTATACACCTATTTTTCCATACTCTCCATAGATTCTTAAAAGTCACAGCGGCAATCCCTATTATTCTATTCATCTCATGCTGCATATCACCAGTATCTGTTACATAGCTCCCAAGATAATTAAACCGAGACACTTGCTCAGTAGTACAATCATTCAAAGCGACTGAAGCACCATCTGCCTGACCAATTTTCATCACTTTACTTTTTGCTCTCACAGATTAAATATCAATTACTCTGTTATTTTAGCGCATGTTTGCAAAGCTACGAGAAAAAGAACATAATTCGAACCAAATCATTTCCATAAAATTCCATGGTAAAGTTGAGCCGGCACTTCAATAGCTTTGCATGGATCTCGCACGCATGCACACGAACCAGACACGTGAACTATTGCGTGCTGTTGTTAGTAGATATGATACTGAACCGTCAACTGTGTTTGCTTCAACTGGCGGGTTGTTCTTCATCACACTAGATAGCAGTGGATTTCCTCCCTTTCTTGTGGACTTAAAAAAATCATATTTCTAAGGAAGTCTTCGAAAATCAGAAACTCAAACATGTCAAAGAAATATCATTGGACTGAAACATTTCCATCCTTAACCCCAATTACATTATTCTGGGTACGCTAGTGCTAGTTAATATATATTCTTTGCAAGACAAAAAACTTAAGCATGTGGTTTATTGCATTTTTTGCTCGTTTTCAGAAAAAAAGAAAAACGTGCTATTGTTTTTCACTTTATCGTGTATCGTTAGACCTTCAACTTTTCTGTTTTTTACTGATAAATTAAAAATTCTTTTTGAGTTGGATAGGTATTGATTAAATATTACAATAATAGCTAATAATAATAAATAGCTAATAGGAATTTTAATTAATTAAATAAATAGCTATAGGAAGACACTTTCGGATTCTCCTTAAGCTTAGAAGGTTTCATTGAATCGTTTGACAAAGTTTCATTTCTTTGCAATCCTATAGCTATTTTTGCGCCCTCTAACGAATTCCTATAGCTATTTTTGCGCCCTCTAACGAATTATTAAAAATTATTTGAAAAAGAGAAAATTTCAAACGAATATTGGAAGCGATGTAATTATGTTTGAAATTTTAAAATCTGTTTGTAAAACGTGAATCTCATGAAATTTGCATTAACAGTGATATTTACTTTTACTCCACCCCCCCCCCCCCCGGGATAGGAAAACGCATTTTTTAAAGAGATAATTGTTAGTTTTTAGAGAAAAGTTTAAAAATCCTTTTGGATTGAATAGGTATTAATTATTATAATCCACTCTGACGGTGAAAAAATTCTAAAATTTCAAGATTCTAAATCAATGGTTCCCAAAGTGGTTCTTAGGGACCCCTAGGGGTCCTTGTGACCGCTGAGGGGGTCTGTGGCAAATTAAAATTAATTTGGGGTGCGTGGACAACGTCGGGGGTCCGCGAAAGGTTTAATATAAAGTAAAATAATTGTGACCCATTTTCATTATTATGAAAGTTAAAATAAATAGCAATAAATAAATTTGTAGCGATTTTTACGTCCTGAGTAAAATATAAGTATAGATAGGTACATAAAATACAAGTAATGACAAGCATCGCACGGTGGGAGTAGGGCCGACCGCGGCCGTCTATCTATACATCTATGCAGGTTTAAACAGGAACGGTATCTCGCCGCTACATGCAATAACTTGTCTAAAATATGGCACTATAAAAGAGTCGTGCATCTAATCAACAATTTAGTTCTGTTTTGTGCATGATGTGAAGTGCATGCAACTAATTTTCCTAATTTTGAACAAAAAGCAGTATCAATTTTTGTATTGTTACGAAGATAGCGTACGTTACGTAAGTATTTTTTAATACAATTGATATCTTCCTGTATATTAAATTTATTTAAGCAAAGTTATACTTTTGTTAAAGTTAATTTATAAAATAGTTTTATAATATTATATTTTGTTATCAATATTATATTTTAATATTTATCAATATTATATTTTGTTATTTATTAATTTATTTGATATTAATTGAATTATTTATTTTTCAAGAAAAATTAATAATTAAATTAGTAAAAAATGCGTACCTATACAATATGTGGCACTTACTTAAAATTTTATCTTTATATCTTAAATAATTAATTGATGCGAGCGTTACTTTGTGGCATTCCATTTTCAAAATAAAACAAAATATTAATAAATAGTGGTTTTTTGCAAAGAAATAATTTGTTTTATTTTCTTATATCTTAAATTTGTGGCCTTTTTTTACAGATAACAGTATGAGTGAGCCGAAGAAAAAATGCAGACAATATAGTGTTGAATATTTAAAATATGGCTTTATTCCGTTACCAGGAAATAGTACTTTACCTATGTGCCTTCTATATGCGATAAAACTTTGTCAAACGATTCAATGAAATCTTCTAAGCTTAAGGAACATTTGACAAAAGTCCATAGCGACAAAAAAGATAAAGAATTAACTTTTTTTTAAACAGTCAAAGAACAATATTTGAAAACACCGTCATTGCGACAACTCTTAGCGACAACATCTGAGCGAGATGATGATGGACTGCGTGCTTCTTATAACATTTCTTTACTGATTGCAAAGTCCGGAAAGCCGCACACCATTGGTGAAGAACTTATTCTACCAGCTGTAAGTGAGGTAATACACACCATGCTGCATAAACCAGCTTCCGATATTATAAGAAGAATGCCACTGAGTAATAATACAGTACAAAGAAGGATTGACGAAATGGCTCAGTGCGTAGAAAACTCTTTATGTGAGTACCTAAAAACATCTGAATTCTCTATACAGCTTGACGAGTCAACTTTGCCAGGAAACGAAGCTTTACTTTTAGCTTGTGAGATTTGTAAAAGAAGAAAAATTTCCCAAGAATTGTTATTTTCCAAATGTTTGGAAACTGATACGAAAGGTGAAACAATATTTAATGAATTAAAAAGATTTTTCGATGTAAAAGCTATACCCTTGAGTAATATCCTCTCCGTTGCCACTGACGGTGCTCCGGCAATGGTAGGACGACACCGAGGCTTTCTGGCATACTTAAAACAAGCTATACCGAATGTATTATCTGTACATTGTGTCATTCATCGCCAAAATCGACACATTTTATTCATCGCCAAAAATCTTAGTGAACGCTTGCATGGCTCACTAGATTATGTCATTAGAGCAGTTAATAAAATCAAAAGGAATGCCTTAAATGAGAGATTATTTGCTCAACTTTGTTTGGGAAATGATGAAGATTATAATCGTTTACTACTTAACACGGAAGTTCGCTGGTTATCTAAAAGTGCATGTTTGGATCGATTTTATGCACTCTTTGATTCAGTGTTGGAATTCCTAGTAAGTAAAGACAATGATTTGCGGTTCAATTTAATTCAAAAAATGACATAGCTTATATGACTGACTTATTTGCCAAATTTAACGAAACTAATTTGGAGCTACAAGGTGATCAATTAAATTTAATCAGAACTAAAAGTATAATATCTGCGTTTGTTGCAAAACTTTTTCTATACAAACAAAACTTGGGGAGAGGAGAATGCTCTCAGTTTCCAAATCTTTCAAAAATGCAAAAACGAGATGAAGATTTGCTTGCTTATTGTCAACACTTAAAGGCTCTTCATTCTGACCTCAGACAAAGATTTGAAGACATTCTTCACTTGGTTATCCCCGATTGGGTGTTGGACCCTTTTGCAAGTAGACCCACAAACTCAGATGAATCCATACTAATACAGGAGCATTTTATTGAATTATCCACAAATGAGGAGCTGAAACCAATGTTTGAACAAGGATACCGCAAATTCTGGTTACAAAAAGAGATACCAATTTTATATCCTGCATTATGGGTCACTGTACAGAAGCTGATGATTGCTTTCCCGTCTTCCTATTTAGTAGAACATGGATTTAGTGCAGTGCAAAAAGAAACCGACTGGAAATTAGTGCTCGTGGAGACTTACGAATGTTACTCACAAACATAGAGCCGAACATAGATAATCTCATATCATCCCATCAGGTTCACCCATCTCATTGGAAAAAAAATAATGTGTTTTTGTATTTTAAAACAAAAGTTATAATTTCAGTAAGTACTACTTTAAATATCAAAATGTTTTATTTATATTTTATTTTTACGTCACTATTTACCATTCAAGACATCTAAGTTAAATTTGTAATTTTTCTACTATGCAGTTATATAGAGTTATTTCACTTGGGGGTTCATGGTCAGGTTTTTGCTATAAGAAGGGGTCCATGGGCATAGTAAGTTTGGGAACCACTGTTCTAAATGAATATTGCAAACGAACTATTTGGGCTACAAATTTGATATTTTAGTAGTGGAGTGTGATGATCAAGGGGTTTACATTGGCAACAACAATTTGACTCTTCACCCCTTGGAGGTGAGTGCGAAATGCAACTTTTTCTTTTGAGAGATTAATGGAAAATTATTTTTGAATTGAATAGGTACTAAAGAAATTGATTCATAGTTTCGAAATCCTCCAAAAGACATCGATCTGTATCGTTAGAGGGCGCTAAATGTAAAAAATGTAATATTTCAAGTAATATTAAAAACGATATACTTATACCAGAAATTATAAATTCTGGTGATGAAGAAAGAATATCCAGATTGCTTAGTAACAGATATATATTTGAAGTTTTTTAATTTAATCTGTTAAAATATAAATAAAAATAAATACCCCCTCAAGCAGCTGCTTGTTACAGAGGTCTGATAGGAGCCTGTCAGTTTATATGCCATAGTAGGTCTGTGAGGATGGCAGGACCTCAGCAGAAAAACAACACACTCAACCATCCTTACCCAGGGTCCCTTAGATCAATAACCAAGCGTGCTAACCACTCGTTTGTTGTTTGTTTGTTTGTATACGTAACGTGCAATGAGTGTTCCTTCTTCAGGCTTACTCAATAGATAAATTTTGTTGGGTTAGTGGTGACAGATTTTGCAATTATATTTTATTTATTTTTTATTAGAGTGTTTTTAAATATATAAATTATATATATTGTTTTAGAGTTTATTATAATTTTGCGCCCTTTGTTGTTATGGGTTTTAATGTTGTTGGTTTATGAGTTTTCAAAGTATTTTTTTTAATTTTGAATTAAATTAATTTTATTATAATTTTTTTATTATTTCTTAATTTCTTTAATTAATTTTTTTATTTTTTATTTTTTTTATTTTTTTTAACTTTGTTTTTTGTTTGTTTTTTTTATAATTTTTTCATTTCATTTTTTATATATATTTTTATTTTTTATTGTATTTCTTATTTTAATTTTTTTTATATTTTTTTATTTTTGTTTTTTTCTTTATTATTTTTTGGTTACTTAAAAGTAATTTTTTTTTAATTTTCCCATAAATAGTGAGTTGTGAAGAGCCATTTTGTATGATGGGAAGGCATGTTGTTGGACCTTAAGGTGGTGCGTTCAATTCACTGCATGGGTAGTTATTTCTTTTTTTGTGTATGGAAGTGACAGGGGGGGTGTTATCCTGGTTTTTTTTTGTTATTAATTTCTTTTTTATATATAGAGAGAGTTATAAAAAAATTGTGAGGTGTTCCTCTGAGGGACGAGAAGGCTAGTGAGGGGCTTCGTTGAATAATGAAGGAGTTAAAATGAAGGATGTGGGAAGTATGGTCAAATTAATGAGAAGAGACAAGAGATGACACTCTAAATTCGATTCCGAAGGGGTGTAGAGATGAGAAATCCAAAAAGGAGATCAAAAATTTTTAATTTGAGGTCATTGTTAGGTGGATCTAATAAGGTGTTGATGTGTAGTTCATGAATATGAAATTTGGAGAGAGAATGAATTAATATTTTTCTTTGTGGGAGATATTTATCACAATTTAAGAGAATGTGATTCACAGTTTCGGGGACATTGCAGTGGTTGCAATTTGGGTTGGGGAATAAGTTATATTTATTTAATGTTACTTTTAATGTGGTTGCATTGGTTCTCAGTCTGTGAAGTATTTTTATGTGTTTTCTAGGATAAGGGTAGTTTAAGACATGGGAAGTTTGTGGGTTTAGAATGTATCTGGTGTTGTGGTTTATGGAAGCATGTAGTTGGAAATATCTATTGGTTAGAGTATATTCAAGTTCATTGATTTCATATTTGATGTTAATATAAAATTTGTGAATGTTAGTTTCATTTGGGAGGAGATGTGCATTATTAGCAAGTTGATCTGCAATATCATTGTCAGTGATTCCCACATGGCTGGGTATCCATTGTATGGTGATGTGGTTGTTGCAGATCTGTTGATTGTATGTATTTAAGGTGAGTGTTTTATGGATGTAGTGATTGTAAGGGGAGTATAAAAATTCTTGAAGTAAGGTTTGTATGGCCCCTTTGGAGTCTACAAAAATGATAATTTTTTTGTCATTTAGGTGTGATAAGGTCCATTTGAGTGCTTCTATGATTGCAAATATTTCACAATGTAATATAGAGGTGCATGAGGGTAGTTTGTATGTTAAATAGGTTAATTTTAATAATTTTTAATAATATTTTAATACAGCAATAATTAAAAAAATATTTTATATAGACTGACTAATTTTTCCTTTAATCTTAGGGATTGAAAAAATACAACTTTTTCATTTTAAGGTATAAACGAAAAACTTATTTTACGTTGTACAGATAAACAAATGGTGTAAAAATTATATTGTTATGTTCCATCCATTGAATTATTAAAATTATTATTAAATGTTAATATTGTTTGAAACAGTATGAAAAATTGTCTGGTTTAAAAACGTGGGTTATATAATGTAGATATGAAAGCGAAATGGTTGGTGGGAGTGGCAGTTGGAAACCAAGCTTATAATTCATATTTTGGAGAATTGATGTTGGTAGCCTGAGGAGCAAAACCCACTGCAAAGAGCGTGGCTAGCATCCGGAAATTCCCAACAAGAACAAGTGAGCTAGACGGGAACAAGAAATGGAAGTTAACAAGTGAACTAACGAGAGGAGCACAAGGCCAAAGTTGGATGGAAATGACAGAGTTAAAAACAAAGAGGAGTAACAGGGAAGCGATGCGCATGATGAGTAAAGGGAAATTTGGTTTTACTGATCCCAGTGAAAGGATGCTCTTCAATGGGGTGAAAAAAAATTTGATGTATTTTTTTTATGAAGAATAAAGAACACTAGTTATATATGTTTGAAGCTGTAAAGCTACTTTGAAATTACTCTGCATGAGGCCGCACCCAGCATTACCACACGGGGCGCACGTTTTCAGAATGATAGTAAGGGTAATAGAGGCAAAAAAATTATTAAATATTGTTACGACAGAAGGAATCTGGCAACCGAAAGCAAAAAGTTTCAGCCAACGAATAAGAACTTTGGGAGAATTTGGAGAAGAAGAGTGGAGCGTTAACGGTCGTTGTGTTGTAACGGTCGTTGTGTTGTAACGGTCGAGGAGTTCGAAAATGGACGGTGAGCTGTTCTGAGACAGTGCGCGTAAGTATCAAGAAGTAACTTGATGTGTTGTGTTTACGCGGAAGGATAAAAGTGGGATCTTTTATCGTTAAGTATCAAGAAGTAACTTGATGTGTTGTGTATACGCGGAAGTATAAAAGTGGGAACTTTTATGGCTAACTTCGAATGTCTACACGGACTGTCTTTTTGTTCGGCTAGTGTGTGAAAAGTTATTAGCACAGGACGAGAATTGGTTTACGAGTGAAGATCTTCGGGTGACCTGGTAAATCAAGTAAAAGGTAGTATTTAGTAAAATACACAGAGCTGATGTTGTGTGCTCACGCAGGAAGATTGATGACTTGTGCATGTTAATAGTTAATTTGTTAATAAGATACTTCATCCATATTTCCTTTGTAACAATTTACCTTGTATTGAATTTGGTTTTGAAATATAGCTTTTAATACTCACGCTCAGTGGCTATCCATTTTTGTAATCCGCAACATTTGGTGTCAGAAGTGGGATTATAATTATTTAATTGAATGCCTTTCACTAGAAGTATGGATGAGTTAATAAAGCTGATGACTGATATGAAAGCCGATATGGCTAATAAAATAGGTGAACTTTCTAGTGACCTAAATAATAAAATAGATGACTTGAAAGCCGAAATGGCCGCGCAAAATACTGAGATTAAAGGTGATATAGCTGCCCAAAGCGATAAAATAGGTGACTTGAAAGTCGAAATGGCCGCACAAAATACTGAGATTAAAGGTGATATAGCTGCCCAAAGCGATAAAATAGGTGACTTGAAAGCCGAAATGGCCGCACAAAATACTGAGATGAGAGCTGAAGTGGCTTCTCAAATTGATAAGATTACTGATCAGTGTAAGGACATTAAAACCGAACTTAATAAACAATGTGATTGTTTAAAGGTTGAAATTGACAGTGTAAAATATGATCTTGATACTGTTAAGTTAGATTATAAACATGAAATAGAAATTGTAAAAACTGATTGTGAACGCCAGTTTCAGATTTTGAGAAATGAAATGTTACCTTCTGCTTTTGATAATAATAATTCTAGTGGAAATAATGTTATTACACATATCGCTAAAAATACAACTAAACCTTCTACATATGATGGTCAATCATCTTGGACAGTATTTAAAACACAATTCGAAGTTATCGCTACAGCCAATGAGTGGAATGAATTCCAAAAGGCCAGTTTTCTTGCAGCTTCCTTAAGAAATTCTGCTGCGGAAGTTTTGCAGTCTGTTCCAGAAGAAAAACGACTTGATTATCAAAGTCTAGTTTCTGCATTAGAACTAAGGTTTGGTGATAGTTATTTAAAACAATATTACGTGACTCAATTTAAACATCGCATGCAGAAAAGTGGTGAAACTTTGCAAGAGCTTGCTAGTGATATTGAGCGTCTAGCTAGATTGGCTTATAGTAACTGTCCACCAGAAATTCAAGATAATTTAGCTCAATTACAATTTATTGATGCTATTGCTGACCCTGATACTCAGCAATCTCTGAGGATGTTGGAAGGTGAATCCTTAAAGTCAGCTGTGGTACATGCTATGAAATACGAGTGCTCCAGGCTTTCCTCCCGAGCGAACAAACGTGCAGTGAGATTTGTGAGTGCAGAAGAAACTGTAGAAAAGGATAATGAAATGAAAGAACTAACCAAAGCCATACTATCCGTTTTGAAAGATATAAAAGGTTCTTCTTCAAAACCTACAACAGACCTTCAGTGTTGGAATTGTGGCAAGACCGGACACATTCGTACCAACTGCACTAGGAAACGAATGAGGAGTCCAAGTCCATCAACTAGACAACAGGATCAGGGAAACAGAAATTAGTCAGTCTTGCGGGGCAAAGGCTGGCAGTTGATTGGATGGCCCCAGGGGAAGTCGCCCACGTTTCGACATTACATGGCGATAATAATGGATTAGTAGCTGATGGAGCCATAAATGGAATACCTTGCCGTATGATAGTCGACACTGGTGCAAATGTAACTTTACTCAGAACGGATATAATAAAGAAAATAATACCTCACCCAAACTTGAATACTACACAGTCTAAAATAAGCCTACAAACAGCCACTGGAGATCGTGCAAAAGTCCATGGAAAAATAGAACTTAATATCCGAGTTGGTAGCTGTCTGGTACACCACCCTGTTTACATCGCTGACATCTACGACGAATGCATATTAGGCCTTGATTTTCTTAAGAAACATGGATTCAACATTAGACCCAGTGATAACCTACTCATCTATGAGACAGAAGAGATTCCTCTGCTTAGCCGGACGTCTGATTCTTTATCAAGCGTAACTACAATATTAGTGACGGAAGACACAGAGATCCCAGCACAAAGTGAAGTTATAGTCCGTGGACATCGGGCGGAGACTTCTGGGGCCTTCCGATTGGCAGTTACCGATGCCTCTGGTAAAGGAGCTTTGGCTCATAATATCCTGGTTGCAAGGACTTTAGTCAGAATAGATAAAGAACAGATCCCTATCAGAGTGATGAACTGTAACAAATCCAATAGAATGTTAAAAAAAGGTGAGGAATTAGCAATATGTGAAGCTGTTACCTGTGTAACAAGTATAAATAAAATAGAAGTTACCGATTCATATCAAAATCATACAGACATCCCGTCTCATCTTACTGAATTATGGAGAGAAACCAGACAAATATTAACTGAAAACCAAGCTGTTAAGGCCGAGAACCTATTAAAAGAATTTTCTGACATTTTTTCTGCCACATCAAATGATTATGGCCGTACGAACCTGACAGAACATAAAATCAACACTGGTGATTCTCCTCCAGTCCATCTGCCGGCAAGAAGGCTTCCATTGGCAAAAAGAGAGGAGACGGAACAACTCATAAAGGACATGGAAACTCAGGGCATTATAGAACCATCACAGAGTCCCTGGACATCACCAGTAGTTCTTGTCAAGAAAAAGGATGGATCTACACGATTTTGTGTAGATTATCGCAGATTAAATGACGTAACAAAGAAAGATTCCTTTCCTTTACCCAGGATTGACGATACACTAGACACTTTATCTGGGTCAGAATGGTTCTCAACATTAGATTTAAAGAGCGGCTATTGGCAAGTTGGTATACGTCCTGAAGACCGTGAGAAAACAGCTTTCAGTACAGGGAATGGACTTTGGCAGTTTAAGGTGATGCCATTTGGACTTTGTAATGCACCTGCCACATTTGAGCGACTAATGGAGTCAGTGCTCAAAGGTTTGTCTTTGGAGGTCTGCCTGGTTTACTTGGACGACATCATAGTTCTTGGAAGAACTTTTGAAGAACATTTGAGAAATCTTCGTCAAGTATTTGAAAAACTTAAGGCAGCCAAGTTAAAATTGGGACCGACAAAGTGTAAACTGTTCCAGCAAGAAGTTCATTACCTTGGTCATGTGATCACTACAGCAGGGATTAAGACTGATCCTAGTAAGATAGAAGCTGTAAGAGACTGGCCTCCACCACAAGATGTTCATCAACTTCGTAGTTTTATTGGACTTTGCACCTACTATAGAAGATTTGTCAAAGGTTTCTCCAACATCGCAAGACCATTACATCGTCTGACAGAAGAGGGCCAGCGGTTTATGTGGACCACCGAATGCGATATAGCCTTTCAACAGCTAAAGAACACTCTTTCCACAGCACCAGTGCTAGCGTACCCACAAACTGGAAAACAATTCGTAATAGATACTGACGCAAGTAACACAGGAGTTGGTGCTGTGCTTTCACAAGAACAAGACGGACAAGAGAGAGTTATTGCATACTTTAGTAAAACTTTATCCAAACCAGAGCGGAATTACTGTGTAACACGCAAAGAACTGTTAGCAATAGTAAAAGCAATAGAACATTTTCATCATTATCTCTATGGCCAGAAATTCCTTATACGTACTGATCATGCTGCACTTAGATGGTTATTAAACTTCAAAAACCCTGAAGGACAAATCGCTAGGTGGATACAACGGTTACAAGAATACGATTTCTTCATCGAACATCGAAGTGGTAAAATGCATAAGAATGCAGATGCTCTTTCCAGGCGCCCATGTATTGACAACTGTAAACATTGCTATAATGCAGAACTGAAATTTGGAACTAAAGAGATAATGCCCATAAGACAAATAGTATCGACACAAACAAACAGTGACACCCCTAACATCTGGAATCCAATTGAAATCAGGAAGGCTCAACTAGATGATGAAGACATAAAACCAATATTAGAATTGATTGAAAAATCTGATGTAAGACCTAATTGGGAGCAAATCTCGAGGTATAGTCCAACTACTAAAAGTTACTGGGCACAGTGGGATTCCTTAAAAATGGAAGACGGAGTATTATACAGAAAATGGGAGAATCCCACTGGACGGCTGATCCGTTGGCAGATAATCCTTCCTCGATCCCGAGTGGAACTTGTGATGAAAGATGTACATGATAGTGCCACTGGAGGACACTTCGGTGTTAATAAGACATTAGCCAAAGCCAGGGAACGATTTCATTGGTTGAAAAGTAGGGCAGACGTTGAGAGATGGTGTAGGCAATGTGAAGCCTGTGCAGCAAAGAAAGGCCCTAAGACTAGGAGTCGGGGTAAGCTGCAGACGTATAACGTTGGTGCCCCTTTTGAAAGAATAGCCATTGATGTAATGGGTCCGTTTCCTAGAACTGATGATGGAAATCGATATTTATTAGTGGTAATGGATTATTTCACAAAGTGGCCTGAGGTATATCCCATCCAAGACCAGGAAGCAACAACAGTGGCTGAGATGATAGTTAATAACTTCATTAGTAGGTATGGAGTACCTTTACAACTCCACTCTGATCAAGGACGGAATTTTGAATCCAATGTGTTTAAAGGCATCTGTCAACTATTAGGCATTCAGAAAACCAGAACAACTCCCTTACACCCTCAGTCGGATGGTATGGTTGAAAGGTTCAATAGAACAATTGCTCAGCATTTAGCATTATTTGTGAACGACCATCAACGTGACTGGGATCGCCATGTACCACTCCTTTTGCTGGCATATAGGACGGCAGTGCATGAGACAACTGGACAGACACCTTCCAT